>CM053582.1:535025296-535039617 GCA_028627135.1 Pseudochirops cupreus
CTTTGACCACATGTGCCAACTTCATCGCTACTGGGTTGGCTTTGACTTTCTGGTTTTGGGACTCAGTTTTCTGGTATTTAAATGAATGCACTATCTATATTTCTTATGTAGAGAGCCTGTTCCATTTTGTGATTAATAACTATATCAGCATATTTATAGTTACTGTAGGCATTGTGAATACTGCATTGCTGATACAATCTGTTGTAAGAAAAGCACTTTGTAAAGCTTAAAGCAGTATTTAAAATGAATCCTGACATGTCCTGTTTTAATTATGGCTAGCATTTGTACAGTGCTTTAATGTTTGCAAAGCTAACCGGCCCTCACAACAGCCCTGAGAAATGGGTGATGTAACTCCCATTTTACAGATGAGGAAACTGAGGCAGACAGAGGATAAGTGTCTTGCCCAGGGTCACACAGCTGTGTTTTTGGATTTGAACTCAGGTCTTCATGACTCTAGGCCCATCAGCTCTAACCACTGGCATACCCAGCTGCCTCTGATTTTTAAATCCTGAAATTTTCTAAAACAGCCATCAGTATGTTGCGGGCTGCTCACATACCTAGAATGAACCCCCTTCTCACCTCTGCCTCACAGGGTTTCCAGATCCCTTGAAGATGAAACTTTCCAAGCACCTTCATCTTCATGAAGCCGTCCATGATAGCTCTCTACTGCTTCTAGTGTCCTCCCCACTCCCGTCACCTCCTCCATAACTTCTGTTATCCTTCAGTTGTTTTCAGTCATGTCTGACTCTTTGTGACCCCACTTGAGGTTTTCTTGGTAGATACTAGAGCGGTTTGCCATTTCCTTCTCCAGATCATTTTACAGATAAGGAAACTGAGGCAAAGTAAAGTGACTTGCCCAGGGTCACACAGCTAGTTAAATGTATGAGGCTGGATCTGAACTCAGGTAGATGAGTCTTCCGGACTTGAGGTCAGATGCTCTGTACACTATGGCGCCATCTAGCGGCACTTCTTCATGACTATTTTGTATCCCTTTCCTATCTTTTCACTTAATACTTTAGCCTGGCTATATTTATAAATGTGCTTGTTGCCTCCCAAAGAGAAGGTGCTTAATAAATACATGGTGAGAGTTGTCCAGTAAACATTAAGTAACATGTGTAGAATATATACTAAGTTTAAGACTTAATGCAAGGTTTTAAAAGAAAGCATAGTTCCATTTACTGTAAAAAGTACTTAATTTTCTAAGATTCCTGAAGACAACATTTTTTGTCTCTGGGAAAATGATCAGTAATATAAAAACAAAACAAAAACTATGTTCTCATGAATAAAATAGTAAGCAAATGTACAGTCCAAGTGCAAAAGATTTTTTTTGGGGGGGGCGGTCCTAAGTAAATGGAGTTTCAGATCATTCAGCCACACCAATTAATAGGCGAATTGGTTTTAAGTGCTTCATAACATTTTGATATTTGAGTTAGGTCTTACAGTTTTACTTCCACAGAGCTATATGAAATATTTAAAGATATTGAGTGTAAATTTGGTATCCTTACAGACTCAAAGTTTCTTTGAAAGACGGCCAGGAACACTTTTATAGTTGATATGCAAACCACCTTAACCTGTTAAATGTCTGTGGAAGTACTAACAACTAAGCAAGGAGATCTACATTTTTTTAAAAAATGGACAGAAAAAGCAAATAGCTGCCAAAAGTAAAAAAAAATTCAGCTGTGACAATATGATTGACAAAGGAAGTTACACCCACTTTAGAATAGTGTATTTCAATGTGAACAAATGCCAAATGGAAATGTTCCAGTTACTGAAACTTCTAAAAGGTATTAGATGATTCACTGAAAAGAGGAAAAATGAAATTAACTATGAGTAGCTTGATAAGGATGGTACTGAGTATAAACATGTAACTATAAATACGTGTAAAAATTGTGACAAAAGAGAATTAGAGTTAATTCAGGCTCAGCCTTAGGTATTATTTTAAGTTAAAAGTGAATTAGGGGAAGTTTCCTAGAGAAAGAAAAAAGACAAAGTAAGACAACTGAATTAGATAAGAAATTTGGAAACTACAAAATTTTAGTTACAGATACTGGAGTCTTTGCTCCAAAGGATAATGACTACAGTAACTCTGTGATGTCAACAGAAGCTCTCCGGGACCCCAATATCTCAAGATTGCTAAAACAAATATGCAGGGAGCCAAAACTAGGACTCAGAGGAGTTAAAATACGACTGAAAATTTGAGTTGCTTGTTGTACATCCCAGAACCCTGCTCAGAATAGCACTCTTCAGGCTAATGAGAGAAGTTCCATGTAACTAATAATGGCATTGGTGCTTTCTTCTCTTGACACTGCAAATATACTAATTGGAAAGGTAGTCCATGAATTGGCCGCGATAGTTTCTAAGTCACCGTAGCACAACAGTCATTGACAATATAAAGACTAGAAATTAGAGAAAAGAGAACAAAAAGGGCTGGGTAATCGGGAGGACTGACAGAAGGGGTAAAGGACAAGATGAAATCGTATTTCTTCAAGTGCGGGTCAAAATGAAAATTAAAGGGGTGGAGGAACACCTAGAAGGTGTTTCCAACACCTCACTCATAACTGCCTCCCAGACGCCCCATGAACAGCAGAACTTCGCCAAATGTGCAAGATGCCCTGCCTGTTGCGTGTCTGACTCTGGACTCGTCACTTCGCCCAAGTCATCTCCTCATGCTGAGAGCTCCATTATGCCTGTGGCCTTCCCATCCTGAACATTAGCCGCCCTGTCCCCCTTTAATTTTGGGGAAAGACCCAAAGCGACATCCTTCATTTTCTTCCTGCCTGTCTGTCGTCCCCTTCCTCAGCCTTCTTTGCTGGATTTTCATTCTAGTCACAGCCGCTAAGGGGGATCTTGGAGTTTGCATGCCAGGGTTCTGTCCTAGGCCCTCTCCTCTATTTTGTTGGGTGAACACATCACCTTTTATGGTTTAATTGTCTCTGTGTAGATGATTCTCACATCTATTTGTCCCCTAACCTCTCTGTTGATCTCCAGACTTTCATCTCCAACCGCCCACTGGATATCTTTCAAACCAGATGCCCTGTACACATGATAAAATCAACAAAGATATCCAAAACTGAATGCATTAGTTTTATCCTAAAATCCCTCACCTCTTCTAGACTTCCCTAATACAGTCACCAACATTTTCCTAATCATCCAGGCTGGCAAGGGACTCCTCACTTTCTCTCATTTCCCATACCCAATCTGTCACCAGGGTCTGATGAATATACCCCTTGTCTCTTCTTACATTGTCAACACATTGATTATCACCAGAGGTATGATACCAGCCTTCTGGGTAGTCTCCCTGTCTCAAATCTTTTCCCATTCCAGGCCATCCTCAACTCAGCTGTCATGTTGCTAAAGCATCAGTCTGACAATGTCACTTTCTCATTCAATAACTTATTCAACTTCAGGGGTACCCTTGGGTTACCTTCAAGATCAAATATAATATCCTCTGCTTGGCCTTTAAAGTCCTTCATAACACGGCCCTGTCCTATCCTTCCAGTCTTCTTACACCTTATTCACTTCCATGAATTATGCAATACAGTAACATTGGCCTTGCTGTTCCTTGCACAAACCACGTGTCCCAATTCTGTTCATTTTTACTCGTTCCCCCATGGAATGCTCTCTGGTTTCCTTCAAGTTTTATCTGAAGTCCTGCCCTTTGCAAGAAGCCTTTTCCCCATCCTCTTTTAATAGTAGTACCTTCCCTCTAAAATTCTCTCCAATTTATCATCTATGTATATATACATAAGTATACTTACACATGTATGTGTGTGTATGTATGTATATATGTGTGTAAATATCCTAGCTGTATATAGCTGCTTACAATACTGTCTTCACTATGAGCCTGTGAGCACCTTATGACCAGAGACCGGTTTATGGAGTTTTTGCCTTTCTTTGTATTTGTAAGCACATATGTAAGTGATTAGTAAATGTCTGCTTACTGACTCATTCAAGTCTACTTCTGTGTCTCCAGATCTTGGCATCACACCCCTTTGTGGGTGCCTCCTCTGATCTTTTCAGCTCCATACAATGTGACATCTTCCCCATTTGAATGTAGGTCCTTCAAGACAGACTTTTTTCCTTTTTACTTGTGTTTATACTCCCGATACTTAAAGCAGTGGCTAACAAATAGTAAATATTTGATAACAAATATCTTATATTTCCTTATGAATCCATCCCTCTTCCTAACTTAGCAATGACCACAATCCTCTTAAGTGATCTAAGTTTATAATCTCTGTGTCACTTTTAACACTTTCTTCTCCTTCATCCCCCACAGTTAGAGAACACGCATTTATTAAGTGCCTACTATGTGCCAGGCACTGCAGACAGTGTTGGAGACACAAAGAAAGGCAAAAAGACACTGCCTGCTCTTGAGATCACAACCCAACGAGGGAGACAACAAGCAAACAATTATGTGCCAACTAGCTATAGATTGGATAAGCAAGAAGTGATGAATAAAGAGGAGGCATCACACGAAGAAGGTTGGATGTAGAAGATGTAAAAGAATGTAGAAGAATTTTTAGCAAGGACTTGTAGAAAGCCAGGGAAGCCAGGAGACATTCCAGGCATAGGGAGAATTCTGAGAAAATACAAAGAGCCAAGAGAAGCAGTGTCTTGTTGGTAGAGCATCGAGGAGTCCCATCTGACATAGACTATGAATGCATTCCTGATCACATTTTTAATAGAATGGATGCTTTATGAGGCCAAAGCTATAAGATAAAGGGCTACTGCCCAATAAATGTGGTCAACAGATAAAAAATAAACAGTCCTAAAAAAAAAGAAATAAAATTATCAACAACCATCTAAAATGTGTTCAAATTTGCTAGGAGGCAGAAAAATACAGGTTAAAACAATTCCAGTTTTATCACTTAACATTCATCAAGATGGCAAAAATGAACAGATTTTTTGGTGAGGCTGTTGAAAAAGAGGAACATTAATGCACTGCTGATTGAGCCTTAACTGGTCAAGTTGTTTTGGAAAACAATTAGGACTAATACAAGAAATTTTTCAAAGTTTTTCGTAACTTTGAACTCAGTCATACTGCTATGGGGATTTGTGTCCCAAGAAGATTACTCACAACAAGAAAATACCTGTTTTTTTATTCACAGCAATACAATTCATAATAGCAAAAACCTGAAAACAAACACCATGCCCAGTGATTGGCAAGGGATGAACAAATTGTGGAAATATAATTGTAATGAAGTATTTCTGTGCTGTAAGAGCAAAAAATATCTATCAATCAGTAAACATTCATTGAAAGCCTGTTGTGCGTCAGCCAGTGGGCTAGACATTGGGGATACTAAGACATAAATGAAGCAGATATTCCTTACCTTCAAGACCTTGTATGAAGTAATAGAAAGGAACAAAACAGATTCAAGAAGAGCAGACATAATTACTACATAACTGAAAACCAATTTAAACAATGGTGGTATGAAAAAGCACACACCAAGCTTTTCTTTTGAGAAAAAGATAAAGCTACATCTGTGTTTAAATCACTTTATACCATTTTGCTTAATAATTTGAGAGGATTCATTTTGGGGTACAACAGGATTTTGTATACGTCAAAACAAAACTGGTCAATTAAAATAATTCATTCAAAAGATACATAACTAATTAGGATAGATATATGTGTATATACACATCCACTTAGTACATTTTAGAATGGATTTTTATCCAAATCATTTAAAATTAAAAGAAGTTTTGATAGCTAAAAGCTCTCAACAATCAACAATCTAAACGAGCATTTTCCAAAGGGTGCAGATACCTGGCTTGTTTTTGTTTGTTTTCTATTTTTAAACCATATATCAAAACCATCCCATAAGTTTTTTTATGATGGGTTATTCACCACCACAGGTGTATGTATTCAGTCTGATTTTATGATGACAGTGGCAATAACTAATTATAGCTGTCTATTTGAAAATATTACCTTATTTTGACACTTGCAGTTAAGGAAGCAAGACTACAAGCTCTACATTAATTTTAGTAAAGGGAGGGGAAAAAACCCCCACAGTTTTAGAACAATCTTCATGTGCCATAAGAAAGGAGACAATTGATTACTGAAAGGTATATAAAATAAAAATAAGAAATCTATACAAAACTAAAAATAATGGTAATTTATCTTGTTTTATAGCCCTCCCCAATAGATCTTTGACCTGGTGGGCTGTTCTCAAACAACGTGGAGGCTGTAGAGCAAGTCTTGCCCAAAGAGGAGAACAGCAATCACAGCACTATCACTAATGGGGAAAGACAACATCCAAGTCTGAAGCAGAAGTTAAACGGACACAGATGTTTGATAATAACTTGACGGCATACTCCATACAAATAAGACATGCAACACAGCTATGCCGCAGCCACAAACAGTCTTTTACGCGCCATGCTGGGGGATGCAAAAAGAAGAAGAATGACTACAATAAACAAATGCTTTCCCAAGAAACTTTTTCTTTCAGATTAAGTCTCTTTGAGGCCACATTGTCTCAACTATTATGCTGATGACTCTTCCCCTTCCCCAATCTGTCCCAGGTTACAGTCCTGGTCCCATCAGTGCACATACATTACTATGGAACCAGGCAAGTTTTTGTGCTTCAGTTTCTCCATCCTCAGCTACTCCCCAAGTTGGGCCTTCCAATTCCAATCTCTCTGCCTTTGCACAAGTGTCCCAGGTACTACCCCCTCCTCATCTTTACCTAAAAGAATCCTTCCTCCTTAAAAACTCAATTCCTGACCTGCTTCCTACTAGAAGCCTTTCCTGTCTCCTGGGTTGTTAGTACTCTCTCCCTCAAATTACATTGTATTCATTTATCTGTTAAATTGTCACTTACACAAATGGAATGTAAACTACTTGAGGGTAGAGGCTGTTTTTCCTTTCATTTTGTTTTTATATCATTAATCTTCTACATAGAGGGCATTTTAAAAACGCTTCTTGAATTAAAACTATAAAATGAGCATGTTGAACTAGATAATCTATTAGGTCACTTCCAGCTCTGATATTCTACATACAAAAAGTACGTATCAACATACAATGACGAATCTACAGATACTTTGAAAATTCATTTTCAGTTAATCATATAAATCTTTCTTATTAGAACTTTCTAAAAGAAAATTTATTTTAACCAAAGGAAAAATACATACACTTTTTATTTTAAAAAACTTTTCCCATTCCATATATACAGTAAGCCAATGCTTAGTGCTGTTAAGTTATTAAAGCTTAAAACTGCACTAAGACTTTGGGGCACTTGGACAGATAGATATGTGTGTTTATCTACGTACATGTCAAAGTGTGTGCATATTCACGTACACACGTAGACATACACACAAATATCAGACCTGACCTGTGACTTCATTAATAATCATAATCATAAAAGCAACAATAATGATTATTAACAATTTTACATGGTGCCTTAAAAATGTCATCTTGCATTATCCTCAAAACAATTCCAGGAGGGAGGTGCAATCACCATTCTCATTTTACAGATGAAGAATCAGAGGCAGACACAGATTATGTGATGCCCAAGGTGCTGGCTACATTTAGTAGGTGTCTGGGGCTGGATTTAAACTCGGGTTATCCTGACTTCAGTCTGAGGACTCTAGCCACTGAGATGCCCAGCTGCATTACATTGATGCCCCTTTTATCAAAGCAGCCCAGCGAACTGTTCTACAATTTATAGCCTTAGAGAAGTGCTTGGGATATTGAGTTTAAGTGACTTTACTAGAGTCATATAGCTAATATATAGTAAATGCAAAACTTGAACCCAAGCCCTCCGAACATTAAGGCAAGCTCTCTATTATCTGCTTATAGCACATGGGCTCTTCCATGCCTTATTTTTAAAAGTTATTTTTTGAACTGACAGATTTTCCTCCCCTGCCCTGACTACCCACCCCCCAACAAAATTATTTTTAAAATATTACCTTTTTCACAGGATTACTGTGAGGATCAATGAGGCAATCTATATAAAAATAGCTTAACTATGAAATGCTACATATACATCAACTAATATTGCTGTGAGGGATGGTGTCATTACACTGTAGGCAAATCCTACTGTCATTTTCTTCAGTTGTGAAGTTGTACACACCACATGGTTGTTGTGAGGACCAACTAAGATGATTTGTAAAATACTTAGGAAACTATTAGGGGATCTATAAACATCAGTTATTACTATTATGGTTTCTACCACACATATAACACAGTCTGCTCTGTTCAACTCAGCAGTTAGAGGTACATTTGAGTTTGGAGAAGGAAGTTCAGTTGAAGGAAGGATGTCTCCCTCCACACCTACTCTGTGCAGATATATTTGGGAAATTGTTATATTCATGCATAGTGAATGACAACAATCTATCTAACACTCACTTCTTCATTCTAGATTTCTGAAATGGAAATAACCTATAATTTTATTAATGAACAAATAAGTAATCTTAATGTCCATCTAAGCCACCTAGTAAGATTTTTGAACTACATTCTACAAAGGCCACTAGATTTTCTGAAAGAAAAATGTATTACTGTCATCATACTTAGGTTTTTCTTAACTACAAATTATGTTAAATCATCTATCAAATAACGAATGCAATTTTCCTCCCACCCTTCCATATCAACAATTTGTTTTATGAGCCCGTGCTAATGATGAATTAAGGAATTTCCTCTGAAGGTTCCACGAGGGTGACTTGTATTTTATTACCCAATAAACACAGTGATGCCTCTATCAGGAGTCTTAATCCTCAGAATTTTACATAATATAACTGTCACTTGAAACTAGTATTTATGAATATGAGGGCAGGTATATAACAAGCAAAAAGATTATCTGTCATGCCCCAATTAAGAGATAAATTTAGATTTAGTCCCTGAAAGTTCTTTAAAATAAATCTTATGAATGAACTCACATTTGTTTAGTCAGTTATGTGCCTAGTTATCGAGAAAAATGATATCTTCAGCCATTCTGTAAATTGATTTCCCCTCTAGATTATGGGTGCCATTCAACACAATCATTTAATGAACCATTTGGCTTACTCTTTCAAAGTGACTATGTACTTAGTTTTCAAGTTGGTCCAAATTCCTAAAAATCATTACTTGTACCTTAAAGGAAAAAAAAAACCATCAGGATTTTCTTTCAAGTAAATTAGATGTTTTTGTCTTATTTTCCAACAACTGGAAACTTCTCTAGGAATTGTGAAGTCCACTGCCTTTAAACTTAATGGTAGCAAAAATGCCGAGCTTAAGGTTTGCTGAAGTAATAAACTGAGATCAAAGAGGCAGAATATGATGAAATGGCAGAAGAGAAGGAGGCTTTACTTACAACATGTAGAATCCTGACTTAAAACATTTACATTTATATTCACACATCATACCCATCAGGAAACAAAACCTGTCTCTATGTGGAAACTAGAGCAATCTCTGAATTATTTAAGGGCTGACAAAGTTTGTACAGGGTTGAGCCATTATAAGCACCTTGAGGGCAAGAATTATGTTATTTTTTAATATTCTGTTTTCATTATGTTTAGCAATCGGTTCAGTTCAATTCAACAAACATTTACTAAGCATCTACTATGTACCAGGCATTGGGCTATACTAGCAATTCTCAAACTTTTTGATTCCAGAACTCCTTTCCAATCTTAAAAATTACTGAGGACCCAAATTGCTTTTGTTTATGTAGGATGCAACTATTTATACTTAACCATATTACATGTTAAGACTGATTATTTTTTAAAAACCTATTATCTCATAAACAAAAGTTAAAGAAAACCTATTATCTCATATAACAATTACTACTTTATGTTGACATAAATAACATATTTTGATGAAAAGCATATGTAATGGCACGCAAAGTAGAATTTCTTGCTCTTTTTCTGGACTGAGTTTTAGCCAATCAGAGCCTTTTATATGAATTCCTTTTTTTTTTTGAGGGGGAAAGGCAAGGCAATTGGGGTTAAGTGATTTGCCCAAGGTCACACTGCTAGTAAATGTGTCAAATATTTGAGGTTGGATTTGAACTTAGGTGCTCCTATAATCTATTCACTGTGCCACCTAGCTGCCCCTTGTATGTGAGTTCTAGCCAATCAGACATGTGCACTGAGTTCCAGCCAATCAGCCAATCAGACATGTGCACTGAGTTCCAGCCAATCAGATACAGACTGGAACTGTATATAAAGAGAGCCAGTGGTGTGAGAGAGAAGACATTGAGAGAGCTGTAAGCATTGAAAAGAAGAAAATGAAGAGAAGAGACCTCTGAAAGCAGAGAGGAGACCTCTGAGAGCAGAGAGACCTTTGATGACAGAGACTTGCTGAGGGAGTTTCTGAGCTATAAAAGCAAATAGGGCTGTAGGGCAGAAACCTGTCCATGGGAAGGAGGCTTAGCTTAATTAAGCCGTTTTAAGAGCTGTTAAAGTGAAGTGGGCTGTTAACACAGAGGCTCTGGACTTTGCACGTGAATTGAGATGGTGGTGTTCATAGTATGTGTTGCTACCATGTCAAGCTTTGTTTTCCCAGAGGCCAAAGCTGCGGGCAGAAGTCCCTGGAGCCTGCTGTTGGACAGGAGCTTGGAGTGGAGCAGTCCCCATGAGCTGAGACCAAGAGCAAGAAGAAAGAGCTGGCTATGTGTGAATTCAGGTGAGAATCAGGAGTGGTCGGAAGAGCCATGGAATATGGAAATTAACCTCAAGTCAAGATGAAAAAGGACTTGGATACTTAATATTGATTGAGGACATTGTTCTTACTGTGACCTAGGGGTGGATGGTGTGGCATTTTCTTCTACCCCGTATGGATGTGTTGTGCTAGAGTAGACCCTAGCCTGAGACCCCCTTATTTTGGGGATGCAATGATATATACTGGGAGCTAACTGTGTAAGCAAGTGTTTAGGGGAATGCCACTGAATGCAATGATATATCTATGTGCCATATGATATACTAAATGTTAAGATACAGATATAGATATATAGATATAGATATTGAATGATATGCTTTGCTTAAGGAAGTTGCTATGAATGTTACGCTTTACTTCACTGAATAATCTTTAGTTTATTGCTGAATAAATAGATTTAATTTCTAATAGAATATAGCTAGAATCTCATATATACTTCTACATTCAAATCTGCTATGATACACTGTTTTGGTATAAATCTATAAAGAAAATCCAGCCTCATGAAGATTAGAAGTGGGGGAATCTTAATGGGCTTTTCAAATAATTGTGGATATTTTTCTTTTATGCTATATCAAAACTCAACAACTGAGAGCTTCTTAAAGGCTGAGTGCAATGGAGAATCTGAAACCATATATCAATGATGTTTCATACATTATTACAACAAAATTCCCTAGTCTATCTTAACATTTGAATGGATCTTTAAAAAATATTTTTATTTAAAGTTGAGTTCCAAATTCTATCCCTTCCTCTCCCTCTCCTCTCCAACCTCTCTGAGAAGGTAAGCAATCAAACATAAGTTATACATGTCCAATTATATAAAACTTTTCCATATTAGTCATTCTGTATAAGACTGAATAAAAGGAAAAAATGAAAAAAAAAAAAGAAAGGGAAAACCAGCATGCTTCAGTCTGTATTTGAACAACTCTGAAAGTGGATACTATGCTTCATTAATAGTCTTTTGGGGTTCTGTTAGATCATTGTATTGCTGAGAATAGCCAAGTCATTCACAATTCTTCATCAAACAGTATTGCTATTACTATGTACAACATTGTCTTGGTTCTGTTCACTTCACTATGCATCAGCTCACGTTAAATTTTTCTAGGTTTTTTTAAAAATCATTCAGCTTGTCATTTCTTATAGCACAATAATATCCCATAACAATCATATTAGCAAAGCTTATTTAGCTATTCCCCAATTGATGGGAATCCTCTCAATTTCCAATTCTTTGCAACCACAAAGAGCTGCTATAAATATTTTTGTACGTGTGGGTCCTTTTCCCTTTTTTATGATCTCTTTAGGATACAGACCTTGTAGTCATATTACTGGATCAAAGGGTCAGCATAGTTTTACAACCCTTTGGGTATAGTTCCAAATTGTTCTCCAGAATGGTTGGATCAATTCACAACTCCACTCGCAGCACATTTGTGTCCAAGTTTTCCCACATCCCCTCCAATATCCAACATTTTTCTTTTTGTCATATTAAGCATTCTGATAGTTGTGAAGTGGTACCTCAGAATTGTTTTAATTTGCATTTCTCTGATCAATAATGATTTAGAGCATTTTAATATGACTTGATAGCTTTGATTTCTTTGTCTGAAAACTGCCTGTTCATATCCTTTGACCATTTATCAATTGGAGAATGACTTGTATTTTTATAAATTTGACTGAGGAAAATGATCTTTGACTCATGCACTCATGCATGATTCTGTATTATCATATACTGATGACTGAAAATATATTGGTTCAGTGACTAATGCAGTACTTCCAAATGCTGACAATTTCATTACATAATATCAAAACATCACATTTGCTAATATCACCACTAATCTCATCAAAAAAAGCTTTAAGTACTGGGAAGCTGTGAAATGCATGGTGGCAGATACAAGTTTTCTGAAATTCTAATTTTTGCTTGAAAGTTTGAGTTTTGTCATTGGCAACAAATACTGTTATTTGTTTTCCTTGAAATAACAAGCTCACTTCGTTCATTTTCTAAAATGCCTGCCAAATACCAAAGTCTGAGCTGTAGTTTCTCTGTTAGCTATGAAAATAGTTTTGACTTTGTGGACTCCCTGAAAGGGTCTCAGAGACTGCCAGGGGTCCACAGATCATACAACAAAAATGGCTGGGCCAAACACTGAAGAAACAAAAGAAAATAAATTCCCAAAGTTGAAAGGATGAACATTCTACTAGAGGAAAATAAATACAAATAAAAATGCATACAAAAGAAATAAAAATAATGGGGGAGCGCACAGTCCAATATGTTGTTGTAGCCTATTTGCTCACATTTTATTTAAAAATTTTGCTTCAATTTTTATTAAGGATATTGGTCTCTGGATTTCTCTTTGTCTCTCCCCAGTTTTTAGATATCAGTATCAAGACTCTATCTGTATTACAGGAAGATACTGCAGAATTTCAGAAGTAAAATTTGGTAAAGAAGACTACATTCTAATTATGGTCACAACAGTTAAGGCTGCTAAACAACTTACTTAGGACTATATGTACAATGCGCTCACTTTCTACTTCCTGACTGGTATAATTAGACAAGAGTGAGCGGATGCATAAGGGAAAAGGGAGGCGGCTCACCATATAGATGTCTAAATAGATTGAGTAATTATTGCAGAACTTTTAGGCTAAGTATTATAGAAAAATGCAGGTACTAAGTAAGACTTCAGAAACCTGGAAAAGTGATCACAAGGTTGATTATCAAGTTTTAAAATTTATTTTGGCAAAAAAAAAACTTCTACCATATCCAAACAATTGCTTCCTTATACACAATAAGCCTTGTGGCTAATATATATATTTGTGACAGAGCTGTGCTCTAAATACAGGTAGATTATATTTTCTATTTTAAAGTGAGGGGAGTAAAAGTTCTGGGAGCTAAGAATGGATCACTGGAAATGCCTTCAGATGAAACAACAGCAAAGAAGAAAAAAAAATGAACATTTTGACTATAAGCAGATATCTTTAAAAGGCCATCTGAGAAGTGCAGAAGAAACAACGGAAGGCAGGATACACAAGAAAGAAGAAAAGCATGAAATAAGAGAAGCAACAGCAAAGAGGAAGATGATGGTGGGAATTAGCAGGTACAATGGATTGGCAAGATGATAAGAGCACATAAAGGAGAAATAAGACAGAATAGTGATGACACCAATGGGACCGACTGGTATAATCTCTCCCTTAAACTGTGGGTGGGTAACTGAGGGATATGAATATGCACCTGATGGCCTCTGATGTCTTAAATTCAGAATTGTGCTCATATAACCAACATTTATCTACCATGCATCCATTCAGAATATCTCACTCACTAAGAAGAGACTAAAGCATGCTTAGTAATCCTTTTTTTGAAACTGCAGTGAAGAATATGGTTGTTTTTTTTAAACACAATCCATAAAAAAGCGGGTAAAATAAAAAAAATTCATTAAACTTAAATGCTTAACCATCACTACTTGGAATACTCAGTTGTTGGAAACAAAAACAAAGAAACAAACATTAATTATGCTCTAAAAACCTTCAATGTTGTAATGCCATGCACCAGCAGATTCCCAAAAGAATGCTACTGTGAACAGCCTTTAAAGTTCAGATTACACAGTATAGTGAACACTCTGTTTATTCCATTACAAATCAAGGCAAACATTCACAATATATCACAATATAATATTCACAACATTACATCTTATCACAGAAAATCACAATACAG
>CM053582.1:535047025-535082041 GCA_028627135.1 Pseudochirops cupreus
GGGGGGGGGGGGGGGGGCTGGGACGGGGAGAAAATATGTAACTCAAAATCTTGTGGAAATGAATGATGCAAACTATAATAAAAGTAAAAAAAAAAAAAAGAATGGAAATTAACACCTACTAATAGGAAAGGTTAGGTTCAATTTAGGTTTAATTTGTTTTAAGCAAATTAAAACAAATTAGCCACATGATTTTAGAATCAGATGATTTTTATATGTCAGGAAAATTCATCTATTAAAGTTGGCTGAAAATTGGTCTACAAGCTCCATTACTGGAATTTAAATTAATTCAAATCATTTCAACAAGTATTACTAAGCACCCAAGTGCCAGGCACTAGAATAGGAGGTGGAGAGTTTAGGACAAATTTAAAAAGCCCTAGCATTGCACAAGCTAAGGCTCTGCCTGGAAGAGTTAACTAAATTGGGCACCATCAATACAATTTCTTTGAAAATTTTTCTAGTGTACTACCTAAAAATAGCAAGCCTATCAAAGGACTCTGGAAGGAAATACAGGAAAAAAAAGAAACAAAGTCATATAATTTATATACAAAGACAATTCTGTGTCCTATAGTTTTAAATTTCCAGAGTTTCAGGGGCTTTAAAAAAAGAGAGAGAGAGTGTGTGTGTGTGTGTGTGTGTGTGTGTGTATGTGTGTATGTGAAAGCTATCAAATCCAAGTGTCACCTAAAATAACTCACCATTCCCTTCACTTATTCTGCTTACCCTCTTGTGTGCAGAGACTATTCCACTGGTCAAAGGAATTCAATCCTAAAACTAGGTCAAAATGAATTTGCAGCAATGTATTGCTTCCAAAAATGTAATGACAATTTATGCAAAAAGAATTCCTTAAAGCTAATGATAGCTAAGTGTTAATGCTCCACACATCATGGAAAATTCCTTCAAAATGGAAAGTCATGTTACTAGCTAGTTTTATAAAACAGTAACACAGACTAGACAAGAGGGATATGCCTAAAATTCAGAAGCACAAGTAAGCAGTCAGTGATATTTTTTTTTAATCCTCTGGTGGAATAAATCAATTTTCAGAAAAGAAAAAAGTAGTCTGCAAAATGTGCCAGAGTGATTCATCTTCATGTGAGTAAAATGAACACCAAGTGATTTTTTTTTAATCTAGGGAGTGATTATTCTTCTCAGATTTAAGGATACATTTCTCTGAAATATCACTAGAATAGAACAAGGTGGTCTAGTATACCAAATAAATCTAGTCATTTAAAATTTGGTGTCATTATATCTTTACATGGTTAGTGTTAGAGCACTGGCACAGAATCTTTAAGAATGTAGTATGTGCTTAACCTGTGCATTATTTGGTTTTCTTAGGCAATTCTAAAGGGAATCCTAGAAATGGAGAGGGTTGGTACCAAAATGTTTTCATAGAACAAAGTAAACTAGGATTTGACCTAGTTTCAGTAAGTCTAGTGACAGTTCTTTACCCTCCTGAGTTTCAATTACCATTACCTCTACCTTAGTACTGAACTTAAGTTCAGCTATCTCTGTACTCATCCCGTCAGCTACCTCTGCACTCTTCGCAACTTGTGACCTGGTTTCAATCACCTTGCTAATGAATTGAAAATGGATCACTGGGCATAAAATCTGTTCGAAGCTTTCTCTAAATATGCAGGATTCTGAGCACACATGGTGGAATTGTCCATGTTACCCAAGAGCTCTTATTACATTTGGTATAAGCTACATAATAATATCTTGCAGTTGGTAGCAGTCTATAGTTTGGAAAATTCTAAGATATTAGATTTTCATTTTCTTATCTCAAAAAGACGGCTGATTCTATACTGCAACCAAATATGGAAGAATCAATTCTGAGCAACATTGGTTATAAAGATATATTTGATTTTTGGTACTCTCTGTTCATAATTTTCATTTGTTTTTAAAATGATCTCACCCAGAAACTATCATCACAACAAAAAAGACATTAGAACTATGGAAGGTTGGTTACTCACGATCAATTTTCTTCTCACTCAGTTTCAGGGCCTATTTTCATTTCTTATATGCAGCACAGTATAGTACTGTACTTGGAGATTAGCACTTCCTGTAACTTCATGTTTTTAAAAATTCTATGTAATATTCACTGTAATATTTGATGAAATCTATACGCCAATTCTTTTTGGCAATTTCTCAATCACCTGGAATGTCTTCCATTTCTAGCTTTTATATCCAAATAATGCTATTGTAAACATTTTTGTACATGTGAAATGTTTCTTGCTATCCACAACTATCTTGCAAAATAGCCCCATTGAAAGCATAGTTCCAAAATGCTTTCCAGAATGGTTTAAACAACTACCATTTCTACCAACAGTAAATTAGCATATAACTTCCCCCAAACCCTTTCATTAATTACTTTTCCCAATTTTTACTTTCTTTACTCCTTTAATGGGTTTCAAGTAAAGTGTAAAGTTGATTAAAATCTGTATTTTTCTGATTATTAGTGATTGTAAACATTTTTTCAGAAATGTATTGTCTGGTAGTGACCTAGAAGACATAAAAAATTTACGAAGAAAAAAATCTGATTATATTTTAACTGCCAAGATATGACTTATTGAGATGTACAAGTTAGCACTGAGTTGGCTGTTTGGACACAGATATCTGACTCATCAAATATAAGATCAGAATTTATAATAAAGAAGAAGAATATTAATGAGATGAAGATGGAATGTACAGTTAAGATTTAGCCCTAAATTATTTAAACAGACTACACAAAATAAAAACCAGTAAATAGTTAACAAAAACGAATACAACAATCTCATCCAGGACTTAATCCAATGAAAATTAACTGCCAACTGAACTTGAGAACCCAGAAAGTACTGTCAGCAACCAACACGACCTTCTTGGCAAACGGAGAGAGAGGCTGCTAAAGGCAGCACCAGACCACCTGCAAAACTTTTCAAGAAAGGACAGCAGGCCATCATGGCCAGTAGTATCTCATAAAGCAGTGAGAAGTAGTGAAGGGCAGCATCTGTCTAAAGAAAGCTTGGCAAGACAGTCACTTAATCAAGGTCACAAAGCGGTGTTAAAGAGAAGACAAAAAATCTTTTAAACAAACTGTCTTTTCCATCATGGAAACATTTGGATACTAACATCATAGTCCCTAGTGCGCTTATATATAGAGGAAATAGAAATGAGACCAAAGAAAATAAAGACAGGAAAAGCATCCAGCTTGGATCAAGTGTATATACAATTGTTTGGGGGGCAGCCAGGTGGCGCAGTGAATACAGCACTGGCCCTGGAGTCAAGAGGACCTGAGTTCAAATCCAGCCTCAGACACTTAATACAAAAATACACCCATGTGTGACCTTGGGAAAGTTACTTAACCCCCAATTGCCTTTCCCTCCTCCCTCCAAAAAAAAATTTAAAAAGAAATTACAATTGTTTGGGCATGAGGGATCAATATTCAAGAAGGAATGGGAAAAAAAAATCTTGAACCTTATTAATGCAAAAAAAGGTGACCTAGAGAATATAAATGACTACTGACCTATGTGATTATTCTGCCACTGATATAAAACCTTAATGAAAGTGACTCATATGTGAATTGAAGGCAGACTAGATGAGGGAAAAAGTAGGATTTCATAAGAGGTATTCAACGGTTGACACTAAGATCCAAGTGAGTGCATGGTTTGTTGATTATGAAAAATCATGACTCAGTATAACAAAATGCTGCCTTACAAACTATATTACAGGGCCTCCTAAAGATACTAAAATAATGAAAGATCCCTGGGAAGATATAAATAACTCTGTTCAATATAAATAACTCTGTTCAACAGTCCTCTGATAATAAACATCAAGTGAGGTACAAAACAAGGATATGTACATTCACCAAGAGTATTCACTATAGTGATGGAAAAAGACCAAGAGCAAAGCCCTGCACAAGCCCTATGGATAGTGACATCCTTTATATACTCCTTGTTTATGGATGACATTGTTTTGAATGTATCAAAGCCCTAAGCCATTTAAAAACTTGTGGGAGGAGATCTCTAAGCACTCAAAGGAGTTTGGTCTGTCCATCCACACATGAAAGACAAAAGAGATTATCTTTTTCTAGAATTCTACATGAATCTAAATGGACAACCTATGGAAAAGGGGTACACTGTTCCCTCGAGATGTTCCAAGAAAGTTAAAAGGGCTCTAGTACTAGATGGACCCCTTGTGACAAACTTTTGGGAAGAGATGGATACAAGTCAAACAGAGCAAGGAAGCAGGGATGGGCTGCAATCTTTATCAATGGAAAGAGCACCTCCTACCACAGGATTACCAATCCATTGAAATATTTAAGTATTAGTCCAGTATGTCTTTTGTCTTTTCAGAGATGTTTTTAGCCTCGTTTTTGATCACTTATCTATCAAGCAGTATGAAGTTAAATGTTGGTGTCAAGTCCTATAAATCGTGTATATCAGTCCTAGATCGGAGAAGAAGGTGTTCAAATCCATTTTTTCTTCTGACTCTAGCTGCTCACTGGTCTAGATTTCAGCCTCTTTGTACTTCTTTATTTTGGACATTGGGACGACTGTTGCCTCATACTAGCATTAGGCTATCCCTCTGGTTTCTCATGATCTTTCCAGTATCACTGTCAGTGACAGAGTAATGACATCTTCTAGATCCTTTAGGACTAGAGAATGGAGCTCAACTGGGCCAAGTGACTTGAATTCTTCCAGGGCAAGTAGGAGCTCTTTAATTATTGCCTTACTGACCTTAAGCAACAACTCCCTATTAGCCTCTTTGATCCTATCTTTTCTGCTCCAAGGGTCATTCACTCTCCCCAGCAACAGAAAAAGAAAAGAAAATAAGAGTTAATAGTTCTGCCCTTTCCCTGTCCTCAATTATGAACAACACATCCCTTCACTCAAGAAGTGACCCCATCCATTCTTTGATGCTTTTCTTTTCCGTAAGATGGTTTTTAGTGTCTTCATTATTTTAAAGAATCCTTCAGTTCTCTTCTGTAGTCACGCTTATAAAATGGCTAGAGTAAAATAATTAAATTCACTCTAGAATTAAACATATACTTTTGTTTATAACAAAGTCAAGATTAACACGGTAACAAGCCACCCTGAAGATCCCTTACAGACTCCCATCGGCCTAGAGCTCTGGTCTTCTCACACCAGCCCAAGTGGAGTTGCTTCAGACAATCACTCAGTTGGTCATCAAGCATTTATGAATCTTGAAACCGGCCAGGCATCATAATGAACACTACAAACCAAAAAGCTTTGGCCTTACACCAGTCAGTTTCATCTACTGATAATATAAATGAAAATATATTATGGAGAGAAAAAATAACTTCACCCCAAGAAATAATAGCTAATCATCTAATTTAGGGTCAGTATAAATGATAATCCAAGAAAAGAATACTTCATGTCACTGTGTGCTTTTTTAAAGAAAAACCCAATCTAACCCATTATAGTATAAGCTTAGAGTTCAATAACTCACAGGGAATTTCCTATTTTCAATTCAGTAGGATTTTGACCTAGGTAAACACAGAAAATGAGACAAAATACTAATTTTGAAGTGAATCAGTGAAATGCTAAAATAACTAAATTTATGAGTGTATATATATACATATATATATATATATAAGCTTTTAACTAGAATAGAGTTCATACCTTGCTCTTTGTAACTCTGACTGCACTAATGCTGGGCAAACGGCAGATATTCACATACCGACTTGCATTATTTTAAAAGACATCAATTAAAAAAAAAACTCCCAATATATAGTGATCATGAGGTGCACATTATATTATATAAATATAAGCTATATTCTTATTCAAACATTTCAACAAACTCCAACTATTTCATACAACTGAATTTTTCAAGTTCATCAAGACAAATGAAAATTATGTATAAAGATAAGAAAGGCCAAGGCACCTTCCTAAAATATTTTAATCCTTTTTAAAAAAGGAAATAAAAAGCTATTATACATCTATTTGGCCAGCAGGCTTAGGTAAAGGTATTATGTCCTACTACATAAGTATATCATTTATCTGATTAAAATCAGTTCTATATTTTAAAAAAGCCCTCCATACAGTTGAACAAATGTGAGTGTCTTCAATGAAAAGTATCTGATTATAAGCCATCTACAGGGTAATTTCTCAAAGATCATTTACAGTGAAACTTAAGCTGGAGCTAAGCTATTCATAGCTTTTTCATTCAACAATGATTCAACTAACTCCCTTCATTTTTATACCACGATGAACTTGTCATATGAACAATTATTCATGGCACTTTTATGACTCTCCAAGGAATTCACCTCTTTTTTGCTCCCTTTTGCTCTCTCCCCTTCTATTCTACTTTTCTTTGTTCTTTTGCTGTGCACAGACCTTATAGCTGTCACACTCTGCTTAGCTGAGCCAAGCTACACCAAACACTTGGCATAGCAGAGCAAGCCCCAAAGCACCCGTTTACAATATCACCCAGGAATTTCCTAGAGGTAAGCAGTAGAAATGAGGACATGGAAGCATAGCTCCTGCTGCTATCCTCAACCATGTTTTTCACTTCATTTCATTTCAATGATTTTCACAGGCTTGGATTGTAATTATGATTAAGGTATGCCTTACAATAGCTGCAATGACAACTTCAGGTCTACCCTTACAGCATTTGTCTAGAGAGGGTTTGAATGGTTAGCACTGGTTCACTCACATCTAGCATGTCTGCATTCATATGTTCAGTGGCACCAAAATGAGAAAAATGAAAAATAAATAAGTAAAGCAAACATGAAGAAAATCAAACACATGAACCCTACAATGTCTTTACAGGCAGCCCCTTTCACATATGATTTCTTTGGCATCATCTGTGTTTCCGGCATGTTAGGTGAATTCATTAAATATTATACATTTAAACAACCATGTCATAAGTGTAGAGCCAACACCAACGATTTTAACTCGCATTTCAACAACTACTGGCAACTTACACTAACATTTTTCAAGGAAAGGAATAAAAACACTATAAATGAAATGCTCACACAGTCAACTGTTTGCATTAAAGGCCCTGAATCAAGATAACCAAAATACAAAAACATTAGCCAAAACAATCCCCGCCATAAAACAGCCCCTGCCCCTCCAAAATTTAACTGACAAGCAGGCTGAATCCTGAAAAATATAATATTGCAACTATTAATAGTCAGCTAACTGACCAGTGATCTGAACGAACTTAGATTCCATTTTAGTTAAGATGAGTTTTTAATGGTAATGTAACATCTGTTTTATGTTATTTGAGAGACACAAAATTCTACCCATGTGACGCAACGCTTGATGCTCATGCCTTCTAAGAAGCACTACTCTGTTTATGTCCCCAGAGCAGCTCTGTCTGAGGCTCAACACACTTCCCTGCTCTACAGGCCAAGGACCATAATTTTTATATGTAACATATCTATACTTCTGTTATAACCACAAGTGTACTTAATATTCTCAGCTACATTTATTTTTTGGAACTTCCTATAAATTCCCAACCCACCTATCAATACTTTTTTTTAACTGCTAAACCTGAATGAATGATTTCAATTTTATAGTTTTTAAACACATGCAATTTCTTCACCACCACCACACTCCCTCCTCCCACCACCAGCAGCCCTCTTCCAAAATTCCATCCTCACAATGGAAAACTGAAGGAAATTTATTTTAAAGTATTTTTTCCTTCTTATCAAACAAGTTCAAATTCTTTACCCAGTAACATTTAAAAAAAACCCACTGTCCACTACTTATCATTCCCAAAGGAACAGGGAGTTCAGGAAAGAGATGTGAATACTAAAATTTCTTTAGGAGACTGAGGTAATTTAAAAAGTAGTGAAAATGTGGCTATAAATTAAACATAGCTTCATTCCACTACATTGTTCTTCTTTCATTGGTCAACTCTACCAGTACTTTTTCAACATACGTGATATCTGGAATTACACCAAATTTAAATAAATGTTCAAAAGATGGTTTTTCTATGTCTTAGATTTAAATCAGTATTTATTTGAGATAATTTTCTTGAGTAAAGAGAATAACCATATTGGACTGATTGTTTTATGTCTACCACATTCATTTGGTCCTAACATAATTGCCATTATTTTGTTCATTGTAAAATCATTGAGACAAGCATTTTCTATGCACATCATTGTTAGTGATTCTAAATTAGTCTTCAGTCTATTTCCTTTACTTCACTCAAAAAAAATCCAAACTACACAGGTATTAAACCACTGGTATTTTTTACTTTCTGCCAACAATCATTTTGTGTGTGTGTGTGTGTGTGTGTGTGTGTGTGTGTGTGTGTGTATGTGTGAAAAACTTTTGTTTGGATATTTCTTTGTTATCCTTTGTGCTTGAAAAGAACTAAAATGACATCATTATGTGGTGATCAAGGCATCTAACAGTGTTCCTGACTGTGGCTGATCAGATCAATATGAATGTAGAAGGCTCCAAAACAGGTCAGGCACAAATAGTATACGTGAACATTTGGGAAGGACATGTCTCCAAATTTGCTCATCTCATGTTTCTTTTGAGCTACTGCAATTCTGCTTTGCTCATATTTTTGCACAGCACTTTCTTTGATGCAGGCACACCATACTGGGAAGTCCTATGCAAATATCTCCCAGGTCTCACAATTCCAAAGTTCTTCAGAGAGACCTTGACAGTGTCCTTGTATCTCTTCTTCTCACATCCACATGAGTGCTTATTTTGTGTGAACTCTCTTTAAATAGGCTTTTAGTCAAATGTACATTTGGCATTCAAACAATACAAGCAGTAGAGTTTGAATCTTGGCAGATCCATTCAAGAAAGTTCCTCAGTGTCCTGTACCTTATCTTGCCAGATGATCTTCAAAATCATCGTAAGATAATTCAAATGTAAGCAATTCAGTTTCTTGGCTTGTCACTAGGATCCTGTCCAAGTTTCACAAGCATACAACAATAAGAAAGCACAACACCTCTGTAGTACTTTCAGTTTGGGAAGCAGTCTAATACTTCTTCTCTCCCAAATTTTCTTTGGCGCGTCTACACACAGTGAATCAACAATATCATCCATGTGCACTGGATAGCATACTGCCACAGTTATGTGAACTTATCCAGAACATTCAAAATTTCTCCATTTCTTTAACTGATGATTCCACATATGTATGATGCAGTGCTGGTGGAGAACCTGTTTTCTTGGTGTTAACTGTCAGGACAAAATTAGCACGAGTGGCAGAGAATCAATCATACTCTGTTGCATCTCAGCCTTTGAGGATGCTTTGAATGTACAATCATTTGCAAACAAAAAGTGCTGCACCAATTCTCCTACCACTTCAGTCTTGGCATGTAATCTTTTCAAGTTGAATAATTTACCATGAGTGAGGTAGCTGTCCTCAATGCCATTTTCATTCTTGCTGAAGGCATCTGACAACATTGCTGAAACCATCACCCTAAAAAAAGCATGGGAGCAAGCACATAGCTCAGCTTCACTCCACTGGTGACTAGGAAAACACGAGAACATTGTCCATTATCCAGAACCAGTGCAAGTATGTTGTCACGGAACTGTACAATACTGATAAACTTCTCCAGGCAAACAAATTTTGTCATGATTTTCCACAAGCCCTCACCACTGACAGTATCAAAAACCTTGTTCAGTTCAAATAATGTTGTATACAGACTTCTGTTCTGCTCCTGGCATTTCTCTTGGAGTTGTAGTGCAGCAAACATCATACTGATCTTTCTGAAGGCACATTGGCTCTTGGGTAGATGACCATCTATTAGGTGAAAGATCAGTCTATTAAGGAGGAATATGGCAAGAATACTGCTGACAATGACTAAGAAACTGTCACTGTTACTGTCACAGGACAACCTGTTTCCTTTTCCATTACAGAGATTGACAATATAGGTATCCTTGAACTCCTGGGGGATAACCTCCTCTTGCCATATACCCTGGAAGATTTCAATCAGTTTTTGTATGAGCAGTGGACCTCTTGCCTTGTAAATCTCAGCTCGAATAGAATCAGGACCAGAAACTTTACCATAAGAGAGGAGCTTAATGGTATTCAAAAACCTCTTCTTCAGCTGAAAGTTTGGTCAGAGAGGGATCAACTTTAGCCTGAGGTACATGGGCAATGGCTTCAGCATTGCTTAATGACAGTCTGTTGAGGACAGCCTGGAAGTGTTCAGCCTATCTTTCAAAGATCATGTCCTTATTGTTAATCAATATGGCCCCTTCGGCACTGAATAGTTGAGATGCACCACAAGTTTTTGGCCCATCCACAGTTTTCGGGGCTTAACAAAAACTCTTTGAACTGTTAACTATCAGCATAAAACTGAATTTCATCTGCCTACTTACTGAACCAAGAATACTGCATCTGTATAAACTTTGCTCATACTTTACATTTGATGAAATTAAATGCTGCCTTTTTAGAAACAGATGAACTATCCTGGCTGGTAAACCCTGTGGAGTTCTTGCTTTTTGCTTAGCAACTTCTGAATTTCCCCATTTTCCTCAAACCAACCTTGATGCTTATGAGTGTTCTGGTCCAGAGAAGGAAATACAGTGCTGTACACCAAAACTCTGAAAGTTACCCATTCCTTTCCTACTCCACTGCTGCCAACCATGTGTTGGCTCAATTTTCTCTTCAAGTTAGCAACAATCTGTTTACGTACGGAGAAAAACTTGAATCTGTTGACAAAAAATCTTCTGGTAAACATCTTGCCTTGGGGCCACCAATTTTGTTGAGTGAGAATATTCAGCTTGGAGAGGATAAGTCTATGATCAGTCCAGCACTCTGAGCCACACATGGCCTTTGTCACTCTCATATCCTGTCTTTTCTTCTTACAATGACACGATCTATTAAATGCCAATGTTTGCTGTGAGGGTGCTTTGGATAGCTTTTTTGAAGAAAACAATGAAGTTTTATTTTGATTAGGCAAACAGAGACAGTAGTGGCAATGAGAAAGTCAGGAGATGCACAAGTCTTCAGCAGAAAGTGACCATTACTGTTGATGTTTACAATTCCACTTCTCCCAAGGACTCCCTGCCATATTTAGTAGTCTGTGCCTACTCTGGCAACAAAGTCACCCAGAATTATAAGCTTGTCCTCTTTTGGCACATTGATGATGAAGGTCTCCAGGTCTTCATAAAATTTTTCTTTGACTTAGCCAGGATTCATCATGGTGGGAACATACACACTGATTACGGTGGTGCACTTTCCTGCAAGGAGCAACCTCATTGTCCTGAGTCTAATCATCCACTCCTTTTAGGAGGCATATATAAGCTTACTGACTAGATTAGTTTTGATTGTGAAACCTATGATTGCTTTATGACACTCACCATCACTGTGACCACTCCAGAAAAACATGTATCCAGCTCTGACTTTGGTAAGTTGGTCTTCATTTGCCTGCCTTGTTGCACTCAAGGCTGGTATTTGGATGTGATGCCTGCTGAGTTCTCTTGCAAGGAGAGCTGTTCAACTTTGAGGTCTACTAGATTTCATGTTGTCCATAAGCATGTGATGTTCCATGTATGAATGTTGAGTGGAATCATTTTTGCAGGGGGGGGATCCCCACCTTCCATAGTAAGAAAGCCAGGGTTAAGTTAGGTGAAAAATACAATAGGAGATCTTTTTAGTTCCTTCCTCACACCAGAAGGTAAGCAGTGTGGTCCTGAAAAAAGGGTTCTCAAACACCCAGGGGGCTGCCAAATTATCCAGCTATTTCAGTGAGAAGATGATCCTGTGGCTTGGGCTGCCTATTTGCAAAGTTGTAACTATAGCTCCCAGTGTATCCCAGTGTAACTATAGCTCCCACCTGATGCATCATCACTTGCCTGCTGCCACAGGCCTTTGAAGTAATTAAAAATGTGAAGTAGTATGGATGATGTCTTCTGACTCACACATAAACTGGGTTTAAGCGAAGCTGAGTTGCACAAAGTTGTCAGCATTACTCTCTCTTCCAGAAACATAAGAATCCAGTGTCAAGACAAAGGTCAAGATGACTTGCAATGGCCCAGAATGTGGCAGATGATCTTGGTGTCTTCAATGTCTAAACCAAGCTCTAAGCACTCCACAGCACCCAATTCTGTCACTTTCATGGCTACTGGAACAAATTGTTCTTATCAGCCCATTCCACCAGGGAAAGTTTTCACATGCTTGGGGGTAGATCCCCACCTAACTCACCGAGGGGTTTCAGACTCCTTAGTTACCCTCTCCCTGGTTTAGCCTGTTTGTTAAAATGACATGGTTCCTGCACATGCTACAGTTTCTTGGAGCCACAGGTGAGAGGTGGGTGAATCGGGTGGAAAGAAACCCTGAAAAGGGCTTGGCAACCTTCACACTAGTGGCACTAGTCTTCCCTGCACAATCCAAAGCTCTTCAAAGAAGCCAGGCTGTTAGATTTAGATGCTATCCAAAAACCTTTTCCTTGCTCTTCCCAACAATAACATAGTTCTTTGTTCTATGTTACTATAAAAAGGTTTTAAGGGACATAAAATCTATATTTATTTTGTAAATACATGGGATGTCATATTATGCTAATGTCTTTCACAACTATAATTCCATAATATATCTGCAATTGAGATCATTGCCACTATCACATTAATTAACATAAAACCAGATTAATAGGTGGAAACTTACTAATCACATGGGATATAACAATGTTTTTAATGTTACCAAAATAATTACTAAAAAGGGAAATATAATGCATGAAAATAAAAAAAGAATGCAAACAATTACAAGTTAAATATATAGAAACAAACGCAAAGTCTTCTCTTGGAACTCCACATGAACCTTATTCGCTGTGTTTTAAGAAGAAATAATTAAATTGCTCTATGTCTGCTACTTTAGCTGAAGTATAACTTTTAAATAATCACTTATCATTCTATTTAGTTAACACTTTTTAAAAACTCAGTAAACAATTTCTCCAAAGTTAACAAACAAAAGTAAATTATGTCTCAAGAAGGTGTACTTGTGTTTTAATGGGGGTTAAAGGTTATAATGATGATATACATTTGGGAGCATTAAATAAAAATTCCTACAGCTCTCAACCAAGAATTGAGAAAACTACAAGGGAAGTGGAAGTAAGGGAGAAAAGGCCAAAGAAAAATACAGAGTTGTAACATGAATTTTTAAAAGGGGGAAAAATGGCAGAAAGTTACAGTTCAAAACAAAGGATGTACCCTAGTGCTTATTCCAGAATCATATAAAGTAGCATAATAAAGAAATACTATACCTCCATAGGTCATCTAGCCAAACTTCCAACCCAGTTTAGGAATCTGCAATATCTCTTAAAGATCATAAAGGTTTTGCTTAAATATTTCTGCAACGATGACTGAGGATGATGAATGCATCCAAAAATAAAGCACTTCATTTCTGATAGTTCTATCACATAATTTCTTCTTATACTTAACAAAAATCAATATCCCTTGATCTATTGATATTCACTGTGATGTCTTGACATGTAAGGTTCTAATCTTTACAGTCTCCTTAAGTTAAAAGATAGGCATCCCCACTCTGACATCTGATTATAAATGGACTATATGTCTACTCATTCTAGGTCATAATTCTATTATCCAGACAGCAGAGTAGAGTGGATACTGAAGGGACCAGGAGTCAGAACACTTAGGTGGAAATTCTGCCTCTGACACCTTCTGGCTGCCAGTAGAACCCTTAGATATTCATTTAAATTATTCAGCATTCTAGGAAAACCTCTAAGACTCTAGGTTATATAACAGCTGTTCATCTGATCTGATAAAAGGAGTTTCCTCATCTGGAGTTCACCAAAGCAGTAAAATGACAAAAAAGTAAACAAAAAAATCCCACACTACAGTTAGGAGAACTATGTAAGGACCTGTGGGAGGTGGAGAATTCCAGAAATAAAGGGGCTACTAGATATTCCAGCAACTCCTTGAGCACTATGCTATGGATGGCAGGCTCAACTCCAAGATATTGTTACAATACTGGAATACTTGTTTTGGTCTCCCTGCTGAATCTCTCTCTTGTCTTAGCCGCCATGTTACAGCTGCAGTCTCACCCTGAAAGATCCCTCTGACCTCTCCTACCACTGGTGAGTTCTTCCTTGAACTAGGCCAGCCATCAATCACTCTTTCCTTGGTCTAGATACTGACTCTTTGGACCTCAACAGCATACCAGGCACAGACACCTTCCTCTCCATTCTGCATCATCTTCCCTAATTAGTACGTAATCAACTTGAGGACAGGGACCATCATTCTTTTTACTTCCATTTGTATTGCCAGCGCTTAGCACAGTGCCTCTCATATAATTTTTTAATGAATACTTGTTGACCAATCAAATGAATAAAGGGCATCTTCTGAGGACAGATATGACTTTATATAAGATACTGTATGAACAAGGAACCCTAAAACTCTTCTGAGGGTGAACCTAAGACAGTCATAACCAAATCACTTTTGTAGGTAGGAAAACCAAAATGCTTGAACCACAACTAGTCCATTCATAGCTGTGATTATTTCTGATTATGCAAAATATCAAAAAATATTTTTATATATTTGTCATAAGCATTTTCTCCAATGTGTTGAATTCTTCAAGAGACTTATTAATAAACATTGCTCTAAAATAATCAAAGGGGAAGTTAAACAGTAATACATATGTCCATCTTATATGAGTGGGGTATATTTAAGATGCCAACTGAGAATTTGGAACTCAAAACCTTAACAAAAATGTTTAAAAAGACAACTGAAAAATTAGGTAAGAAATCTGTGTGTACGTATATATATATAAACTATCAATAGCAATGTATATAAGTAGAGTAGAAATAAAATACGAAACAGAATATCAAAGGTAAAATTAAAATATTATTTTTCTTAGAATTGAGGGAAAAAACTTTCAGTCTATTAAAGGAACTCTGCTAATCATAAATAGGTTGCAACACTTCACTTTTCAACAAAATTTGACTGCTTTTCCACAGAAAAGAGTGATGGTCATGTTCCCAGGAAACTTCAAAAAAACAATAAGGTTATAAAGGATCTGAAATATTGCTTCATTACAATGTAGGAAAAGGTAGAACAAAATATAGTTGCAACACCATTAATTAAACAAAAATGCAATTAAATTCAATAAAGACTAATTTCTATCCATTTTAAATGCTGGCAGCTTGAAGAAAAGTGAGTTTAATTAAAAGGTAGATGGAAACTTTTGAAGAGATTTTTTAAAAAATAAGTTTTACATCGTTTTGTTTTTTACATCACCATAATCCCTCTTTCTCCTTCCCTTTCACAGAGGCATCCCGTATAACAAATAGTATTTTTTTAAAGGGAGGGGATCAGTATAGCTGATCAATACATAGAAACAATTCTGGAAATATGTGCAATCTAAAGCTCGTATCTCTTATCCCTCTGAAAAGGGGGCGGAATGAGAATCTTCTACTGACACTCTGTTCCGCCGTGCTTGCCTCTGTGATTCTGGAACACTGACTTTCGTGATCATTCTTTCATTCACCTTGTTATTCTCACTGTGTATACTGTTTTCTGGGCTCTGCAACAGTTCCTGTAGATGTTTCTCTCTATTTATCACATCGGCAATTTCTTACTGCACGGAAGTACACTAATACATTCATGTAGCACAAATTGCTTAGATATTCCCCAGTTGAAGGGCATCTACTTGTGCTGTTACGAATATTCTGGTGTATGTATATAGACTTTTTTTTTTATCAATTCCTTCCTTGAGTATAAGCCTAGAAATGGAATCTCTGGGTTTATGGATATGAAGATTATAGGTCCATTATCTGCATAATTCCCAACTGCTTCCCAAATGGTTGAACTGACAGTTCCACCAAAAATACAATGGTTTGCCCATCTTCTTACAACTCTTCCAAGCATGAACTCTTCCCATTTTTTATTATCTTTGCCAATTTGAAAGGTGTGAAATAAACTTCAGGCTTGTCTTAATTTACATTTATCTTGTTAGAGACATGTAGCATTCTTTCTTATGGTTATTGATAGTTTATAATTCTACTGGGGAACTTTTTGCTCATATCCTTTGATCAATCTTTTGAGGGATGCCTTTTGGTCATATATATATGTATGCACAAATAATGTATATTGTTAAGTACCTATGTATGCATGCATTAATACATGCATGTTACTGCTTATATATCTTGGATAGTAAATCATTATCATAGGGAATTGATTTTTAAAAAACTTTTCCCATTCAATTGTTTTCCTTCTTATCCCAGGCACATTATTCAGAAGTTACTGCCTTTAATAAAAGGATTTGTTCTATAAAACCCTGTTCTCTGAAGTTTGGATTCAGTCAAAGGGCTGCACTTAAGAAAGACCACAAGGGGCCTTCAGGCTGTAGGTTCCCTACCCTTACCCTTGCATCTGATGCACAATGTCTGATCACAAGCAAGTCACTTAACCTTGTGGTAGCTCAGCAATTTCAATACTCTAACATATAGATAAACTGCCAGGCTGTAGCACTGGAGAGAATTTCCATACAGGAATTCTTAAAACTAATGGCTACATGGGATAAAACTACAGATCACAAAGCCGTAACACTAGAGTTGGAAAGAAAGTCAGAGCCATGTAGTACAAGTCCTTTCATTTCTCTTCTTTAATCCGCTACATATTTCTTGTTCCTTCAAATTAATTTTGTTGTTTTTACTGATTTATGCAAAGAATTCCTTTGAGCTTGACTGGTATAGGAAAAAAATTATAAGTTAACTTTGGTAGTATTAGCAAAGCCCAAAAATTAGCAGTGAATACTTCAGTTATTTAAGAAATTCTTTAAAGAATATATTGAAATGCATCTATTGAAACTGGTAGACTAAATCCCAAAATACATTATGAATTTTGTAGGTATTTTGAATAGGGTTTCCTTTTTTATATTATTATCACTTGTATTTTGCTATTACTATAAAGAAAGACTGCTGTTTTTGTGGAGTTATTTTGTAACTTACAACTTTGCTAAAGCTATGTTTCAACATGTTTCATAGCTAATTCACTAGGATTTTCTAAGTAAGCTATCATGTCATCAATAAAAATGAGATAATTTTATCTCCTCTTTGCTAATTTTGACAACTTTAATTTCTATTTCTTGTCTTCTTTTAATTGTCAGCACTGCCATAACAATATTCAATGAGAGTATGCATCCTTACTTCTACACTATTGTTACTTATTGTAAAAATTTCTAGTGTTATTACCATAATTCAATGTAATACACATAGAGCTAAACAAAAAGGTTGGGGGAAAGGGTTTGCATCATTGTCCATACATTTTTTGTAATATCACCCTCTACATATGATAAACTTCATTTATTCATTATGAAATAAGTAGCAGTATGGAAAGAGAACTGAACTGAATGGTCCAGAATCTCCTCTCTAACACTAACTAGCTGTATGAACACAGGAGGACTACTTAATTATTCTTAGTTTTCTAATGGTGTACAACAGAAAACAATAATCTTTAAATCAAGGTAGCCAGGTAAAGATGGCTGAGATTGAAATCCATGCTCATTTTCTAAAGATGCCATGGGTCTTTACACTATACCACACAGCCGTCTCCTCTACTTTTTCTACTTGTAAGGGAAAAACAAAACGGTTTTTATTACCGTGAATTTTAATTAAAGAATAACTTACTGAAAAAATAGAAAATGAAACAATATTTGCCTGGCAAAGCATTCAAACTTCATTTTGCTATCATATGCTACCAACTTAAAAATAAGTAGCACTTATATTGATCTTGTAAACTGAACTCTCACTCAACCATGTGGGTCTATGGCAAGGGCACTATGAGTCCTTAAATGAAAAGAATATGTTGTTGTTGAGTCATTTCAGTCAAGTACAACTCTTCATGACCCCAACTTGGGGTTTCTTGGCAAACATACTGGAATGGTTAGCCATTTCCTTCTCTGACTCCTTTTACCAATGAGAGAACTGAGGCAGACAGGATTAAATGACTTGGCCAATGTCACATTCCTATTAAATGCCTGAGGCCAGATTTGAACTCAGGAAGATGAATCTTCCTGACTCCAGGTAAGGAACCAATATACAATTTATTACCATTAACCAAGATATGGAGTTAGAAAGGAGGAATGTTCTTTCAATATATTTACAGTACTTTCCTTTTCTTCAATTAACACGCATTTTTGTCCAATTCTCTGAAACCCTCTCCTTACTGAGAAGAAAAGCAAAGCAAAAGAAAATCTTTATATCAAATATGGATAGTCAAGCAAAGCAAGTTATCATATTGGCCATGAAAAAAATGTCTAATTTTGCAACTTAAGTTCATCACCTTTCAGGCAGGAGGTAGATATAATTCTTCTTCTTTGTTTTACTAGTTTCTTATAAATTACCTTGAGATTCCTGATATTTTCTTAATTCAAAAAAAATTCCATTAAAAAAAATTCTATTAAAAAAAAAATCCTTGGGTAGCTTGATTGGTATGGTAGTGGATAAGCAAAGTAACTTACAGAGCATTGTGCTTTTTAATAAACTGGATCTGTCTTTCCATGAGCAATTAATATTTCTCTAATTATTACAGTGTATATTTCCACAAAGAATGTGCTGCAATTGAAAATAATAACAGTTGACATTTATGTAATATTTTAAAACTTACAAAGTGCTTTACATGTTATCTCATTGTGAGATGTACTCAAGTGCCAGTATTTCTCGATAAGTTCAAGCATTTTATACATTGTGGCTTAAAAAAAAAGGAAGCAGTCTATAAAAGGAAGTGGTCTATACCTTACTGCCGGGTTTTGTTGATATTATTATACAAAAAGGCTAATGATTCATGTGGATTTACTTTCTATCCAGCAACTTGGCTGAAGTTACTTTTTCAAATAATTTTTGAGTTGACTCTATGGTTCTCTAAATAAACCATCATAACACTGGCAAAAATTACTAATTTTGTTTCTTCTTTGCCTGTGTTTATTCTCTCAATTGCTTTTTCCTGTATTATTTCCACAGTTACCATTTCTAGCACTGCATCAAAGAGTAGTGGTGATAATAAATAGCCTTTCTTATGCCTAATCTTCTTGGACAGGCCTCTAATTCATCCCCATTACATAAAATGCTAGCTTGGAGTTTTAGATATAAATTCTACTTATTGAATTAATAAAAGGTCAGTTTATTCCTATTTTTCTAATGTTTTTGCAACTACTGCTATAATCACATGATTTTAACTGTTCTTTTTATTAACATGACCTAATATTTCTCTAGTTTTCTCAATCCTGAATAAATTTGGTCCTAGGACAAATCAGACCTGGTCATAGTGTTTTTTTTTTTATAAATTGTTAGAGGGGCTTTACTAATATTTCATTTAAAATTTTTGTCAATTTCATTAGGAATAAGTCTATTGTTTTCTTGGTTTTGATTCTGATTTAGATATGAAGATCCTATTTGTATTGAAAGAGGTATATGAGAAATATGTATTTTCTTATTTTTTACAAAGAGCTTATGATATAATGGAATTGCTCTCTGAAAGTTTATCTATCTGGTCCTGTGCTTTTTTCCCCCTTTGGGAGTTAATTTATGAATGAGATTTTTTTTTTTGAGACTGGATTATATAGCTTTTCTATTTCTTGCTGTGTTCATCTAGATATTTCTAAGTGAAATGTCTATTTCACTTAGGTTGTCTACAATTTTTAATAATTCCTTTGATATTATTTATTGTGAATTTTTTTTATTTTTGTATTGGGGAATCTGGTTTTCTTCTTTTTAAAATCCAAACAAGCTAATTGCTTTTTCTTAAAACCCTTCTAATTTTATCTAGTAATTCAAGGGTATTTTTTCTTTTTTGCTTTCAATTTTAATAGTATCTTTGATGTTCAGATTTTCTATTTTATTGTTTTGGGGTTTTTTGGTAATTTTGCGGGTTTTCTAGGGTTTTTTTTAAACTTACATGCCCAATTTATTGATCTGCTTTTTTCTCTGTTTTGCTGAAGAAAGGTTTTAGTACAATAAACTTTCCATTAAGGACCACTTTGGCTGCATCCCAAAAATGTTGGCATATTTGCTCATCGTCATTTTTTCTGATGAAATTATCTATTGTTTCTACAATTTGTCCTTTAACCCATCAATTCTTTAGCACTAAGTTGTTTAATCTATAATAAATTTTTAATCCTTTATTATCCAAGTAATGAATATATTTTTAGTTAACTGTAGTCAGGAAGGATACGTTTAATATTTCTCCTTTTCTTCATTTGTTTATGAAATTTTTATGCCACAATACGTGGTCAGTTTTTGCAAATGTGTCACAAACTGCTGATAAATAGGTATGGTCCCTCGCCCTACCAGGAAGCTGGAGGTGGTATGGGGAAGGATATAGAAGAGAACAGATTGGGGGAGGGGGTATTCAGTGGGATCACTGTTTTGGGGTGGGGGTTAGAGGAAAGACAGGGAGAAAATCTGTAACTCAAAATCTTGTACAAATGAATGGTATAAACTAAAAAAAAACATAAATTTTAAAAAATAGCAAACCAATAGCTATGTGACCCTGGGCAAGTCACTTAACCCTGTGCCTCAGTTTCCTCATCTGCAAAATAAGCTGGAGGAAGAAATGGCAAACCACTCGAGTGTCTTTGCCAAGAAAACCCCAAATGGGGCCACAAGGAGTCAGACATAACTGAAAAACACGTGAACCCCAATTTTATTTGTATGCTCAGTACTCAGCCCAGTGCTTTGCACACAGCAAATGCTTAATAAATAAATACTTCATTTGTTTAAAAAAAAAAGGTATGGTCTTTTCTTTTAAAAAAAATTAGTTTTTTTCAAGAAACAAAAATCTACGCTCAACCTCCCTTCCCTCCAATGAAAAAGAAAGAAAAACAAAACCCGTAACAAATGTGAATAGTATAACAAACAAAATCCTTCGCTGGACATACCTAATAATGTGTGTCTCGATCTGCACCATGAAATCCTAACCTCTCCTTCAGGAGGTAGCTAATATGTTTCATCAGGAGTTCTCTGGAATTGCGGTTCAGCTGTTCATCTTTATATACTGTTACTGTGTAAACTGTTATCCTGGTTCTGCTCCAAATCCATACATGAATACTTTCTTCATTCTTTGATCTCTTTGGGGTACAGCTCTAGTAATGCTATAGCTCCATCAAAGGATATTAACAGTTTAACTTTGGGGGCATAGTTCCAAATTGATTAGACCAGTTCACAATTCCATTAATTGTACATTAATGCACACATTTCCTCACAGTCTATCCAGTGTTTGCTTTTTGGGTTTGTTTGTCTGGTCAACTCTGTCAATCTTTTGGGTGAGGAGAAACTTCAGAGGTGCTTTAACTTGTATTCCTTTAAATATTAATTATCTGGAGCATTTTTTCTAGATGGCCACAGACTAGATTTCTTCCACTTAAAACTTGTGTGACCCTGGGCAAGTTACTTCCACCTCTGTTTGCCTTAGCTTCTTTAATTGTAAAACGATACTCTTTCTCCACATGCCTTCCTTCTTGTTGGCACAATCTTCTACTTGTGCACCATAATTACATGAAATAGTTAAGTTCTCTTTTCTTCCACAGTACATTCCTTTTTCCATCATCAAAACATAACCAAACGCTCCCATGTCCTCTGCATTATATAATTCCTTCTATGACTCCTGACGTATTAGGATTCTGAAGGGGATACCTGTTTTTCACTCCTGAATTAGAAGGTTCATGCTTCATTCTTGCATAATCTCTTACTGAATCTTTCCTCCATTTTCTTTTTAATGTTTCTCTAAATTTCTATGTTTTTATTTCAATTTCTACTCAGCCCTGGTTTTTCCATCAGGAAAATTTGGCATTCCTCTATTTCACTAAAGGTTCATTTCCCCCCCTAGAGGATCATACTTTATTTTGATGTGGAATTTATTCTTGGTTGTAATCCTATATTTTCTCTCTTTTGCAATAGGTATTCCACGTTCTTTGATCCTTTATAGTGACAGCTGACACATCCTGTGTGGGGCTAACTATGGCTTTCCTTTCACTGCAAAAATTTTTCCACAGTAGCAACAAAATAGAAATCTAGAAATCACTGAAGGGATTGATAATATTTTTTGCCTCAAAAACAGTCAACAGAGAATTGAAACTCAGGTTAATTAGGAAATGGTAAGTGAACAACAAGTTGTACTCATTGAATACAAGGTAATTATCCAAGATTCTAAAAGAACCTATGGGTATAACTACTAAGCCACTATCAGCAACCTTTAAAAAGTAATGGAAAAAGCCTCTCTTTCTGCTCACACACCTGAACTCAGGCCCTCATAAAATCTTATTTGGAATGTGACAAAAACATTTATTGGTCTTCCAATGAGCTTTAGCTGCTGCCCTTTCCCTCATCCTCCACACAGCTGCCAATGTGATTTCCCTCCAGTTCAATTTTATCTATGCTCAAAAACCTTCTAGCTCCCTCTTGCCTCTATGATCAAATACAGTCTTGTACTCTTTATTTAAAGCCCCTCTTAATCTGGCTCCCAGTCACTGTTCCAGGCTTACTATATAGAATACACCCCTCAAACACTACTGATTCCAGCCTAATTGGCTTGCTGCTCCTCATCCACGATGTGACTGGGGAAAGCTCCCCATATTTAAACTTCCAAAGAACCACCTGGTGCACTCTAATCTTCTGCTTATGCTGCCGTGCCCCATCCTCTACTTGCAACAAACACACCCAACTTCCACTCTTGGACCCTGGACTATTTATTCTCAAGAGTTCACCATATTTAGGTGCTCCCAGATGCCCCAAATATGCCCTAGTCATGAAGCTACATGCTTAGAAAATATGGATGGGGCAGCTAGGTGGCGCAGTGAATAGAGCGCTGGCCCTGGAGTCAGGAAGACCTGAGTTCAAATACAGCCTCAGACACTTGACACTTACTAGCTACGTGACCTTGGGCAAGTCAACCCCAATTGCCCTCCAAAAAGCAAAAAGCAAAAATTTAAAAAAAAAGAAAATATGAATCTGGGAAAAGTAATCAAATCAACACTGCCACTCTAGACAGGCTGTCAATCATCTACCTTCTAACTTCACTTGTGATCTAAAAAACTTTGCAGATGAAAATACCCTCCCTGACCTTAACTTCCCATCTGTGTTGTTGTTCTCTATTAGAATGTAGGCTCCATGACCACAGGGACTAACTGACTTCTTATGGTTGTACCTGACACACAGCATGAGCTGATAAATGGATTTTCATTTATTCCTACTTTTTCTAGCTCACATTTCCATGCTTTTGCACATTTACCTGGAATGTACTACCTACTCACTTCAATGCACTATCAATAACTAAGTATTTATTAAGCATCATCTATGTACCAGGAATGATGACAGGCAATGAGAAAACAAAGACAAAAGTGAAGTCTGTCACTCAGTCACAGGGGTCACATGGTAACAGGGGAGACAACATGCACGTACATTGTGTAGGTGTGAGTGCAAATATATACATATGCGTGCAAATATACATACATATGCATGCAAAATAACTCCACTAGATGATTTCAGTGGTTAGGGTACTAGTTGCTCGGCAGATTAGGTAAGTCCTCATATAGAAGCAAGTTTTGTTGCTGTTCAGTCATTTTCTTGGCAGATGATGGAGTAGTTTGCCATTTCCTTCCCCAGTTTATTTTACAGATGAGGAACTGAGGCGAACACGGTTAAATGACTTGCCCAAGGTCACCCAGCTAGTCAGTGTCTGAGGCCAGATTTGAACTCATGAAGATGAGTCTTCCTGGCTTCAGGCTCAGCACTCTTATCTATTGCTTCTATATGAGGACTTACCTAATCTGCCGAGCAACATGTGGATGGCCCATAGAAGCTAGCACATAAGCTGTATCTTGTTTGTATTAATGATTCTGAAAAGCAGAGGGGAGGGAGAACAACATTCCAGATGGCTAGAGAAAAGGCAAAGAGATAAGAAATTGAGCGATGTGTATGAGGAACATCAAGAAAGACCGTCTGACCAAACCAGAGTGTGCAAGAAACAGAATAAAGTATGTACTGAGTCTGGAATGGTAGGCGTGGGCTGGGTTATAATTAAAAACAGAGGAGTTCACATTTGGCCCTCAAGGTAAGAGCATATTTGGAGAATTTAGAGAGAAAGTTAACTGACACTTAGACCTGTGCTTTTAGAAGGCTATGTTTGCAACTGTGTGAAACAGACTGTAGACATAAAAGATGTGAGGCAGCAGACAAATGATGAGGCTACTGCGATTGCCCATGTAAAGTTTTAGAGGGCCAGAATTAGGGGGCTGGGCTTGGGGGTAAGAGGAGAAGGAGAGAGATGAGGAGGAGGTAGAAAGGAGAAGATTTCATAAATAACTGGATATCTGAGTAAGTATAAGTGAAGAGTTAGGAACGATAACAAGGCTGTGAACTTTAATGACCAGAAGAATGGGGGTGCCTTACATTGAAAGGAAAATCTGGGAAAGGCCTGGGTCTTGGGGGAAATAGAATGACCATTTTCAACAAGCTGAATTTGAGGTACTACAGTGGGTCTAAATGGACATGCCCAACATGTTGTGGGTGTTACAAGACAGGAGGTCAATTCAGGAGCTCTCTTTGACTCCCTTTGCTGTTCCTCAAAAAGGAGCCCTGAGTATTTAGAAAAAGAAAGGCTGATCACTGTGGCCTGATTCATCAAAAATAATGGATCTGAAACAACTCTTATTTCTAACACAGCTAGATTTTGGCAATGTATTTGGCAAGATCCCTTACTAAGCTGTTGCTGACAAAATGATGGACTATGGGGAGGATGGAAAACTGAAAGCATTCTGAATTGGTTAACTCGCCATACACAAAGAAAAGTAATTGACAAGCTAGACTGGAGGGAGTTCTAGTACAGGGCTGAAGGGCACCATCCTTGGCTCAGTACTTAGCCCAAGCAGCATCTTCTTCAAATGTAAGGAACACAGCAAGTGAGCAAGAAAAGTTCACATATCATATAAAGAAACTGCGATACCTCAATCAAAAATTGTAGACTTGATATCACATGATTAAATGTAAAATCTTACATTCTGGTTTAGAAAACCAATGTTACAAGTATAGGAAATGATTTATGACAGTATGTACTGATATTTTCACCTTCATCTCTTCCATCCAAATATTTAAGCATAAAAAAAGGAAAAACATAACTAAAGCCTTTCATTGTTTACTCTTACATTCACAAATTATATAAACTTCAGGGAGAAACCAGAAATGGAGCAGTCTATTTTACCCTTCATTTTCTGAAACTGGTGTTGCTTAAAACTACTCATTAATTTTAAAATTGGTACTAACAGGCACCTTACAAATATTACACTCTGTTTAATGACAGGAAGATAGGATGTAAATTCTGTGCTGCATCCCCATCTGCCACATACTACTCTGATATTTATAAATATAGTTGTGCTGTTGACATTTCTACAACTCCTCCAGGTGTGAGCCATTAGAACAGATAATTCTCTTTGATCATTCTAGTGTTACTTCTTTTTAGATCTAAGAAGATCTGGTCTGTTCCTAGGTTCCCAGAACAACACCTAGTAAAAAAGACTTTTTAACCCCTAACTAGTTTTTCTAAGATCACTTCAAAAGCTAACCAGGTGTGAACGTTAATGTTTTTTTAAATAAAGAATGTCGATATAGCAAGTAAAAAGTGTTGGAATAATTTTTTAAAAAAATATATAATAAGCTCTTGAAATTTTTAAAATTTTACTTGTTTAGAAAACAGACTGAAGTTAGATCTTATAAATTATTCATGCTCTATCATATTCACAGTTCTCTTCACTTGAATTCAACAAATTTCCTGTTGTCCTAAAGTAATCTTTTTTTCTCAGCTTTTCTGCAGCAAAATTTATTTTTGTGTTTAAAAAAAAAAGTTTAAGAGACAATTCTCAAACTACATACTTGTATTACCCTGCCACTCCATCAGGAGAAATTAAGGAGAAAAAAAAAAGCTTTCAAAGATGCTATACGAAAACCTGCATTATGACTGTATATTGGCTTCAAATAATTTATGCACAATTGAGTAAAGAGAAACCAATGAAAAACTTCATAATAGAAGCTGAAGAAGACTGCCTTGTTTAACGGTTTAGTATGCCAAAATGGAGGAGCATGTGATGGGCTGGAGAAAAAAACAAAAACAAAAACAAGCAAGCACTAGACCTAAGTCAGGCTATGTCTAAAGTAGAAAAAAAAATCTGAGCATTAAAGTACTAGTTTATGAGAGCTTATGTGAATGACAAATTAAATCAATTTGTTCAGACTAGATACATGGTCAAGGAAGTAAGTTAACTTTAATAGGAAAAGAAGTTCATTTTCATCAAATAAGGAGAAATGGAGAGAAGAAAATGTAAGAGAATGTCTACAAATTCTAGCTTCTCCATGAAATTATTTGCACTACAGTTCTAAAAGAAGTATAATCTTACCCCCAACGCCTTTTCTTCAAGTCAGCAGAAGAAATATTCTCTACTATAAAGAAATTATTTCAGACATGGCAAAATATTTATTCTATTATTTAAGACATGGTTACAGGTACTGGTACAGGAAATGAGAAACAGGCTAGAATTGCTAGAATAGCAATAAATCAATCAATAAGCATTTATTAGGCGCTTATGTGTAAGGCACTGTGCTAAGCCCTGGATTTAAAAAAGCAAAAACAAAAGCAGTCTCTGTCCTCCTGGAGTTCACATTCTAAGTTCTGTAGTTCATATGGTGGAAATAACATATACATTGATATACAGAAGATACACACAGAAAAAAAGCTACCTTAGAAGGGAATTCAGTAGCACCTGCTAGGGGAGGAGACCAGGAAAAACTTCCTTAAGGAGATGGGATACTAGTAGAGCAAAGGATGGTAACCAAGGAAAATATTTCAAGTCTAGGGAAAAATCAATTCAAAGGCACACAAGACGGACATGTACCATCTTATGTGAGGGACAGCAAACAGACTAGTGTGGCATGAACATAATGCTTGTGTTATTAGCAATTTGTGTTAAAAGAACGAAAAGGTTTCTTATTGTTGTTTCAGTTCTGTTCAACTCTTTGTGACCCCATCTGGAGTTTTCTTGGCAAAGATAATGGAGTGGTTTGCCATTTCTTTCTCCAGTTCATTTTACAGATAAGAAATTGAGGTAAATAGGGTTAAGTGACTTGCCCACGGTAACACAGTTAAGTGTCTAGGTCAAATCTGAACTCAAGCCTTCCTGACTCCAGGCCCACTCTGCCACCTAGGTGATCTCCCCCCCCCCCAAAAAGAATCTGATTATGAAGAAATCTATAATAGAAATATGTTTATCATTTTTTGATTAAGAAAGGCTCAGGAAGTTCTGAAATTTTTGCATAGCTATACACAATTTACATAGGTAACATGAGAACAGAGTTGGGAGCTTTGCAAGTATCTAATACATAAAACATAAATTGCAAAGAAATGTAAAAGCAAGAACTTAGATAATATTTTTAAAATTACATTAACTTCACCTTTCCCCTAGATATCAGGTGGTCAGACTTATGACAAACATTAACCACTTGGAAACCAGCCTTAAATCAGAAAGAAAAGGCTAAAAAATGGTTGTGTTCCAGATCACCTGGAGAAAAACAGGAAGTCACCCGATTAGCATTGAACAAAGAAAATTCAGTAAGATCAGTGATTTGTTAAGCCTAGGTCCCTCTTCTCCTTGAGCAGTCTCTGGTGTCTCTTAAGCTACAACTAGAGAATCAATTTTGTATAATGGATGAAAAGTAGAAGTCAGTGTAAGGAAAGTGTGACTTCAAGGACAGCCTTGCACATATTGGCTATGTGACACAGAACACGTCACTTACACTCTCTGAGTAAGATGCGTCTAAGATTACAAACTTAATAACATCTCTAGGTTTGTACTGGAAGAGGGAGCTTCCTCAACAGGAATTCCTCGCACCAATGGAATCACTGGTCCAAAACGAAAAATAAATATGAAAAATAAATTATCACTAAAGAATATAAAGGAAGCAACAATTCTCCTCTACAAGAAGCTGCTATAAAACCAAAAGGCGTAGAGAAGTCACAGCTGGTAACAGAGGAAGAACCACACGGAAAGTTCAGCACAGCAGGGCTATGAATGAAGACACTTGGGTTAACAGCCATGGGACCGGAGGCATGTCACTGAGCTTCTTGGAATCTCAGTTCCCTCGTATGTTAAATGGGGATAATCCCACTTGTCTTGACTGTCAAGTTCAAATGACAGAATGCATCTGATAAGCCTCTGAAAACGGTAAATCAGCACAAACCTAAGGTATGATCATTAATATTGTACTGCTGGTCAAGAATTGTAGACACTCGTAATTGCTTGTGAGAATCCCTCACGTGGCGGCATGATAATAATTTATATTAATGATGACAATGCTGAATCAACAAAAAAAAGACACATTCACGACAACATACTCAATATATCACAGGACTGAACCAAGTAATACGTTATTAAAACTGAATAAATCATTTATCTTTCCGTCAGATAAATTATAACAAAATTATACTTATATTTGTGCAGCTAATTCAATTTAAGAAGCATTAGCTAAGCCTTTACCATTAACAAGGTACTTGGGATACAAAGAAAAAGTCTCAGCCCTCAAGTACCTTATATTCTACTAGGAAGAAACAAGCCAAGCACAAGGAAATACAAAGTAATTATAAAAAGGAAAAGACAAATTAAACATGCTTATCAATATTCAATGAAGTTATAATCACAGAAATGATAAATGGTTTCAAAAAGTATAAACATAAGCCTCTAAACGTAAAATCTGGTCATTTAAGAAATAAAAATTAATTGAACATACTTGAAATTCCTTATATGCTGGTTATACTGGACCCTGGGAGAAATTGCGCTACAAGATTTCTGTGTATGATTTACAAGAAATTATAAATTATTTAAGGGTTTAATATATTTATTAATGGATTTGTTGCATGAGAAAGATTTATTTGCATTGCACACAGACTACTTAGTGAGTCTTGAACAACAACAACAAAATCAGCACAGTTTTTTGAGAGAGTTTTGAATCTCCCACACGCTGATTACATTATTTTTAAGAAAATTATCTTGGTTGCATCTAGCAAAATAATAAAGCTTACTGACCTAAGGATGTCCAATTTCACAAGAAGTATGTCTGAATTATGATTCTAACACATATTCTTTCCAATAAAGATATCCAAATGTGTTTGTACATAAAGACACACACGAACACACATGTGTGTTTATAATTCCTTTGCCTCAGAGCAATGTTGGTGGGCACTTTCTTTGATAAAGGCTCTGAGACTATTAAATCTAGCAACACAGGAAGACATAACGCATCTGACCTGTCAAACTGAGTTAGTACCCCCTAAGTGCCTCTGTTGGTTGCTGCCTAGAGGAAATGACAAAAGAGCTAATAAAGAATTTAAAGACCTCTATACTGTTTTAAAAGGGGTGGAGAGAGAAAGCAGTGGACCTCTGGGCAAATGAATAGGTAAGAAATTTCACTAGAAAATAACAGGTAAGTGACAATTACTCAAAGTTTGTAAAAATCCACAGAATTATTTTTAGTGATTCCTGTCAAAACACGAAATGCAAATAGTAGCTTTGTCACTGAGAACAGCAATGGCTCAAGTGTAGCAAAGTAATAAGCAAACTAGCACTTTCTTATTTTATAAAACAGAAAGAAGATATGGATTGATCAAACCCAAAAAATAAAACACAAAACTATAAACATCACCAACCAATTTCTTACATCAGTCTTGTTAGTCCAAATGTCTGAATTACATGAATACAACAAAATGAGAACCATCTTCAAAGAGAATTTTTAGCTTCCCTTTAATTCACTCACATATAAGTGACCAGAAATTAGAACAAAGAACCACAAATGGCAGTTGTAAACAAGTTATCCAAAGAAAGCTCTCTCTATATAGGCAGGGACCAAATAGAACTTATATTAGGTTAAAGGGTTATAAGATGTTTAAAACATTTAAAAGGCACTTTTGCCCATATCACCACCAAATCATAACTCACTGATAACAAACACTAAGGTAAGAGGCTATTGGATGGTGTAAAAACCTAATTTTTTTCACATTCCCATATTCTTTATTTTTAGGAGGCTGTTAAAAATAATGGGGCTACACCTTTTTGGGATAACTGGAATCCATACAAATTATACGTATAAGGAATGAGACTATTAACATTACCTTTACCAAAACTATTTCAGGGGATGCAATTTGCTATAAAATAATAAAACTTATTTGAACTGCTATATTTGAAAAAGAATCCACATTTTATTTTGTTAAAAAAAATTAAATTGATAATAGCTTGTTACAAAATTTAGTTTTTGCATATTTTGGTAGAATCCTTACAATTATCTTAATATTTAATTTAAATATTGAAGAAAAATTGTGCATTTTGAGAAGGAAATAAAGAAAAAAAAACTTTCCCTTAATAGAACAAATGCTCCTTTCCTTCTTCCCTTACTTTTTCTCCCTACTTTAAAATAGCAACTATTGTTGCCATTAGAGGATTCTCTGAACAGAATACACATGGTGAATTAGCCAGATAAAAGAGTTAATGAAAGGAGGTCCAGAAGTTGTTTTCCCCTCTCCCTCATCTCCCCCTCACAAGGTCTGTTTACTGTCTCCCTAGGCCAGGATACTATTGTCCCTAAATATAACAAAGTCTGGGAAGAAAGATGCAAATTCAATTACATGTGAAGTAAGCTCCAGACTACACCTAAGCCAGGAAGGTATAAGACCCAAACCTAAGCAGGAAGGGGGAAAAAATCCTAAATCTAAAAATATCAATGTTGAATCACTCAATCCTTTCCTTCTTCTTTTCTTGCTGTCTTTCATAAACAAATCCCTATACAATCTTTTTCAAAGCACATTTTAGGAAAACTAACTCAGGCCTGAAAATCAAAACTCTATTAGGAAATCTAGATATTAATTTGGATAGGATGCACTTCTACATCGGATGGCACAATATTAGATAACTTTTTTTTAGTAAAAAGAAGTAAAAGGTAAATTGAGTTACAACAGAAATGGGCTCATAAATATGTTAATAATAAATTACATTTGGGGAGGCTAGGTGGTGCAGTGAATAAAGCACCAGCCCTGGATTTAAGAGGACCCCAGTTCAAATGTGACCTCAGACACTTAACACTTACTAGTCTTGTGACCTTAGGCAAGTCACTGAACACCAATTGCCCTGCCTTCCCTCCTCCAAAATGCAAAATAAATAAATAAATAAATCAGAAGACATTAGTTTTTATTAAAATTTACATTTAATATGATGTGCTTCACAATTTACAAAGTGTTACAGATACACTATCAGATTTGATCCTCAAAAACACTTTGCTATTTAAGTCAGAGAAAAGAAAACTGTTTAATAAACTGTGAGGGTGTGCTATATCCTAACAGTTGAGGAAACCAAGGCCTGAAAAAATAAAAGACTTGGTCAAGATCTAAATTCAAATCCAAGTCTCTTGCAACCATACAACGCAGCAGGATACATTTTTATACCTCATTACAAAATTCCTCAGACTAGCAAATTATCAAATATAGGGTATACTCTCACACTTAAGTAAAGAAAAAATTTTATTCTTTTTTCTACAAAATGGGGAAACAATAGAAGCTAAATTACTTGGGCTACATACATAGTAAGTTAATTGTGAAGATAGGACAGAGCTGGAAATCCACCAGACTCTGAGTCCGTTATTTCTAATATACCAGATTCCTTTTGACACTATTTAGAATACGACAGAATGTTTATTTCATAACTGTACTCTAATGTGCATAAATCTGATTTTAAACCAATCATTAAGAATTAATATAGAAAATTCATATATAACCAATTACACATACACACACATGCGCAATCTTCAAAATGAGCATGTTCAACTTATGACGTGTATGAAGAAGACAACTACTGTAGGAGCCTGGAAAGGAAAATAAATTTCAATAATCAGGTGAAGAGAAAAGAAATTTTTCTTATTATAGAACAGGAGAAAATAGAGAATTATTTCCCAGAGGATGAAATTACGGAAGGAAAGTTGTTCCTGCCCACCTTCCCAATTTTCCAGATGGAAATGAGAGCCACAACTTCTTACATTTCTAAATAACAATGGCCAAGAGAACTTTGCTGCTATCCTGTTAGGCAACAGGTATGAAAGATATCTCACCCCAAAATGCCTCACCAAGCCAGGAACCTGTCCAATCCTAAGAATATCTCAGAGTCTAGATCATATTCCTACCTTTCTACACAAACCTCAATAACCTGATTGAATTATCTCTTGTCAAGCAAGAGTCCCTGGCTTGGCCACATGCTTTAGCCTATATTCTATAGAGGGAATTGCCAGCTTGAGAACAATTATTTCAAAATTTAGCTGAGAAACAGTTTGGAAATCAGAATGGATTTTCACATAGAAACAATTAACAGCAGTGAAGATCCAAGCCAGTGCATAAAATCCTATTTCATCCATAATGCAATTAAATTGTGGTACTAGAAATTATTAGCTTGAATTTGAGGAACTGGAGATCAAGAAGGGCAGGAGAAGAAAGCTTGTCCTCTCTTTCTTGAGTACAGGATAAGCCTAAGGTAAAATCCGGCTTCGGTAAATTTTCACCAGGGCCTTCTGCTGAGATCTCCCTACTTGCTAGAGCCCAGCCATCAGAGTAAAGGCAGCACAATAACCTCCTGTGGCCTTCCTCAAGCTGGCACGTGACCCCACAACACAGAAGCAAGCTCCAAAATTACCTATCTCCCTTCCCTACCCCCCAACAAACACAATCTCCCATTTCTTCTATGCAAAATCACTAGCAGAATTGACAACATTTTGAGTAAACTCTTCAGAATAATCTCTGAATGACTGACAAACGTAAAAGAATAAAAAAGAAACCTGTAGCTTTAAAAAAAATTAAATTCAACAAGCAATTATTAAGCATGTAAAAGATATTGTAGTCAGTGCTGGGGACAAAAATATAAAAAATTACCTAGTCCCCATGCTCGACAAGTTTATATTCTCCTGGTGTGCTTACTAACCCAAATAATATTTCATGTAATGAAGGAAAACAAAGTGAAAGATTTCTGGGACTCTGGTGTGAATGCCTGGCTTGATAGGGAATTAGTAACAACAAGAAGTATGTCCAAATGTTGGGGTCAAAAAACTCTAAGAGAGAATCAAGGTACCCTGGGGGTATGCATTCCCTAAACGCATTCACAAAGGAATTCACATTTACTAGTTAGAGGACACAATTGTTAAGAAAAGAAAAACAGAATTGAGAAATTCCTCCAATAAACCTGGGGCGCTTTTCCACCAAAACACATATCTGTTATCAATGGGAAGAATGGATACAAATAGGAATCATGTATGGGGGCCAGTGCCTCCAAAGGGGCAGTGACACCCCCCTCTTCTCAGGGTGTCAACGCACTGACTGCTCTCCAATAATTCTATACTATTTCCAGTGTCTCCCATTCTCATCTGGGCATATCACTCCGCTGGTCTCATCCCTATTGCCTGTCATTACTCAACGAAAACAGCTTCTAGGATGCATTTCTTTAGGATCATTCATCTTACCTTCAATCTCTTAAGGTACTAGTAACTAGGAAGCCTCTCTCTGATAAGGATATCCAATCTCTTACCAACACCTGTAGACTTCACCTCTCCAACACCTCTCAAATATGTCCCTTTTTCTCCTCAGTAACCACCATCCCTTCACTGCAGTAGAGACCCTCATCACCTCAAACCTTGTCTATTATAGCAATATAGCCTACTTGTGGTCTGCCTGCCTCAATTCTCCCTATTCCAATCCATCCCCCATTCAGCCGCCAAAGTGATTTTCCAACACGTCCAATCATGTTACTCCACTATTCAATAAACTCGAGTGGCTTCCTAATGCCAGGAAGAGCAAATATAAAAATGCTCTGCTTAGCATTCAAAGCCCTTCATGACCTCACTCCATGCTACCTCGCCAATCTTCTACAACCCTACTCTCCAACACATTCTACTCCAACCAGTGACACTAAGCTCCTAGCTAATATATTTGGGTTAGTAAAAAATAACAGTGCAGAAGGCAAGGTCTTTGTTACTCATATTCAAGTCCTGGCAACTAAACAGAAAGGAAGCTCAGTTTTAGACACATTGAGCACATGATTCTAGGAGACATCTAGTTTAAGATGCCTAACAGGACACTGAAGATGCAAGACTAAACGTCAGAAGTTTAGTTAAGGGCAGAAAAGTAAATCTGATAATTATCTGCATAAATATGAGAACTGAGTCCATGGGAGCCAATGAGATCAACAAGTGAAGCAGTATAAACAGAAGTGGGGATAGTGATGGAGCTTTGGAGTATACCTACAGTTAAGTGGCAGGACCTAAGTGAGCAGCCTGGAAAGGAGACTGAGAAAGAGCAGTCAGGTAAGTAGAAGGAAGGCCAGAAAAGAGTAGTGGCCCCAAAATCTAGAGAGAAGAGAATTTCAAAGAGAAGAGAGTGACTGACAGAGTCACAGGCTACAGAGAGGTCAAGAAGGATGAAAAAAGTTCTTGGCTTTGGTGCAATATTTTGGCCACTGCAAAAAATCTTCCCTATCTCCCTTCACTTAGGAAAAAAACAAGGTACATTTTAGTCCAGTGGGACATCATTTTCAAAGAGGGGAAAAGTAAATTTTTGGTTATCTGATCATTAACATTACTAAAATTCTTCTAAAAGTGAAGCTTTTAGTGAGAACTACAATAAAGGGACTCTAGACAGCCAATATGGCTATAGAAATAAGTACATTCTCAACACGAAGATATAGTTACCATCTCATTTATCCAGATATTTCTTATTTCTAAAGTTCAACTACCTAACACACAGCAGATAATCTAGAAATACGCCAAGTCACAGAGATTCAAAAATAAAATTCACAAATTATCTTCTAAAGCTCATGAAGTCATTACATATATAACAGCCTCTTAGAGGCTAATAGCTCTTTTTAAAATTTATTTTATTAAATTTTTTTGAGTTACATATTTTCTCCCCGTCTTTCCCCCGCCCACCACCCCAAAACAGCCATCCCAGTGTTTCCCCCCTATGCCCTGTCTATTCTCTCCTATGTCACTTTTTGGTAGGGCAGAATGGATCTCCCAACTGCAGTGCCTGTGTATCTCAA
>CM053582.1:535082541-535113562 GCA_028627135.1 Pseudochirops cupreus
AATCTAGGGTTTGGGAGCTGTTCTTATTTTGCTTCTTATGCTTATTCTTACTCATGGTTGTTTAGTCTGTGATTTTTTTTTAAAATCTCTGTGGGGCTCTGCTTCCAGAAGGGAAAGCTCTGTCCCAGATCACTGGGGTCCTCCTGGCTGCCGTAGCTCTCAGGAAGATGCTGGGACCCTTCCTACTTACTTCCGGCTGACTGGATAATGAAGACTCCAAGACCGAGGCCCAAGATGGCGATCTGGATCCAGGCCGCTCAACACGAGAGCACTGGCCTCAGAACAATCGCTTAGTCCCCCTGCTGTCTGCAGGCCGCGGGCAGGAAGCTGCAAAGTGGAGGCGGGTGCAAAACCTCTGCCTTTTGCTTTTCTGCTCTGGAGGCCTTTTCGGCTGGACTGCTTTACTCTCCTAAATTAGCATGCCCCACTGACCTAGTGCTGAATGCTGCTCGCAGCTGCAGCTAATCCACTCACTAGAGAGCCTCCTCTGCTCCTCCCATCCAGCCACCCCCGGGGCACATCCACGGCTTCAGGCCAGGCTGGTTTCAGTTCGCAGTACTGATCTGGCTCCTCGTAGCAGAGCTGACTTTAGTGGGAAGTATCTTTGTGTGCATTTTGGAGTTCTAGGATTGGTTTAGAGTCCTATTTTATGGGTATTTTGGGGTGGCTATGTGAGAGCTGCGATATGTTGCTGCTGCTACGCCGCCATCTTGGCTCCGCCCCCCTTAATTTACATTAAATACAGCATACTTTCTGTCCACATGATATCATTTGCAGGTTTTTTTAAATTCCCATGCTAGAAAATTTTAGTAGCAAAACATGAAAGCCCACAGATGCCTCATTCCTTTTGAACTTATTAAATATCCATCTACATAGAGGAAGAAGGAAGGAAAAAACAAAAACAGTAGGTGACTTTGATGTAGGGATAATTTCTATTTTTTCTTTTACATTTTATTCTTGACTATTGTCTTCTACACTACAATTTGATGTAATCGTTGCTCCTCAATATAATATAAACTAAAAAGAATTAGACACTCACTGATCAGAGAATATTTTTTTAATGAGAAATATAGGTATTAAAGATTCTAAGGCACAAATCTGCCCATTGACTAACAGACCTGTGTGACTGAGAGCCAAAATTCAGAATTCTGAGACAAAATTTGAGAACCCATACCCTCTAGCTCCAGTCTTTCCATGAACCTCTTCTGAGTACGTGACTGGATATATAATATTTAAGGCTACATTTTATTATAACTCTGACAGCACAAGACAAGTAAAAGGCTCATAAAAGGTACCTGCTGAATGAAGTGCTCATCTAGGTCATGACTGGACATTGTCTTTTCACTAGACAAAGCAGATTGCAGTCAATGGTGACTTGGCCTCTGTAGTTTAAAAAAGGCTTTTTGGATTTATTTAGCACACTAAGAGGGTAAAACATTTCCATCCTACATTCCCAATTTACTCTTGAGAGAGAAGTGAGACAAATAAGATTTCCATTTTACATGAGATCTCACAATCTGCTATAACTAGATTATCGACCTTCTGAAGCCTTACTCAATTTGCCCTCCTTAACAACGTGTTTGCTCAAAACCAACACTTTTCAAAGTGCTGATTATATACCGTCAACCAAGCAAAGGACTAAGGACACAAAGGAAGGCAAAAAATCAGGCCTAGTCAAAAGGATCATATCTCATAGGGGTAAGACAACAGCCAATTAATTAGATATATAGGAGATTTATACAAAGTCAACTAAGTTAACCAGAAAGTGAGTCATTAGCAGTTTAGGGAACCAGAAAGGCCTCCTGTAGAAGGTAGAATACAAGCTAAGTCTTAAACCGAGGGAAACAAAGAGGCAGAGATAAGGGTGCAAAACATGGCAGGCATGGATGCCAAGCAGTGAAAAGGTGCGAAGACTGGAGATGCCCTGCTTTGTGTAAAGAACAGTAGGTTACTGCCATCTTCATCATAGCTAATATTCATTTAGTATCTAGTGTGTGCCAGGCATTGTGCTAAGCATGTTACAAATATTTTCACAATTGATCCTCACAACAACCTTTGGGGGAGATGCTATTAGTGTTCTCATTTTTCATATAAGGAAACTGAGGCAAACAGATTAAGTGACTTGCAGTGAATCATATAGCTGGTATCTGAAGCTAGAGTTGAACTCAGACCTTTGTGACTCCAGACCCTGTATTCTATTGACAGAGTCACCTAGCTGCCCCAAATAAACCAAGTTAGCTGGACTGTGTATAGAGTGCCAGGGAATAAGGTGAAAGAAGTGTGAAAAGTAGCAAGATGCCAGATTAAGAAGATCTTTAAATATCTAACATTTTGGATTTGATCCTGGATGCAACATGAAGCCAACAGAACTCACTAAGCTGGAGAAGGGGCCTGGTTAGAGTTAGGTTTTCAGAAAATCACTATGGGAGCTGAGTGGAGTATGGATTACATTGGGGAGAGTTTTGAGACAGGGAGACCAAACAGAAGACTACTGCAAATATTCCAGGCAAGAAGCAATGACAGTCTGGATTATAGGGGTCACATTATGGGTAAATGGGACTTATAGGAGAGGCGCTGTGCTGTTGAGTTGTTTCCAACTCTCTGTGACCCCATCTGGTGTTTTCTTGGCAAAGACACTGGTGTGGTTTGCCATTTCCTTCTCTAGCTCATTTTGGAGATGAGAAAAATGAGACTAACAGGGTTAAGTGACTTGCCAAGGGTCACAAAGCCAGTAAGTATCTAAGGCTGCATTTGAACTCAGGTCCTCCTGACTGCAGGCCTGGCACTCTATCCACTGTATCACAGAACTGAGCTGTTGTATACAAAATTTAAAATGAAATAAGATATTCAAAAAAGTAATCTCTTCAGAAAGCACTTTGAAAATATCAGGTTAACTATCAGTACAATTTTCCTTTCTATTGATAAGCTAGAATAAAAATTCCGTAACCATACTAATAAAACTCATGATTAAAATTTGAACTCTAGTCTGAATGCTGCCAATAATGTAATTTTACAGAACTTTTAATATTGAGGGCCTTATTATTATTTTCACATATTTGCAATTGATACAATAGGTCTCCATTATGCTCTCATAAAAATATTAAAAAAAAAAATTCACTGTGTTTTTCAGTAGAGGTTTTTTGACATTAGATAAAGACATCCATGCACATACGCCCTTCACTTTACTTGTTTATATTTTCACATGTGGGCATTAAAAAGTATTTTAAATAAAAGTTTTCTATTTGAAGTTTTGGTTATTTAACAGAAACTCTCCCACAGTGTTTGGCTTATTACTATTTGCTACAGACTCTTTCTAAAAGCAAGAGGCAGCCCATTTTCTCCAGATGACTCATTAACACGCACAGCAGAATGAAGTGTTCTAACTTGAAATACCAATGGCTAAAAATAACTACTCCCACAATGTTAGAAAATTCAGTTCATTTCTTTATTCTATAACAGTAAATAAAGGGTCACCTTTACAAAACACATGTAACACATTAGATAAAAGCACGAATAAAAATCCCCAACTATGGAAGGAGAAAGAAAGTAAATTATAAGAAAAAATAAGCAGAAGCTAAATTTCTAAATTATAAGAACCCCAAGATCATTTTTTCTTCATTATTCAGAAACAAACTGCCTATTTTTAAAAAGTCTTTATCTTGGCAAATAAACACAATCACCATAAATATTAGTTACGAAGCAAAGTTTAAGAACCCATCACTACAATACCGAATGCCCTTAGGTGTAAAAATAACAAAATGTTACAAATAATAAAATGAAACTCGGCTCTAAATGCTCAGTATTGTGCACAAAATGTTCATAAAAACCCATATGGGAAATGAAAAGTAATCTATTATAAATAAAGTCAACAAGGAAAGGCAACAAAATTCTAATCAAATACAACAGTAACAAATTTTAATAATGTACTGTGTCAAAGTTAAAGGATATATTCCTCCTGTCTATTGATGAGATGAAATGATTTGTTGTCATTTAATGCATTTTGTATGAGGGCTTGTATGGATTCTTGTGTCAGCATAAAATCTATCAACAAACTTAACTCAAAAAAGTCACAAGTTAATCAGATACAGAGAAATATTTCAGAATAAACAAGGAAAAAAATAGTCTACAGGACCATTTGCTATAACACCATCAAGGCATATAATCCAAATATCTTTTTTTCTGATAACATCTCAACCAAACAAACCCAGAATTAAGGAAAACAACGATACTATGCTAGATATAAAAATATGTTATCATGAAATGACCTTTGATGAAATTTTAGAGTAGTTAGGAAGATGAAAGGTACTAAAATAACTATTACAAATCAATACATATCATAATCTAATAAGAATGTAGGAGAGATAAAAAAAAACAAAGTGTCATGAGAGATCAGTAGAGAGGATTACTTTAACAGGGGGAATCAGACGGGTTCACAGAGAAGGCATCATTTAAGCTAATCCATAAAGATTTCAAAAAGAACAGAAACCCTCTACTACCCAATCACTGATAAATATGTGCTAGTTCAAAGATTTCAGCTATAAAAATACACAGAAAAATGGAAGTTAAAAAAAAAGACTACAACACTTTTATTTGTAATCTCATTATGAAAACCTTCCCAAATTCTTAAGAAGATGTGATTAGGATTTCAAATGATAAAGTAAAATATTTTTTGTAAAACCAAAAGCTATAAATTTAAAACCTGTGCATATGGCATACATAATTTTTTGGTAGTGACAACTTTGGGGCAATTCCTCCTGGGGGATCAATGGGAGGATGCAAAGAAGTATCATACAAGGTCAGCACTATTAGACAGAAGATTTGTAACCTATGTTAAAGAGATTTTCTCAAGGGGTCATCTGATGGGAATGCAGTACCATCTCCTGCCAGGAGTGGTCCACATTAATGCTTCACTCTGTCTGTAATCTCCATCTAACATGCCATTCTCTCCAACAATGAACAGATCAACTCGTCCACTTCTTCCCAGGAAACCTCCCCAGGGGATCCACCCAACACAACGTAGGCCTTTCTCCAGGTCTCATAACAATGCAGACTAAGGCTACCTGTCTGTTTCCTCTCATTCTCCCCACACAAGTGACACACCTCCTTTGGAAATTGTATTAGAGATCATAAATACCAAAAGAGAAGAATTCTTAGAGCTGTGAGTGGAGAGTCAAGTTCCCCAAGAATGGAAGAAACTCCTGTGGCTTAGGGGGTATTGAAACACAGAAACAGAGAAAAGGCAAACAGAAGATAGGAGGAGGATGGAGGATATCATAGGTAGGAAAAGCTGCACCAATCTTCAAAATGTAAAGACTATTAACTGGGGAGAAGAACCCTAGGGAGAATTTGTTTCTAGTGTGCTACAGGGATGCCCACTCACCTTAATCCCTTCTTCTGCAAAATGGGCTTGTTTCTGACAGATAAAGCAAAACCCATTTTAGACATATTACACTTTCTACCAAGAGAAGCAACACATGAACATGTAACTGAGATATAAAAGTTCATATTATAAACAAATTTAGAGAAAAAAGAAAAAATTACTTTCAGATAAAAGATAGGAGTTTATAACTAAGTATGAGACAGCGAGAATCAAAAGGTGAAACGAATAACTTTGATTACACAAAATGAAACAAGTTTCCCATAAACAAATCCAATACAGTTAAAATTAGAAAAAACAAAACAATTAGCGGAAAGGAAAAAACTTTGCAGCAAGTTTCTCTGATAAAAGTCTCTAATAAAATTCTCTGATAAAATTCCAAGATACATAAGGAATTTATTCAAATTATAAGAATATGAGTCATTCCCTAATCGATAAATGGTCTAAGTATTATAAACAGGCAATTATTAGGAAGAAAAATTCAATCTATTAATAACCTTAAGAAAAATACTCCAAATAACTAATAATTAAAGAATATAAATTAAAGTACACCCATAAGAGTAGAGATTAAAGCTGATGACTTTGTACAACTCTGTCTCACTTAAATCTAATTCATGTTTTAAAGTCAAGATATCACCCATGATGTCACTGGTCCTCTTTAAAAAAAAAGGTACAACTAAAAGTAGTAGTAGTAGTAGTGGTGCATACACATACTACTACTACTAATCTACAGATGTTTCACATCAGTTTGAAAGATAGTTTCTTTCTAGGATAGAATGGGTTGCTGAAAAGTCATGTTCAAGGATTAAAGATTAAGAAAACTTGACAGGTTCCCAGCTCCTCCAGTCATGTTTTCATAATTAGGACTTCATTAACTTGCCTCCAAAAAATTCTTCAAATATATTCATAACACAGACATACTAAAATATAAATGCTAAAGTATATTCCAATAACGAATATTTTTTTTTTGCTTTGCCATCATTCTAAATAATCTAAAATTGTTCCCTTTCACTGGAGTGGAGAACAATTTTACTTCAGAAACAAAATTAATAAAGAGATAATTTATCTGAGTTCAAGAGTTCAGATTGGATGTAGAAAACCAATATTATCTCTCAAGCCAATAATGACAGAACAAGAGTTTGGATTATTGTATGATATGTTGAATGAGAATATTTCTATGTCTTATCTACTGATATGCTTTTCAAAATCACAAGAAAATTAGCTGCTTTAACTTGCAATAATTATATTGGTTATAAAATACATTATAAAAATATTCCCACACTCAATAATCATTGAAGGTATATATAAAGTATATTTCCCTTCTACAAAGAGCCAAAAAAAAAGGCAATGAAGAAGGGATCCCATCTTCCCATGAAATCTATAAAGCAAAGAAAATATTTTTTAAAAGACAAGTTACAATTACTGCAAATGACATAATTTCCTCCTGTACTAGGATATCTCAATCTAAGAAGGAAGAAATTTTAAATGTGTATGTAGTCCATAGCAAACATTTAATAAAGCCTTGCTGAGCAATGATCAACTATGACTCCAGAGGGCTAATGATGAAACATGCTCCACAACACACGGACAGACAGGTAATTGATTAATATGAATAATAACATGACCAATGTGAGAATCTGATTTTCTTGATGTTTGTTTGTTTTTGTTTGCTTTATATTTGGGGGCAGGAGAGGCCAGGTGGCTCAGTGAATAGAGTAGCAGCCCTGGAATCAGGAGGACCTGAGTTCAAATCTGGCATCAGACACTTAACACAAAAACTAGCCGTGTGACCTTGGGCAAGTCACTTAACCCCAAATGCCCTACCTTCCCACCTCCAAAAAGCTAATAATAATAATAATTTAAAATAAATATGTATTGACAACTTGACTTGACTTCAGGTTGAATACTATTATTTATCTTATACCATCTCCCCAACCGCACCAAAGAAAATTTCCAAACACCATCTTATTAATCTTTTTGAGGTCTTCTTTTTTTTTTTTGGTGGGGGTAGAGAATTCTTTTTGGTGGGAAGCCTCCATTAAGAATTTGTTTTTTCTATTGCTTATAAAATGGACCATAACACGTTATAATTGGAAGAGGTCTTAGAATCATTTGGAAGATGATCTTATTGTATTTATGAAAACACTGAGCTACCGGAGAGCGCATATGACTTATACAAGGTCATTCACAACAATAATGGTAAGGTCTAGATTAGAATCAAATTAATTTACTTTTCCATCTATTCAAGGGCTCTTAGACTGTATATTAAATGGTATGGAAAATGCAAAGCTAAAAGGAATTATAATTGCACATGGCAAATAATTGTGGAAAGTTTAATATTTTCTATCACTAAAATGACTGGAAGATGTCAATAATCTTTCTAAATAAGAGATGAGTGCTTAAGACAAGGAAGAATTGTTATAACTTTTTAGTGAAAAGTCAAATAGTCTCTTTTTGTGTTTCTTCACAGTTCTTATTAGACATTAAAAAGCTATTTGGCAATTTGCTTGTGACGTTCACCAGTTTTGCACCCCATTAGCTAAGCAAAATCAGGCAGAAGCAAAACTTGAAAAGAGACTTTCAAAGACGTTAAAATAGAGCTAGCAATTCAATTTAACTACCAATTCCCTCTGAATCAGTCTTGAACCAAACCACCCTGCCATAGTTAAGCAGTCATGTAGGTATGAGAAGAGATGCCCCTTTTCAAGTAAGATATAAAATCAAAGTCAATTGTTCTCTAAGAAGATTGCAGAGACTAGAGGAGCTTTATATACAGGATGCTGGCCAAATTCCAATTTAAGTAATTACATTCAACTGACCTAATTCTCCCTTGTAGTTACAAGTCTGAAAAGGCCACAAAAAACTACTCTACTATGTTAAACAGCTATCAGGTTATAGTCCAGAGGTATAAGAAGGAATCTTTCTGGTATATTTCCCAAACTCAAAAGAGTATCTAAGTATTTGGTCCATGTTGGCAAATGCAAGATGAACTCTTGAAACAAGAAGCACCACAAAAGTTCAAAATGATCATCAAAAAAGTTTCCTCTTACGTAAAAATATCTCTAGATTTTTAGACCATTTGATTTCAGGCCACTTAACAGAAGTATACAGTGGATACATTTTATGACAGAAGCTTGAATGCTGTTGAGACAGATAAACACATTGGTTAAAGCACCTATGAGGTGTTATCCACCCAGCACCCAACACTACAACGTGAGTAAAATGAATAATAACAAATGTTTCATGAAATATATTTCACTTCATATGAAATCCTTGTTCTGTAAGTCATATATAAATCAAATTTCACAAATCAAGTCTTCTTCCCCCACTTATGAACACTACAATTCAGAGATTCTTTATTATTAATTGGTGTTTCTAATGCCCCTGACTCCTAACCATAGTCTTACAATTTAGAGCACGAAGGGAACTTAGAAATTACCCATTCTATACCCTTGCTTTCCTAGATGAGGTAACTAAATCCCAGAGAGACAAGTGACTTAACCAGTAGTCACACAGAAAACAAATACTGATTCTAATTCCAAAAATAACGCTGTCTGCTACAGTTGTTGCCTGTAACTACCAAATTCTTTCCTTTATAGCTCCATTCAATTAACTGATATGTTTTGTGATTCTTCCTCAGCAATATCATTCATATCTGCCTCTCCTCTACACTCACACTGCCACCACCAGAATCCAGGACCTCACTACTCCTTGTCTAGATGCTACATCAGCCTCCTTAATTGGCATTACTGTCTATAATACACATTTCCCAAAGAATGTATATGTTTCACACCCTTACTGAAAACCTTCAATGGTTCTCCCAATTTACTAAATAGGAAAATTATAACCTCCTTATGCAGGTATTCAAGACCCTCCATAAATCTGCCTTCTATTTAACTTTTGCAGCTTCACTTCCTTCAACTTCCCTTACCACATTTTAAAGTCTAAGTAACTTGGATTACTATTAGCTATTCCTTACTTCTAACATGTTGTCTCTTTCTTCCACAAAGCTCATTGCCCTTACATGGATTGCACTCTATTCACATCTCTAGCTATTAAAATCCTTCTTAAGACTCAGATCAGATGCCATGTGATCTTCAGAAAACCTTGCCTATTTCCCAAGTAGAAAAGAACCTCACTACTCTCAAATATTTGATTGCCCTTTGTCTGGACTTCTCCTTTACAATAATACAATCTCTCTGTATGTACCTGTTTCCTCTATTCCCATAAGATTTTAAGTCCCTAAGGTAAAAAATTATGTATTTTTTAAAATTCCAGCACAAAAAATAATATAGTATCTTGTACATAAGAGGTATTTAATAAATGTTTGCAAAATCCATTTTAGCATACAAGAAGGGATTTGAACAGAGCCTTGAAGGATGGATAAAATTTTTAATAAGCAGGATGGAAGAGGAAAGGTATTTCAAGTGACATATAACAATCACAGACATGGGAAAGAGAACTGTCTGTGGCAATAACAGTGGTAGACCAGCCAGCTGGAAGAAAACTTTGCTTGGAAAAGAAAGATAAAGAGGGGACCCAATTCTAGAAATCCAAGTTAAGTACAAACTTAAGTTTATGTCTGCAAACATATTATTCCTTTATAACTTTGAGCTCTTCTTTAAAATATAAACTAACAATCTTTAGAAATATAGTATTTAAAGTTTAAGGGACCTAGAAATTTCACATATTCAATTACAAATTTTAAATATCCCACCTTAAACAGTAAGGTTGGCTATTCTAAACTGCTCCATAACGAGACTGTACTTCTATTTTTCCAACTTTAAATCAAATCTCTACAACAAATATTCAATGAGAACATTTGTCAGAGACAGCCCATCTATAAGATGAGGATAATAACAGCACCTAGCTCACAGAGTTGGCACAAATATCAAATGAGACCATACGAGTAAAGTGCTTTGCAAATCTTAACATGTTACACTCACTAATGCTGGCTGTTTTCATTTCCATAGTACTAATGCTTTCTTGATCTGATTACAATCAAAATTTCTACAATTTGTAATCCAGTGCAATGAACATGATCAGTAGTTCTTGTAACATTAACATTCTTCAACGTAAAAATATCACACAACTTAACAGACTAATGGCACCACTAACTTTACTAAGTAGTTGCTAGTAAGAACACAAACGGTTGAATTTAAATGTGGATGAGCATAGCGAGATTTCTTTACCTCTATCTGTAAACTCGCAACATTCTGGCTAGCATATTCCCTTCATTTATAAGTCAATCAAAAATATTTATGAACAAAAAGTATACCTACTATTTCTTACACTGTTCACATAATACTTGCCTGTACTGCTCACAGAATACTTCACAATTCAGATTTATATTTTCCCCTTCCCTTCTAAGGCCTACCTAAAACCAGGGCCCTGAAGTTATTTTCATCAAAATGTGAAAGGTCAAAAAACAATCACTCACATCCATGAAGGGGACTCAATATTTAAAATTTTATTTTTCTTCCTTTTCTCTTAAGGTTTTTTTTTCCTCTAGTGGGAAAGGACTTCCAAAATTATTTGGAAAATACTTTTGTAAGCTGAAGAATCCTTGAATAATAAAAATAATCAACCACATCTACCTTATCTAATTTCTACTGCTTGCCTATATGGTAGGCATAATCTTCTCGATGTAAGGAATAATAGAAATGATGATGACTGAAAGACACAGAACAAAGGCCTAAGGAAAGAGAAAAGAAAATGATGGAAAAAAGGAAATTACATCACATGAGAACGTGAAACCATTTCACTACAGACATTTTGGATTTTATTTTCCTAAGTCTTAAAGCAGTTGTTATATATTAAATCCCAAATATACAACTGCTGGTTATGTCCAGAGATCTGAAATTCAAGGAAGGAGCCTAAGGGCACCAAAAGGCAGATGAAAGACCTGACTTATAAAGGAACAAATATTCGATGCAGTATCTATCATCTGTGGAGAAAGAGAAAAGGAGCCTACAAGCAATAACAATAATTCATGTGTAAACAGCATTCAAAGAGATTCCCCCCCTCCCACACTCCCAGCGTCCTGTGTCCTAGGGACACTCACTGAAATATCTCATTCTAACACCTGGACCTCTGGCCGCCAAAGCCCCGGATTCAAAGGTCCTGCTGACCGGTGTGGAAAACCCATAGAACAGGGAGGGTTATCACTGCAGAGACTCAAAGTGCTTCAAACCTATAGCCTTAAAACTCATGTTGCTGGAACGGGGCAATAGCTGCTCATCAACATTTCCTGAGGGCAACCAACCTTTCAGTAAATATTCAAGGGACAGCTCCCAGAAGTCTTCTACACTTTGTAGTTTTGAACTGGAAGTTTAAAGTCTACCTGCCCATTTTCTGCTATTCATTCTTCAACCTGTTGCTGAATGTCTCTATCACTTTAAGTAAGTAATTAATAGGTACTGTCACGACAACAAACAGACTCTCTACAAGTGGATTATCACTGGTGCTTACTTTAAAAAAGAAATAATCCAAAGCCTCCACCAATCTCCACAAACTTGTTAATTGTGTGTAGAAAATACCAAAGGAAGAATTAAACATTGAAAACTTCCTGGTGATAAAATCAGTCTAGTCAATACGTGTGTCAAGCTAACGCAACAAAATCACTGTGTTGTTTGGAAAAACCATAAATACTTGATAAAAATATATGATTGCTACTCATTATTTCAACAGTTGGATCTATAACTATGTTCAACTTTACAAAGCGACAAAACATAAAGAGGCTAAGCCTGAGAAAGAAATAAAACTAAGTTTCACTATATTTAAGAGCTTAAGCTTGGGGGAATTATTACATTTTTATGGCTATTCATAATAGCATAATACATTTTAACTAGTCCAAGTAGAGTGTCTTTATTTCATAAGTACATTGGAATTACTATTCAATTTTACTCCATGTGCCTGAACCTTCCCTTCTCATAGTTTGCAGAAACAAAGCAGTTTTGAATCACAAACAATGCCCTGCAGTCAAATACACTCATGAGGTATTAATTTACAACTTCATCTGTGATCAGTTAAACTGCATGTGAAATCTTAAACATCTTTAAAAAGCTTACCACAAATAGTTCAATAAGAGATTTTTTGGTAACATTACTTTAACAGAAAACATATAAGATTAACCTTTATTGTAAAGGAACCAACTGCAAGTTGTTTTTAAGAGTATTCTGTAAGCAAAATAATCGTTCAAATCAGACCATCTACTTTAAAATCTAAAAATTAACTGGAAATGTCAAATTTAAAATAAAAAAATATACCTTTCTACAGTCCTGGAAATACTAACTAAGACAATATTTAGGTCATAGAAAAAAATGAAAGAAATGTACGCATTTCTATAAATACACTGCATTCATGTTGTATATTACATGCCTATCCCTCCAAAAAAATGTAAGTTCTGTGAAAGCAAGAACTATTTTGGTTTCTCATCTTTATATTCTCTAATGCCCAGTAGAATTCCACATACAGCAGTTACTTAATAAATTATTCTTGAATAAAAATAAATAGATACTAAGAAAACAAAGGATTAAAACTTCCAAATCATAAAGAAAAAAAGTACAAAGGAAAGGGATATTCATTAATCTCCAATACAATATAAATTAATAGATAATCACACACAATACCAACAATAATAGGCAATAATTTTACATTTTTCTTTTGGGAAAAAAAAATGGAAGGGGTCGTGATGTATATTATCAAAACCTAGATAATGCATTGTCAACAGTCTAGAATGGATCCTGGTCCATACGAGTGGGTTGGGCTTGGAGGACATAGGTTCAGCTAACTTGATTCCGGGCTGCCCAAAAAACGGAGTTCTATCAGTCACAGAAGAAGTGGGGCTCCAATACAGTTTAACATTCTAACTAATTGGTTGTTTTTCCTTAAGTCTGCATAATTATTCTTAGTTACAAATCCCCATATGCAAAACTATAATATTTACAAACATCACTAACCACTGTTCTGTAAAGTAGATGAAAATTTTTATCTGACTTTTTCCTTGTAAGACAACTCCCTTACTCAATTATTTTTAAGTCTTTAACAATTGAAATTAACCAAAAAAAAAAAAACAACTGAAATTAACCAACATAAGTTCTCGGTGCAAAAATCCATATTTTGATGTATTTTTCACATTTCCATCAGCTCTATGCAAACAGAAACTACATGATTCACTTTGAGAATTGTTTTATACAGGTCAGGAATCTGATTACAAGTTAAACTGCATGTAGCGTGGCTAAAATATAACCATATATTGAAGGAAGACATGAGAGATGGAGTTTTCGAGGTAGTTGGTAAGGACCAACTGTATCCAAGCTGATTAACGTACTGTTTAATGGAAACTCTCCCCTAATCTTCACTTTCCTATTAGTGTTTGGTGCATCACTATTTTCCCAGTCATCCTGGATTACAAACTGGTGTCTCCCTAAATTCTTCCTTCCTTCTCACCACCCCCCAAACCCAGTGAGTTGCCAAATCTTGCCCATTCTACCCTAGTAGCATCTTTCCAATATACACACTTCTCTCCCCTGTCACTACTACCATGATATTGACAAGCCCTCATCAATTCACACCTGGACTATTGTAATAAACTGATAGTGGTTTTCCCTTGGTTAAAATCTCTCCCCACGACAGTTCATTCTCCTCTCAGTTATCAAAATGATCTTTCTTGCTTCCACAAACAAAATACTCCATCCCTTGGCTCCGGGTATTTTCCCTATCACTCACTTCTAAAATGCTCTCCCTATCTCAACTCTACATACTTAGGCTTCCCTGGCTTTCTTCAAAAACCCACCTTCTCTACAGGAAGGATTTCCCATCTCCTCTTAATTCTGGCACCTTCTTCTCTCTTTTAATTATTCCCTATCTGTCCCACATATAGTTTATTGGTACATACTTGTCTGTTTGTCTCCTCTATCCAGATTGTGACTTCCTTGAGGGCAAGGATTGTCTTTTGCCTGTTTCTGTATGCTTAGCAAATAATGCCTGGCCTTAAATAATTAATGACTGGCTGAAGGAATTCCTAAAACATAGGTCTGACCATATCACCCTCCTGTTTAATAAGCACCATTATTTTTAGTAACAGGAGCTTCCCTATTCTCTCCAAAATCTAATATAAAATGCTGCTGGGCTTTTAAAGCCCCTTATAAGCAAAATCCTTCTTACATGTCCAGTCTTCTTACACCACTCTCTCCTCCATGTACTCTGACATCCAGTGGTAATGGCCTCCTTGCTGTCCTTGAACAAGACTCTACTTTCCTCCTCTATGAATTTTCACTGGCTATCTATCTGTCTCAGGTGTCTCCCTACCTATGGTTGCAATTCTCTCCCTTCTCATCAATGCTTTCAGGCTTCCCTGACTTCCTCCAAGTCTCAAGCAAAATCTCATCTTTTCTCATTCTTTTCTGCTCTCCTTAATGCTAGTGTCTTCTGTCTCAGTATGTTATCTTTGCCACAGGACTAAAAGCTCCCTGAGAGCAGGAACTGGTGTGTTTCTATCTGTAGCTCTTAATACACCACTTAGAACACAGTGGTAGCTTATTAAATGCTTGCTGACTCGACCTGGCAAAATACCTTCCTGGATTTGCCATTGTTATTTCCACAGGAAACTTCTCTCTACAACGAAAAATTAGGAACATGTCTCCTGAATATTTAAAAAACCCTCACTGGATCCTAAAAGTCCTGGCATCTATCTTCCTACACCTCTCTCCACTTTCTCAGTTAAAAATCCTTGAGAGGGGCGGTGAGGGGGCCAAGAGAATAGAGCACTAGTGGGCCTTGGAGTCAGGAGGACCTGAGTTCAAATTTGGTCTCAGACACTTAACACTTACTAGCTGAGTAACATTGGGCAAGTCACTTAACCCCAACTGCCCTGCCTTCCCCCCTCCAAAAAAAAAAAAAAGTCCTTGAGAAAGCCACCTATACCATACTTCTACTTCCTCTACTTTTACTGTATTCTAAACTTTCTCAATCTGGCTTCCAACCTCATCATTCAACTAAAATTACTCTCTCTAATGATTTGTTCATTCTAAGGAATAGTAATCAAGTTATTGCTTTTATTTTCATCCTCTTCCCCTTTTTCCCCCACATCTCACAGCTCAGTCAAAATGGAAAAGATCTGTGTGTGTATAACCTGGCAAAGTGTCCTCCTCATTATCCTTCTTAATTTCATATTTACTTTGATCTTTTCACTAACCAAAGATGTGATTGCACACAAAGAGTTAAAGTGACTGAAGTGTTTCTAACGAGTCATTTCCTGTCAAGATACAGTCATTTAATCTCATTTTTTATTATATTGTTTAGTGCTTACCACAACCAATGTTTTCTGCCTCCCTTCAAAAAGCATTCATGATGTACAGGCATAAGGTTTCTAAGCAGTTTGTAAGCCTTCGAACTCTTTCATCTACAGATCCAGAACTCTCTTTTCCAAAAAAGTTTTCACTATCATTCCCTTCTCCACTTTTACACTGATATCCCCAAGTCCTGAAGTCCTCAAAGGAAGGGGTGTGTCCTAAGTCTCATTTCTTCTTACCACACAGAACTGTGGGAAAAGGAGTTGGTAAACCTTGAAGTAACACAAAAGTCTTACCCCAAAGTAAATAACAGAGGTAGAGTGTGAACACTATGGCCTCTTTCCGGGGAATTCACCATCTCCATCCCTTACTAAACTGAACTTGGAAATGAAAGAGGAACCAACAAGTGAACTCCTTTGTTACTTTGTCATGAAACACCCACCAAAAGACCACAGTCTTCTGAAGATGGACTACACTTAGAAAAACTGATCCTAAGAGAAGCACTTCCTCTTTCTCCAGGTTGGCACAGAGGGCACTTCTAACTTGCTACAATTGGTTAGAACTTTTCTCCCTCTGAAATAGAACTCATATTTAAATTATGTAAAGGGAAGAGAATGGGCCTTTGATGGAAGATTCAGGACCTGCTTAAGTGCTCAGCAACTCAATTAAAAGAGCTCCTTAAGCTTATTCGGTTTGTTAAAGTCTTTAAAATGTTAAGTTAAAAAAAAGTATCCAGGTGAGATAGTGGCTAAGTACTGGACACAGAGTCAGGAAGCTGGGAGCTCAAATCTGGCCTCAGACACTTTATAACTACGTGAGTCCGGGTAAGTCATTTAATTTCTCTCAGACCAGGTTTCCTCATCTGCTAAATGGGGATAATTAGCAGTTACATCAAAAGGCTGTTGTGGGGGTCAGAGGAGTTAACATATATAAAGCACTTTGCAAATCTTATAGTGCCTTATAAATTCTAGCTGTTATTTTTCTTTCTTTTTTTCCTGTTAACTCATACATAGTACAAATTATTAAGACACTGCTCCAAAATTTTTGGCAAGGAAAAAATACTTTGAGGTACTTCACTATTACTGGAAATAAAGCGACCAAAGCTTGAAAGCAATGGGCAGTTACTGATGCACTGCTATTGAGCCTGCCAATTTTCATAAAAAATTGCCACCACTTCAAGATTCTTGATAAAGTCAAGAAAGGTAACCCACAAGCAGGGGTTATTAAGGAAGATAAGAAAGCCTCATTAAATGAGATCACGTATAAACTGAACATCTCATAATGCCCTGGCTAGATAGAATATTGCATCTAATCCAATATAACATTTTTTTAAAAAGATTAAATATTAAGAACCCCAGGGAAACTCCAGAAGATTTGCAAGTCACACCACACAGCAATGAAACAAAGAGTGAAGAATGTGTGGCAGAAGCTGCTTTCCTGCTTCCCTGAAGTCACTCTGGTCTTAATTCTCACTTTGAAGAATGGTCTTCAGACCAACTAATGCTAATTTATTAATCTATTTTAGAGGGCCGATACAAGATATGGCAAGGTATAGGAATTTTGAGAAGCTCATCAGCTGAGAAGTTTGTGAAATATTCACTCAGTCCTTTATTAATAAAAGTTTCTGCAATGGTGAAAACAACATGCTAAGTATTAAATTATTTCAATAAATTGTACCACTTACAAAAGCCATCAAAAAATTTTAGAAGGGAATTTTCTTCAAGCAAAACCTTCACAAAATAAAACCAAGACCAACATTTTTAAGGTGCCCCAAGGCATCTTCAATTCAATTCAGCAAACATTTGTCTTTAGATAAATGCAGAACTTCATTTCGAGGAACTGAAATGAAAGTAAGCCCAGCTATAATAGAAACTTTAAAAGCAAAAATTTCAAAGTAATGAGGCAGATTTTTCCAGTGTCCACAGAGAGAACAAAAAGTTTAGCTCTTATTAGATAATAAGTCAGAATAGCAACTGAATGTATCCCAAGGGAACTAATATTTATGAAGTAACTCCCCATGCTTAAGGTGCCCAAAAGCAGCACATAAGCAATTACAGCATGATTGGAACAAACAACATTAAAAGCCCCGTAAAAACAAATGCTAACACATACTATGGCAGATGGAGACAACCTAACTGAGCAGCGTGTGTGCTCGTGTGCGTGTGCGTGTGCGTGTGCGTGTGCGTGTGCGTGTGCGTGTGATATGAGTGATGTGACTGATTTTGCCTGACCACAATAAGACAACTATTTATTTGTGTATGTTGCAAAGGCGTGTTGCGGAATACCCTTTGAGCTCATTCACAAAGCTCAGTAGGAGTGGCTCATAAAATCGCCACTCGAGCAAAGCAAAAAAAGAGCCCAAGCAAAGGTGGGCCCTGTGTTATGACGTGGAAGAAAACAGAAACAGACTTTTAGAGCAGCAGCAGCAGCGAGCTCCAAGCTGTGGTCCCTCTACAGAAGATTTCCAGCCTAACATATAACAGATGATTCTCAACCACCATAGCGGCTCATTAAGACAGACGCAATCTCTGAGACAGCCAACTCCGAAACCACAAAGTGTTATACAGATCAAAGTCAACTGTCTGAATTTCTCTTTGAAACTACCTAGAAATCAATACAGTGCACAGACATTATAACTTCCATATAAATATGAAGATTAGGTTCTTTTAGGATCCTATTAACCAATCCTGTACACAATCATAATTAGACTAACAATGATTACGTTTATACAAGCAAGAGGCAATGGTAAAAATAGACAGAAAAGGATGATGGTTAAGTTTAAGATTCACTTTTCCATCATATGGCTTTCTCTAGGACCTCCTCTTCTTATAGGCTCTGCCAGAAAATTACAGCAAAAACAAAAACAAAGGTGAATATTTAGGGAAAAAAGGCCCATCTCTATGCATACTTTCTAAATTTATATGAGTTTCTTAAAAAAGATTAACTGAAATTTAATTGTGGAGGGAAGATGGTGCATTTCAGTAAAAATCTTTATATTTGAAAAGCATAATTACTTGAAGATACTGGTGGAGAGAATGTCAGGCCTGAAGTCATAAGATTCATCTTCTTGAGTTCAAATGTGGCCTCAGACACTTACTAGCTGTGTGACCTCAGACAAGTCAATTAGCTCTGTATGCCTCAGGTGTTCATTTGTAAATTGAGTAGAGGCAAACCACTCCACTTTTTCCACTAAGAAAACCCTAAATGGGGTCACAAAGAATCAGACACGACTGAAACAACTGGACAACAACAACACCAAGGGAAAAAGCAGGGGTTTTAAAAACCCATAAAATCTAAGAGGGGACAGGAACAATGGAAATTATATGAACTCTAATACAAGGATGAGAGAAAAGGGAATACACCAGACAGGCTAAGTTAGTTACTCAAGGACATCCAACCAGCAGAAGTTGATGTAGCAGGACTGACAAGAGCTTGACAAATCTTAAAGTGTCAGAGAAGAGCTAGAAAATTTTATGTATTAGTATTATAATTATCACCAAGAACCTGGCTCTCTAGCCACCCAATCTATTGCACTTTCTACCATGTCCACTGCAGGGTTAGAATTTAGCATATTACACAGTATTTAAATGGGGATAATAAACACTAAATATTTCCATTCATACCCCCCACAGCATAAAAGTGCTAAATACCTAACAGGAATTTAATACATACTTGTTGAAAGGAACCAAACGCAACAACTGTGCGTGATACATATCTGGTTTCTTGGCACAAAAATATTGAAGCTAATATTTGAAACAATAAAATATTACATATATCTTGAGAATTCTCACCTACAACCTCAACCAGCTTGGTCTTAATATAGTATCTTTGATGACAAGTAGCATTAGAGAAATTAAATCAAAAGGTAAATGCAACTCAGTTCAATTCTACAAGGATGTATCAGTCCATCCCAGGTGCCACAGCTGCTAGAGGGCGCCTAGACCAAAGGGAAATCATGCCCTCAAGGAGCCTGTATTCCAAACCTCTCTCCTGAGAGGAGACGAAATGCATTAAGTGTTAATACAAAAAGTTACTTAAAAATAAATACTTCAGATAATTTCCAAAGGTGGGCAGTAATAACAACAACTTAAAAGAGGAGGAAAGGCTCACACGACGACAAATCTGGTGGGGGGAGGTGGGGGGGCAGCCTTCAGGCTTCAGCAATTATCTACCTTCTATCTATCTTCACAGCAGCACCTGAACTGAACTGTGTGAGCCATTCCAGGTAAGGCGGGGCAGCCCGCGCAAAAAGAGAGAGGTGAGAAATCATATACCATGTATAGGAAACAAGAAACAGGCCAATTTGGTTGAAATGTCAAAACACAGAAAGAAGAAATCAATCTGGAAAGATAAGAAGCCAAACTGGTGAAGGGAAAAGGAAGGAAGAAGCATTTACTAAGCACCTACACTATGCAAAGTGCTTTACAAATACAGAGTGTTCCTAAAGTCTGGACACATAGGAAACATTATTAATTAATTATATTAAATCAATCTCATTAATATGGAAAATAGTGCCAATAGCTAACGAAAGCTTTTATTCCATATGAAATTGTCATGGCTAAAATTTATGCTAATTAAATAAAATATTTCATTTCTTGAAAATATGCATAGTTAATGAGATTTCCTGGGTGTCTAGACTTTAGGGACACGCTGTATTATTTCATTTGGAAGGTATATACAGCTAGGTGGTGCAGTGGATAGAAGGCCACAGCCTGGAAGTCAGGGAGATTCATTGTGTGAGATGAAAGAGTTCAGAGTCTGAATCTGAGGTCAGAAAAGATCTTTATTCTTTCTCATGAGAAAGGACTCTGCCCCTGTCGCCCACATGGCGTCTGCAGGGACAGAGCCACAGGTAGAAGCAAGCCCATGGTTATATAATCTTCTAATGCAGAAACCCAACTCCCCCAACTGGCCTTCACTCTCATTGGTAGGGGGGCTGATCCACAACTTAAGCGCAGGAATCTCTCTGAGACGAAGGACCCAGAAACATGTAGGTGTCCAATGAAAGCAGTCTCAACCTTATTTGGCATATCTTGTGCTAAGGTGGCACTGGGGAGGGGTCTCCATTGCTCTAAGCCCCAGATTGCAGGAAGGTCAGCTGACTTCTAAATTTAGGCCTAGTGAATACTGAAGCCATTCTAGATTTGATATTTCAGAATGGGGAAACTGCGCTATAAATTATCCCTCACATCATCTTACTGAGTTCAAATCTGGCCTCAGATACTTCCTAACTGTGTGGCTCAGGGGAAGTCACTTCATTCACCTGTTTGCCTCATTTTCTCATCTGTAAAATGAGCTGGAGAAGGAAATGACAAACCACACCAAGATCTTTGCCAAGAAAACCCCAAATGGGGTCAAGAGTCAGACACCCCTGAAACAAATGGATAGCAACCATTATTAGTTACTTTTTACAGTGAAGAAACTAAGGCAGACAAAGATTAAGTGACTTGCCCATGGTCACAGGGCTAGGATACAAATAAAGAGTTCCTGCCCTCAAGGAATTTACAATCTAATAGGGGAAGCCAACACACATAAAGAAGCTAAAAGGAATAGGTGGAGTAATTGGGTAAGCAGGAGGTCCACAGTATGAGGGCATCTTACTAAAACCACATAGAGATGCCCATGAAAAGTAGAAAGTGATCTAGAATGTCCAGATCCAGACTTGTATACAGGAAAGCTGGAGGATGGAGCATTCAACTCCTCCCAAAGATGATGGCCAGATATGTAGATTTAGTGGCAAACTCCTCACCTCATATTACTTTGTGATCTCATCTGTCAATGGACAAATTTTCTCACTGTGAAAGAAAAACAAATTAAAGCTCTTTGAGGGTCAGAGTTATTTGTTTTTTGTCTTTGTATCCCCTAGGGCAGATGACAAAGGGCAGAAGATAGCAGACACTTAAAAAACACTTGCCGAAAGAGTGAAACCTGCATTACATAAATGAAGGGAGCAGATGAGAGAGGGAGAAAGAGAGAAAGAGAGGGAGAGGGAGAGGGAGAGGGAATATACAGAGGTAAAAGAGACAGAGGAAAAAGCCCTGGGGTATCCCTGCACATATAAGGAAGATGTGCCTGAAAATCTATCAATGCAAATGAGTAGTAGCAATAGTTGGGCAGTGGGGGGTGGGTGAAATGTCAAGAAGACCCAAGTAAGGGAAAGTATTTAGGAAGAGGTGATGGCCGATGCTACAGAAAGTTTGAGAAAGAAGGAGACTGGAAAAAAGGCCATTAAATTTAGCAATTAAAAAATCACTGGTACCCAAAGAAATTGGACAGTCATAATCTTCAAAATATATTTAACTTTTTCCCCTACAGTAGACAACTTCTATTAAACCAATATAATTAAACCTCAGTTTCTCTGACTGAAACAGCATCAATTGTTGCAACACAAAGAATATAACTGTGCACTCAAAAATATTTATTGCCTTTTTATTCTGCAGAGAATTGAGATTCTTAATGGAGTTACATAGTAGTCAGCAGATTTTCACTTAGATTAGTATGATTACTTTTTAACCTCTATTAAGCACACTTACTGTTAAGTACTATAAATAGCCCAAAGGAAACATCAAGCCTCTTCCTTCAAGTAGTTACTACTTTCAAGTGGTTAACACAAACTCAGAGAGGCCTAGGTAGCTAATGACCTATTTTAGGCAAGTTTTTTAAAATGTAAAAGTGTCTATTCCTGTCAGTCTATCAATTCATTCATTTATACAGATGTTTGAAAGCATTTCTTCAAGCTAAAGCTGAGGAGTCTCAACCATGGATGAGTCATTCTCATTTCTACTCCATCTTAGCATAACACTTCTTGAATCATGAATTACATTTATTGGTTTCTCAAGTCTAGCTATTCATATATAGATTTTGTAGGTGAAAATGTGCTTTTTTACAAAACAAAACCCCTGTATTTTATATTAGAAAACTAAGTCTAGAAAAGTAAGTCAATTTGCCTTCATTTACCACATAACCACAAGACCTTTTATAGTTGGAAGAGACCTCAGTGGCTGGGCTTCCTAACCATCCCTGAAATGAATCCTCAATATATTATCAAGTAGTTCTTCATTCTCTGCTTGAGGACCTTCAATGAAGGCAAATCTACTCTGGCAGTCCACTCTATTTTTGGACAGCTCATATCATTAGGAAATTGTTTTCCTCTGACTTCATGCTTAAATGTGTCTCTCTGCTATTTTTACACAATATTTCTGGTTCAACTCTTTGCATTAAAATGAAACTAATTTAACCCATTTTCCACCTCCAAGCCCTTCAAATACTTGGACACCACTCTCATACATCCTCAGAGTTCTCTTTTCTAGGCTCTTCCTTCTACTTACTGGCATATGGATGAGGCCCTGTACCTCCTCAATGCCACCTTACTGATATCCTCATTATATTGTGGCACCAAAAACTGAATGAAGTATTCCAGGTGTGATGTGACAAAGAGAGACTGAGTGGGGTATACTCTCTGCACCCTCTGTGAAGACTTCTCAGAATGAAAAGGGAGAGAAACTATCTGGAAACCAGAGATAGACTTTTTTTGTAAGACTGGACAGGCCTGAGTCCTGGGTTTACACAACCTAGGACCCTTCCCTCTTTCCTTTGCCGTCATCAGTATTAGGCCCCTTTCAGGAGTTTTAGACCTCGACCCTTGTATACCACACCCTTAAAAGCATTAGGCCCTTTTTCAGGAGTTTTGACCTCCACCCTTACTTGTGACCTTTTCCCCTCCCTTGCTTTGGTGTTTACCAAATAAGGACGGATGATACCTTGGCTTCCAGTCCCACCTCCCAGCCAATAGGAGATAGTGGCGGGATTCTTTGTTATCTGCCATTGGATTAGATTTCATGCCAAGACTGAGAGCCTGCCTCCTAGACAAAGGGAGAAGGGACAGCCAGGGGGAGGGGGCTTGACTGCATTAGGTTATAAATTCTTCCTCTGTCTTTTGTAATACACCTCCTCTCCTTGTCCCCACCATGGAGAGGACTGCCCTCTTCCTATGGGGGAAGAGAATAAAACTTCCTGTTTCTTCCTCAAGATACCTGTTACTTTTGATTTTTCTTGGGTAGAGGATTTTTGGGTCCCCGTACCTCACACAAGGCCACCTCCCCATTGCTGGAAACTCTGCTGCTCTCAATGCAGCCTAAGATTGCATTCACCTTTTTGGCTGCCACATCATAAGTCTGATTTGCATTGACTATGTGGTCTCCTCTGATACCCAAATCTTTTTCAGACACACTGCTATCTAATAAATACTTCTCCTCTCTTGTACTTGTGAAACTGATCTTTGGACCTAACCATCTGGAGTGCTTCACTGTCTGCAGCTATCAGCACTGAAGAGCATGCCAGCTACACCTTTATCCTGAGTCACTGATGAAAATGTTGAACACCACAAGATCAAACAAAGATGCTTCAGGCACTCCAGCAGCCAACTACAACAATGCCGACATGAATCATTCATGACTGTTGTTCAGTCAGCTGGCTAGTCAATCAGTTCAAAATTCATCTAATTCGATTACCACCTAGTCCATATCTCTGCCTTTTCCTCAAAAACCGCATGAGATACTTTATCAAAAGCTTTGCTACAAGCACATAAAATGTAGCTGGGAGCATCCCCCTGACCTCCTACATCAGGGACACTGACCAAAAAAAGCAAATAAGGTGATTCTAGCCTAACTCACTATGAAGGGAGGCAAAATCAAGTCTTTATAACCACTGCTTCCTTTCCTAACTGTTCATTAACCATCCTGTTAATAGTGAACTGGAACCCAAACACATTTTCATGAGAGGTGAGATATGCTCTGTTTAGTCATTTTCAGTCATGTCTTACTCTTTGTGACCCCATTTGGGGTTTTCTTGGCAATGATACTAATTTGTAATTTCCTTCTCCAGCTCATTTTACAGATGAGGAAGCTGAGGCAAAAAAACTCGAGTTAAGTGACTTGCCCAGGTTCACACAGCTAGTGTCTGAAGCCACATCTGAACTCAGGTCTTCCTAACTCCAGGCTCACTCATCACTCTCCCCATTGCACCAACCAGCTACCCACCTTGGTCATTAGGGTACCTACGAATATGCTTCTCTAGAATCTAGGGAAACAAGAAAGTTTAGGTAAAAGATTTGGGGAAACAGCTGATGCTAAAGGGCACAAAATACACTTACTGGTCAAAGACCTAAGACATATGTAAGGAACAAAAAGTACAGTTTGGCAGAAACATAGAGTTCGTGAAAAGGATTAATATAAAATTAGGTTTCAAAAGTGTCAGGTTTTGAAGGACTTCAAAGGTAGAATGCAGCACATTTTCTCCAAACAAAATAACATTTTATTAACAGGGGCAGTACCTGCCAATAGAATGAGTCAATGACTCTGCCTCAACTAGCCAAAAGGTCCTGAGATGAAGATTTAACTCATTTTTATAAAGTTGGAACAAAGAACAGAACAGCATAGGTGACATCATGGGGTTGAGTATAAGATGACTGGTTAAATAGCTAACCTGTGCATAAGAAATATTCATTGTTTGAGTTCACCTGAAAAGTCAAGGATAGTGGCCCAGATTTCTTTGGACAGCAGCAAAACAGACACCCTTGAACGATAGCTTAGTGGTGTAAAAATATACTGGTCTTGACTCCCTGAAGTCTACCTGCATTCCCCAAGGATAGCAGAATTCCTTGAGGCAAGTATAGAACAGTGATGAGCAGGAGAACTGGATATCTAAACTTAACTCATTACAGAACAGCTAAATTTCTACACTAAGTTCAGAGACAAAGAACTATGACTTAGGCAGCTATAGGACAAAATTAATTAACTGTAAATAGGATCAATTAAAAAAAGATACAGTATAAATTTAATCTTATCAACATTGAGAAGCTGAAGAAGATAAAAAGGACAGTACGCAAGATGGTGGAGAACCTTAAGAGAAAGCCAAAAGAGGACTGGATAAAGGAACTGCAAAATGTATATCCTGAAGAAGATAAGAAGGTATGATAGTTGCTTCAACTATTTCAAGGGCTGTGTCTGCAAGGAGATTAAATGTATTCTGCTTGACCTCAGAAGGCAAAAAAAGGAACAATGAGTGAAAACTGCAAAGTAAATTTAGCCTTGATAGAAGGAAAAACTTCCTAAGAATCAAAGCTATCCAAAAGTGCAATGCACTGCCTGGAGAGGCAGTAGGTTTCCCTTCACTAGAAGCCTTCAAAGGCTGATGACCACCTGTCAAGATGTCAAGAGGATTCTAATTCACATTCTTGTTGGATGAAATGGTCCCTGGGGGCCCTCTTAACACTAAGGTTCTTATCTCAAATAGCAAGGTCTGGTTTGTTCCATCTCCTCAGAAGACTATGCAAAAGGGAAAAAAGGCTTAAGCAACAAAAAAAAAAGTCTTAGATCCAGGGTCAGGGACTTCAATCCAATTTAACTCAAACATTCATTAAGCACCTCCTATCTTGGAAGCACTGGTTATCTCATAGCCAGGATGCCCTTCCCAGGAATCAAGCTATCAGTCTATGCATGGGCCTCTGTTGGAAGATAAGAAACTTAACTAGAAAATCATCCCTTCTAGTCCTAAATTATAATTAACTGTAGAATAACCAGTTCTCCACAACACTTGTTAGCAAATTTAAGTCTTCCTATAGAGGGAAAGACAACTGAAATTCATGTTCTTGAATTGTTCATCCTGGGCAAAGACAAGAAACCAGTTTGACAAAACACTTGAACAACTTTCAAAGTCTTCATAACCAAAGGCAGAGAAGGGGGACACCAAAAGAGGGAAAAAAGTATACCAAAACAGTATTTTGGAAGTCAGGAAAACCAGATTTGAATCCAGGCTCTCCAACTCATAACAAATAAGACTTTGTATTTTTTCCCCCCAATTACATGTCAAAACAATTTTTAGCATTCATTTTTACTACATTTTGAGTTCCAAATTTTTCTCCCTCCCCTCTTCCTAAAATAGTAGGCAATTTGATATAGGCTACACATGTGCTATCATGTAAAATATATTTCCATACTAGTCACAGTTGTGAAACAAGACATGGATCAAAAAAGGGGAAAATCACAAAAAAAAGAATAAAGTGGAGGAAAAAATGCTTCAATCTATTGCATTCAGTCCACCAATTCTTTAACTAGATGTGGAGAACATTTTCCTTCTTGAGTCTTTTGTACTTGTCTTGGATCAATGTGTTACTGAGAAAAGCAGAGTCATTCATAATTGATCATTACTCAATGTTGCTGATATTGTGTACAATGTTTTCCTGGTTCTGTGCATTACACTTTGCATCAGTTCATACAAGTCTTTCCAAGTTTTCCTGAAATCTGCATGTTCATCACTTCTTATTGCAGAACAGTATTCCATTATATTCATATATCATAGCTTGTTTAACCATTCCCCATTTGATGGGCATCCCCTCAATTTAACAGACTTTGGATAAGCCACTTAATGCCTGTGGTCTCAATTTCCTCATCTCTAAAAGAATTGTTTTGCAAATAATTACATATTCTTGATATAGTTTCTTTTTTTTTTTTATCACATTCATTTACAGAAAGCAAAAAGCAAAATAAAATGAGGAAAAGAGCTGAAATAGATGACCTCTCTACATTCTCTTCTAGCTCTAAACTATAAAACCATTAATTTGACTTTCCAGGTTAGGAGAAAAATAAAAATAAAAATAAACTAAAATGATGCTATAAATAAACCTAACACTAGACTCTGTCTGGGCCAACTGCTCCCACACTGTCACAGGAGTAAAAGAAGCAGGACAGATTATACACAGCAATAGTTCACATATCAATGGACACCAGCTACAAAAATCTTGCCTGATCTATACATTGTTCATTCATAAAGCAATCCCTCTATGTCTGACTCCTTGGTTCTAGTGACCCAGTAACCCTTCCTAGATATCTGCTCCTGGAAAAAACCTACAATCAGTTCCTATTGCAAATCCATTCTAACTGACCTCACTGGCCTGAAATAGCTTGTAGCAAGATCTTGCCTCAGTACCAAATGTAAGTATCATTACACAATCTCTTAGAAGCCAAAGCCTACTGACTGTGTGATCTGGGCTAAGTCCCTTAACCTCAGTTTTCTCTTCTGTAAAATAAGGGATTAAACTAGATGGTCACTAAGGTCCCTTCCAGGCTGGCTATGTGTTTTTACAGTCCTTTCCCATGGTCCTGCCAAAACTCTAAAGTTTTAAGCAATGTGTAAACTACTGAACTACTTACAAAATGATCTTACTGTATGATAAAAACAAAAAATTATCGTAAACGAACTATTTTTACTTTTGAAAGCACAAACTGGTTTAAGAACACGGATTTCATATTATTCTCACTGGAACAAATGAAGACTCCTTGAGTGAGGATAAGGGTTTTTACTTTGGGAGCCATAATACAAAAAGAAAACTGCCTGGCTGACTGAAAACAGGTCATACCCACAGCTGAACTGTCCCCTTTTCTTCCTTCCACCTTTCAATATCTTGAACGTCCAGTGACACCATTTCCTAAGCACTGTCTTTCCTGATTCCTTCTGTTCTTTTTCATTTCTCCAATTAACTTGGATTTTTTCATTTGCAGACTGGTTATCATATTTAACACATCAGTATCAGGTAAGCTCCTTGAAGGCAAGGACTTTTTTTATATACAGTAAATTTTCCCATCAGCAAAGCACTCAAAAACACACAGTTTACATTCTGTTGGCTTTCACTGACAGAAAGGCTTCTGCTTTCTTGAATCAACATTTAATCAGTATCAGCATAGTATTCTTACCTAAGGCATACCTGTCTTTAAAATACATAAACCAGCTCTCCCTTGTTCTGAATTTTTCATCCTTTGATGATTCACCAGTTGTCATATGTCAAAAAGCCTCAAAGACATTTGTAAACAAACTCAAAAGCATACAAAGGAGTTTGATCTTAAATCCAGAAATGAAATGTCTTCAAATAAATGTTTGTGGAATTGAATTCCTCTCAGTCACAAGGAGGCGTACATGTTTCCTTATAGGAACTGGTTGTAAACATTAACAAAGCTTTGCTTTTTCTTTTCATCACCCATTTTGGAGAAAATTTCTATTTGCTGAGCACACAAGAGAATCAATCTCCTCACTTTACAATTCCAGAACACTCACTCACACTGCTACTACATTCTTTCTCATCCATTCTCCTGGTTCCTTCCCCTGCGCCACTGTGTACTCCACTGCTCCAATGGCCTGAGGAAATGGCCCGTAGAGAGAGTATATCCAAATCACTAGGAAGGAATAGTGAGAAAGGTGGGAAAGGGCTGGGGCAGCATGTTGGGGGAAAGTGTAGTAAGCCAAAATATATGATTCTTTTATGGGTCAGTTCCTATGTAGATGTCCTTGATGATCTCAGCTTTGGTTTCTGGTGGGCCTGCTCTCGATAGCATCCTATGTTGTGTGAATGCATTTGATAGGAGTTAACTGACTTTTCCCAAGACTTTTTGGCACTTAGATAACATAGCCTTATCAAATTCTAAGCTACTTTCAGGATATGACAGACTAAGATAATGACAAGAATATTCCAGGATATGATAGAATAAGATTACGATAAAAGTACTTGAATCTTTGTCTTCTTCATCTTTAAAAACCTTGTTCAAATTATTATTAAATGGAGTTCTTAGTTCTACCTTGAACTACACACGTGGTCTGGTCATTTCTTATTCACATCTCCCATCATGCTTAAGTGCTGGACACTGAGCAGCCCATGGCAGGAAAGGACTGGACATTACTTAGGAATTCTCAGGATGCTAAATGAGACCTTATACTTCTTTGCACTGGAAAAATCTTTGGCGTCCAATTTATACTTCTGATGGTTATTATAATTTTAGAGTAAGAACAGATCTCAGAAATCATGTAAGTCAAATCATTTTACAGAGAAAATAGAAGTTATTACTATCTCAAAGTCAATACCATCATTCCTTTCATTACTCTCCTAAAAACAGGGTTATAAATAAGGCAAAGCAGATACTGTTATTCTCATTTCATAAAGAAATTGAGCTGAAACTGCTTAAATGCCTTGACATGCTAAATAATCTGATTATAACTGAGTGAGTGGAGGGAAGAAAACATAGGAAAGAAATGTTTTGGCAACAGAAATAACAAGTTCTGACAATGGAATAGACACGATGTGAGCGAAGTGGGAATGACCCTGAGATTGGGAACCTTCTTGACTGGAAGGGTGGAAGTTTCTTTAACAATAATAGTCATGTTTATACTACTAAGTTTGTATCACAAAGAATTTTTTTAAAGGAAAAGAATTTATTTGTAGAAAAGTATTTATAGCATCTCTTTTTATTGTGGCAAAGAATTCAAAATTGAGGAGATGCCTTCAATTGGGAAATGGCTAAACAAGTTGTGGTATATGATTATAATGGATAACTACAACTGTGCAATAAGAAATGATGAGTAAGATGCTTTCAGAAAAACCTGGAAAGAGTTGTGAACTGATAACAGAGTGAAGTGTACAGAACCAGAGGACCATTGTACAAAGTAACAGCAATGCTGTATGATGATCAGCTGTGAATGACTTAGCCATACTCAGTAATTCAATGATTCAAGACAATCTGAAAGAATTCATGATGAAAAATACTATCCACCTCCAGAGAAAGAACAGATGGAGTCTGAATACATATCACAGCATACAATTTTTCACTTTATTTTTTCCATGATGTTTTTTTGGTCTGCATTTTCTTTCACAATATGACCAACATGGAAATGTTTTGCATGAATGCACATGTATAACCTGTATCAAATTGCTTGCTGTCTCACAGAAGAGGGAGGGGAGGGAGTAAGATAATTTAAAACTCAAAATTTTTAAAAATGAATGTTAAAAATTATTTTTACATGTAACTAAAAATATTTTTCTTTTTTTTTTAATTTTATTTTAGTTTGCATCATTCATTTCCACAAGATTTTGAGTTACATATTTTCTCCCCATCTTTCCCCTACCCACCGCCCCAAAACAGCCATCCCAGTGTATCCCCCCTCCCCCAGTCTATTCTCTCCTATGTCTTCCCCCTTCACCCCTCTGACTTTTCGGTAGGGCAGGATGGATCTCCCAACCATAGTGCCTGTGTATTTCAAGTTCCAGTTGGATGAAGTTAAGAATAATAATAATAATAATAATAATTGCATATATATATAGAGAGAGAGAGAGAGACAGACAGACATATATTTATAACATTTGTTTATAGAACTTTAGATTCTAGATTCTTTCTCTTCCACCCTTGTGACCCACCCCCACTGGAAGGACAAGCAATCAAATATAGGCTGAACACGGGTAATTACGCAGAACCTCTCCATAGTGAGCACACTGTGAGAGTCTGATTACATGTCCCTTCTTCCTATCCTG
>CM053582.1:535114062-535142436 GCA_028627135.1 Pseudochirops cupreus
TTTTTCCTGGAAGCTTTTGGTGTGGGAGTTGTGACTGTGTTGTCTTCCTCTCATTCCATGCTTTGATCCTTTTTGTCCCCAAAAAAGGAATCTAAAGTTGGATTGCTGTTCTTACTTTGCTTCCTTTTCCTAGTCATGTTGCCAGTCAATTACATGACTTCTTAGCTCTGTGGAACTCTGCTTCCAGAGGGAAGAGCTTTGTCCCAAATCACTGGGGTTTTCACAGCTGCTGGAGCTATTAGGGGACCATGGTCTCTTCAGCCCCCATCAGCTTTGGCTCACTGTTCATGTACCTCAGGACCACCACCCAAGACCACAATCCCAATCCAAGCAGGTTAAGGCAAGAGCACTTAACCTCTGAATAATCGCTTGGCCCCCCTGTAATCTGCAGGCCTGGACCTCTGAAGCAGCTACATGGAGGTGGCCACAGGGCTGCCACTTCTGCTGCTTTCTTGCCCTGGGGGCAGACAGCTGGGGGCAGCCAGATCCATCTTTTCTCCCCCAAATTTAGCTGAGTTTCACTGACCTTTCACTTAGTCCTTGTTTCTTATGGCTTGATAATTCTAGAAACTGCCACAGCTACCAGTGATCTGCTCTCCTGAAAGCTCCAGCTGTTGCTTGTCCTGGCCGCCCCGGGGGCAAGCCGCGGTTTCAGGCCAGGGTGATTTCAGCTCTCAGCACACTGCAATGAACCCTTCCTGTCCCACCTGCCAGGCTGCCTTCAATGGGAGATTTGTTTGTCTGTACTTCTGTGGGTGCTGGAGCTCTAAAATTTGTTTAGAGTCATATTTTATAGGTGTTTGAGGTGGTTATGGGGGGAACTGCGGAGTTTTCCTGCTTCTATGTCACCATCTTGGCTCTCCAGTGCCTGTTGAAATCAGAATAATGTCACATGCAAAGAAGAGAATCTAGAAGACCTCACCACTTACAGTACAAGGTTCTTAACCTACAATCCACGGGTAGCTTTCAAAGAGTCCACGAACTTGCATTAAAAAAAATTACATCTTTATTTCCACTAACCTCAAAATGAAAATTAGCATTCCTTTCATAAGAATTTTTTTTAATTATTCTAAGAAGAGAGTGGTAGATCAGTGGAATTGGTTAGGTAAACAAGACAGAGTAGTCAATGACTATGGTAACCTACTGTTTGATAAACCCAAAGACGCCAGCTTCTGGGATAAGAGCTCACTATCTGACAAAAACTGCTGGGAAAACTGGAAAACAGAATGGCACAAGCTGGGTATAGACCAGTATCTTACACCATATACCAAAATAAAGTCAAAATGGGTACACAATTTAGATATAAAGGCTGATACTATAAGCAAACTGGGAGAGCAAGGAATAGTTTACCTGTCAGATTTATGGAGAATGGAGGAATTTATGACCAAACAAGATAAAGAGAACATTATGAAATGCAAAATGCATAATTCTTATTACATTAAGTTGAAAAGATTGTGCACAAAGTCAATGCAATCAAGATTAGGAAGTAAGCAGAAAATTGGGAAAGAAGTTTTACAACCATTGTCTCTGATAAAGGCCTCGTTTCTAAAATATATAGAGAACTGAATCAAATTTATAAGAATACAGGTAATTTCCCAATGGATGAATGGTCAAAAGATATGAACAGGCAATTTTTAGAGGAAGAAACTGAAGATATCTATAGTCATATGAAAAAATGCTCTAAATCACTATTGATTAGAAAAATGCACATCAAAACAACTCTTAGTTATGATATCACACCTATCAGATTGGCTAACATGACAAAACAAGAAAATTATAAATGCTGGAGAAGATATGGGAAAATTAGAACACATTCATCATTGGTGGAACTGACCCAATCATTCTGGAGAGCAATTTGGAACTATTCCCAAAGGGCTATAAAAATGTGTATACCCTTTGACCCAGAAATGCTACTTTTAGGGCTGTATCCCAAAGAGATCATAAAAATGGGAAAAGTACTGGTACGTACAAAAATACTTACAGCAATTCTTTTTGTGGTAGCAAAGAACTACACACTAAGGGGATGCCCATCAATTGGGGAATGGCTGAACAAGCTGTGATATATGAATGTAATGGAATACTACTGTGCTATAAAAAATGATGAGCAGGCAGATTTCTGGAAAACCTGGAAAGACTTATATGAACTGATGCTGAGTGAAGTGAGCAGAACCAGACAAACATCATACACAGTAACAGCCACACTGTGCAATGACTCACTTTGATAGACTTACCTATTCTCAGCAAAAGCAAGGACCTAAAGACAACTCTAAAAGACTCATTGCCCTAAAGACCATCCACATCCAGAGAAAGAAATATGGAGTCTGAATGCAGATTGAAGCACACTGCTCATTTTTGTTTGGTTTTTTCTTTCTCCCATTTGCTTCAATTCTTCTATACAACATGATTAATGTGAAAATATGTTTAATAAGAATGTAATAAAACAGCCTGTATCAGATTGCACAGTCTTCGGGAGGGGGGAGGGGGAAGAGGAAGAAGGCAGAGAAAATTTAAAACCTATGGAAGTGATTGTTGAAAACCAAAAATAATTAATTTCAAAAATTAGTCTGAAAAAGTATCCAAAGGTTTCATCAGATTGTCAAAGGGATCCATGACACAAAAAAGGTTTAAAATTCCTTAACTTATAGCCTAACATAGACGTCCTCCATGAGACTGTGAACATTTTTGGCAAGCACACATCTCTTGGTTTTATGTCTCACCTAATATTAATGATCAATGATCAGGGCAGCTAGGTTGCACAGTAGATAGGGTGCCAGCTCTGAAGGAAGACTTCCTGAGTTCAAATCTGGCTTCGGAAATTTACTAGCTGTGTGACCCTGGGCAAGTTACTTAACCCTGCTTGCCTCAGTTTCTTCATCTGTAAAATGAGCTAGAGGAGAAAATGGCAAACCACTCCAGGATCTTTCCCAAGAAAATCCCAGATGGGGTCACGAAGAGTTGAACACAATTAAAATGACAAACAGTAACATTACTGATCAGAGAAGAGGTGATTATCTTTACTGCTACCTTTCAAGGAATCATCTTTTTATGGGTGAATGGAAAACAAAAGTACTTGTCTCTAGGAAATCTATAGCTTTTTTTATAGACAATCTACAATGCACTTCCCCTTTCTCTCCACAGCCTTCTTCAAGAAGCTCAGCAACTGCCTTGAAAAGGGAGTCACAACTCCCATTCCTCCAACTGTTAACACTCTCTTGAGATTACTTTGTCTTATTTTGGGCAGATTTCATATTTCCGTTATCTCCTGTGTCCCCCTAATAGAAATTAAGCTCCTTCAGAAAAAGGACAATTATACAGTGCCTGTGGAAAGAAAGCCGAATTCATAGTAAATCAGGACCTGGGTTCAAATCCCAATTGTGGTTCTAACTACCTTTGTGGCTTTGAACAAGTAACTTACCCTGTCTAAGTCTCAGTAAAATGAGAGTATTGGATTAGATGACCCTGAAGATCCCTTCCAGATCTAAAATTATGGTTTTGATTATTCCATTTTTGTGTTTGTATTACCAGTACATACCATAGAGCCTTGCAAATAATAGGTGCTTACTAAATGTTGAATTGAATTCTAATCAAATTCACTTGTTGAATTTAAAAAAGTTTTAGCTGATTACATATAAATTTTATCTGAACAAGTTTTATTAGTATACTAGTCATTCCAGATATTTCTCTTAAAGATAATTTCAGCAATTTATTCTTTGTTCTATACATTTTTCTAATATTTACTAATGGCACTAACAGAAATTTTATGCCTTTAATTTACCTAGCAAAGAAGTCATCAAGAACCAGTTTTATGAAATATCAACCTAGGAAGAACAAAACTATTGCTTCACAGGATAAACCTTGGGACTGATGTTATTATTTTTTCCAACATGAAGCTCAGCAGAAAGGTAAATAATCACAAAAGACACAGTGATAGCATGGGGATCCACTTAAAAGATTTCTTCCTATCAGCTTCAAAACAAGAATGACAGTATTAAGCAATATTTCTACCAAAGGGCACTACATAATTACTATGCTCTTGACTTATTCTTGAGAAGTTTACAGTTTCGTACTTCTATGAATGGCTAGCCGTAAATGTCTATCAAAGCTTATGGCCACTGTTTTATTGTTGATTTTTTTAAGCAAGTAAAGGAGATATTGAAAGAATTTTCAAAGGACAAGTGGCTGCATTATTGCCTCTAGCTTTATTTTTTGACACCAAGGCTATCCTATTTCATGTATCAATTCCCTATTCCTGCTACAAAGTTCATACTTTATAGCTGGGCTGTAGCTAGACATTTTATGACTTGGAAGCTATCACTATTTTATTGTTGCTGAAAAGCTAGGTTCTCAATTTACTCATGTACTTAATAAAGTTAACAGCCACTACATCAAACTAAAGTACAGTTTGTTTAAGAAAGAATTCAGTGTAAAAATTGTGAGAAGGAAGGGACACCAACATATTAAAGAGTTTCATTTTGAGATTTGGGCTAAAACAAAGCAATCCAAAGAGAAGTATTAAGACAATTAACAGGGTAATGCATGACCTTAACCACGTCATTTCCTCCTGTGCTTTGGGTCCTCCATGTATATAACAGGAAGATTTAACAATGCGGCCTTGTAAGAATCTAGTCTGTTCACCAAAATAAAATAAAAAAATGTTGATCCTTTTACATTTTGGGACCAAGGCCAGCAACTGAATTGATAAAGGAAATCCCCAATTAGGAAACTCCCCCTACCAACTGCTTAGCACCTGTTCTGCACATTAAAGTGTCAGAAAGTTGCCTGGGCCACTAAGAGGTAAAGTTGCTTTCTAGCTTTTCATCACCAGGATGTGTCAGGTGAAAGACTTTCAAAGCCCAGACTTGACCCTGGAGTTCGAGCTCAGTTCTTCCTAGCTCTGAGGTCAGGGTATTATGGAATATTCTATTGTCATAGAATTTAATTAAATTTAACAAACATCTCTCAAACACCTAGTATGTCTACCAGTAATCAAAAATCAGAAGTCAGACTCAAGGCTCCAAAGAAAAAACTTCTAAGAGCAAGATTTTATTTTTAAAAATCAAAACATGCCCTCATACAGCAGACAAAAGGTCTACTAACCTACTGCAAAAAAACCATAAAGCTTTGAAATCTGTGTTCTAAATACTATAGGACCGAATCCAATATACCAAGAAGCCTCTTCTGAGACTTGCATCTTGTGAGATGGGAAATGCCTGAAATATTTAAAAGCAAGCTTCTCTGCTGATTCTTTGCCATAGCTGGCAACATACTATTCAACTTTACATATACATACGGAAGCATCTATGTTATCTCACACAGCAGTTCCAATGGTCATATTCAAATATGAAAAAGACTAAGCAAGCACATTAAATGTGCTAAATCATTTTTATCTTAAGGGCATACTGAATTTTTAATACCTCACACCTTGATATATTTAGTTTATAATGCAAGAATCCTTTTAACTTGCAACTGAGACTGTTATTACATTACAGTCTTTTAAGTGAATGTCTATCAGTGCAACTGCTTACTAGAAATTCAAATTTATATCTGAAAAAAATCGTCTTTTTGCCTTTATAAAATGACTTTTCAAAGCTGAATCAGACTCTCCTTTACATGGCGTAATGCATACAACTACATAAAACAGTCAAAACATTTATCTGTAATGACAGATAACTATGTAACCCCTGCTGTTTTGAAAGGATAACACCTTTGTTAGAAAAGCATGGGAAATCACAATTTCAGCAACTCAGCACCTCTTTTTGAAAATAATTCATTTTTATGAATATGCAGGAATTTTTTCAGGTTTTTTTTTTTAAATATGGCTGACTGATTTACATATCCCCACCTGCCAGTCCAAGAAAAAGCAGCCACTTAATTTTTTTAGATCAAGGAAAGCTCTCTGCCAAATTATTATGGTTAGAAAATTAGACTTTACATCTCATCTGGGCAAACTTACAAATCAATAGCCTTCAAATAGGTTTCTATTCAGCCTTTAAGAGAGAGTTACGTAAAATGACTATTCCCAAGGCTCCTTCATTTCCTCCAATAGTCTCATGGCCTGATAATATTCACGGTTCTTTCTTTAGCTCAAGACTGCTATTTTAGAGAAGTCATTTGTCACCCCTTCCATTGCTGGTTTACAGAATTTTTTTTTAAAGGAGAAACAGCACCATCTGGTGGTAGGATATTCTAAATGAGAGGAAAAAAGATTCTTGATCTTTTTTTGTTGTGTCATGGAAGCCTTTAGCAATTTGGTGAAGTCTATACATTCCTTCTAAGAATAATATTTTTAAATGTATAAAATAAAATATACAGGACTGCAAAGCAAGCCAGTTATGCTGAAATAATCATTAAACTATATTTTTTAAAAAAAACAAGCTCAGAGACTGCAAATTAAGAACTCCTGGATTTTAAATTTAAATTTAAATCTTTTAAGCCTAAACTATGAAGTGTTGATATTTGGAAATTTAGACATGCAGTGCCAAAAATAAAGACTCATGTTACAAGAGACAGAACTATTATTGCTATTAAGACATTGGTTCCAAGATGAATACTATATAAAACGGAACTCTGGATGGAAAAAGATGCAACTAAATATATATCTTTCAAACAAATGACTACAATATTACAAATGGAGGTGGGGATATAAGGGAGGTATCCCTTTATGCTAAAGAGTAAAATACAGCATAAAATAAGGCTCTTCAGAATGCTCAAGGATGCCGGATTCAGGCAGTCTACACGGCCAATCATTTACCCTTGTAAGCACCAAGTTGATGTCAGCCGTTGAAAATGGAAATTTAGAAAATGTATTCTCACTTCCATGCTTTCTTTAAAAATATTTAATCTTTTCTAAATGTGGGTTATCACTGAATATCAATTATTTTTTATTCATATTTATTTACATGCCCTCATGGCTACTATGTCATTACTAATGTGATGTAATAATAACAGCACCCAGTATCTATCACTGAACATCCAGCAATGGAAGAAGTGAAGAACAATTCATCCCTTGTACAACATGACCTTCTGGCATTTTTCAGTAGTTCTGCTTGCTTTCTACAGTGTTTTAGGTTCAGAGTTCAATTGTCACTATGTGCTGTTATCTATGTCAGCCCCCAGGGAAGACTTCCTCCTCTCCACACCCTTGACTATTAATCTTATCAATCTGTTGGAAGGGTATATCAATGCCTGAGAGGCTTTCTTACCAATGAATATCATTTAGGACACGAATTTTGTGACTTATACTTCAAAAACCTTTTGTTGTTGCTGCTTGTTTGTTTTTGTCCTCCTTCTCAGCTATGCTGATAACAAGCCGAGATGCTGTATCTCTGTCCGGTAATTCATATTGCTGCAGATCCAGCATACTGTAGGAAGAATGCCACTTAGGACAGGAGTACAAAGCCCCCAAAGAAACCAATTAGCTCTGCGAACATGAGCAAGTGACACCATCCCTGAGAATCATCTATAAATTGAAGGTAACTTGTACTTAATTACCCCTGAAGTACCATAAACTGATGAGGTGAACTCTAAATGCAGGCTGGGGATCCAAAACTTTCAATGGATGTTCAATGAGGGACACAGATAAACCTCAGACTTGGAAGGAACCACAGAAGCCTCCAATCTAACTCAGTGTTTGAACAATAAATTCCTCTACATAGCTCACAAAATGGTTAGCCATCCAACCTTTACTTGGAAACTCCTGGTTACGGGGAATCTAATCTCCATCACCCCAAACTCTAAGGCTTCCTATTCTGCTTTGGGATAGCTCTAATTATTGACCAGTTTTTCCTTCCCTCAAAAGCAAATCTTTTTGCATCTTCCACTTATTTGCTCCTAGTTCTGCCCTCTAAGACTAAGTAAAATAAATCTAATCACTTTTAAAATATTTGAAAACAACTATGATGTCCCTCCTAAGTCTTCTTTTCTTCAGGCTAACCATTTCTATTTTTTTCAATCAGTTCTCATATGGCACCATCTCAAGATCCTTCATCATCCTGGTGTCCTGGCTTTGGATGTTCTCCAGCTCCTTCATGTCCTTCTAACTGCAGCAGCCAGAATCAATCAAAAAATGTTTGTTGAAAACTATGTGCCAGACTATTAAACATACCTACTATGTGCAAGGCACTGTGCTAAACATTGTTTTTTTGGGTTTTGTTAGGTTTTTTTTTTAAATATATAACACTGGAGTTTTTATGGAAGTATTTACTGTGATAGGAAACAAATAAGGTCACCTGGAAAGGGCTTACACTACAAATGGAGTGTCTTATAATTCACAGATTCCTTGTCCTAATTTCCTGTATCTTCTGGTGTGGAGTGTTGGGAGGAGAGAAATGCCTGCTTTCTTTCCATCCCCATTCTGGGACAGAGGGGCATCCCAGGTAAAAGAACATTTTTTTCTGGCTCATCTATCCTGATCTCCTTCTGGAGTCAAACTGTGCCTCAGTGATGGGAGCAACATCCATTCAGCAGTGAGTATTCCAAGAGATGAGTTAAATATATGGCCATATAAAAGATTAGTGGAATTCTACCTCTGAGGTTCCATTTTTGGGGGAAGGAGTTGTGGTACTCAATCCAATAGTACTCTGCTTTTGAGAAGTGGGTGTAACGATACTGGGATTTGAAGATCTTCCATGCCCCTTGAGCTTGCTGATGTAGCAGGAAGGGGTGGAGCAAGAGAACGCCGGAACCAAGCTAGTCTCCTTACGGTGCTGACTGGAAGCGGCGTCAGAGGCAGTAGCTGCGGTTGCGAACTCCTTTTGCTTTGAGCAGGGCAGAATCTCTGCTAAGGACTCCTGCTGAGGACTGCCTGGGGCAGGAACTGCCAGGGGCCGGAGCTGCTGGGACCAAGCTGCCTGGACGCTGAGCAGTTGCGTGCGCGAGGAGAGGAGGATCACCTGGTGTTTTTTCCCTATCCAAGCTTTCCTTTCCTTGTTCCAAGAGTCAAGGTGAAGGGGATGGGAGAGGCATTTCACCATTTTAGAAGACACCTGGCAGACTCTGTGACCACTATTACATGGTGACAAGACTGATAGAGGGCTGGGAGAATGTATCATGGAGTACAAGCACAGAGAAGATAATGATCCTGGGGGTCCCTCCACCACATCACTGGAGAGTAGAGTAGACACAGAGCAGAGTCCTCCTCCTGCCTACTCAATCCAGCATCATTGTAGGGCAAGGTGGAGGATGCAGTCTGGCCCTCAGTGTAGAGTAGGTGACAGCCAGTGGAGCAGGGCAAAGATTCAGTTTCCCAACCAAGACCCCCGCACACGCAGGAAGAGTTCATGCATGTTGATCTGCCACAGGCTGAGGACTCCTCAAGAGATATCTGGGTCCTCTTAAGTAATGAGCAAGTCTTATTCTTGTGCACAGCTAGGGCTTGGGTACCACAATGAGACATAATGAGGAAGGAGCTGGCACTGGCCTGGATAGACAGGGCTGTCTTAATGCCTTGCAGCAGGTCATTAGTCTTAAGGATGAGCAGCACCTGCCAGGGCACCTTGCTGAGGAGCTGACAGATTTGTGGGAGGTAGGTAGCAGCATTGCTTCAAATCTCCACATCTTCATTGGCAATGACTGGTGCCTGGCCAATGCCTTTGTTGACAGAGTCCCAGGACCAGGCTGTCAGCAAACAGGCAAACAGGGGATAGAGATCCCCTGCCCCTAGCCGCTGGCTGTATTTCTTCACACATTTCATATCTGCCTTGATCAGGGCCTGCCAGAGGTGACAGTAATCCAGGAGAAACTCATCTGTCAGGATCTGATACAGTCCATGGTCCAACAAAATAATCTCCACCTTCCCAGTTCCTGGACACTTCCTCACCAGAATACTGCCTGGGTGTGGGTCACAGTATACAAAGCTATTGACAAGGATCATCTCACTGTACATCTTTCCCAATTGTTGGGAGATCTCGTTGACATCAATCTGGTTCTTCTTATTGTAATGTAAGCCTTATCACTGACCTGTCCACCTTCTACAAACTCCATCAGGAGGACTCGTGGAGTTGACAGCTCCCAGTAAATGCAAGGGACCTCCATCAGCAGAATGCTCTTGTAGTTCTGGGCTTGTACGTTTGGGTGCTAGACTTACCACCACAGTTCTCTCATCATACAGCACAGCCTTGTGGACCTGAGCAAGGGAGGAAGCCCCAAGGGGAGGGTGTCCTCAAAACTTTTAAATAGGTCCTGGATCTCTTTGCCCAAGTCATCTCGAATCACCTGCTGGATCTCTTGCATGCTGCTTTGCAGGGCCTGGCTATGCAGGACCTTCAAGGTACTTCTGTATTCCTCAGGTAGCAGGTAATCCAGGGCCCCTAAGTGCTGACCCACCTTGATGAAGGTGCCTCTATTTGCACAACAGAGGTCTTGGAGGCATTCAGCTGAGCAATGGTGTACCTTAGATTTGAGCTATGCATACTGCTCTGAGCCATAAGGAACACTCTGAAGGGAAGTGAGGTAGTCATAACTGATGACAGCAGTTGTGGCTATAGCTCTGCCTATCCTGACTGCTCCAAAATTACTGGGGTCTAGGTACTTATTACTGTAAAGGTAGAAGCCAAAGGAAGCCAGGGCCATGCTGGTCCAAGAATAATTTTCAGTGCCCTCCTGGCCATATTGTCTGTCAGCCCCGGCTTCCTCCTAAGCAACCTTTCATTTTCTATGCTGGGGAATCCGGAGATCCTCCTCTCCAGACACTGTGCTAAACATTGTTGATAAAAATGCAAAGACTGGAACAATCTCCACTCTCAAGGAGCTTACATTCTGGTAAATGTAAGTTCTAAACAGAACTGGACACAATTTAAAGATGGTCTGATCCAGGCAAAAGATAGCAAGACCTCCCTAATCCTAGACACTATGCCTTAATGCACCCCAAGAATGGGTTAGCTTTTTGGACTACCATATCATACTGACATATTTGGCTTATAATTCACTACAACTCCCATGTGTTTTTCAAACTGCTATCTAAGTCAATACCTTCCCCATTTGTATCTTTACACTTGTTGAAGTTTCTCTGAACCCAGATATAAGGCTTTACATTTATTCCCCTTAACCTTCTTACAATTAAATTTAGCCCAATGTTTAAACCTAAGAAGACCTTTTATGACATTGAATCATCTTCCTACATAGTAGTTGTGCTTCTTAGCTGTGTAGCGTTGGAAATTTTGATAAGCATGTCACCTACATTTTTATCCAAGTCATTTTTTAAGAAGTAAAAAAACAAAAGGCACATATCCCTAAGGTCCCCCACTGTAGCCACCCTTCCATGATGGTAGAAAAGCACCAAAAACTATTCTGTGCATCTAACCTTTCACTCAGTTCTGAAAACATTTACCCTCTTGCCCACCTCTCTTCATCTTTCCCAGAAGAATAGTATGAGATACACTTCACAAAAGGTTTTCCTAAAACCTAAGTAAACTCTATCTACAGCAATTCCCCTATCTAACAGTCTAATAGCTCTCTGTCAGGAAAAAAAAAAGGTTAGTTGGGCATGATCTATTTTTAATGAAGTCATATGCCAGCTCTTTATTATGACCACTTCCTTTTCTAAAAGTTCACTCATCATCCCCTTAATTCTTGGATTTTGTAAAGAATGAAAGTCAAGCTCAATGTTTGCAAATTTTACCACTTCTCTTCTGTGTAAGAAGACATTTGCCCTTCTGCAATACTGTGATGCTCCTCTCATTCTCAACTGCCTTTCAAAGATCCCCTACAGTGGCTCCTGTCACATCCACCAGTTCTTTCAGCACCCTAGAACGTTGTTCATCTGGGTTTGCTGACTTTAACTTATCCAGAGTGGCTAGATTCACTCTCTCTTCTCCCTCTCAGGTTTCAATTTCCTACTTTTTGTTCTATCTTTTGCTGTCCAAGAAGCATTCTCCCTTGCAAAGAAAACAGAAGCAAAATAAGATTGGAATAACTTGAACTTTTCTCTACTGTCAATTATGATCACCACACCTATCGCAAACATCAGTCCAATCATTTCTTTGACTTTTCTTCTTTCCTCAATATAACTAAAATAAAAAATTAAACATAACTCTTGCTCTCCTTAGACTTCCAGCACCAAATTCACCTTGTGCTGAGCATTTGCATTTCTAACGTGGTTCTTACAGAACCACTTTTTTAATTCACTCTCCCTTACCAGGCCTCTACCTCAAATCTATATTAGTTGAGGAGTTTCCTGTACACCTCCACCAGTCTCTGCTGGCAATTCCCTTTTTTCATCTTCAATGAAATCGCTTCTCTTTGGGTCTTCAGAATTTTGTATTGAAGGACTTCCCATTTCTCCTGGGCTGATTCTCCTGGCAGAATTTCGGTCTAAAGGATATCATATCTTTTCTCGGAACCCAGAAGCTACAGTGTACACCAAACCAAACTCGGCTTTCTTCCCCTTTTCTATCACAAAATGGTGTGGTCGCTTTTCCACAAGGCTCACATTGTTTTTTACTTCTACAACTAGTTTCTCCTTGTTTGATCTGAAATAGCAATTCAACCTCTTTCATCCTCCACCCTTTTATGAGATGATGCTATCATTAAGGGAAGCCAAAAATTGTGAGCTGTTCTGTGGCAGGGAGAATTTTACTTGATAACGGAATGCTCCCACAGCCCTACAGCAGTATCATGCTTCACCACCAGGCTTATGATCCACTTCCAAAACATAGCATCTAGTTCCTCTTTCTATCCAGGTAATAGGGAGTTAGGGATTCTGCTTATGCTCCTCATCATGCTCCCTCCCTCCAGTCTCTCTCTCAGGGTTACCTTTCAAAATATACACTACTACTCTGCCCCGCCACCTTGGTTTTTACCTTTCCTGCTTTTGTTGAATGAAATATGCCCTTCCAGAACCATAGCACACAAGCTCCCAAACTTCAATGATACCACTTGACAATGATTTGCTTCACTGCATTATGATCTACAGTTTATCTTGCTTATTACCTATACTTTTGTTCATTTGTATATAGTCAAATACACACAAATGAACACAAGATTATTACTGGATTCTTTCTTGGCTTATGTCTCCTGTGAATTTCTAGGCTATTGCTATTCTTCTTATAATGTAATTACTCTTAATAGTATCTAGCTGTGTGTGTGTGTGTGTGTGTGTGTGTGTGTGTGTGTATAAGCAGTTATTTCCCTCTCCCTCCTTTTTCTGTTTGAAGTCCTTTTTAAGTCTGCAAGAATTTAGACAAATGTATTTTTTTCCTCTTAAATTTATTTACTTTTAGCTTACAACATTCAGTTCCACAAGTTTTTGAGTTCCAAATTTTCTCTTCCCTCTCCTCTCCCCTTCACTTCCTCCCCCATGGCATCATGCAATCTGATATAGGTTCTACTTATAACTTCACATTAAACTTAATTAGTCAAGTTGTAAAGAAGAATTATAACCCAAGGAATGAAGGAAGAAGAAAGAAGAAGCAAAACAAAATGAAACAAAAAAGAGAGAGAGCAAGTAGTTTGCTTCAATCTGCATTCAGATTCCATAATTCTTTCTCTGGATGTGGATAGACTTTTCCATCATGAGTCTTTTGGAGTCGGACAAATATATTTTTACCAGTCCTTATAAGATACACTCCTCTAACCCTGACCAAGAGATAATTATTCAAATACTTTGAAATGTTGTTGAGCAATCCAAGTCCTCTTATCAAATTATCACCAATTCACTTCCCAAACTTGCCTTTTCTTCTGAAAGCCTTGCCAACAGATCAATAGCAACCATGAAAATAGCACCCATAAACCTAATGTTTACAGTTTCTTGCAAAGGTATGGGTAGATGAGAATGAAAGTATGAACGAATTTCATACTTCAATAATATAAAGAATAATACGATTGTGAGGAGGTAACATTTTCCTCACTTCAAAGACAATACAATGACATCATAGATTCACTGAAATACACTATAAAATGACGTATGACTAATTTATTCTACCCTTATAATTTAGAAATTACATTATTACAAATTCGCAATGTGTCACACTGCCAAACAATCTTCAATGTATTTTCCAAAAAAAGATTAAAGTTTCTGAACAAAGTCTTCTTTACTTAGAACAATGGTTCTCAATCTTCCTAATGCTGCGACCCTTTAATACAGTTCCTCATGTTGTGGTGACCCCAACCATAAAATTATTTTCGTTGCTACTTCCTAACTGTAATGTTGTTATTGTTAAGAATCGTAATATAAATATCTGATATGCAGGATGTATTTTCATTGTTACAAATTGAACATAACCCACGGGTTGAGAACTGGTGACTTAGAAGGTATAAGTCTTATCTAACACAGAAAGGTTATGAGAATGTATATTAATGGTCAGTTTTTTGTGATACCAAATGGAATTTATGCTGCAGATAATCCAAAAATAATTGCTATTTGGGCTTTGAAACACACCATGTGATTTTTACAGTAAAATGACCTGCTAAATTGTGCTTTACATAGGATAATTCTAAAATCAGTTTCCATTCCTTGTGCAGACACCAAATGACAAAAGGGAAAAATCTGCCTAGAATAGGAGCTCTTCACCTTCTTTGCGTCATGAACTACTTTGGCAATCTGATAAAGCCCATGGACCCCTTCTTAGAACAACATTTTTAAATTCACTGTGTTTGAAAGGAAATTAATATTGAAATAGTTACTAATTTTTTAAAAAACCAAGTTCATGGACCATAGGTTAAGAACTATTAGTCTGGAAGCAAGCTATATGGCAAGTAAAGCCCAACTAGGACTAAAACTTTTCTGTAGACAATTGAAAGATAGTCATATTTTTTTTAAATCACAGCCTATTATTTCATCAAATCTTTCCCTTTTTTAAATACACAATTCTAGCAAATCAGATGATTTTAGATTATGCAAGAGCTATGATAAAGCAATGTTTTTTTAAGAAGGCAAAAACATGGTGTTGAAAAAGGCAGAAACTTATACATCAAAAGTATCACATGAATGCAAGACTGTTATGAGTTATCACCTCAAATACACAATCCAAAGACTATACAGTCATTTCTAACAAAGCCTCGTTCCATGATCTTAAATAAGTCACTTCACTGGCAATGTCAATGAAGAAAACACAGATGCCTCACAGAGATGACACAAGAAAACAAGACTTAAAGAACATCGTTAGGACGGAGCACAGGACATATGGTCCCTAGGCAAGGATCCAACATCCACCTAAGTTATTACTATTGCATATTTGAATATCTACTGTTTGCCAGAAATGAATAATTCTATAGTTTTGATTAAAATGGCAAAAGTTTCCTGAAAATCAATATGATATCGCAGAAATTTAGAAAATCTATAAAACATACTAACATGAAAAGAAAAAAGCAGCAGATTAAAAGCCCAAAAACCTGGGTTCTGGTACCATATCATTAACTTAGCTATGCGACAATGGGCAAGGATCCTCCTCTAGAAAATGAAAGCATGGGACCAGGATATTTTAAGGCCCTCCTCCAGAAAATGAGGGCACAGGACTAGATGATTCTAAGGTCCCTCCTCTAGAAAAGGAGGGCATAGGACCAGGTAATTCTAAGGCCCCTTTCCAGTTCAGATTAGAAGAGTTCAGGGGCCAAAGGCATTCTCTTCGCTATTAGAGAAAGGCATAGATTAAGCGCCACCTTATGGATATATCTAATAATAACAACAGACGTTAACTTTTAAGTTGGTCCGATCAAGCATTTTCAAGTTTTATCACAAAATGGGTATTTATGCAAAATGGCTATAAGCAACTGAGGCACTGAGAACTACAGAGCCTGACCCCACACCACAAAGGTTAGAATCTAGACCAAACTGTTTTGTTACCTCAAGAGCAAGGGAGGTTTCTTTTCTGTTCTAAAGTGCTTTACTTAATTTGCTACATGTATGCACACATTCAAAAGGCATTGCTTAAACATGTAATAAAGTTATTTCATCATGGTACAGATAAACATGCTCACTGGTGTTCCTTCTAAGTCCTAGCTTACAATATTTTCAGATTTGGGGTATAAAAAAGGAAACATGACTATTTAGCAGCAATTAGCTGAATAAAATGTTTTCTCTTAGAACAACGATGTTTCCAAACAATTCAGGACATACCAATTACCTATCTTAAAATAGAAAAGGGCAGATATTCTTTACCTGGAGTCCACAGGCCCCCAGTCAAATAAAAAATTTAATAATCCCTAATATAGGGGATTAACCACAAGATAAAGGAAGACTGAAAGAATAAACAGTCACGTCAAAAAGAGAGAGAGAGAGAGAAAGAGTGTGTGTGTGTGTGTGTGTGTGTGTGTGTGTGTGTGTGTGTGTACATATCCAGTAGAAACTCCAGCAGAAATTTCTTCATTAAGGAAAATCTACAACTCTTCCCCACTTTACAATGCTGCTTAACTTAAACTGCAAATTAAAAATGAGCAGAAATTAAAATTTATCACAATTAACTCTTCATTTTTTTAAACAAAAGAAAGTAAGATATTTTGCCTAAGTCCTGAATAAAGAGATAGTGAGAACAATACATTTCCATGTCATTTGTTCTACCTGAAATCAAACACATCTGTTAAGCATTACATTTGGCAAAAACTTTTACTGATCAAAGTGGGTAGGTATTCAATGAATAGTTCTCAATTAACTGTAACAGTAAAGATAACACAAAATAGCAAATGATGCAAAAATAATTTATACCTGCTTTTGGAATACTATTGCATTGCATTTTAATATAGTTATAACAGCTATAAAACAATAGAATAATAAATTACATAGCCTCTCCGGGACTCTTCAGAAAACCTCCTAACTGGAGGGAGTCAGTATCATCTCTCAGAAGACTACAAAACCCCAGCCAAAGCAATGGACAAAACTGCATTTCAATGGCTTTATTGTTTACGCTTTCCCCAATGTAGAGATTACAAATGATATTCTTCTAAAAGTAATCATCAGTGGTTAGTGAATCTAAAGAGTACATGGAGTCATTAACCAATTGTCCATTGTGCTGGCAGTATAGAAAATAGCTAGGACACAGCACGCATACTCCTTAAACCTAGGGTCAAACAATGCTCTAGGTCTTTAAACAGTCTAGGCAGCTTCACATGTTTACCCAGCATGGCTATTGTCATGGACACTGTTAAAACACTTGTCTTAATTGTTTTCAATATGTTCTGTTACAAGAAATAAAAGGCTCTTCCAGGGAACAGTTTCTGAGACAATTTATAAAGGTTATCTATCATGGGTATCTTCAGGTCGATTAATATTCTTAAGACAATTTAACCAAGACTTAAGTAAATTACATACAAAGCGATGTAAACAATTCTAGTCTAAAGAGAAGGAAAAGGGTCTTTCCCTTTTTCTTCTAAGAAGATTTTCTGGTGGAAAAACCTCCTGCTAAAGAACTCAGAGAAACCAGGGAGGTGGAGGGGGTGGAGGATGGAAAAGAATACATGAATATCCTCAGGAAAAAGGCAACCCCTCAACATCTCTCCTCTCCACCATCTTCTACCACACATAAGGGAAGAGAGGAAAAAGCTCTAAGGGAAGGGATCTAAAAATCTACAGAGCATTACTTAAGCAGCAAGCTATAAAAGAAGGCAATATGGGAATGATTCCAAACCAAAATACACATGGCTGGCACCAGAGAGATAAGTACCCAGAGGCATTTTAACATCAAGCAGCTGGAAGGTCTAAGGAGTAGCCCAGAAGGAATTATAGCTACCAGCTAGGAAAAGAGTGAATTACAAAGAAGCAACCTCATTAGTATCTGGGCATAAAATAGGGCCTAGAAACGATAACTTTAAAGAAGCATAAAAAAGGCATACTCAAATCTATCTTAGACTTTTATTTCTTTTAAAATTTGCTCAAAAAAATCTTTAAATATAAAATCATGTTATATCGATCCAATTTCATTTTTAAATGAAGAATTAAAGTATATTTATCTCTATATCAATTATAAAACAGATTTTTCTAGCCAAGAGCAAGCGTTCATGACCACTTAATCTCAACTCCCTCATTTTTATAGCTAGAGAAAATGAGGCCCAAAGAAGTCAATTCACCTAAGGTAGCTGAACTAAAACCTTCAAGTCTTAGCTTTTTAAGGCATTAAAAACCTTTTTTAAAGGTAGAATCTGCAAACTGAGACATTAAGTAACATCATCATGGTCACCTGATAAATCGTATACACTCCTCAGACTTCCTTTACGCCACCACCTCTATCCTTTTAAAATTAAAGATTGTCTGGTAGACATTCAGTCAAAGATGTCTGAAAACCAGTTAGAGACACAAGAACGGAGGTCAGCAGAAAGGTGAAGGCAGAATAGGTAGATTTGAGAATCATCAGCATAGAGATGGTAATTAAAACCATGGGAGCTGATGAGAGAAAAGAGACCCCAGAACAGAACCCTGTGGGATACCTATGCTTTAGAGGATATGATCTGGATGAGAATCCAACAAAGGAAATTAAGAAGGTTTAAAAAGACACATAGGAGAACCAGGAGGGAGTAGTGTATCAAAAAATCTAAAGAGAAGAGAGTTATCAAAAGGGTCAAAGGTTGCAGAGAAGATGAGCAGAGTGAGCAGACTGAATACCCATTAGATCTGGCAACTAAGAGATCATTGGTAACTTTGGAAAGAGCAGTTTTCATGGAATGATGAAGTCAAAAACCAGACTGCAAGGGCATAAGAGAATGAGAAGAGTGAAAATAGGCACATCCTGTAGACTGCCTTTTCAACTTCATTCACGAAAAAGCAGGACATACATGAATGATAGCAGGGATGGAAGGATCAAGTGAGGGTTGTTTTGTTTTTTTTTTCCAGGATAGGGAGACATAATTATGTTTTAGGCAGCAGGAAAGAAGCCAGTAAAGAGACTGAAGATAAGTGATAACATGAGGATGACAGAAGGAGCAATCTACAGGAGGAGAAGGGATGGAATGGGGTCACGTGAGCAGGTAGAAAGGTTAGCCTTGGTAAAGAATAAGTCTATTTCAACATGTATGAGATGGGTGAAAGATGAGAGAGTAGCAGAAGGAGTATGAGTAATAGGGGAAGAGGGAGCTGAAGGTGAATGGCCCCACGCAGGAGGCAAGGTTCTGCTGTTTGAGCAGGAACAAAAAGGTTTGGAAGAGCCACTGTAGACAGTGGGATAGTGAGTAATTCAGACTGCCTGGCAGCAATGAGGGCCCAGTTGAGGTTATATAAAATAAATTTCTAGTGGACTCAGAATGAGTGCATGATTTTCTTCACCTTCCTTCAGCAGCATGTCTGTAGGAGTGAAGGCAGCGGATAGTGGGAGTGATCCAAGGCTGAGGCTTGGCAGAGCAAAAGCAACAAAATGATGAGAGGGCTAGGGACTCAAAAGAGGAGGTCAGTGTAGAGTTCAAGTGCTTCAACAAGGAGTCAAGATGGAGGAAATGAGAGAGTGCTTAGAGCAGGGGAGATGGTTTGTGAGAGAACTGAGGGGTCAAGGGAATGGAAATCATTATGCACAGAATAGGGTTTGGGAAAGGATGGCAAAGGGAGACGTAGAAAGGCAATATATCATAGTCAGATATGGGGATTTCAGAATTCTTGAACACGAAGGTGTTAATATTTGTGGGCGATGGAGACATAAAGGGTATGATCACCTTTGTGTGGCTGAGATGGGGTAGAGGAGATGACAGAAAGTCAGTACATCAAGAAATTGAATGATTACAGTGTTTCAAAGTCAATATGTATGTTGAATTGCCCTAGTATGAGGGCAGGAATTGGGAAGAAGAGAAAAATTGTGAGCCAGATACCAAATTCGAAGAAAGATTTCCAAGTCTATAGACTATAGTTATCAGGATTTTGATTGAGTAGTAGTGATGAACAGCATGAACCTCAAAGGAGGAGAGCCTACTGATGGAGGTAGGGAGAGAAACTTGGAAGAGGCAATGGGGAGCAAGGAGTATCCCAACTCCTTTGGAACTGTTCCTTCTCAATTTCTTCCACTATATCTTCATCCACATCACATTTCCAAGGCTCTGGCACAGGCCCCCTAATCTTCTCTCTATATACTCTCACTTGGTAATATCATTAGATACCATAAATTTAATTACAATTTCTACCCAAATGAATGTCAGTTGTATCTGTTAAGCCAGTCTCTCTCCTGAGCTCCAGTCCCACATCACCAGTTGCTTAGTGGAGAGTTCAAAGAGGATGTCCCATAGACATATTATATTTAAACATATCCAAAACAGAATTCATCTTTACCCCCAAAATTTCCCTTCTTCTGAACTTTTCTATTACTGTTGAAGGTACCACTATCCTTCCAGTCACTCAGGTTTGAAATCTCAGTACAATCCTCAATTTCTCTCTCACTCACATTAAATATACAATCACTTGCTAAATCATGTAATTTGTTGCACATATCCCTTTTTCTCTGCTCACACGGCCATTGCCCTAATTCAGGCCCTCATAGCAATTCTCCTAAACTATGCAGTATTCTGGTTGGTCTCCCTACCTCGAGTCTCTTCCTACTATAGGCATTCCTCCATCAGCTGCCACAGTGGTTTTTCTAAAATGTAGGTCTAATCATGTCACTTCCCTGCTTCTCAATGAGTTCCAGAAACTCCCTATTGTCTCTAGGATCAATTACAAAATCTATTCTACACACCGCCACTCTACAATTCAACTATACTGGCCTACATATTCTATGCAGAACACCATCTCCCATCATTGGGCCTTCATACCAGATGTTCCCCATGCCTATAATGCTTAGAGTCTCTGCTTCCCTTTAAGACTGCTCAAGAGTCACCTCCTCCAGGAGGACTTTCTTAGTTTTCCCCAGTCCCACCAGAGGCTGGTGTTATCCTCTCTAAAGTTTCCTTCCATCCATTCTGTATTTATTTTGTTCTAATTAAACATGTTGCATCTCCCATCAGAGTAAGAACAGTGGCTCTTTTTTTTTTGCTTTTTCTTTGGATCACCAGCATTTAGCACAGTACTTGGTATGTGGTAAACTTAACCTGATAAATGTTTACTGACTGACTGGCACATGCTGATGGGAAAAAATTATTTATCTTTCATAAATGGCAAAATATGTTGCAACTTTTAAACTGAACTATAATGAAACACTCCATAACTGACAGAGAAAATAGTTACATTCTAAGCAGAGCCTTTTTTAATCAAAAGGAAAGAGCACATCCTATTTCAAAAGACTCTTTGGAGAGGAGAGAGAACACAATGGAATCGTTTGCTTTCCATGCCACTCAGAAGAGTCCTCCAATACAGAACTACTGTCGCTGTGCTTCTTCCCTCATAAAGGAAAAGGGATATGGCTGGAACTTATGGTCTTGCAGTTCTGGACCCAAAAGGAGAGAGACATAAGAAGAGATCAGAGAATATTAATGTATGGTTGATAACAAAAGGAAATCAAACTGCAGTGTTAACTAAGCTCTACAGAGGGAGCTACCATCAAAGAATAAATTAAAAGAACAGAATACTTCAAAAAAAGAATACAGACCACTTCAATTAGTCTTTCATTGACCAAGATGAAGACTATTTCATAGAATCACAAAATGCTAAAGGTAAAAGGGGCCCTTAGATAGCATTTTGTCTAACTGCTTCATTTATTTTTTTAATTTTTTAATTTTATTTTTATTGAAGCCTTGTTTTTTATGTCACATTCATTTGTAAATATATTCCCCCTTACTCACTGAGCCTTCCTTTTTCACAAAACAGGGGAAAAGCTCCATAAAACCACGCCACACACCTGACAATGCATGTAATATTCTATATTCCCAGTGCCCCCTCCCCACCAAAAAAGAGAGTAGGTACATTTCCCACTTTCTCATCCCTTCTCTGGAGTCTATTGCCCAATATAATTATGTAACATTTAGTTTTACTGTATCATTCATTCTTTTTGTTTACACTGTAACACAGTCTTTACATCATATATAGTTTACATTATGTACACTGTTTTCTTGGTTCCATTTATTTCATACTCTACCAGTTCATATTCTTTCCAACTTTCTCTGAATGTCTCATATTCCTCATTTTTTACTACACGACATCACAAAAATTTATGTACCACTATGTCCTTAGTCATTAAAATCCCTCATTTTAAGATAAGGAAACTGAGGGGCAGAAGAAACCAGAAAATAGCAAAGCTAGTATTGAAATTCAACTCCTCTGGCTCTAAAGTCTACAGCTTTTTTTACTATGCTATATTTATGTTACCCTGTCAATAAATGATGTTAAAAAAAGGCCATTTTATCAACAAACCACTGCATATTTCCAGTTAACCATAGTAAACAAATACTACACAGTGATCAGTTGTGAAAGTCTTCATAAACATTAAAGCATAAATGACAATCAAAAAAAAATATTCACTTTAAATGGCATCATCCTTCCAAAAATATTTTAAATTGTTTCTTAAAATTACAACTAATTGGGGCCTAGGGCAGCTATATGGCACAGTGGATAGAGAACTGGGTCTGGAGTCAGGAAGACTCATCTTTCTGAGTTCAAATCTAGCCTCAGACATTACTAGCTGTGTCACTCTGGGGAAGTCACTTAACCCTGTTTGCCTCAGTTTCCTCATTAGCAAAAATGAGCTGGAGAAGGAAATGACAAAATACTCCAATATCTTTGCCAAAAACAGACAAAAAAAACAAATGGGGTCATGAAGAGTCAGATACAACTAAAATAAATGAATAACACAACAAAAATTGGAGTCAAAGCTCATCTCCTGATTAGGAGTAGAATCTGTTAGGGAAAGCATATGTTTATGTGTGTGTATGTATGTATGTACCTTATATGCATACATGTAAGTATATATCTATATATAAATATAACCATGCTTAATTGAAGTGGGGAAAAAAGAAGAAAGTAAAAAGTATGCAGCTGAGAACAAAAGAAAACCTACCAGGGAGGAAAGAAGATATAGTTCTCAACACAACACGTAATATTTAATATATAGGATTTCTTGAAATGGAAATTTATTGCTATGTATTTTGAATCCTCTCATGTTCTACTTTACATGACTTTTTTTCTTATTTTATATTTAAGTTTTAATATGTTTATAATGCTTCTTTTTCTTTTCTTACTACGTATTTAAGTTTTAATTTTAAAAAAATTTTTTAAGGGATGCAACTAGGTGGTGCACCAGATAGAGCACCAGTCCTAGAGTCAGGAGGACCTGAGTTCAAATCCAGCCTCAAACACTTGACATTTACTAATTGTGTGACCCTGGGCAAGTCACTTAATCCCAACAACAAACAAAAAAACCCGAAATCTATCACATTACTTAAAAAAAAAAAGAGTTTAAGACAGAGAGGTAAATAGGAAGGACATTTCAGGAAGAATGAAAAGCTTATACAAAGGTGAGAAAAGAGCAAATAAAATGCAGAGCTCTGGTAACAAATTGTAGGCCACCTAAGTAGTTGTGTTCTTCACTTCAAGTCTTCAAGCAGAACCTGGTTGACCACTTGCTGGAAAGACTAAAACACAGGAATTCCCACTCAGTTAAACTACATTACTTCATATCCCTTTCAAATGTGAGATTCTGAAATTTTGACCTGAGACCATGAGCACATCAAGCGAAATCAATGTTCAGCTTTTCATTCCTTTCTGGGCTTCTTTATCCTCCATAACCTAACAGCTTTCTACAGATCCCTCCCTTCCTTTGGCTTTTTCCTCTAATTGGTCAGTTACTCCAGAGCCTCCATTCTAAGTGGCCAGGTCATTCATATTCAGTACTACATTCCTTTCTGAGCTCCATTCTTGCTCACTAGACTTCTTTCTCCACTATACCCTAGCAGATACCTTCTCTACCCCCTTTCACCTTCACTTCCTCACTTTTCAGCTTCCTTCTGTGTGTTATCTTCTCCCACAAAAATGTGAGCTCCTAAGCACTGGAAATTTATATTCCCAGTGCTTATCACAGCGCCTGGCACAAGAAGTGTTTAACAAGCATTTGTTGATTTGGCTTGTCAAATGTTTGTAAATGAACCACAATTCTTGGTGATTTTGATGACTCCGGCAGTACTGTGAAGAATTACATAATAGTAAGGGACATCTTGTATTTTTCTCTAGTTAATTAATCACTGTGACCAAAGAATTCATCCCTGAGTTGCCAACTTGCTAGTGATGAACTTCACTGAACTGAGAAGGCTGATCCACAGACAAAAGAAATCATCTAATACCAAGGTCGCCCAAAAAAACCTTTGTAGCAGAACATGTACAATAAGTCCAATAGGAGGGACAAAGAACTGACAATTAGAGGGAACAAGGACAGGCTCACATAAAAAGGGTGACACCTGGGCAAAATGGAACACAAGGATTCTGAGAGGGCAGATAAAGGGGAAACACGTTTTAGGCCCCTACAGGGGAAAGATCTGTGCAAAGACTTGGAAAACGAATGCCAAATTCAAGCAACAGTGAGTGGTCTACTTTGGCTTGGGGTACATGGAAAAAAAGGCAGGAGGAGATGATAAATGTTAGCAATGTTTTTGACAACTGCAAGTAGAAAAATGTCACTATTATCAATTCACCTAGTAACAAGATTCTAGTCTTACTCTCTTATTTTACAGTTGAAGAAACTATGACCCAAAAGCTAAGCAACTTGCTAAAGGCCACAGAAGCTATAACTAGCAATGCTAAGAGCTTCAACTCCAAATCCAGTGTTATTTCATTTACCCACAAGGCCAAATCTTAGAAATTTTTAATTAGGAGTGCTCACTCAGGATTCAAATTCAGCCTCAGATATACATTTAAAACAGCGGTTCTCAACCTGTAGGTTGTGACCCCTTTGGGGGTCAAATGGGGTCGCCTAAGACCACTGGAAAACACATATTTCTGATGGTCTTAGGAACCAAGACACCGCTCCTCTATCCGTCTCCAGGCGGGTCCGCCCACATGCAGATACGCCCACATACAAGTATTAAAGGGTTGCAACATTAGGAAGATTGAGAACCACTGATTTAAAATAATTTTATTTAAAAATACTTGTTCACTTCACAAATCAAATTGACATCTGGCCTTTTGCAAAACTTTGTAAAGTCTGCTATTTCCAAAGCAATTTAGGCACATTATTACCTCATCTGACCATCACAACCCCCAGGGAAGTATAATACACATAGCTAAGTAATATTTCCAAGAAAGGGCAGGAGCAGGATTTGAAACCAGGGCTTCTAGGGTAAACCCTCTCATCTATTAAATCAAGTTGCTGTAATTTGAAATACTGATTGACATTTAACACAGATGTCAGACAGTAGGTAAGTCATGAACATTCAGTTCAATATTTAAATTTCAAACACAGAGATGACATGGTTTCTAAGAGTAGAAGCCGCAGGGCTGGGAAAGCAGCATTTTAGGTTCTGCCTCAGATACTTAGTTGCTATGGGAGCCCTCACCTCAGCACTCTGAATGGCAGTTTCTTCATCTATATAATGGAGATAAGAACAGCAACTACTTTACAGGGTGGTTGTGAGGATCCAATGAGAAAATATAGGAAAAAAAAATTTTAATTGCTAAGCTTTGAAAACTACTTAAAAAATGTCCCCCCAAAAGTCTTCTCTGCATATGGATTTTTGAAAAGAAATGAAAGAAAAACAAGAATTTGAAGAAAGATGTCTTGTGTTTGGAGAAACAGAGCCCAGGCCAAATCAGCAGACATTCCTGACCAAAGTTTTCCTGTTTTGTTCCATACTCATCCACCCACAGATATAGGAAAAACAAGTAGGGGCAATGAATTGTGAGTGACTAAAGTTATGGGGAAACTGAATCATCAGATGTGAAGGAATGAATACTTTTTTTTTTCAAATAAAAATGGATTTAATGTTTTGCACATGCAAGGACACCAAGACAATTAAAGCAACGTCATTATCAGCTAGCGCTAAGGCAACTACAAAAAATGAGTGCCTCTTTAAAGCCAAGCACGAGCCTGATTACAGCGTTTGCCATCTGAGTGTTCGCTTAAGAATTACAAGAACAGCAGCAACAACAATAATAACAAAGACACCGTGACTCTCACAACCTCCCTTGAGCCTCACAACGCTGGGAGGAAGTCACATGTTATTGTTCCCATTCCCACAGATGAGAAAACTGAGGCTCAGAGAGGTCACGTGACTTGCCCGTGGTCAAACAGCTGTTCGTGTCAGAGGCAGGATGTGAACCTCGCGTCTCCCTGCCTCCCAAGCCCAGCACTCCGTCCAACACGCCAGGCTCCTCCCAACTAACTAACCGCGCGGATGTTCATCGTCAGGAGGATGGCTACCAGACGGCGAATCATTTGAAGCATGAAGATGCATGAAACTGAAGGACTCTCTTAAATGGCTTTCAGTGCCATGTGACTCCTCCTTCACATTTTCTACAGCAGCAGCAGAGCGCTGAGAACTGCAGATTTACAAACATTCACCTAGTGACTACCGCTCTCACCATCAGGAGTCTGACCAGTAACTGGCCGGTCCCGACATCTCGCTGTCAGTGAGGCAGAAGAAAAAGCAGTTGAATTTTCATTGAAGGACAAGCGATTGATTCTCCTTAAAGAAGCAAAATAAAAAAAGGAAGAGGAGAAACCATTTCATTGTGTGGCCCAAAATAACAAGAAGCAATAACTTTTGGTGTATTTCGTCTTTTCGCTTTGCAGTGCTTACTTCGGAGCATTTGAAACAGCCCACCATGAAGTTTCTGATCTTCTTGTACCAAAATCCAAAATATATAATATCTGTGAAAAGCCTGTCAAGATCCTCCAAACTAGACTAACACACATTTTCTATATGATGACTAGCATGACAGTGCAAACAGGGAACATGGAAAGGCTATACTGGAAAATGAAAGGTCACATGGTAAAAGTGAACTACATACGGAGTAAAAGGATCTAGGTTCAAATCGCAGCTCTCTTGTTAACTGCATAGCACTGAAAAAGTCCCCCTGTCTTTGGGATTAAATTTCTACCAAAATGAGGAACTGGGCTAATATTAGACTAGGATCCCTTCCCACTCTATCCTATGAAATGAAAGAAGCTATGGGCTACTCAAAAGTCTCAAACCTATTTATCATGAATACTTTTTTCAAGAAGAAAGTTGGAAAGAGATGGTTGTGGTAAACAGTCCAAAATTCATAAAAATAAAGTGAACAAAGAACAGTGATGGTATCTGACATTTATAAAGAGCTTTAGATTTTGCAAAACACTTCTGATATGATCCTTATAGTGTGAGATACACACTACACATATTGTGAACTCCATCTAACAGATGAGAAAACTGAGGGTCACTGAGGTAGTATTAGTGCCAGAGACACTATGTGAACCTGACCCGAGTCTGGGACTATTTCCAATTTCTGCCAAACAACAACTGGTTATAGATACAGCATTTATTTCAGAATCCCCTGAATCTCTGAAGAAATAATCATTGATAGATTAGAGGTTAAAACAATGATCCACCTCTCAAATTTTTTACAGGTCACTCTAGGGGCTGCAACCTACCTCTCTGTAAAGCAGAAGTAGAAACTCACATGTTGTTCTCTCCCTTTTGCTTCCTAGCAGCACCCTCCAAGAACAGTGAGAACTCTAGCTACTAGACTAGAGGTTACTGGTTGAATTAGATAATCTCATCTAGGAATCCTAGGAAATTAATTTTTCTTGGTTTTTTTTGTTGTTATTGTTCAGTTTTTTTTTTCAGTCATGTCTTGCTTTGGGATACTATTTGAGGTTTTCCTGGCAAAGAGACTGGAGTGCTTTGCCATGCCCTTCTCCAACTCATTTTACAGATAAAGAAACTGAGTTAAGTGACTTGTCCAGGGTCATACACCTATTAAATGTCCGAGGTTTAAGATTAAGATTAATCTTCCTGGGGGGCGGAGCCAAGATGGCGGCGTAGCAGCAGCAACATATCGCAGCTCTCACATAGCCACCCCAAAATACCCATAAAATAGGACTCTAAACCAATCCTGGAACTCTAAAACGCACACAAAGATACTTCCCACTAAAGTCAGCTACGAGGAACCATATCAGCACTGCGAACCGAAACTAGCCTGGCCTGAAGCTGTGGCTGTGCCCCAGGGGTGGCTGGACGGGAGGAGCAGAGGAGCCTCTCAGGTGAGCGGATTAGCAGCAGCTGTGAGTGGAGATTGCGAAAGGGGGAGATAAGCAGTCCAGCAAAAGGCCTCCAGAGCAGAAAAGCCAAAGGCAGAGGTTTTGCACCCGCCTCTGCTTTGTAGCTTCCCGCCACGGCCTGCAGACAGCAGGGGGACTTAGCGATTGTTGTCAGGTCAGTGCTCTCCCGTTGAGCGGCCTGGATCCGGATCGCCGTCTTGGGCCTCAGTCTTGGAGTCTTTATTATCCAGTCTGCCGGAAGTATTTAGGAAGACTCCCAGCATCTTCCTGAGAGCTACGGCAGCCAGGAGGACCCCAGCGATTTGGGCCAGAGCTTTCCCTTCTGGAAGCAGAGCCCCACAGAGATTTAAAAAAAAAA
>CM053582.1:535142936-535176574 GCA_028627135.1 Pseudochirops cupreus
AAAAAAAAAAAGAAATGCTTAATGAATGAATAAGGATAGTTGAACAACAAAAGTGAAGTGATAGTGGAAGCCAAAGGATAAGAAGGTATCAAGAAAGAGGGGGGATATGTGAAGGGATCATAGTCTAATCTTTTCATTTTATAGCTGAGGAAGAAGAGTCCCATAGAAGCCCCAGGTCACACATGTAGTGACAAAGGCAGGATTTGAACACAGATCTTCTGATTCCAAATCCAGTGCTTTCCTCTCTGCAGGGTCAAAGAGGACGAGCTCTGAGAAAAGGTCAGTGGTTCAGTTAAGATAAGGTCATTGTTTAACTTTGAGGGAATAGTTTCAGCAGAGTAGCCACAATTTAGGGAGTTGAGAATGTGGATAGGGAGAAAAATGGAAGCAAGAATTTAGATAGCTGTTTTTAGAAGTTTAGCAGCTGGAAAGAGAGAAAATCATAGCTGGAAAAGGTGACAGGGTCAAGGAAAAATGTTCTGAGAATAATATTTTCCTGACCCTCATTTCCAAATTCTAGGAGTACACCTTGGTTGGGCCTCAGAGCCCTTTTCATGCAGGGACTTCAGTTCTATAATTAGCCGTTAAAATATCTTAAATCGCTGTGGGGGATGTTGGAACATGTGCAATATCAGCCAAATACTTGCTCCATTTTTCTTGGGGTCAACTTCGTTAGTCTTTTGGTAAGTGAAATATTATTTTCTATAGCCTTTTTTTTAAATCAAGGCTGATCATATTAAAAATTAACACTTTAAAAATGATTCCCAAGGATTATTAGTCAATAAATTTTTATCAATGTGGATCCTACTTTAATATCATTCAGACTTAAGATGGAAGCTTAACTGAGTCACTTGGCATCTCTGAACTACTGTTTGGTAGTTCTTTGGTTCAGTTCTTGTGTCTTAGTTCAGAGGAAACAACTGGCTTATTCTGTTTGGGTGCATTGTGGTTGAATTTACACCATGCACGGCAAGTCTAGCTCAATGGATTTCCACCCGTTGCTCATGACTTCATTCTGGGTAGATATTTTCTAGAAGAAAGGTAAGCATTTTCTGAGGGGATTTGGAATGTTGGAATATAATGTAAAATTGGTGCTTGAAATGGTTGTGCAGTTTAAGACGGCTCTAACCAGACCACTGTTTACAGTTTGTTTGAGACAAGAGCATGGAGTCACAATTCCTTGTTAGTCTAGGAGTAGCTTTTTTGGAAATTAAGAGGAAATTTAGTTTTTCTCATTTTAGGTATTAAATATTTTGATCCTCATGTCTAGAGTTCTCTCCTCAGTTCTGCCCTGCCACCTCCGAAGGGAATTGGTATTCTGAATTCCTACTCCTTCAAACCCCACCCCAGGGGTTAGCTCTTCTCCTGGAAAATTACATTGTACTTTAAATGCACTTTCCATTTTGAATTACCTGTGTACATACGGTTCTCCCTACTCTACATAGACATCAACCTCTTAAGAGGGCAGGGAATGATAGTCTAGTTTTTTTTTTTTGTCTTTGTCCTCCCCACCCCCCTTCAGGATCTGTCATGGGGTAGATGCTGGGAAATGTTTGTCTAATTGAATTGATAAAGTGACTTGAATAGTCAATACCTGAGGGCAGGCTTCTGGTGGTGCAGTGGATAGTGTTGGACCATGAGAGGTCAAGCCCTGCCTTGGATACTAACTGGCCCTGTGACCTATGACAAGTCACTTAAGCCCCCTCCCCACCTCAGTGTCTTCTTCCATAAAATAGGGAGCTTGACCTCCGCACTCTTTGTGAAGGTTTCTTTCTTTGTACAAGTGTCGCTAGCTCCTAGTACGAATCATCGTTGCCTGACTGATGGAGAAGATTCTCGGAGTCAGGAGGTTCTAAGTGGGGTCAGTGCCCAGCGCCCAAGTCTCCTCCTTCAGCTGCCTACGGGGCAGCAGATTAACTTTCTGAAGCTGTTTTTGCCCTTTCCCTTTTTTGGGAGCCCGCTCCACCTCAGGGCTGGAGGAGCCACTGGACGGAGCTAGGAGCCCCTCGCCGGCTCGGTGTCTCCACCCTTCCCGGGTACTGCTGGAGGGAGGAGCGCGTGCAGGTGTAGGGCGAAGCCACGTGACTTCCCAGGCCGCTGCCCGATGGGTCGGCCATCTTTGAGGCGGGCACACACCTCACGCAGTCTGCTGTAGGGGCTGCGAGAGGTTGAGGGGGAGGAGGGCAAGCCTTTGCCAGCTTCCAAGATGGCTACCGCGCGTGCTAACCACCGGCTCGCCCGCGAGCGGCAGCACGAGGTCGGCTCGGCGGCGAGCCCGGGCTCTCTGGAGCTGGGTAGTTGCCCTAGTCCAGGGGCGGGCAATTTGCAACCTCGAGGCCACATGTGCCCAAGGCCTCTAGGTGCTCAAGCGCGGCCCCGTGAGGGAATCCAAACTTCACAGAACAAATCCCCTTCATAAAAGGATTTGTTCTGTAAAACTGGGACTCAGTCCCAAGGCCACACCGGAGGACCTGGAAGGCCACGCGTGTCCTCGAGGCCGCAGATTGCCCACCCCTGCTAGTCCCTCTCCCCGCTTCCCCTCCCTGACAGCCGGGGAACCGCCCTCTGCAGCCGCAGCCAATCAGCGCACGGGGCCGGGTCGGCGGGGGCTGGTCGGGCGGCGGGCGGGCGCGAGCGTGTGTGAGCGCCAGTGTGTGTGTGAGCGTGTGTGAGTGCGCGTCGGTGGACTGGGGACGAGCGCCCGAGCCAGAGTGCCTGAGGACGCGGCAGCGCGGGCGGGAGCCGGGGATCAGCGGGCCGGCCGCGGCGGGGCGCTGCGGCGCTGGGGGCCGAGGGGCAGCCATGCAGCCCATCAGGTAGGTCGCTGGGTGGTCGGGCAGCCCGCTGGGGGCGCTTCTCGCAGGGGGCGGCCCCGATCGCGCCCCTCACTCCCTCCCGGCCTGGGGCAGTCGCTGGGGGCGCCGGGGCCACGCTCCCACGTGTTTGGGCGCGGGGACAAACTTCGCGAGGTGCTGTCAGCCCTTCTGTCTGTCCGGCCGAAGTTGGTCGTGCGAGGCGGGCGCCCCTGTCCTTGGCTGGGACCCCGTGCCCCCGGCGTGTCCGACCCCTCTCGTCATTGCATCCTCTTTTTAACGGGGCGTTTGGGAGCCAAGAGCCGGGGAGCGACAGGGAGATGGTAGGGAAGCCCGAGAATGGATGGAAAGGATGGAGGGGGCAAGTTCGGGGCCGCCCAGGCTCCCGCGGGCATCGCCAGATTCAGATCCCGTATTTCTCCTGTGCCACTCGCCGAAGTCCGAGAAGGATGAAGCTGGCAGGAATCTAGTCCGTGTCTCATTCCTCAGAGAAGAGAAACTGAGGCTCAGAGAAGTTATGCAGCTTGGCCAAGGTGATAGAGCATGTCCTCGAACCCAGGTCTTCTCACTCTCGGAACGGTGCTCTTGCCACCGGTGCGGTGCGTGAATGGATGTCTGTCAGTCTATGTCTGGCAGACAGATGCTGGCAGGAACAGATCAGCCTTCCTCCTTTCCCCTCCTTCGTAGGATTTGTTCTACAGAGAACAAAATAGAAGCATTGAGAAGATGACTATGAACTTAGCGTACGTTTACATAATGGGGACGTATAAGGCTTGTCTCCTATAGTTCAAAATATGTTACTCGAATCAGGGCTTGACTCCTGCTGTCTAACTGTAGGTGAGTTTCCCTCCCACTCCCAGCCCACTTCCAGCCGCGGAAGCTGCGAATTCAGCTATTTATGGGGGAGAGAGGGGAGCTGGGAACAGATAGAATTTAGGCTGCGGTGGTGATCTCTTGCCAGTTAGTCAGTGGGACAGGGTTCAGTTTATGGGTGGTTAGAAGTGAAAAGTGGATTCTTAAAGAGGGAATTCAGTTCAGCTGTTAGGTAAACCTTCCCGAGTGGGTGTACACGGTTGGAGGTGGAGGTGGAGGTGATAGAATCTTAGCTCTTATGTGCTGTAGTCACAAAGCTGCCTGTCCTTGTATAAACATGTTGAAGGCCTTTTCTGTTTAAGAATCTGATAGAGTGTGCTTTCTGTGTAGGTGGGTACTGTTTTCTAAAGGCTTATTTAAAAGTTGAGAACTACCCTGTTTGCCTTGTAACGTTGAACAAACATTTAAGCATCTACATCTAAAGCATTGTACGGTTACATTGAGGATACAAAGACAAAATTAAACCTCTCTGCCCCCCCCCCCCAGGGAGACAACGTGTGCACAGACTAGTAAAAACACAAAGTACTTAACAAAATGATTTTTGGGGGGAAGGCACCCACAAGTGGGAAGATCAGGAATGACTTTGAATAGGAGGTGGTGCCTGAGCTGAGAGATTGGATTCCTAGGAGCCAGATGTTAAGGGGCAAGGCATTCCAGTTTTGGGGGACAATCTGTGTAGATACACAGAAGTAAGGAAGAATTGCCGGTAAACCAGTTTGACCGGACTGGGTTTTATGAAGGAGTATGTGGTGAAGTAAATCTATCAAATTAGGCTTTAACTAGATTGTAAAGTGCTTTAAATATCAAATAGAGGAATTGTTTAGTTGTGTTGTTCATTTAGAGGCATCTTGGTGTGATTGATAGAGTTAGAACCTTGGGCAAGTCACTTAACCTTTCTGAGCCTCAGCTTCCTCATTTACAAAATGAGACTGTTGGTCTAGATGGCTTCATAGACCCTTCCAGCTTTAAAGCTATAATCCTGTGTGGTTAGATTTTTATCTTAGGGGCAATAGGGAGCCACTGAAGCTTCTTGAGTAGGGAAATGACATGGTTGGTCAATATTTCAGAATATTAATTTGGCACCTCTGTGGAAAATGAATTGTTGAGTTGAGGAAGGAGGAAGAGCAGTTAGTTGTGTTGCTCTTCAGGCATGAGGTGATGAGGATGTGTCTCTGAATTTGGTCTGGTTGCAAAAGCAATAGGGTAGAAATTACTAGACAAGCTAGGTAAGTACTAGAGATTTCCAGGAAATACTTGTCAAGATTTGGAGACTTGAATGGAGAGAGAGAGCAGGAAATTGAGGGTCACTCCAGAGCTGTGAAGCTGGGTGACTGACTGGCAGGGTGGTAGAACCCTCTACAGACTTGGGGAATTTAGGGATGTGTTGAGAAACAGCCCACCTATTCAGGAGCTTACGTTCTACTTATTATGAAAGCTTCAGTGTCCAAAGTTTTTATCCTTCCAGTTTTAGTTGTTTCATTTTTATATATGATTATCCTACCGTGATAGTCTGAATTTTAGCTTGGAAAGGGTCCATAGATCATATAATCATCAATTTTAAGCTGAATGGGATTAGCAAAGATCAACCCCCTCATTTTTCAGGTGAAGAAAACACAGCCAAGTCACAGAGGTAAGAGAACTGAGATTTGAACTTGGGCCCCTGATTCTAAATCCAGTGCTATTTATTTACTCTGTGTAATCTTCACTTCCTGCCATGGCACTGGAAAAGCCCATTTAGATATTTAGAGGACAGTCTTTTCCATAGATGGATTTAAAGTCCAGTTCCACAGCAGATCCACTGATGACTTCTTAACCTTCCTTCCTGGTAGGGGAGCATGAACTCCCATTAAGTCAATTGACATATGTAAAGTGTAATTATAGGCAGCACTTAAAATTTATAAACCGTATTTGGGGAAAGATTAACCTATATTCAGAGGAGCATAGCGTAATATATGTCCCCTTCTCCCCTTTTCCAGTCCTCCAGAGCACCTTTTGTTCTAGGAAGGAAGAAATGATGAGAAATTTCTAATGGCTGAGCAAGCATACTGTTTTAGGAACTGTATCTTGATCATGTCAAAAAATGTCACATTTCACAGTAAAGAATGAATTTCAGAGCATTTTCTTACATATGAGAAGCACGTTTTTCTAGAACATTTTCTTTAAAAAATTAGCATTGTTTAAAAAAACCAGTGATTTGTAACTACAATTTTATACATATATATATATATGTATATATATATATATATATATATACACATGTATATATATATACTTGTATGTAGTGAATACCAACAGTGTAGATGGGAGAAGTGGAGCTCTTTTTTTTTTTTAAAGACTTTTCCTCAGTTTTCCAGTTTGAGGCAGCATTGTATCAGCTGAAGGATCACTTTGTGGGACTTTTAAGTCAGTGTTCTAGTTTTGTGTTATAGGTAAATCTCTGAGACTCAGTTTTCTTCTCTGTAAAATGGGGATAATTCTCCTCACTATCTCATAGTATTTGATGCAGATGAAATACAGACAATACAGATGTTATTCTGCTGTCTTGGTATGTCCTTTTACCTTACTATTTTAAAGAATTGTGGTTCAGTTCTAAGCTTTCTAAAAATGTATAAATAGAAGTAATAGAATCATAGGTAGAACTTAGAGGCTGAAAAATTAGAGATCATTTATTCATGTTTATATAATTGTACATGTTGCTTCCTCTCCAATAGAATGTAAGCTCTTTGAGGGCAGAGACTGTTTGATTTTGTCTCTGAACTTTGTATACCACCTAGCGGCACACCTATATCTAGCACTGGGGTGGGGAACCTGTGCCTGAGGCCACATGTAGCCCTCTAGGTCCTCTAGTGTGGCCCGGTGACGGAATCCAAACTTCACAGAACAAATCCCCTTCATAAAAGAATTTGTTCTGTAAAACTTAAACTCAGTCAGAAGCCACACCCAAGGACCTAGAAAGGCCACAGGCTCCCCTTCCTTGATGTAACATTTGGTAGATGCTCACTACATGCTTGTTAGATTAATGGACGTAGTCCAGGTCATATTCTTCCCCTCTCCTCAGTTCTCTGCACTAGTAGTCACTAAACCTTTTTGACTGCATATGCTTATCAATGGGGCAGCTAGGTAGCATTGTAGATAGAATGCTGGGCCTTGAATCAGGAAGACCTGAGTTCAAATGTGACCTCAGACACTTACTAGCTGTGTGACCCTGGACAAGTCACTTAACCTTGTTTGCCCCAGTTTCCTCATCTGTAAAATGAACTGAAGAAGAAAATGACAAACCATTCCAGTATCTTTGTCAAGAAAGCCCCCCAAAGGGGCTGTGAACAGCCAGACACAACTGGCAATGACTAAACAATAAACAAAAAAGTCCTTGTCAATAAAAAATGTTTTAGTCAGTGCTCCGATATGTATACGCTTAAAAAATAAAAATTAACAAAACGATGAGGTAGAGGTGAACTAATGTTTTATCTTAGAGACGTTTGGGAGCCTCTGCAGTTTACTAAGTGGGGGAGTGACATGGTCAGACCTGAGCTGTAGGAAAATCTTTCCTGGCAACTGGGTAGAGATGGGTCAGAGGAGGGAGAAATTTGAGGCAGGGAGACTAATTAATTTAATAGTACAGTCAGTAGATGATGAAGGCCTGAATTGGATTGATGTCTGTGTGATTAGACAGAACGTAACAGATTGAGAGATGCCGTGGAAGTAGAAATGCCAGCATTTGGCCACTCACTGTGGAGTGAGGGAGAAGTTGAGTATTACACCAGGGTTATGAGCCTGGATGAGTAATAGGTAATATACATACATACACACACACACATAAATTCAGAAGACGAGTGAGTGAGGTTGGGGGAAGAAAATGTAATGAATTGTGCTGTACACTTCAAATCACAAACCATTCAGGCCTGCTCATTCTGTGTGACCCAGCTTTGCTCACAGAAAATGAGAAGGTGTGAACTGCTTCATCTCCTGACCCAGAGCAAAAGAACCAGTCTAGGGGCATTGAGTCAGCTGAAAGTTCTCTGCTGCAGCCACACTTGGGTCTGAGGTGGGGGGGTGGGTGGAAAATACTCTGGGGGTAGAGAGGATTTTCCCACGGGCATGAAATTGAGAGTTTGCACAGCTGGAGAAGGGAGTCAAGTTGGATATTGTTGGTTTTGATAATGGATGAAGGGAGTGGTATGGCTATGTTGGAGACAAACCCCACTAAGGGGGTGGGTTTCAATCCTTTTTCCTATCCACTGATTGGTTGGTTGATTGGACAGCTCTTGGAGTCATGCCGAAATTCCCTCTTGTGGGGACTTGCACTTTATGGAGAAAACAAGTTGATGCTTAGAGACAAATATGAACCCATATTCACTTTGTCTCATGTTCTTGATAACATACTAGGCTTCTCCACTTACGATGAATTAACAAATGCTGATCATAGTTCATAGCGTCATAGATTTATACCTTTAGGGGTCATCTAGTTCAGCCCCCTTGTTTTAAAAATCAGTTTGGGGAACCACTGTCTGGTTTAAGGACACATGATAGATAGGGGAGTGAACCAAGTCTTCCGACTAAATCCAGTAATCTTCCCACTGTATCAGCACTCTATATTTAAAAAAATATTCTCACATTTAAAATGAATTTCACTTGAAATTTTTAATTTTTGTTTATCTAAACGTGTGTGGCGGTTTGGGGGGTGGGAGGTGGGGAACTGCGGGTGGGGTGCATGTGTGTGTGTGTGTGTGTGTGTGTGTGTGTGTGTGTGTGTGTGTGTATTCTGCTTCACGTGATAGTTACTGGAGGAAAGTCTAAAATCACAAACTTCATAATTAATTATCTTTCAAGGATTGCTGTTTCATCCCTCTCCTTAATGTATACCACATCCTGTCAGTGTCTTTAGGAATCTTAGCAAACAATTGTTTATGGAATTGATGCTGTTGTTATTGTTTGGCTAGGAAAAGTCAGACAGTGAGAAAAACATCTGTGCACAAAAGGACTCTGAATGCTCGTTTGTTGACCTTACTCCATCTTGTAGTCTAGTGTGGCTTTATGTTCAGGAGGGCTATGGAAATTAGAAATATTTCCTTTGATCAGGTGTGGCCCTAGTTCTCCATTTAGTTATGTGGTAGGGCAGGACCAAAAATAATCTTTGAACTGAGATATTTTAAATTCAAGACCTTATGCAGGAATTTTGTGGGGCTTATAAAAGTAGAGTTAGATGAATCCCTGTCCCTTTCCCTTTTTGCATCTGCACCCTGGTTTAACTGTCAATTAGCATTAGGCTAATTCAGCAAGAGTATGAATTGATTGTTTAAACCTTGATGACTACACTGATGTTGATTAACAGGTCCACCAGTAAGTGGGTGAGGAAACAAATCTGTCCTCCTCCCTTTCTCTTCTACTGATTCAGCACCAGCATAGTGTCCTTGGCAGATGTCTGAGGAAGCAGAGTATGGGCTGTTCCAAAAAACGCTCTACCGAATACCATTGAATCTTCAGACCACTAATTAGTGTCAGTCTTAGCACTTCGGAAGGAACTGGGTGGGGATGGACTCGCAGCTGGGGCCTAGGCATCTCCAAAAGGGACGGTTCCCACAAATGTCCCGCTGCGATTAGAGTTCTGTCTGGTACGGACTCTGTTTTGTGTGCTCTGGATGATGGAAGATGTGGTTAAGACCAGACTAGACTTTGCAGTTAGTCAAAGTTCTTGGGTCCTGGCCACATCCACATCTTAGACTGGGCCTAATTTGCAAGGTCCCTTTGGGTAGATGGGTGTGGTGCTGTTGACTGTTTTTCTCTTGGCTCTTGAGGCTTTTAAGTTTTTACCAATCCATGATGTTGAGGAATAAAACCATCAGGAAATTGGAATATAAGACTGAATAATGAATGAAATAACAACTTCCATTTATATTCTTTGACATTTGCAAAGTGCTTTGTGTTAATTATCTCTTTGAGCCTTCCTGGAACCCTGGGAGGTAGGATTTACTGATGGTATTACACCTTTTTTTTTTCAAATGAGGAAACTGAATTTCAAAGAGGTTAAATGATTTGACCACGGTTACATTGTGTCTTGTGCAGGATTCTAAGCCAAGTCCATTGATTCCTGAGCCTAGCATTCCGTACCCAACTTCCTTTCTTAACTGAAATGTCTCCTTGTGATAGGCAGACTTCTGAAATTTGGGCTTTTCAAACTATGTTAGGACATGTCTTTAATGAATACTCACTGTTGGACTAGTCACAGGCATGATGGAATGCCATTCTTTTACAGATGAGGGAACTGAAGCACAGAATGACTTACTTCTGCAAGGTCTTACACCTGGTAAGGGTTAGGGGTTGGATTTGAACCTAGGTTTTCCTGACTCATGGGTGATGGGACCTGGGATCCCTAAAAGGAGAAGACCATGTCTTTGACAGCAGCCCCAAACCGCATCGTCATTACACCACACCATACTAGTACTTTTTATAATGTGTGACTGAGGAGTGATGCAGGTTAGCTTTTAGCAGGCACTGGATTTTTAAAAGTATTATTTAAAAATATTTCTGGACTGCCATAAAGTTCTAAAGCTAGCAGTCTTTCATAGAATTAGCATGCTATTATTTAGCTATTAATGCTCATATTTATAAATAGGTCATTGCCGAGGAAGTCTCTTTTCTTCTAGAACTCCAAATCTTAGGAGTTATATCCATGTTTGCTTTTCTGCTACATTAAGTAAAACTATTCTTAAATTCTTTGGAATATCATGCTTATCACATAATTGGTATACTGCTGTAGATGAAACCTTTCAACAGGAATATATAAAGCCTTGGTCAGGCAAACTGTAAATCTAGAGTTAATAAATTACAGCTTTTTTGGGGGGAGGAGCGGGAACACAAATGCAAGCCAAGTTCTTATAACAGGGTGTCTCAGAAGAAAACTTTAAGAGCTCAAAACTGCCCCAACACTTTTGGGACACTTTTTATGTATGAAACCCTCTCCAAGACTTGGCACATAAAACCCAGGAACATAGATTAGTGAATGAATAAATGAATAGCTTTTATTTAGCTCTCATTAGGTTCCAAGCTTTGTCCTGAGCTCTGAAACTACAGATACACTGTAAAATAAAGACAGCTCCTACTTCTGATAGTGGGGAAAGACTATGCAGATGAGGGAGTGATAGGTGAAGATTGTTTTGCTTTAGGAAGACTAGGGATTGGCTTGTGGAACTAGGAGAATTAACTCACATGTCCTTAAGTGCCTTCTAGTTTGTTGAGTACTGTGTTGAATGCCTGCAAAAGATTAAAGTTGTTCCTGCCGGTGTGGCTCATCACAGGATAGCTCAATCTTTTCCAAAAGTTACACTGCTGTCCTAGGATATGACCTTTCCTTGGATTTCTGAAGGACTGTCCAGCTTGTTTTATTGTATCAAATCAGTAAGCTTTTGATTAAGGTTAGAAATCTTTTTTGTTCAGGGATTTTTGTTGTAGTCAGAATGGAATTATAAACCCTATTCACCTTTGTTTATGCAACAGCTCTTTTATTGAAAAATTGAGCCTTTTTAAGTGCTCTGAGGGAGACAGCTGCTTAAAGAATACTATTGTGAAATATTTTATAAATTGCCTGGTTATCTTTTTTGAGTAAATTTGGATTTCCATAAATGGAAAATTATGTTTTGCTGAAAATAATGTTTTGGGAATCTGTAAGTTTTGATTGCATCTTATTTTCTTTTGATAGAGTAAACACTTCAATTGATTTAATACTTTTAATGACTTACAAAGGTCATTAATTTTCTACAGCTGAAATTATTCAATTAAGGAGGTTTATTAGGGAATATTTTTATTCCATGATTTCTTCTATTGCTAGTTGTTAACAAATGGTTACATTCATTACTAGTTAATGTTTAGTTTGCAAATGCAAGATAAGTTCTAATTTCATCAGTGAAATTGTAAACTTGTTCCCATGTATCTCATAGCATCTTAATAACAGCTAGAAACCAAGCTTATGTGGTATGGTGGAGGAACACTGAGTTTGGAATGGAGTTATTGGGACCCTGAATATAAGTTCCAGATCTTCACCTTATTCCTTTGTGACATTGGGCCAGTCCTTAACCTTATTAGGCCACAATTTGCTTATCTATGAAAAGAGTGGGTTGTTGTAAATGATCTTTATATTCCCTTCTAAAATCCTGTGTTCTTTCCTAAACTAAAATGTTAAAGTCCAAAGGTGATAGTGTATGTATTACAATCCAGTTAATTTTTAAAGTTTGGGGTTAAAGTCTTCGTTTTCATTGCAGATGGTTTTTGTTTTTCAGATCCTTCCTTGTGCAGGAGTCCTTTCCTGGTCACCCCTCAGCCTTTTATTTGAAATTGCTTGAAAGTGCCATATCATTTGAAAAAGTTTTTTACATGTTTTCTCCATTAGTATGTGAGCTTTTGGGGGGCAAGGACTATGTTTTTGACTTTCTTGGTGCCATCAGTGCTTAGAGTGGTCCCTGGTGTTTAGTAAGTGCTCAATAAATAAATGGTTCTTGACTGACTTGTCTCTTTCCTCTTGGTATAGGAGTAGTGGGTTACAGGAATTTAATATTTATTGGCACAGTGCTCAAGAATTTTTAAAAAATTGTGACATTTGCATTTTTGTGTATCCAATTGTTGATACACTTTGTATTCATACAGCTCACTGTTATTCACACATTGGCATTATGCACAGATAATTTTTATTCTTAAGCCAGTTTTCTTTGTCTCCTTGGACACTCTTGGGCCACTTGCCTTGATTTATGTTCTGTCCAGTATTTTTTAGGGGCTCTAGATAAATCTTAACAGTTTTAGAAAGACGCGATTGGGATAGCAGAGTTTTAAAAATCATTGACTTTAAATCTTAAATTTGGGTTAAAGCAATCTTCACAAATGCAAGGTAGAGAGAACTGGCTTGAAGCCTTAGGGGACTGAAATGGGTTCATTGTAGGATGAATAATGTGATATGGTAGGTCAAGAAACTGCTACACCTTTGAGTTTCAGTAAAGAGGTATCGTTTATAGGGGTAAAAAAGACATAGATAATAATCACTGTACTCTGACCTGGTCAGATCATAACTGGTGTATTATATTCAGTTCTAGATGTCCTAAACAGTTTAAGCAGATATTGACACTCTGGGAGTGTCTTTTAGAGGACCACTAGGAGGGTGAAGGGGCTTTGAATTCATGCTAACTGAAAACTTGGGAAAGGAACTAGGTATTTTTCTGGGCTAAAGACTGGAGAAGAAAAGATTCAGGGTGGACTATCTTCCAGCATTTGAAGGGCTGTCATGTGATTACATTTGTGCTGTTTGGCTCCTTTAGGGTGGAATCAGGCTCAGTGAGTAGAAGTTGGAAAGAGCCAAATTGAGGCTAGATTTCAAGAAAAACTGTATCTCACCCAGAACTGTTCAGAAATGGAATGTGGGAAGGGAGTAATTGCCCCCTCTTATCTTCAGGCAAAGGTTGGATAATCATTTAGTTGTGTGGTTATAAGAATTCTTTTTTGGGTAGCTTGGAACAGATGGCTACTAATATCTCTTCCAAGTCTGAAATCATGTGATTCGATGATATAATATATCTCAGGGGCTCTTAGCTTCTTCTGTGTTAGTGACCCTTTTGGCAATCTGATGGAGCTTGTGGATCTCTTCTTATCATCATGTTGTTAAATTCATAAAGTACAATAAGATTATCAAGGCAGTCAGAAGTTAATGAAAATAAAGATGTAACTTTTTCCCCCATCCAAGTTCATGGATTACCTGAAATCTATCCATAAATCCCAGATTAAGAATCCCCTGGATAAATTATAAAGCTAAGTATTAATGACTTTGACATATCCATGTTACTTTCCTATTTGTAATTGTGGACAATTAGGAGATTATGTGTTTTTTATAATGAATGTATTCTGTTCAAGAGCATGAAAATCCCTGGCCAGCTGTTGCTATGTTATATGCTGCCTTTACTGAGCTCCAGTGCATCGACTGTGCAAGTGCTTTGTACTATTCTTCCTACAGTAGTAATGGATTTTTGCAGCAGTTAAGCCTACATATAAGAGGTGGCTGTGTAACAGTAAAGTCAACGGTTCCATGGAGAAATTATTATTTTATTAGTATAGTTGACAACTTTTGGATCAAGGGCAAAGAATAGATTCATTGGAGAATCTTTTTATTTGCTAGTGATTTTTTTCAGAATGTCTCATTCTTAACACTAATTTTAGATCTCTGATCAGCATGAATTTGAGAGGTTTTATAGTTACAATATGCTTATTGCCTAAATTTTACCATTGTGTCCAAGTGTGCACAGGTGCACAACTGTAGTTATTAGTGTTCATTTCTTAAGAGATATATTTTACCACTTATAATTTAATTTTCCAATTTTTTTTGCATTTTCTTCATTGCGTGGCAATAGATTTTCCACTGTAGATTTTGGATTATATTTCCAGCAATTTGTACTTGTATCCCGGTGAAATTAGCTCTCGGCCACAGACTTAGTCTTATAAAAGCTGCTAATGAGTGCTTAGTAAGAGCCTAAGAGGTTCTTTTGCTCCCATATCCTTGGGTAGGGAGCTTTGAATGGCAGCATGGGGCTATTTAAGGGAGAGGCTTTTGTGAAAAATTTATCTGCTCTCTTCCATGTTTCCTACCCTTTTCTTAAAATGATGTTATATAATGTACCAAGAATATTAACTTCTCACCCCAAAGATATCTCTACGCTGAGAACCTGCTTTAGAGATTAATGTTTCCTGCCAGTTCAGTAGGGGTCCCAGCCATGCTCTTTAAAAATTGCTTCTTTGTCAAGCCTAAATCTCCCTCTTTCTAACTTTCAGCTCTTGATCTTTCTTCTCTCCTCTTGCACCAAACAGAACCAGTCCAGTTTCTCTTCCTTAGAAGCTAGCTCTAACTTCCCAGGATTATCTTCCCCAAACTCCTGGGTCCAGCCAAGGTCTCATTTACTGTTTCTCACACAGGACAGTTTATCTCCAGAATCTTTACTATCATCCAGTGTATTAGATTTACCATTTCTTTGTGTCAGAGGTAGATTTGATAAGAATACCAGCTACCATTGCATTGAAGTAATTGATAAAAATATAAAGCATCACTAGGCCAAGCATCAATCCCTACTGTAATCCACAAGAGACCTTCTAAAGTGACGACTACTTGGGACATTGGAGAACCTTCAACCACTTAACTTTTATTGTTAGATTAACTATGCTGCAGAATTTTCTAATTGTGACTGTGCTTTCTTTTCAGGGAAAATATTCTTTTTGGAATGGGAAATCCTCTTCTTGACATTTCGGCAGTTGTGGACAAAAATTTCCTTGATAAGTAAGTTATCAAAAACTTTGTATATGATGTGGAAAATGGACATGAAGAAAAGCATGATCAATATTTAGAATTGAATGTGCTGTAAAAACAACCAAGAACCCCTGCAGATTATGAGGATGGGGCCTGATGGCCCTGATGCTGTTTGACAGAGTGACTCAGTACTTGGTCCTGCTTTTTGCTGATGGGAAAGCCTTGGTACAACTTCATTTACAATTTTATTCTAAATGAAAGGAATTATTTCCTTAATGTATTATTTTCCACAAACTTGTTGGATCTCCTATGGTATTAGTCTTTTAAAATGATCTCGAAATGAGATGCAGGTCAGTCTTTCTTGTTTGTTTTACATTGACTAATATTGGCTAGCCATTGTTCATTTTCTTTGCTTCAATAAATATATATCCAGTATAATCCTTGGTGTTGTTGCTTCATACTTCTAGAAATTAATGCAAAACAAACTACAACTGACTTGGATCTCATTGGTTGAGCAACAGTGCAGTGAGTTTCTTTTTTCTCCCTTCTTCAGTCCTTCCCTCCCTCCCTCTTAATTTATCTAGGTAGTTCTTGACCAAACTTTGTTTGAAATAGAGGATTTGACCTAGGGGAAAATTTGTTTGTTTTGGGTAAAATGCAGAAAAGGACTTGGGAAACAATTAAGTGGGTAAAGAGGCTAATTCTACATAAATCTTTTTTTCATGCTGAGTAAATTTATATCAACTTATATATTTTTACATGTATCATCTTTATTTGTCTGCCACTTACATGATTGTTTTTTGTGAATAAATCTCCTAGTTTTTTAAAAAGGTCCCTTTAGATAGTAGTCTGGTGGTTGATGGCCTGGCGTCTCGATATTTGCGTAGTTTGGACCTCCGAGCAGCTTCTTTGTCTTAGGCACAGCAGACCCCAAAAGGCTAGTTGAAGGGTTTTTAATTGTAAGCTGCCAAAAAGCAGAGAATGGGTAATACCAGTGGTGTGATGTTGTGGGCAAAAACTTGGCCATCAGCATGATGGAAGCGGGATAAAAGAAACTGATTAAAGATGGAAGGCTTTAACCCTTCAGGATTTGAAGGAAAAAAATAAACTTTGGGGACTTTGGCTTTGAAGAATAGGCATTTTTCTTTATTTTTAAAAATCTCTTTATAGGTTGATCTTAAACTCCAGCTGGGTCTTGATTATTGTGAAAAATGAATCCCATGAAATGGTTGATTTATCAGAATTTGCACTGCATATTTATACCAGGCTAGAGGAACAAATGATCATATTTTACATAATTATAATTCCAAATTGTGCAAATTCAAATACATCCAACTACTTAGTGAATTCGGTTTTTTTGCACTAAATTGGCTATACGTTTACAGTTTTTATAAGTTGAACTGGCTTAACTGGCTTTTCAACTTGTCTTAAGGAGTGTATAACAGGATAGTGTGGAAACATATCATGCTTGATTTAGGAGACTTTGGGTTTGAATCCCTTCTCTAACTCTTAATACCAGCCCTGTAACTGTGGAAAAATCACTGAACATTTTTGACCCTAAGTTTCCTCATCTGCAAAACGGAAATAATACTTGTAGCATATACTTTTATCTCAAATGAGCTAGTGTCCTTAAAATCTTTAAATGTGACATATAAATGTTATTTGTTGTTATTATTAGACCTCTAGTGAACTCCTTGATAAGTGAATTTTGTTGTTAATACCACAAGAAATTGCTAAGAAATAATCAACTACTATATGCATAAAACACCCAGAGATGTGTACTTAATGTTTAGGAGCTTGCACAATGTTTATGACTTAAATAATTTTCTTTTTTGGCAAAATAAGTCCATCTTAAAAACATGTAGAACATTTGTGGGGTAACAGGAAAAACATGGCATTCTAGAATTGAAAGTGCTTCCTTCTTTCAGAATTAAAGAAGCCAGAGCACAGCTTGATTACTAGTCTTGCCCAGTGAGGAGTGGGGAAGAAAGGAGGAGGAGGATAGCTGAGCCGGCTTTAGACCTCGGGCCTCCTGGTTTCTGACCCTGGGTTCTAGTGTACTTAACTTTTTAGCTGTGTCACTTGTTTAAATGTTCCTCCTTGTTAATATGTTCCTGCTCCTACTTAGGTTAAATCTAGGGCTTTAAATATACTTTAGCAAATCCTGTGGTTCTTACCCTGTTCTTAAATTAAAGTTGCTCCAGTTCTTACCCTTAGTCATTTCCTTAACAGTTTATGGTTGAAACTGAATGTTACATAGAAACAAGTGCCTTATTTTCCCCTTCCTTATTATCGCCTCTTGTTTTCTTCAAACCCATTTGCCCATTTCTGCTCCTCATTAAACTGTTATTTATATTGAAAATCATTATTGTTCCTACTATGCTTATGATTAAGTATTCATCCTATAAAGATCACTGTATGACATTAATAAACATTGATGAAGAGAAAAAAAACTGATTTTGACAAAGCATCCTTACCTAAACTTCTTGTGAACAGGGATCGTTTTGTATTGTTTTGGCCAGTAACGTATAGCGTAGTGCTAAGTATATAGTGAGTCCTACAAGAATAATAGTTGGTTGATGCAAGTAAAAAGCTGAAAAAAGATATTTAGCAAAGTATATAGTGTAAGTTTTCCAGATTTAAAGGTAGTTGGGAGGCAGTTGGTTTACTTGTTTTCTTTTAAAATTATATTTTCTATCAAATTTTCAGAGGTCTTCTCTAAAATTTAAGTTATACTGACAGAAGGCTAGGAATAATTTACTTCTTGATTATTTAAGTTGCCTCTACACAGAGATCAAGAAGAAAAAAATTCAAATTTTTATTTTAAATCATATTAAGTCTAATGACACCCAGAAGTTCAGAAACACATGGATTTTTTTTTGAACTGATTTCCCCCCCTTGTCTACATATCACCCAAGTGAGAAGGGAGTCAGGCAGTTTCTCATAGTTATTTATGCTTCCTAAACTGTCAGGAAGTTAGTTTAGTTCATAGTAGACATAAATCAGCCAGTCCCTTTATTAGAATTTGGGAGATGCAGGAATTTACTTGTTTAATGAGGGTAGAAAACAAGGAGAGCCTGAATTATAAGAGGTTGGTTGGTTGCCTAGAGCTGGATGGGTTCCACAGTGGAAAGCATTGCCATGATGGAGCCAGATTCACTGAATACAGAGTATTTGCCTCCAGAATCCAAGGCAGCTTGTTGTGGAGCATCCTCTTTTGTTTCCATGAAGATTGCCAAGACTAGTTTCTACTTTGAAGAATAAAAATGAAGGTATTTCAGTGAGAGCCAAAGTCTTTGAAAGAGACCCAAGCTATTTGTAAGAGCTTATATGATTTTTAAGTAAATTTAGATACAGTGAAATAATTTGGAAAGATTTCCTTCAGCACGTGGAAAAGACATATTTTATTTTCTTGGTTTCAGCATTGTTTTGGGATTGTCCATTTCTTATTTTTGTTAATTAGACCATTGCTTTGACAATATTTCTGAGCTAGCCATTTCCTTGGTCAAAGCCCTGCGGTCAGAAGGTGCCCAATGTGATTTGCAAGGATGAAGTTAACATGCACCTTGAAAATCATCATTACTGACCAGAAAGGGCATAAATTCCTCAGAGCAGTAGCTGATGAAAATAGCAGCTGTTCAGTACAGGTCAGTTAGCTGTGCCCTGTGCTCTGTCATGCCGAGTTGTGGGCGCAGCAGGGTCCTTTGTACTTCCTCACCTAAGTTTTTGTTGGTTGGTTGTTGACATGGAAAAGGAAACAAAAATGTGTTATCCTTGTGTTACTTTGTCTTTTTTCTTTATACTTCTCTGCGTGACGGCTGATCAGTTACTTTCATGGTCCACTGTGGCATTTCATCTTTGGCATAGTAATTATGTAATTTCACTTTTTAATAGTGTTTCTACTAAAGTTTGTTCAGTAGAGGACTGAATATAGACTTTTCCCATCAGTATTCTAAAATCGAATTGAAGAGAGGTTTAAAACACTACAGTTCTATAGGCCTTAGTGAGGGGTAACTTTTAATCATTTTCAAAATAGGAAAAGAAAAGGAGTTTTGATGATTTTTTTGTAAGTACAGATATTTACCTACCATCTCTTATTGCAGCTTTTCCAACCACTAGTCACTGTATCTGGTCACCGTGCCAGGAATCTCTGGCATTCACAGAAAGGAAAAGGAGGTAAAGGGAAAAAGTGAAACCCTAATTGGGGGCGTGAGAGAAAAAAATCACAGATTGGCATCCACCTTTTCCCTTCTCCTTCTTCCCAGCTTCTGTAAGCCACTTTGCTTGGGCTCAGTAGAACTCCGCAAAAACTAATACAGGATTGGTTCAGACCACAAGAAAAACATATTTAAATTCTCGGGGCCATCATGGGGTGGAGAGAAAGGGCTGTAGGGAGAGGGTACATTTTTTAAAGTTTATAGATTTTAAGAAGCTTCTATTACTTTTATGTGACTCAGGTTTGTCAGATAGTTGACTATTTGCTACTGACCCAGTGGTTAGGGAATAATGATGTAGATCATAGCATAGCTAAGCTGTATTGGAAATGTTGTATGTTACCAATTGAGGTATTAGGGTGCTTTGGTTGCACTGACCAAGTGCTTCTAGGGGTAGACCTATGGTGTTCAAACTTCCAGGACCTGCTAAAGGAACCTACAGCAACTTTACTACCCATCCCAGCACTGGTCCAGTAATTAGACATTGGTGACTTCCTCTATCCAATAGGAGAAAGTCAGGGATTTTAATTAGGAAAGCTAATTGAAGTTACAGAGTGTACATTCTGTACTAAGCCTGAATTTAAATGACTATTAGCTATGGTGGGTATAGTTTTGTTATGTCTGGGTTATTTGATTAGAAATGATTGCCACAGTTCATCTAATGGCCTAAGGAAAGGGAAATACATTTTTTCCTGGAAACGAATTACATAATTACAGGATGCGAATGGCATTGCTTACCAGGACATTCTCTCTAATAAGGTCATTTCACTCATAGCCAGGCCAATCATTTCTGAAGTCAAAGCTTATACTGTTCCGTTATGCTACTCATAAAATGGGTTGTTATTTTAAAATATAAACGTTGCTCTTTAACTCCCCTTTCCCTTTCCTCTTCCCTTTTTGATATAGAAAGTGGCATCCTTGGATGCTTTAGATCTTGAGTAGCTCTCTAATTCTAGAGGGTCATGGCAAGGATGCAAGGAAGGAGAAGGAATATCCAGGGAGGAACGAGAGATTTAAGGAGAATCTGATTTTCCATACCATTTAAGTGTATTTTGACACTGATTGGGAAACACTTTTAAAAGGGACTGGCAAAATTAAAAATAAATGTGAGACAAAGGGCAAGGAAAACCACCATTAAAAGGCAAAGACTCAAATACTTTGCAGAGAAAAAGTATAGTAACTGAGAGACTGGTAGCACTTAGAGGTCATGCCAGAAATAAGACTGTTCTTAAAAATAGAAACTTTCATTTAATGTGATGGTTTTCTCTTCTAAGTGTAACTATGTGAAAGAGTAACCTTTGATAAGAGCTATACCTTTTGTTAGTTTCTGCCACCTTACTTTGTCATAGGAATTGGTTAGACATTTTAATGTCCGTTATTTAATGTTAGTATTTTTCAACACAGGAGAAGCATAATATGGTAAGAGCCGTCCTTGGAATTAAGAAGAACTTGGATTGAGTCTTCTCTCCCTTATATACTAGCTATGAGTCTATGGGCAAGTCACTTAACTTCTCAGTGCCCCAAGGCAAACTTTCTAAGACATTAAATTGTCGATGAGTTAATAACCACTTGTTAATTGCTCTTATGAATGAAAGTTCGTGTGTGTGTGTATGTACATATGTGTATAAATTTATTTAGAAAGGAAAATAGTCTTTAAGGTTATATCAAAATGGAATTTGGGAGTTGGGAGGTATGATCCCTATAAGGTTCAAGACTAGAATTTGTTTCAAATGAGTGAACATAGACTATTTCATCACTTTCTAAACTAGCTAATTGTATTGACCAAATGATGCGTTATATGATTACAAATCATTGAACACCATTATCTCAGAAAAACTGAAATCTCAGGTGACCTAAAGATCAGTATACTTTTGCATGATGGTTGCAAGTAGGTAGCAGTAACATTTTATTAATGATTATTTGCATACTATAAATGGTGGGAAAGATATCTTCAAAGACAGGAATGATTAAAGAAGGATGTGGTCTAGTCATATATAAAGTATATTATGACTAGAACTAGTAGCACACACCCAGAAGTGGTGGTGGAGAAAGTCTCAAGCATTTGATGAATCAAAAATGTGACCTGGGCTATGTTAGGGAGACTTACCTCCAGCCCATGGGGAGTTACCCTACCTAACTATAGCAATGCACATAGTTCCTAGAGGAAGACAGAACACAGTCATATACGGTGTCCTATTCCCTTTCCCCCTTTTTCCAAGGGTTGACTTTTCTAGGAATACTTTTGAGAAATCTTTATAATGTAGTTCTGTATCCTTTCTGAACCTTCAAAATTTATCTAAACTTGAGTTTCTATAAGCAATTGGAACTACCAGTACTAGCATTAGGGTTTACTCTTTCTTTTCCTTAAATCCCCCATTATATGCTACAACTTTGTTCCCGTGATGATGGCAGAATTACATGATTCAGCTGTGAATGCATTGGCACTGCTTTTTGCCATACTGCTGATTCATTTCTTGGTGCCAGCTGTGTGAAAGGTAATAGATAGCCCAAATATTGCACTGGGATCTCCAACATATTAAAAGGAAGCAAAGGGAGACTTCCAGTACATGTAGGAGCTCTTTGGAGTATTTTCATAAAAACATGAATAAGAGTGGCACTGGATGAGAAGAGGTGGATGGGTTCTATTCTGAATTGATGGAAGTGCACAGAGGAGTAAGGTGACAGACCTAGGGAGGTGCCAGTGAGACTTCATTTCCTTGAAAAAAGCCAGTTGGGAACCCAAGAATAGAATGAAGCAACCAAACTTTGCTGGAACAGCCAAAGGTTTGGCTCAGAAAAGATAAGTTATCTAACTTTACAAACAAAAAGGGCCTGGATTTTGTTAATATGTTAGGATAGAAAGAAAACATGATCTGTTTTTATTTTGAGGTATTTGAAATGTAGGAGTTTTAGCTTTGTGCTGATCTTTGAACTGAAAATCTTTATTTTTTCCTTTCCCATTTAATTTTTGTTTTAATCATTCTTCCAGTTGATATTTGACCACTAAATAGGTAACTAAGTGTTATGATATCACCCATTTTTGAAAATAATGATTCACAAGTCTTCCAGGCATACCGTCTGATGTGTGTATGTATATGTATACACATACGTATATATACATATACATATATTTTACATATATATATATATATGTAATCATGCTTTTTAAAGAAGTATATCTTGAGGCTTATATCTCTGAGCCTCAATTTCTTATTTGTAAATTGTGGATATCTTCCTTGATCTTTCTGCTGTGTTTGTCCATTGAATTGCTCCTCTTTTGCAGACTCACTTTCCTGTTGGATTCTTTGACCTTGTAATCTCTTTATTCTCCTCTTGGCTAAAATGTTCTTCCTTGGCTCTTCTTCCATCTGCCTCCTATCAGTTGTCCTGAAAGACTATTTTTGGCCTTTTTTAATGTAGATAATTTCTCCCCTTTGCAGTCTCATTAGATATCCCTTCCTAAATGTTTATCTCTGTTCTGTTTTTCCACTTTAGCTCTAGACTCCTGTTTCTAAATGCCTGCTCAATATTTCCACTAGAATTCTGCCTTTCCCTCATATTTAATCTAAGGTATGCATTGACTCCTTCCTTGTTGCTTATAAACGTGCCTAGAGATCTCCCCTCGCTTAAAAAACCCAACAAAAACAACAAAAGCCTTCACTTAACTGCTGTCTCCTAAACTTTTGTCCTGTATTTCTCCTCTCTCACAGTATTTGCTTTAGAAAAAGCTACAAATTTACTCTCATTTTCTACACTGACTTACCTTTTTTATTGCTTAAGTACTTGAAATTTAGCTTCTGACCCTGTCATTCACGGAACTCTCCAAAGTTACCAGTAATTGACTACATTGCTAAATCCAGCAGCCTTTTCTCTGTTCTGATCTTTATTGACTTCTAGTGGAGGTAAAATATCTGATACTGTTGACTACATCCTCTTCTTAAATATTCTCTTCTTCTTGGGCATTTATAACAGTTCTCTTTCTTGGTTCTCCTACCTGATTGTATGCAGCTTCTCCATATCCCATCTCCTGAAATGCGGGTTTATGTCAGACCTCTGTCTTGGATTGCCTCCTAGCATCTCTGTTATCCCTCTCTAGTTGATTTCCTCAGTTCTCATAGGTTCACTTATCTTTATATGATTTCTAAATTTGTGTATTACCAGACCTCATGTCCCTCCTGAGATCCAGCCTGCATTGACAACTTAATTGCTGGACATTTGTGCCTTGGTATCTCATTAATATCTCAAGCTCAACATGACCCAAATTGAATGCATTATCTCCCTCTCCTTAATTTTCCTATTTCTGCCAAGGGCACCATTGTACTTATAGTAACCAAGGTTCACAATCTGGGAGTCATCCTTGACTTTCACCTTTCTTTCGTCTCTGATACTCAGTGGTTGTGTCTCCATAGGGCTACTTCCCCACCATCTTTGTCATCTGTTCCCCTCTCTCTACCCACCTTGCTACCACCCTAGCTCAGGCCCCCATTGTCTCTTGCTTGAATGAGCTCTCACTTAATATTCCTTAAGTGCATGCCAACCATGGCACTTCCCTACTTAATTTATAGTGATTCAATGTTGCCTCTAGGATTAAAGTAAATGCTCCTTTGGTGACTAAAATCTGGCCCTAGCCCACCTTTCCAGACCAAATCTCACATGATTCCACTCTAGACACTCTACAGTCCAGCCATAACTGCCTGCTTGCTTTTCTCAAACCCAGCGTGCCATCTTCTGCTTCCCTCTTTCCTTTCATAGGCTGTTCCTTGTTATGCCCTTCTTCTTCCTCTTTGCCTTTTACCAGCTTCCTTCAGGGTTCAGCTGCAGGTGCTGTCTGTTGTGGGAAGTTAGAGACTGTGTGGCATATTTGCTAGAGAGCTGTCCCTAAAGCCAGGAAGACCTGGGTTTAAGTCCTGCCTCTGACACCTGCCGGCTGTGTGACGCTGGGCCGATCACTTAACCCAGTGGTTCTCAACCTTCCTAATGCCGCCACCCTTTAATGCTCCTGTGTTGGGTGTATCTGCATGTGGGCTGACCCGCCTGGAGACAGATAGAGGAGCGGTGTCTTGCTTCCCAAGACCATCGGAAATATGTGTTTTCCGATGGTCTTAGGCAACCCCAAAAGGGGTCGCAACCCACAGGTTGAGAATTGCTGATTAACCTCTCAATGCTTTAGGCAACTCTTTTAAGAGTCCTCAGCTGCACAGACAGTGCCTGTCTACACTGGTAGAGGGAGTTTCCACCTAGTCAGTAAAGTCATGGGTCCGTTTCCTATCCCTATCCCTATACTACATGGTGTGTATTTTGTTTAGTTTTCGTGCTTGTATTGTATTCCTTCCATGCAGTGTAAGCTCTGAGGCCAGAAGCAGTTTTGCTTTGTCATTGTATTTCTAGAGGGTATCACATGGAATTGATGCATCATGGATTTGGTCAGTTGCCCAACCTTGAGAAGTCAAGAGCTATCCCATTTATCCTCCATTCCATTTCCTTTGCCACCACCCTAGACCAGGCTCTGATCTTTTAAGTGTGCTATTGTAATTGTCTCCTCACTGTTCTTCCTGTCACTTATCTCTCTCCCTTTTCACTTCATCTTTCTTACAGCTGCCAAAGTTATTGCACTAATGGATGAATCTCAGTGCATCATTTTCCTGTTTCTAAGCCTTTGGTAATGGTTTCCCATTGCGTATTGAATAAAATAGAATCTCATCCTTTCATTCAAAGCCTAACTTACTCTGGCTTCTTCCTGCCTTTCCAGATTTATTTTATTCTACTCTCTCTTATGTCTTCTCTATTCCATCTAAATTAGACTAGAATCATCTCTTAATCTTGTCCTGTTTCTACCTCCACTCATTCACACAGCCATTCCCCCTTTCTCATCTCTTCCTGTTGAAATTCTTTTTTGCCTTTAAGATCCATGTTAGCAGCTACATCTTTAATGAAGCCCTCTGATAGCTTTGGCTACATGTTCATCCCATTCACATTTATATTATAATTATTTGTGTCTAAGTTTTAGCCATTCATTAGAGTGTAAACGAGTGTAGGGATAATATTTCCCATCTTTGTATCTTTAGTCCTAGAACAGTGTGTGACACATACTAAATGCTTAATAAATGTTCATTTGGTTGAATCAGACATTTTGTTTAGTTTAGTTGAACAAGCATTTGTTAAATACCTGTTATATTCCCAGCATTATGGTAATTGCTATGGTACTTTAACAGGTCTAGATTTTAATTTTTTAAAATTTAGTGAATTTTGTAGTAGAAGACTATTTTCTAATAGATATACACATTTCTTAGAAGTAAACATGGTAATTGTTTTGTGAATTCTAATAACTTAAAGAGTAAGTGGCAGTATATGTATTACAGAAGAAATAATGTGAATAGATAATTAGAATTGTTAGCAAATTCACAAAGGTTTTTGTACATTTCTTTTGTCAAGGTGAATCATTACTTTAATTCTTTATTGCACATTGGAGCACTTGAAAATCTTGGTGAAACTTGTAATCTTTGTATAAAGATTTAGATACTGAGCTATGGATTTATGGCCATTTAATAGCCCTAATTAGGTTGTGCTTCCTGTTTAAATAATACAACCAATTATTAGATCAGGATTAATAAATTTATTTATTACTCTCACTGGATTACAAGTGTATTTTTCACAGACTGACCCCTAGGTGCCACTATAAAGTGTAATGTCTGAAATATGAATGATAAGAACATGAATTTTGTTCATTAATTTTTTTTCTCAGAATTTAGGAGTTAGGCTAATATAATGAAAAGAATGCTGAAGTTAGGATTCTAGTCTTGGCTCTAGTATTAACTTCTAAGAGATCAGTTTGCAGACTTTAAAAGTCAGCTAATATGATTAATTTAGATCAATCCTTAATCATTGAAGGTTTGTTCTTCAGGATGTTTATGTTCTTTCCATGAGAATTCTAAACTCTTAGAACTTGAAAACAGATTGTACCACACTTAATTTTTTGTATCATATTACATTAATTAGCTTGCATTGCTTTAGGATTTGCAGAGTGCTTTATGTTTAACTCATTAACATTACATATTTATTTGTATTCTTTTATTCTGCCAGAACTTGTTTGAGTGAAAGCCTGTCCCAACTCTTCTAATTTTCTCATGAATGGTGTACTTTACAGTTGTTGATAGAGATATGGAAGTAAATATATGGTTTGGTAGTTGCTGGTGCCTTCCTTCTGTTAGCTTTGTTTTAAAACAAAAAATACGTTATATTTATGTCATTCAATTAGCAAGCATTTATTAAGTACCTACTGTGTGCTAGGCACACAATAGAGAGACAAAGATGAAACAGTCTCTTCTCACCTTACATGCAGTTCTTCTTGTAGAATGTAAGTTCCTAAAATGAAGACACAGTTTCATTTTTGTCTTTGCCTTTCTAATTTCTAGCACATTGCCATGTGATAGACTGATTTTCAATAATCATTGAGCACAACGCTTCATCTGTTATAATTCACATACATATTCATTCCTAGTTAACTCTTTCCTGGGGTGGCCAGCTCCTATTAAAACTTAGGTGGTTAGTAGGTACTCAGGACTTAAGTTTTCATTTTGATAGACTACCTTGGAATTCCCAGAAAACACAGCAGTCTTTATTTGCTTTTGTAAGGCAAGGGAAGGTCACATGAAACCATAGTCGTCATTATCTGACTTGGTGCCCATGGTGGTCAAAGCAAATCCTGCAGTGTGTCTTTGACCCCATTGATTTGGTGGATGCTGTGATAATTACTTCAATATGCATAATCTTATATAACGTTTCCTTCAGCAGATTTTTATGGCTTGATATGTTCTTCCCACCCCCATAATTCATTATCGTTTAGGTATTTATTCATGCCTTCACAGGATTGTAGAATTTAGATTATGAAACACCTTGGCAGTCATTTCAACTTCTCATTTTGCAGATGAGAAAGCTGAGATTGAGAGAGATGAAGTGACTTTTATCTAGGCCATGGTGGGGGTAGGGTAGCAGATGGTTAGTGTTAAGCCCCAGACTCTTATAATTTTAGATTGGGCACATTGAATTTATGTTTAGTTGACCTGATCTTTGAGATATTTATATACCTCATAAAAGAATCTGTTTTAATTTAGTGCTGTAATTATTGCCACAATCACCACTAGATTCTAAAGGACTTCATTATATTTATAGCTAATAATGTTACACACTCAATGTTTGATATTGTAAGTTTCAGTCACTCTCCATTACCTTTGAATTTTTCATCGTGGTGCTTTCCCCTCTCCACCTTTTACTCAAGCTCTCTCCCATACGTCCCTCCTCACCTTGCTGGTTCCTTAGAATCCCCAGTTTCCTTCAAAGCTCAGTTTTAAGTACCATCTTCTACCTGATGCCCTGGTTGCTAATCTTAGGTCTTTCTCTTTCTTCCCTCTCTCCCATCTCAATCTCTTGTATATATTTTTATAGAGATTAAGATTAGATATCTGGATAGTGAACTCCCTCCACTAATGCCTGCAGGGCAATTTATAGTCTTAATTGCCTAGAAAACTGCAAGGTTATTTTACATGCCCAGGGTCACACAGGTCTTCCCGCCTTTAACATTAGCTTTCCAAACTGTGCCATGTTGCCTCATATATTTTTATGTACATGTGTACATACATTCATGTACATACATATATACCCACAAATACATGTGTGTTATCTCCCTTTGAGGTCAACAACTACTTTCGTTTTTAGTTTTGTGTCCCCACTGTCTAGCATTGTACCTAGCACACAGGTGCTTAATAGTAGCTTGGAGATTGATTAACGTGTTTAGGATTTTTAAAATGGGACCTCTTGCCAGTTTAAAAAAACAATTAACTTACACACACACACACACACACACACACACACACACACACACACACACACACACACACACACACACACCCAGTGAAGCGAAAATATAGATGGTGTCCAAACAAGGCAAAGAGTGAATTGCTACACATATAAAAGAACAAGAGCCACATTCCTGGAGATAAGTGGTCAAAGAAAATGAACAGGAAACAAGCTGTCACTAACTTTATCAAAAAGTACTCCAAATCACTAATAAAAAGAGATGCAAATTAAAACAACTTGAAGTTTCACCTCATACCTCTCAGGTTGACGAAGATGACAAGAGGAAATGGTAAATGTTGGAAGGGCTTTGGGAAGGTAGGCATACTCCTATACTGTGATTCAAATTCCAACTTGGTGCGTTACTTCTGGAAAACAATTTAGAATTATACCCAAATGTTATTAAATTGTGAACATATTTTAATTATTTTTTATCTCACTACTAGGCTTGTACCTCAAGGAAAAAAAGAGGGAACATTCTTATAGGTGGCCTATTGGATAGAGTGCTGGCCCTGGAATCGGGAAGACCTGAGTTCAAATCTGGCCTCAAATACTTACTAGCTGTGTGGCCTTGGGCAAATCACTTAAGTCTCTGTTCATTTTCCTCATCTTTAAAATTGGGATCATAATAGCACCTACCTTGTTGTTAGGATCAGATGAGTTAATATTTGTAAGGTGCTTGGCACTTAGTAGGCACTTTATAAATTAAATAATTATCCAAAAAAGCCCTAGTAGCAGTATTTTTTACAATAAAAAATAAAGATATATAGAAATTAATTTCTGGGGAAATGTTCACTAGTAGCTAGCTAGGATCAGAGTAGAGGATCATTAAAGTCTTCTAAAGGAAGTGATAATTGATCTAAACTTTGAAAGACTGGAAGTTCTAAGAGGCACAGGTGAAAAGGGATTGTGTTCTGGGTTGGCAGACAGCCTATATGGGAGAGTGAAGATAGCACTTACTAGGTGCTTAATAAGTGTTTGTGGACTGATACGCTTGACTGACTAGATTCATAATACTATACATGAAGAACTGTAAGCCAGTTTGACTCTTTAAGAAGAGAGATAGTAAGTAGGTAAGAGTCTGCATCAATATATATTTTTGAAAAAGCTCATATTCAGTTTTTCAGCCCCAATAGCTTTTTGAAGTAGTTGAAATTGCTTCAGTTCTATGCTATGTTAATTTTGATTTTTCCTGCAACCAGCTGGTGGCTTGACTGTATATAGACAGATGATTCAGAAATGGCTCCTATATCAGTAACCGCCCTTTGTTTCCTGTTAATAGGCAGGGAGGCTTCTGTATGTCCTTAGCAGTGGAAGAGATCAGGTAGAGTGTGCCCCAGGAATTTTGTTAAACAAGGAGCAGCTAAATATGATTTAAAAATTGGTTGAGGGACAGTTAGGTGATGCAGTGAATAGAGCACTGGCCTTGCAGTCTGGAGGACCTGAGTTCAAATCTACCCTCAGACACTTGACACTTACTAGCTGTGTGGCCTTGGGCAAGTCACTTAACCCCAATTGCTTTGCCTTTACCCTCCAAAAAAAAATTTGGTTGGAGGACAATTGACTTGTTTAGGTCCTACAGTGAGATTTGTGAAGTCCTGTGATCTATCGTTATTCAAAGGCTCATTGACTGGTCTGTTAAATATATTTGTGCATTTCTGTGACTGGTATTTTTTTTTGTCTTTTACAGGTATGGTCTGAAACCCAATGACCAGATTTTAGCAGAGGAGAAACACAAAGAACTGTAAGTATATGATAGAACATTATTACACTAGGCATTTTGTGCTTGTCTGTAGTTTGTATCTTAACACACAAGCTGATTTAATAATTATATATAGTGTAATTAACACTAATAGATTTAGTTCAATTGGAAACGAATGTAGGTCATTCACTGAAAACAGTTAATTTAACCTTGAATTGGAAATAATTGCTTTCACTGGTACATTGAAAAATAGCTATAGAATGTAGTTATATATTTAGTCATTCAGAATAACAGTGTGGATTGTCACATTCATTTTATTTCCTTTTTCAAATAAAATGGAAAAATTGTCTCTTTAAAAATGTTGATCTATTTTGAATGACCACATTTTTTACCCTGCTCCTGAAGGAGTTTTATCTTGTTCATAATTTATTTGCTAGTCTAATGGAATTGATGATGTGGAGAGTCAGTGTTGCCTACTGGATAGAGGAACTGTCTTTGAAGTCAGGAAAATCTGTGTCCAAGTTTGGACTGTAACACATACTGTGACTGATTAAAGTGTAACTCTGGTCAAATTTCTTGCGACTGGTAGCACAGTAGAGTGTGAACCTGGAGTCAGAAAGACCCAACTTCAAATTTGACCTCATACACTTAGTAGCTATAACAGGTTACTTGACTCTTGTCTGCCTTAGTTTCCTCATCTGTAAAATGGAAAGAACAATGAATAATCCTTCCTTCCAGGGTTGTGTGAGGATCAAATAAGCAAATTTTGTAAAATATTTTGCAAACTTTTAAGTTCTGTATCAGTGTTTTTGTTATCATTATTAACCTCTCAATGCCAAGCAAGTTGATTTTAAGACTATTAAGTGAATGAGCGGATACAGATATATATTGGAAGAGAGAGTTCTTCACTAAGAGTTCTGTCTACTGATGAAATTATTAGCTGGTTAAAAAATGCCCCACATCACCTAGTATCACAGCTTTAGAGCTAGGAAGGATTTTAGAGGTCATTGTGTCCAATCAAAGATCATTGTGTCCAAACTAAGGGACAGAGAGTTGAAGGGAGTTGTTTAGAGTAACATAGCTAATGCATAGGTAGGATCAGAACCTATGGGCCATATCTATTACATATTGATAATGAGCTGTTACATTTTTAAAAAGAATCATGATTAAAAGTTTTAAAGCAAGCATTTTAAATTTCAGCACAGTTTTATTTAAGATCTTACATTTAACTTTTATTAAAGAGACTCATTGATTATGTTCTGAAATTTCTCTGACAGTTTTAAAGATAATTGCTGATATTTAAGAGAAAGTTTCAGCTATCATGACTTGAAGTTATAAAGTGAAAAAATATACTGCTTGTAGTTGCTGATAGACAAAAGCCCACCTGATTATTGCTTGAAGTGGGAATTGAACTAGTTTATCTCAGAGGACCTTTCCATTTCTAGGTCCCATTGGTTTATTGTCCTTACTTTGCTTCTCCCTGTCCCAACTTTTATAGTGAGAGAGAAACACATAAGAATGAATATGTTTCAAGAACTGCTTAAAAAGCAGAATTGGCCAAATGGAAAAAGATGTACAAAAATTCACTGAAGGAAAGAACTCCTTAAAAGTGGAATTGGCCAAATGGAAAAGAAGGTACTGAAGAAAATATTCCTTAAAAATTAGAATTGGACAAGTAGAAAGTAATGACTCCATGAGACATCAAAAAACAATAAAACAAAATCACTAAGAATGAATAGAAGAAAACATACAATATCTCATTGGAAAAACAATTGACCTGGAAAAGGAGGTTTTTTTTTTTAATTAAAAATTTTAAATTTAAAAATTAAAAAAAATTATCTCCAGGAGAGATAATTTAAAAATTATCAGACTACTTGAAAGCCATGATCAAAAAGAGCCGTGACATCATCCTTCAAGAAATTATCAAGGAAAACTGCCCTGATATCCCAGAACCAGAGCATAAGATAGAATTTGAAAGAATCCACTGATCATCTCCTTGAAAGAGATCCCAAAATGAAAACTCTCAGGAGTATCATTGCCAAATTCCAGAGCTCCAGGTCAAGGAGAAAATAATCAAATATTGTGGAGCCATAATCAGGATAACACAAGTTTTAGCAGCATGTACAATAAAGGATTATAGGGCTTGGAATACTGATAAATGGTCATAGGATATGAATAGACAGTTTTCAGATGAAATCACAGCTATCTGTAAGTAATATGAAAAAATATTCTAAATCACTATTGAATTAGAAAAAGACATTTAAAAAGCCCTGAGGTACCACCTTATACCTGTCAAATTGGCTAATATGGCAGAGAAGGAAAATGACAGATATGGGGCAGGGAGGATATGGGAAAATTTGCGCACTAAAGCACTATTGGTGGAGTTGTGAACTGATCTAACTGTTCTGGAGAACAGTTTGGAACTATGCGCAAAGGTCTGTAGAATCATGCATACGCTTTGACCCAGCAATACCACTACTAGGTCTGCATCTCAAAGAGTTTTTTTTTTAAAGGAAGATTTATTTGTACAAAAATATTTATAGCAGTTCTTTTTGTGATAGCCAAGAATTATTTAGAGGATATCTATTAATTGGGGAATGGCTGAACAAGTTATAATTTATCACTTTGATGGAATACTATCATGCTTTAAGAAATGATGAGATGGATGCTTTCAGAGAAACCTGGAGGAACTTACATGACTTGATATAAAGTGAGGTAAGCTGAAGCTGAGTGAGTAAAATGAACACAACCAGGAGATCATTGTACACACTACCAGCAATACGGTATGATGATCAAACATGAATGACATAACTGTTCTCAGTAATACAGTGATTCAAGATGATTCCTAAGGACTCATGATTAAAAATGCTGTCCACCTCCAGAGAAAAAATGGATGGAATCTGAAAGCAGATTGAAGAATTTTTTTTAAACTTTATTTTTTTGTGTTTTTTTTGAGGTGTTTTCTTTCACAGCACGACTAATATAAAATAGATATTTGCATGATTACACATTTATAATCTATATCAAATTGTTGCCTTCTCAGTAAAGGAGGAAAGGGAAGAAGGGAATTTGGAACTCAAAATTTTAAAAAATGAATGTTAAAAATGTTTTTATACATGTAATTGAAAAAAAATAAATTTTCTTTTAAAAAGACTATTTTTCTCTCTGCCCTTCTTTTCCGTCCTGCTTATTTTTTTTGCCAAGATGGAGAAAGAAAATCTTTGATATATGATAGAGGAGGCTTTTTATACCTTTGTGCATAGACTCTTAGAACTAGAGATACTGTGTAAGGTTATCTGTTTGCCTTTAGAAAAGGCCAAGTGTAAACAAGATTTGTCTCACTTGTAGTGATTACAAAAAGTAAATTTCACACCCTTACTTGGGAGCTTATTATAATGTTCTCTCCTCACTGTTAGAAAACTTTTTGCAGATACAGTTTAAAATCTGTTCTTTAGATGGAAAATGGCAAGCAGCCCGTTTTTTATGGAACAATTCTTGAGTTACTTAAAGGCTATTATTATTATGTTGGCCAGTTTGCCTTCTCCAGTCTTAACAACCCTGATTTTGCTTTGCCTTTCTTGTAGCTCTTATTTTTCAACATTGTTCTTTCCCAAATGACTTCTGAGTTTAGTTCTTATGTTGAAGAAACCTTAACGAAATATAATCCTATATTTAGAAACTTAGATGAGTCTGTCATCTTACTGATGTGGGTACTCCCTCCAATAGTAGATAGAAATCTGTTCATGCTTTTTTATGTATGTGACTTGTGTCCACTTATAAATGGTCCACAGTGTATTTCTCTAGAATCCCAGGGCCCTTCCTTTAGATCTCTTGGCATTGCCTGGATACTAATAGAGCATGAAGGTTGTATACCACTTATTCCTAATTTTTGTTACGTATGTATGCATGTATGTATG
>CM053582.1:535183949-535214649 GCA_028627135.1 Pseudochirops cupreus
TTATTCTCTTCAGTGAATTTTTGAAATTTCTTTTCCATCCGGCAAATTTGACTTTTTAAAGCATTCTTCTCCTCATTGGCTTTTTGGGCCTCTTTTGCCATTTGAGTTAGTCTATTTTTTAAGGTGTTATTTTCTTCAGTGTATTTTTGGGTCTCGTTTAGCAGGCTGTTAACTCGCTTTTCATGATTTTCTTGCATCATTCTCATTTCTCTTCCCAATTTTTCCTCTACTTCTCTTACTTGATTTTCAAAATCTTTCTTGAGCTACTCCAATCAGTTCATATTTTTCTTGGAGGCTTTTGATGCAGGAGTTCTGACTTCTCTGTCTTCCTCCTGCTCCATGCCTTGATCCTTTTTGTCCCCAAAAAAGGATTCTCTGGTTTGTCTGTGCTTCCTGTGATTGCTCATATTTCTAGCCAATTACTTGACCCTTGAGCTCTTTGCCACAGTAGAACTCTGCTTCCAGAATGGAGAGAGCTTTGTCCCAAATTGCTGGGGTTTTTGTAGTTGCCGGAGCTATTAGGAGGGTGGCATCTCTCCAGCCACCACAAGCTCTGACTTACTGGTCACGTGTCCCAGGACCACCACCCAAGACCATAATCCAGATCCAAGCAGGTTAAAGTAAGAGCGATTCCCCTCTGAATGGTCGCTTGGACCCCCTAAATCTGTAGCTCCATAGGCAGTCTTATGGCACAGCCGTGAAAGCCTGACCCAGCTCTTCTGTCTCTCCCTCCTTCCCCCCCCATTCCAACACAGTTCCACACTAACCTTTTACTTTGGTGTTTATGGGTTGAGAAATCTGGAAGCCGCCACAGCTGCTGATTATTCAGCTCTCCTGAAGTCTGCTCTGGCTGCTGCTGGTTGGGGCCTCCCTGTGGCTGGAACCACGAGGCTCCTGTGGGACTGTGATCAGCTCCCAGTGTGCTGCTATAGACTTCTCCTGTTGGCCTGCCAGTTGCCTTCAGCGGTAGATTTGTTTCTCTCTGCCACTTTGCGGGTTCTGTAGCTTTAGAATTTGTTTAGAGTCATTTTTTTTAAAGGTATTGGAATTGTTTGGAGCTGGAGCCCACGCCAAGTTTGTGTTTCTACTCCACCATCTTGGCTCTGTTCCAGTAGCTTTTGTTTTTTTAAGAGGCTTAAAGCAGGCTTTATTTTTTTTTAAATTTATTTACTTTTAGTTTATAACATTCAGTTCCACAAGTTTTTGAGTTCCAAATTTTCTCCTCCTCCCATGGCGGCATGCAATCTGATATAGGTTCTACACGTACCTTCACATTAAACATTAGTCAAGTTGTAAAGAAGGATTATAACCAGTGAAATGACCAAGAAAGAAGAAACAAAACAAAACAAAATGAAAAAGAGCAAGTAGTTTGCTTAAATCTGCATTCAGATTCCGTAATTCTTTCTCTGGATGTAGATAGCCTTTTCCATCATGAGTCTTTTGGAGTTGTCTTCTAACCTTGCATTGCTGAGAAGAGTCCAATCTATCAGAGTTAGTCATCACAGATACAACGTGTCTATAATTGTGTACAATATTCTCCTGGTTCTGCTTCCCTCACTCCGCATCAGTTTATATAACTCTCTCCAGGTTATTATGAAGTCCGTCTGCTCCTCATTTCTTATAGCACAATAGTGTTCCATTACATTCACATACCCCAATTTATTTAGCCATTCCCCAATTGAAAGGCATCCCCTCAATTTCCAATTCTTTGTTACCACAAAAAGAGCTGCTATAAATATTTTTGTACGTGTGGGCCCTCCTTCCATTTGTATGATCTCTTTGGGATACAATCCTAGAAGTGGTATTGCTGGGTCAAAGGGTATGCACATTTTTATAGCCCTTTGGGCATAGTCCCACATTGCTTTCCAGAATGCTTGACTCAGTTCACAACTCCAAGAAGTGAGTAGCTTTGCCAGGCTCCCTCTGGTGATCCCACAATCCTATCTTGCAATTTCAGCAGCTCTGGGTTTGAGGAGATAAGGTTGGAAGGTGCTGCCAGTGAGGAGAAAAGAGCCTTCCCAGAAGATTTTTAAGGAAAGAAAACAGCTGATCTGTCAATCATTTGTTGAAGGGCAGTGACTGTTTTTCCTTTGTCTTTGGAAGAAGTAGCTAATCCCAGTGGAGATAACACTGAACTTGGCAGGGTGGAGGATCAGCACTTGAATGTTAACTCTGCCATTTATAATATGGGACATCCAGCAAGTCCTGATAACCTCTCTAAGCCACAGTTTTCTGTGAAATAAGATGTTAGATGTTAGATTAGATGACCTCTGAGGTCTCTTCCAGGTTAAAGTCTATGAACCTATGAGTCTACTCCTTATTAAATGCCTTTTGAATTCAGTGGAATGTGTATTGTGTCCTCCTTGTTCACATGTCCTGTCCTTTTATTCACCACCTTCTTGTTGGGCATCCTAGAGCAGTCAGTTAGTAATTACATCTCTCCTTTTCTTTCCATCTCTTGACTCCCCGCTTCCCTTTGACATAGTCTCAAGCATAGCTCCCACAGAAAGATAGATTAGAGAGGAAGAAGGAAGGAAGGCCACTGACAACCCAGCTCCCTGACCCCAGGCTCCACTTCCTTCTCCCCATCTAAGAGACATACTACCCATACAGATGCTGTTGACTGATAGAGAGTGCTCACAATGGTTGAAACTTGTAGATAATAATTTTTTTTTATTTTGAAGTGTAGAGACTCAGCTTTTAAGAGATACACACTACAGGAAAAAAAAAACAACCTGAGCCGGGAATTAGAACTTAAAGCCCTTAGATTGTGGCAGGTGCTTTGTTTTGGTGGCCCTAGCCAGCTATAAGTTGTCATCAGTTGATAGGTTAAAGGAGATATTCTATTCCTTATCTTTGAAATAAGTTATTAAACATAGCAAAAGTTATATAGAATAGGACAAAATTTAAAAGAAGTTAATAATCTTTTTTTTATCAGTATCGAACTGTTACTTTATTTTATTTTACAAAAAGGTAGGAAGGGAGAAGGTAGGGACAGGGAGAGGAGATAGTGGTATAGTCCTGAGAGGCCAGTGATAGAAAGTTGGAGGGGGCGAGGCTTGGGGAGAACTTGGACAGAAGGGCAAGTGTGTTTGGTCTGAGTGGGTGAGAGTTATCTTTGTATCCTTACTGTCTGGAATACTGGCTTATGTAAAGTAGGTGCTTGAGAAGTGTTTATTGAGTTGAAGATGATACAGTGTACTAAGTTCTATTTCAACAACAATCAAAAATGTCCTTTGAGCTCATTAAAAAATTTTTGTTTGTTGTTGTTACATTTTTAGTTCTGAGTTGGCTCCTTTGTTCCCTCCTAACCGAGCATTAGAGAAGGACGTTGGATATAGCTATGTATGTAGAACCGTATGATACACACTTCCACATATCAGTTATTTTTCTGGAGGTGGATAACATTTTCCTTTTTAAGTCTTACGTAGTTGGTTTGAATGTTCATATTACTCAGAATAGCGTGGTCATTTACGGTTACTCTTAGAACAATATTACTGTTACTGTATACAACATTCTCTTGGTTCTGCTCATTTTACGCTGCATTATTTTATGGAAGTCTTTCCATGTTTTTCTAAAATTAACCTACTCATCATTTCTTACAGCACAGTAGTATTCCATCACATTTTCATACCACAACTTAGCCATTCCACAATTATGGATATCCCGTCAATTTCCAGTACTTTTCTGCCACAAAGAGAGCTGCTATAAGTATTTTAGAACATATGAGTTCTCTTCCTTTTTCCCTGATCACTTTGGGAAACAGACCTAATAGTGGTATTGCTGCGTCAAAAGGTATACACAGTTTTATAATTTTTTGGACATAATTCCAAATTTGGATCAGTTGACAATTCTACCAACTGCATATTAGTGTCTCCATTTTTCCACCTCCCTTCCAACATTTGTCATTTTATCTTTTCTATCATTTTAGCCAATCCGATAGGTGTGAGATGGTATCTCAGAGTTGCTGTAGTTTGCATTTCTGTAATCAGTAATGATTTAGAGCATTTTTTTTCATAAAAATATATATGGCTTTGATTTCTTCTTCCAAAAGCATCCAGTTCATGTCCTTTCACCATTTATCAATTGGAGGATGACTCATATTCTTATAAATTTGACTCAGTTCTCTATGTATTTGAGATATAAGGTCTTTATCAGAAAAAACTAACTATAAAAATCCTCTTACCCCCTCCCCCCCATTTTCTGCTTTCTTTCTGATCTTGGCTACATTAGTTTTATTTGTATGACACCTTTTTAAATTTAATGTAAACAAAATTATCCATTTATATTCTACAGTGCTCTCTATCTCCTATATATAAATCTGGTAGGTAATGCGTTCCATGCTCTACTAATTTACTTATAATATCTCCCTTTATGTATAGGTTATGTATCTGTTTTGATCTTATCTTGATAAATGGTGTAAGATACTGATCTATACCTACTTTCTGCCAGACTGTGTTGCAGTTTTCCAAGCAATTTTTACTAAATAGTGAGTTCTTATCTGTAAAACTTAGATCTTTGTATTTATGAAACGTGTTTACTATAATCACTTACCACTGTGTATTATATAGTTATTCTATTCCATTGTTCCACCATTCTATTTCTTAGATAATTAATAATCATCATCATCATAATAATTATCATAATAAATGATAATTACTGCCTTGTAATACATTATAAGATTTGGTACTGCTAGATTTCCTTCCTTTCCTTTTTCCCCCATTAATTCCTTTGATCTTGACTTTTTGTTCTTTCAAATGAATTTTGTTATTTTTTTCTAGCTCAATAAGGTTTTTTTTTGGTATTTTAATTGGGATGACACTAAATAAATAAATCACCTTAGGTAGAATCGTCATTTTTATTTTATTGGTTTACAATGAATATTTTTTTTCAATTATTTAAATCTGACTTTGTTTCTATAAAAAGTGTTTTATAATGAAGTTCATATAGTTCCTGGGTTTGTGTTGGCAGGTATATTACCAGGTATTTTATGTTTTCCATGATTATTTTAAGTGAAATATCTTGTGTTTGTGGGACTTTGTTGGTGATAACAGAAATGCTAATGATTTCTGTGGGTTTGTTTTATATCTTCTTACTTTGCTAAAATTATTATTTCAACTTTTTTTTTAGTTGAATCTCTAAGATTTTCCAAGTATATCATCAGGATAAATCAGCAAAAAGAGATAGTTTTATTTCCTTGTTGCCCATTCTGATTCCTTTAGTTTCTTTTTCTTTTTCTATTGCTAGCATCTCTAGTACAGTGTTGAATAGTATTGGTGATAATGGGTATCCTTGTTTCACTCCTGGTTTTATTGGAAAGGTTTCTATCATATTCCTGTTAGAAATAATGCTTGCTGATAGTTTTAGGTAGATGTTTTAGCATTTTAAGGAAAAATCCTTTTATATCTATGCTTTCAAATGTTTTTTAATAGGAATGAGTATTGTATTTCTTCAAAAACTTTTTCTACATCTCTTGATATAATCATATGATTTTTGTTATTGTTATGGTCAATTATGTTAATTTTTTTCCTTATATTGAACCAGCCCTGCATTTTTGGTATAAATCCCACTTGGTCACAATGTAATAATCTTTGATACACTTTGCCATAGTCTCTTAGCTAGTATTTTATTTAGGATTTTTGCATCAAAATTTATTAGTGAAATTGGTCTATTATTTTCTTTCTCTGGTTTTGTTCTTCCAGCTTTAGGTAACAGCACCATATTCGTTTCATAAAAGGAGTTTGGTAGGACTCCTTTGCTCATTATCCCAAATAATTTTTTAGTATCAGAATTGGTCTTTAAATATTTGGTAGAATTAACTTATACATCCATCTGATTCTGATGCTTTTTTCTTAAGAAACTCATTTATGGCCTGTTCAATTATTTTTTTCTAAAATTTTTCTAAAATAAGTTTTCAAAAATTTATTTAGATATTCTGTTTCTTCTAGTAATCTGGGCAGTTTATGTTTTTTGTAAGCATTATTCCATTTCAATTAAATTGTTAAATTTATTCCCATATAATTGGGCAAAATAACTCCTAATAATTGTGTTCAGTTTTATTAACCTCACCTTTAATTTTCAGAATTTCCAACTTGGTGATTAATTGGGAATTTTAAATTTGTTGTTTTTTTCCCTAGTTTTTATTTTTTAATTACATATCCAATTCATTGATTTGCACCTTCTCTGTTTTATTGATATAAGCAATTAAAGATCGAAATTTTCTTCTGAGTACTGCTTTTGTTGCATTCTATAAGTTTTGGTATGTTGTCTTATTATTATCATTCTCTTTAATAAAATTATTGTTTCTACCATTTATTCTTTGGCCCATTCATTCTTTAAGATCGGGTTATTTATTTTTCAATTAATCTTTAATGTCTTTTTCCATGGTCCTTTATTAAATGTTACGTTTATTGTATTATGATCTGAAAAGCATGCATTTAATACTTTTGCTTTTCTGAATTTGACTGTAAGGTTTTTATGCCCTTATATATGGTCAGTTTTTGTAAAGGTACCATATACCACTGAGAAAAAGGTATATTTCTTTCAATTCCCACTGCATTCTCTTCACATGTCTGTCATATCTAGCTTATCTAATATTCTAATATCCATAGCCTTGACTTCTTATTTATTTTTTTGGTTAAATTCATCTATTTCTGAGAGGAGAAGGTTGAAGTCCTTCACTATTATAGTTTTACTATCCATTTTCATTTGTAATTCATTTACCTTTTCCTTCATAAATTTGAATGTTATAGCATTTGATGCATATATGTTTAGTATTGATATTACTTAATTACCTCTGGTAACTTTTAACATAATGTAGTTTCCCTGCTTGTCTCTTTTAATTAAGTCTATTTTAGCTTTTACTTTGTCTTAGATCTTGATTGCTATTCTGGCTTTTTTTTATATCAACTGAAGCATGATGAATTCTACTCCAGACCTTTATTTTGACTCTGTAGATGTCTCTCATTTTTAAATGTGCTTCTTGTAAACAACATATTGTCAGGTTCTGGTTTTTAATTCATTCTACTATCTGTTTCTGTTTTATGGCTGAATTCATCCAATTCGCATTCAAATTTATGATTACTAGTTGTATATTTCCCATCATCTTATTTTCCTACACAGTTTATCCTTCTCTTTTTCTTTTTACTCTATCCTTCCTTGAAAGTCTAATTCACTTTTTTCCTTAAATTTAAAAATTTTTGTTCCTTAAATAATATTTCGTTTTTTTCCCAATTACATGAAAAAATAATTTTTTTAAGTTTTGAGTTCAAATTCTATACCTTCCTTTCTCCTTTCCCCCCCTTCCTGAGATGGTAAGCAATCTGATATACATGTGCAATCTTGTAAAACATATTTCTATAGTCTAATTTACTTGAAGACCACTGCCTCCCTAATGCATACCTTTCTGATTCTCCCTGCCCACCATCCTATTCTTTTGCCACTCTATTTCTCTTTAAGTTAAGAAGAATTTTGTACGCAGCTCTCTCTCTCTGTACGTATGTATATATGTGTATATGTTTTTCCTTCTTTAACCCAGTTCTGATAAGAATAAGGTCAAGCTCATTTTAAAGCACACTCTTCCCAGTCAAGGTAAGTTTCATTTTTAGATGATTCATCAGATTCAGAGCTGGAAAGGATGAACATTTGAGACCACTTAGTACAAGTCCCTCAGTGGACTGATAGAGCTAAGACAAGGGAGCTGGCTTTCCTAAAATCACACAAGTAGCAGAGGCATGGCTAGGTTATTCATTTGAATAACCTATGGTTAGGTTATTCAAAGGCATCACTTACTGTCAGCCTAATTTTACTACAGAGTCAGTAGACAGATTGATTTGTTTTTCAGAGTTAATTGAGGCAGATACTTGTAAAATCTTTGAGGTAAAATATCTCCAACTTAGTACATTAATATTTATAGAGAATATCTGTTTTCTTAAGTGAATAGTAAATATACTGAAGGAAGGGATTTTGTACTTTTATTAAACTTTAAATAGTCAGTAGATTATAGCTACTTTGTTTTAGCAAGAAACAATTTTTTAACAAAACAAATATTTTAAAATTTCAAATCTATTTTTTTTAAAAAACAAAAATACTTTCAAGCAGGTCAACAGGAAAGACTTAAAATATTGGTTGTACAACTGACTTTCAACCCTTCTCTTTCTGTGTATGTATCCAGCTTTTGACTGTAATAGCTTTTTTTGAAAGAAAGCTTTATTCCTTCTAGATTGAGGCAGTGTGGTCTGATGGGTAGAGTACCAAGCTTGGATTCAGGAAGACCTGGCTTCAGATTGGGCCCCAGACACTTACTCTGTGTGTGTGTGTGTGTGTGTGTGTGAGAGAGAGAGAGAGAGAGAGAGAGAGAGAGAGAGAGAGAGAGAGAGAGAGAGACTGGTGAGTTGCTTCATTCCTGTCAGCCTCAACCTTATCTGTGAAATGACAATGCTGGACTTGATGACTTCTGAAGTACCTTCCAGCTCTAAATCTATGAGCCTACGAGCTTTCACCGAAGAATTAAAAAAAGTAAATAGAGCTTGATCTGACCCTTCATGGGTTAAGGAATCTAAGTTAGGGGTTCCACAGACTCCCTAAGAGGTCTGTGGATAGATTTTAAATGATCCATAAACTTTGATGGGAAAAATTACATCATTATTTTCACTAACCTCTAACTGAAATTTAACATTTCCTTTAATTAATGTAGGTTGAAAAACAAACAAACCCTTTATTCTGAGAAGGGGTGCATAGGCTTCACCAGACCATCCAAGGTGTCTGTGACACAAAAAGGTTCGGAAGTGATCTGGATGCTCAACAGACTCTTTCCTGTTCATTAGAGTTAACTTGTAAAAACATCATCAATGGTTTTTGATTGGTTCATTCTTGATAATTGGCAGTAGTTGATATCATGGGTAGAACTGTGAGATGGTGAATACCACTGTCAATTCAATGGATGTGGAGTAAGCACTTACTGTGTGGGAGGTGCTGTGTGCTAGATGCAGGGGTCACAGAGGCAAATCCTAAACATTCCTTGTCCTCAAGGACCTTATGCTGTCTGAGAGGGGATCTCCACTCTGCACAATGGAACCTTCACATTTGGAATTCTTACATATAAAAATATTTCCAGGGCTGTCTTTGGGAAAGGGAGTTTTTCTTTTAATTAGCTACAGAGAGCAGAGCTAGGACCACCGTGTGCAAATTACAGAGGCAGATTATAGCCTAATCTAAGAAAACTTTGTAGTCATTTGAACTATCCCAATATGGCACATATTGCCTTTTGAGGAGAGAGAGCCTATCAATTGGAAATGTTTAAGCAGGCCTTGAATGACTACTTGTTAGAGATGTTGCAAAGACAATTATTCATTGGATTTGATGACCTAAAGTTTCTCCCTACTCTCAGAAAGACCCGTAGGAGACGGATACTCAGAAATGCAGACGACTGGCTTTGATGTAGAGTGGGGAACGTGGTTAAAAGTTGAACAGATTACCTGACCTTATTTTTCAGCCGCTTTTCTAAGCTTCTTCCTAGGAGATGCAATATAGTATAATGAGAAAAGCAATTCATTCTGCTCGAAGAAAATTTGAAACCTGTTTGCTGTTTGGGGGAATAGTTGAATAAATTATGGTAGAAGAATGTAATGGGATATTATTTGCCTTAAGAAATAGTGACATTGGAGAATTGAGAGAAATGTGGACAGGTTTTTGTGGCGTGATACAGAGTGAGGAAAAAAGAACCACAAGAATCTGTGTGTTGGCTTTGTTGTTGTTCGGTTGTTTCTATTGCGTCTAACTCCTTGTTACCAAGCTTGGGGTTTTCTTGGGAAAGATGTTGGTGTGGTTTGCCATTTGTGGCTACCATTAGGTAAATAAAGACAACCTTAAGTAGCCATAAAATCCATCTTAGCAACATTAGACAACTTTGTTAGCCTTGGATTCAAACCCTATCTCTGATGTGCACTGGCTATGTGACCATAGGCAGGTCTTCTATCTCTCAGTGATCTATGCACTGTCTTTCTAAGACGATAAATTATGGATGTTTTCCATCTGAACTGTTGGAGGGAGCATCCACATTGGGAGTTCCCACACACAAATGAATTCACAATCTAGACAAAGGCCCCTGCCCCTCAAGTCCCTTCTTATTCTTCTGCAATTGAAGACTAATCCTAGTACTGGATTTTTGGAATAATGGCGAGTATTAAGTTGAAATCATTGAGTGAGTGTTTGAGTACCTTCTATAGGTTGGTTACTGTGAGAGCAGAAAAAATTTCATATGAAACTTTTTGTGCTCAAAGAATTTATAATCTTATTTATGGGGAATGGGACTTGGGATAAGAAACACAACTGTGAAATGGATAACAATATAAGACATTAAATGAACAGTTGCTAACATAAGTGATATAGAGTGCTTTTGGCGTTCAGAAAAGGAAAAGATAAATTGGAAGTCGTTGAAAACCCCCTCAATGTTAATTTATTATTTTGTATGCTGCCCACTACTACTTTCCAGCATTAATAAAAAATTTACCTTTGTTTATAATACTATCATATGAACTTTCCAGAGATGTCGGAGTAGGGAAGTGGGGTGTAAAAAGAAACTCATTTCTTTTTGTTACTTCAAACTTAGTAGAGGAGGATGGAGAATTAAATGTGTCATATACTCTACAAGCAGAGAACATAGAGCAAAGGGAGTAGAATGGGGAATTAGGCTTCAGGTTAGGAAGATAGGAGAGGGGAAGCAGAAAGAGAACTAGGGAGAGTTATTGTGGTGGAGGGAGAGAGGGCAATTCCAGGGGGACATTCTCATTTAAACAATGGAGATGTTTAAATATTTTTTTTCACTAGCATTTGTATATTGTTTTAAGGTTTGCAAAGTACACATTAATTCATTTAGTTTGCAAATATTTGTTAAACATTGTTAGTTATTTAAAACATAGGAATTGTGTTTAGTGTTATTTTTGTTAAGATGGCACAGTGAACAGAGCACCGGTTCTGGAATCAGGAGGACCTGAGTTCAAATCCAGCCTCAGACACTTAACATTTACTAGCCTTATGACCTTGGACAAGTCACTTAACCCCAATTGCCCTGCCTTCTCCCCTCCAAAAAAGCAAAAGCAAAACAAAACCAAAGTGTGGTAAGGTAACGGGATGCTATGTCTCTTATAACTATGGAGAAATGGAAAATTCTTAGCTCTGCAGCAGAGAAAAATTGTATTTTAAAAAGCTGATTATCAACTAAGCAAATAAAGTTAAAGAGATTATACCTTGTGAGAAGATGCGTATGGAATTAAAGTGAAAGAAGTAGCCTGGGAAAAGTCAGCACCAGAGAGGTTGATAGCAAATATCTGACGTCTAAAACGTATCAGGAACTGACAAATTTATCAAATGTAATGCCTTATCCAGCAATCAGAGGAAAGAGCTGAAAGGTAAATGATCGAGAACCACTTGAAAACGTATCCAAGCTCTTGATTACAAGTGCAGATTGTAAGTCTCTGCGGCTGCTGTGCACCCATTGAGTTGGCAGTGACTACTACGTTGAAAAGTCTGAGTATTGGCAGGGCTGTGGGGAAACAGGAGCACTATTAAACTTTTTGGTATCCCTGTGAATTAGTGAGATCTTTCTGAAAAGCAATATGACATAATTCAGGAAACATTATAAAGCCTCATATCCAGTAATTCCACTCCTACCACTGCATCTTAAACATGTTTTTGGCAACAGGAAAAAGACCTCTCTGCACAAAAATATTCCCAGCATCATTATTCTTAAGAGCAGCAAAGTGGAAACAATCCATATGCCCAGTGATGGGAGAATGACTAAACAAGTTATTATTTTATTTTTTAAAAGACTTTTACATATCAATCCTTGCCCCAGTAATTAAGGAAGCATTATTACATTTCCCTAATCATACCATAGCTTAATCATTCTAACTCTCAATTCAATTGGTTTCCTACATAACCCTGATGGATGCTGACATCTCAAAATAAGGTCTGTTTGTTCTCTAACAGAGCCAAGAGGGGGTCACTTGAGTACAAAAAAATAGCACAGTACTTACCTCACATGCCCTCATGGTCTCTTTTGTCAGGTTTCTGAGGGTAAGCTATGTTGTACTATGTTGAAGTGGCTGTTAAAAACTTCTGTGTCCCTGGGTAAACAAATTGAATAAAAAGAAAATGGTCTTTCCTAAAGGGAGAGCCAGGGAAATTTCATGTTCTTCAAAGAACTTATTTGAAGAAGTTCTTCCTAAATAATGTGGGGATCTTATGTATCCTTTTCACCTTGTGCTTGTTTTGTGGACTCAGGTTATTGAAAGAATAGATTTGTAATTTGTAACATAGAAAATAGTTGATCATACGTGTATGTTCCTGTTTATTGCTTTATACTTTACAACCATTTTAACGTACATTACCTATTTTGATCCTCACATCCCTATGAGATAGAGAATACAAGTAGTAGTATCACAAATACCCAAATGAGGAAACTGGCAAAGATACTTACCGAAAGTCATACTGCGCTTAGTAAATAAGTGCCAAAAGCATAAGTTGAACCAGGTCCCTAAGTCCCAATCCAAGGTTCTTCTCATTCTGCTGCTACCTCCCTAGTGGCTTGTGTCTTGGACCCCTATGGCAGTGTCTGGTGAAGCCTGTGAATCCTTCCTCAGAATCACATTTTTAACACATAAAACAAAATCATTAGGATCACAAAGGAGATATTGAAATACTCTTATTAAAATATTGATGTTTTGTTATAAAATTTGTTTTAAACATTTGCGTAAATGTAATTATTTAATAGAAAAATATTAAAACGCAAAAAAATTTGTGGATTGTAAGTTAAGAACTTGTATAGAGGACTTGGATTTAAGTTCTAGATCTAGGGACTTGAGGTCCCTGCTCTCCCCAAGTCCTGTGATTTGGTCATCTTGGCCATGTTCTAACTAGCCCTTTATTCGGGCTTGTTTTAGTCAGCGTTTGTTCATCTGAGTGTGTATAAAGGGTTTATTTGTATTTTATTTAGAAGATGTTAGATGATTAAATTAGAAGATAATACTAAACGTTTCCCATTTTTGGAGTGGCAGTAGCCTTAAAGAAAGGGAAAAATCATGTCCTAATTAGCTAAAAAGTTTTCTTATAAATTTCACTTTGGTGCGTTCATTACTGTGTTCATACACAAAGTGCACACTTAGCCCAGTGCCTGGCACATTTGTGGTTGTTGTTTAGTTGTTTTCAGCCCTGTCTGATCCTTCGTGATCCCTTTTTGAAGGTGGTTATTATTATTGGTTTGGTTTTTTTTTTTTTTGCAAAGATACTGGCATGGTTTGCCATTTTCTTCCCCAGCTCATTTTACAGATGAGGAAACTGAGGTGAATGGAGTTTAGTGACTTGCCCAGGGTCACATATATAGTAAGTGTCTAAGGCCAGATTTATACTCAGGTCTTCCCTACTCTAGGCCTGGAACACTCTCTACTGCCCCACCTAACTGCCCCTGTATCATCGTCATCGTCATCAATAACAGCAAGCAAAGGTTGTTTCAGATCCTTTTGAATGAGATGCTTAGTTGGCTTATAGGCTTAAATCATAGAATCTTCTCATTGGAAACCATCTAATCTATCTCTTATCTCTGGTTGTTGGAGGCCCTTCCATGGTATCCCTAAAACAGATAATCCTCCAGCCTGTACTAGGGGTTAAGTTGAGACTATACAAATTTAAGAGGTATGGAACCCCACAGGGAATAGTATTACTGGCTTTTTCTATTAGAAGAAAAAACATCTGCCTTCAAGAAATAAAGATCACTAAAATTAAACAGAAACCTGTGATCTAAATCCCAATCAAAAGTTGGGAACCAAAACTTTGAGAGAGCCAATATTTTATGGCTACCAAGTCAGAAATAAAATCCTTTCAATGTTTTATAATGTTAAAAAATCAATCTTGTGTGGCTAGAGTTACTCTGCAGGCTGGAAATCATCTGACATCTCCCTATTGAGAAACTACTTTTGATTTCTCCAGAGTTAATAATTGGGATAGATTATTGAGGGTGGGGAGATGCTGGCAATGGAGGGATGGGAAGGGGGTATTGTTCAAGTCTTCATGTTCTCTTGAATCACAGGTGTTAGCTGGAACTGGTTTAGACACTGACCAGATAAAACTTTAAAGTCTCTTGGGAGATCATGAACTACCGCTCAGTACAGTTGAACAAGCATTCAGTGTCTTACTGTGTGCCAGGTACAGGTTCTGGGAATACAAGGACAAAAATAATACTTCTTTTCCTTAAGGACCTTACATTCTAAAAGGGAACTGCAAGTTGGAGATGCTTAGACAATGAACATATTTAGACCCAGGAAAAAGAAACATCAAGTTCTTTTTTATTCAATCAGAAAAAGTATTCCATTGATTATCTCTGTAAATGTCATCCCCACCAAATTGTGTATAGTTAAATTTATTTAAATCACTTAAAATGGAACATGAAAGGATATACCTTAAAGACAATTTTGAGGGGAAAGGAATAAACATTTACATGATGCCTACTATGTGCCAGGCACAGTGCTTGCAAATATCATTTCAGCTGATCCTGATAACAACCCTGAGAGGTAGGGGCTGTTAGTATCCTCATTTTGCAGTGACTTGCCCAGGGTCAAATAGCTAGTATCTTAAGGGTGGATTTGAATTCAGGTCTTCCTATTTCAGGTCCAGTAGTCAACCCACTGTACTACTTAGCATCACTCAAGGGCAACTGAATGAAGTCTTTGGTAATTATAAATTGGGATTTTCTTCTGTCAGATTTTCTTTAAAATATTTCACACATGTATGTAATTTCTTCCTCTGAGAAGCCATCTGTCAGACTATATGTTCAGAGATGCTTTTAAATGAATTGCCTAATTGAAGTTGAGTTCTTAACAATTTAGTCTTCCCAAAGAATTTTAAATTTAGATAAAACATTTTCACTTTTCTTTGTGTTAAAAATGTTCCAGGCAAGGAAAAAAAATATAAGTTAATGGATATTATTTACTATATTGGTCTGTAATTTTTTCCTAGCCCCATATGGTACAATAGGGGTGTTAGACACTGGACATACCACCCTTCGCAGTGGGCCTGAATGATGTAATTGGAAAATATTTAACAAAAGAAATAAAAATACAATAGAACATAAATAATGTTAATATATAGTGTTATAAGTCAGTGTGCTGCCAGCAGGGATTCTTAATTTATGGTTTAGTGGGCTGTTTCTGTTTGTTTAACACCACTGCTCTATAAAACCCAAGTGTAGCATATGATGGCGAAGTCAGAGAGGGAGAGAACAGAAACTTAGTGGAAGAAAGTTGAGAGTACAGTTATCAGTGGAGAAAAAAGGAATAAAATATTTGAATTGAAAGAAGTGTAAGATAAACTTTTGACATTGAATACATATGTATTTTATGTTGTACTGTAGAATAATTATGTTTAGTACATAATGTTTTTTTTCTCTAGAGAGAGTTTAGGGGTTCAACCTGTATTCAGTCAGCCTGTAGTTAAGTCAATATCGCAGTTTTTGTCACTTCATTTGATATAGAAAACAATGTGATACAAACTATACATGTAGCATTCAAGGTGATTTCTTGTTATTGTAGTGTAGCAAGATTAACACTGTTAGCACAGGTCATTAACCTGACTTGCAGATTACCCCTGTTCTTGCTACTTGACCTGTTCCCTTATTTAATCTTAACACAAGCTCTAGATTAATTGAGTGTTATATTTATACATGTCCTTTCTAATAAAGTAATGAAATTTCAACATATCTCTCAATCAGCTATGATCAATTTATCCTGTTAATGGCTTATTTGTACATGGTTGCTTGCATATTGTCTCCTCCATTAGATTATAAATACCTTGAGGACAAGGACTGTCTTTACAATACTTGGTATTTAGCAGGTCTTTAATAAATGCATGTTGAGTGATTGACTACACTCAAAATTCCCACCCCAATTTATCAAATGTTTTTTATTTTATAAAATGGAGAAACCTCCTTTCCCAACACAAGTTACTTATCTTCCTATGTATATTAAACCCCTTAATTTCCTAGGATTAAATAAATATTACATACAACTTCAGAGTATAAAATTCCAAAAGAAATAATACACTTATTTACAGTATGTTAGCCATGAGAAAAAGAAGGGGAAAGGAATAAACATTTATATATTATATGCCAAGTATCATGCTAAGCACTTTAAAAATAATCTTATTTGATCCTCACAACAACCATGTTGAGATAGGAGCTATTATTATCACTAATTTTACTGTTGAGGAAACTGAGGCAAACAGAGGTTAAGTGATTGGTCCAGGGACACCAAGCTAGTAATTGTCTGAGGGTGGAGTTGAGTTCAGGTCTTCTTGAGTCCAAACATAGTACTCCATCCATCGTGCCACCCACCTGCCCCAGTAGAGCCTCAGAACTTCACCGTAACTTCAGGGGACTTAGCTTCTGAGAATTCTGGACGACATCAGTTAGTTTCTTCAGGATAACAAATGAAGCCTTTTCCTATGACTATAGATAGTTTTAATTTCTTCATCTGAACACTGCCTGTTCATATCTTTTGCCCATTTATCAATTGGGGAATGACTTGTATTCTTATAGATTTGACTTAGTTCTCTATATATTTTAGAAATGAGGCCTTTATCAGAGATATTGGCTGTAACAATTCATTCCCAGCTTTCTTTCTAATCTTGGTTACATTGACTTTACTTATGTAAAGGCTTTTTAATGTAATCAAAATTATTAATTTTGCATTTCATAATGTTCTCTGTCTTTTCTTTGGTCATAAATTCCTCCATTCTCCATAAATCTGACAGGTAAACTGTTCCTTGCTCTCCTAATTATGCTTATTTTATCATCCTCTATGTCTAAATCATGTATTCATTTTTACCTTATCTTCGTATATGGTGTAAGATGTTGGGCTTTACCTAGTTTCTGCCATACTGTTTTCCAGTTTTCCCAGCAATTTTTGTTAAATAGTGAGTTCTTATCCCAGAAGCTAGAGTCTTTGAGATTATCAAACAGTAGATTACTGTAGTCATTGATTACTGTGTCTTGTATACCTACCCTATTCCACTGAATTGCCACTTTATTTCTTAGCCAGTACCAAATATTTTTGATGATTGATGCTTTATAATACAGTGTTACATCTGGTATGTTTAGGCCACTTTCTCTTGCATTTCTTTTCATTAATTCCCTTGATGTTCTGGACCTCTTGTTCTTCTAGTTGAATTTTATTATTTTTTCTACCTCTATAAAATAATTTTTTGGTAGTTTGATTGGCAGGGCACTGAAAAAGTAAAACAATTTAGGTAGAATTGTCATTTTTATTACATTAGCTTGGCCTATCCATGAGCAACTGATGTTTTCCCAATTATTCAGATCTGACTTTATTTTTATGAAAAGTAATTTGTAATTGTGTTCATGTAGTTCCTGGGTTTGTCTTGACAAGTTGACTCCCAAATATTTTGTATTACCTACAGTTATTTTAAATGGAATTTCCCCTTCTCTGTCTCGCTGTTCGGCTTTTTTAGTAATCTGTAGAAATATTGATGATTTATGTGGGTTTATTTTATATCCTGCAACTTTGCTAAAGCTGTTAAATTTTTTTGAGTAATTTTTTACTTGAAATTACTTTCAAGTATATATGATATACTTTCTAAGTATATCATCATATCATCTGCCAGGAGTCATAGCTTTGTTTCCTTATTGCCTGTTCTAATTCCTTCAATTTTTTTCCCCTGTTATTGCCAAAGCTAACAATTCTAGTATAATATTGAATAACTCTGGTGGATTATCCATATCTAATCCATATTGATTAGAGAAATGCAAATTAAAACAACTCTGAGGTACCACCTCATACCTATCATATTGGTTAATATGACAATAAAATGTTGGAGGAGATGTGGGAAAATTGGAACAGTAATACATTGTTGGTAGAGTTGTGAACTGATCCAGCCATTCTGGAGAGCAATTTGGAACTATGTCCAAAGAGCTATAAACCTATGCATACTCTTTGATCCAGCAATACCTCTACTAGATCTGTATCCCAAAGAGATCATAAAAAAGTGGAAAAGGTCCCACATGTACAAAAATATTCATAGCAACTCTTTATGGTGGCAAAGAATTAGAAATTGAGGAGATTCTCATCAATTGGGGAATGGCTGAACAAGTTGTGGTATATGAATGTAGTGGAATACTATTGTGCTATAAAAAATGATCAGCAGGCAAACTTCAGAAAAACCTGGAAAAACTTGCATGATCTGGTGCTTAATGAAGTGAGCAGAACCAGCAGAACGTTGTACACAGTAACAGTAACATTGTATGATGACTAATTTTGATAGACTTGGCTGTTCTCAGCAATACAATGACCTGACAATTCTAAAAGACTCATGATGGAAAAAGCTGTCTGTGTCTAGAAAAAGAACTATGTAGTCTTAAGTGCAGATTCAAGCACACAGTTTTCTCTTTTTTGTTTTTTCTTTCTTGTGGTTTTCCCCTTTTGTTGAGATTCTTCTTTCACAACATGACTGATGTAGAAAAATTTTTAATATGATTATACACATGTAGCCTATGTCAGATTGCTTGCCGTCCTGAAGAGTGGGGAAGAGAGGGAGAAAAAAATTTGGAACTCAAAATCTGATAAAAACGAATGTTAAAAATTATCTGTATGTGTAATTAGAAAAAAATACTATTAGGTGGGGAAAAATATTTACTCACAACTCCCCCAAAAAACAAACAAAAAAATGAAACTTCTTCCAAAGAAAATGTCATCCTTTTCACAAGTCAGTCAGTAAGCATTAGTAAGTGCCTATAGCGTGCCAGACACTGTGCTAAGCTCTAATACCATGTGGTCAAAGGACAGTCCCTGCCCCCAAGGAGCTCTCAATCTAATGGGGGAGGTGAACAAACAAACATGTACAGCTATATACAGGATAAGTAGGAAATATTCAATAGAAAGAAGGCATTGGCATTAAGCATTGGGACTCAAAAGAAACCTGGCCCCTAGGAGACAGATATGGGGAAGGAGAGCATTTCGGGCCTGGCGGCCAGTTTCACAAAGAAAGAACCTTCTCCACCTTCCTTCTCTCGTCTTCTCCTCCTTGCCAGCCATGACAGGAAAACAGTCGCTTCACTTTCTCTCTCAGGCCTTCACACTTAAGAATTTCGCTCCAGACTTCATCATAGAATTCACATTTCTCCATAAAAGAGCAGCTAAGACAGTTTTAAACAAGAAAGATGGTTTCCTTACTGTGGTTTGTCTCCTGCATGGTATGAGATATGTGAGATCATTTAAGCTCACACAGACACAGTCATGGTGACTGTGTGGGGAAAAGCACTATATAGTACATACTATAGAACTATAAGTTCAGGCTTCTGTATTCTTAAAGAGGAAGGAGCAATTTCAGTACCCTCTGTAGGATTTTGGAAACAAAGGACCCATTTCTCCTGGAAAGAAACAAAGGTACACTGCCAGTAATAATGATAATTTAATTGGGCAAATACAATATACTAGTAATAATAATAGTACTAATTTAATTTTCTAGCAGCATAATAGTGCATGTTTAACATCATAAAGTCCAAAATAACATGTGGGATTCAACAGTGGGTTACAGATAGTTATAGGGGTAATAAGCACTTCAGCAAGAGCATAAGCTGACCTATTTATTAGTAAGATGGATCTAATTCTCTTTTGATCACTTCAACTTTCTAAGTTGTTTGATATTATAGGGACCTTGTTTATGCTTTTCAATTTGATGACTCTAGGACTGAGGTTCTAGGCAAGAAATGTACCATATTTTGGTTCTGTGCCCCCTCCCCTCTGGGCAGAGATGGGCATCCCTCTAGACCAGGCAAAGCGCCTTTGCCTACTCAGCATCTCTTTTATTTGAAGCATCACCTTTTTCTGCAGTTCTTTGTGCTTCCTCTGAAACAAACTTGAGCTGTTTTAATGTAGTATTTTCTTTAAAAAAAAAACACCTTTCAGTAGTTATTCTGTATCAAGCAGATGGCTTGTTTCATTTCTTGTAAAAGTAGGATTTTGTTCAATCACCTTTCTCCATTTCCTTCTTCAGTTGAGAAAGCTCACATTTAAGCCTTTTTCACTTCTTCCTGAAACTGTATTTAATTTCTGTTTTAAATCTCTATAATATTTTCTACCAAAATAATTTAGCAAAACTTTGTTATCTTGTTTCAATTCTTGAAAAGAAACTGGGACCTCATACTGTTGCTTGTTTCTGGCTTGGTCCTTGGGTATCACCTTCCTGTGAATCCAGTGACAATTCTCCTTGACATATTTACAGTCAAGTCCATGTTTTTCCTGATAGCATTTTAATGTTGTTATTCTTATATTAAACTGTGTGGTCTGACTGATGATGAGGTGATTCTTACTGTTTGGGAGATCCAGGAGGAACTCCATACCTAGCCACAACTTTGTTTCTTATGTTGATTCTTTGGAATTTATCTTCTCAAACATCAGTCTAGCATTCCTCTTTTTAATGCATCTATAATACTAATTGTGATGATGATGATGACGATGATGATGATGATGATGATGATAACCAGCATTTTACTTAGCACTTTAAGGTTTGCAAACTGCTTTATAAATATCACAACATTTGATCCTTACAACCCTGGGTGGTAGTTTCCGTTATTATCTTCATTTTCCAGATGAGAAAACTGAGACTGAGGGAGGTTAGGAAACTTGCCCAGAACCACATAGCTAGTAAGTGTTTGAGGCCAGATCCAGTTTCAAGTCTTCCTGACTATAGGCCTGTGGCTCAGTTCTCTGCACCGTGTAGCTCCATGTAGCTCTAGCTCCATTGAGGCCACTGTATTTCTGCTCTTTCACTTCTTCTGTTCTGGCACTGCTCTTGAATCTTACTGTTCTAACTTTTGTTCTCTCAGTTGGTTTATCTTTACGGATGGAGCAGTTTTATCCACTATTCTTTCTACAAATTCTTTGTAAATGTTTGCCTTCAAATCTGTGTCCTCAGTGTGATTCTCTTGCTGTACTTCTTTAGTGCATACCTGAAAAGATGTTCTACTGGTAGTTCCCATCCCACCTCAATAATCAGGTCCTTGCAGGTGGGCCCATTGGGCTAGTAGAGGAGTTAGGGTGTCAGGACTAGATCTGGAGGCCTCAGTGTCTGGTAGAGTTGCATCCTGTTCATGGAGGAAACTAATGTTGAAGATATCTGGGTAAGCTATTTTGAATGTACCATTTGCATTGAACAACAGAGGCCCCCTGTACCCTACCCATCCTATTATAGGGACCATCATTTTGCATCACTCAGCTCATGATGTGCTCTGGTTTAGGTGTCGGCTATCCAAGGCCCTAGAGTCAAATTGGGCCACCATCTGTTTTTGTATAGCCCTCAAGCTAAGAATATTTTTTTTTACATTTTTTTAATACAATTAAAGTTTATTTATAAATGTTAAAACCATTCTTAGCTTCAAGGCTGTATAAATAGAGGCAGTCTATGGCTCTGTTTTAGATGAAGGGTAATGGTAAGATCCTTCACTGTTCAATAATCATCTAAGCCAGAGATGGAAGGAAGTAAGCCCCTAATGGTCAAACCCCACCAAGTTTGTCCAGAACCAGATTAAAATGGATTGGGAATGTTTGACAGTGTGTGTGTGTGCATGTGTGTGTGTGTGTGTATGCATGTGTAGGATATATACAGACATATCTATACATACACATCATGTATAATATACACATACATATATATATATATACACACACACACACATACGCATGTGTGTATATAACACAAATAATATTAATTTGTGGTTTTCTAAATAAATATGTGGCCTGCAGTTTGACACCAATTGTTTTATAGTAATAGGTAAGTACCTACATTTCAAAAGCAGCCACTTCAGGGAACTTAGAACTCCAGAAACTTATTGATCATTTTTCTGGCTATCCCTAGGTTCCTCCTAAAGGCATTTGTTGCTTAGCCTGGTCTTTTTGGACTGAGACTTCCAAAAACATAGGCTCTACGTAGTCATGAGGGCCTTGGGAGAAAAACCACTGAATGGCTCATTTTAGGTCTTCCAGGATGTAGCCTGTTCTATGCCCATTTAAAAGATGTGGACTTTGGAGTGGCTCAGTAAATGATGGTCATCAGAATACCTGTGTGGGGAATATGAGTTCTCTAAGACTGAAAGAGTTCAATTAGCCTCTAGGTTCCATTTTTGAACTGGGAAATCAAATGTCAGTAGTGTGTTTCAGACTTTGTCTGAAATCATCTGGATTCTCCCAGTTTATTGTATTCCTCAAAAACTGCCTCACTTAGAGGTGACCCTCAGCTGTACCATCATTTGATCTTGTACCTATACCATGTTGCCTTGCCTTCTCTGGTCAACATGTCATCAATTTAGTGGTGGACATCAGTGTCTTGAGGACGTGAAACCTTTTTCAGGTTGGCCTACAAGACTGTATGTAGCAATATGAAGGAGAGGCTCCTTATGGAAGAAAAGTAAAGCTGTAACAAATTCCTTCCCAGCTGAAAGTGGACTCTTCAAACTAGTTACACCCACAGGAATAGAGAGAAACTGATTTATGAGGTCAGTAATTTCATAGCAGTCACTTAGCTGAAATACCTGCTGCGTCACATTGATTAGGTCAAGAAGAGCCTTTATGATTAGCTAAGCATAGTAAACAGCCATACAGAGTTATCATAAAAGGAGTTGGTATAGTTAAGGCTCTATTAATGCTGATGCAACTACTTTCACAGGATTCATCCTTGGTACAGGATGAATGTGTAGTGAAGTACTCTGGTCTTTTCTTCCTAGGGAGGAAATCTTTCTGTCTCTGTCTCTTGTTTCTCTGCCTCTGTTTCTGTCTCTCTCTTTTTTTTTGTCTCTGTCTCTGATTTTCTCTTCCCCCCACCCCCATCCTGGGCCGCACTTTCGTTTAATGTAAATTACAGAGGATGGTCCAGGGAAATCCAAGGGTTTCCATTTGTCTCTATTTACAATCACTGGCATAGACGTTGCTCGAAGGGCATGTACAGGTACCAGCTCCCAAGAAGTAATAATGCCTATTCCCACAGTACACTCACCTGATTAGCCATTATAACAATAACCTGACAGGGAGCCTTCCATCCATCTTGACCTGAACATGGGTGCCTTTTCACTGTGTAGTCTGTCCCTCAACCCCTTGACAGAAACTAATTGCTTCTTGTATAATAGTTTACTTGCCTACTAGTGTCCAGCAGTCCCTTAAATGTGCCACACCCTACTTCCTTTTCCAGGCCAATGTGACTAAGGCATGTGGCCCTCAATCACCTTGAAGTCTTATAGTTTATATGACCTGAGCCTTAAGGGAACCTCCTTCAAATCCCTTAAGTGAGACCTGAGGGGCTTGGGACTACCACATAGAATATGGAGGCTTTAGGCAATGCCATAAACTTGGCTGGGGCAGAAGAATTCTTTTTTTTTTTTTGAGGGGTGAAGGTAGGGCAACTGGAGTTAAGTGACTTACCCAAGGTCACATGGCTAGTGTGTCGAGTATCTGAGGCTGGATTTGAACTCAGGTCCTCCTGACACCAGGGCTGGTGCTCTATTCACTGTGCCCCCAGAAGAATTCTTACAGGTGGATATACAGTTATAGTAGCATTGGGGAAAGTGAATAAAGTAGAATCAAATATACATATATCAATATACATAATTTCTACAATTATGTAAATAAAGACAGCTTGCAACAGAGATCAGGCAAAGGTACTAGATTATGTTGCTATTCACTTATTAATGCACATACCCATATTTTTACAAATCAGAATTATAAGATTGCATCACAATTAGTTATAATCATTCTTTTATGTTGTTTTATTTCTCAAGGTTTGTACATTGTGGAGATCCAATTGAGAGTAGACTGGAGGTTTCTATTATATGCCTAAACAGAAATTACTCATTTATATAAAGTAATGAAAGCCTGAAGGGTAGGATAGCTTTGAAAAAAGATTGAAGATAGTTTTAGGGACAAATTTCAAAGACTTGGCAGCTCATTGAATATGGAGGCAAGAGAGAAAGAGTCAAATATATGACACTGAAATATAGAGCATTGTTGACTGGGAGAACATTGATATCAAAGCCATAGGAATGGGTTTTGGGTGAACAGATAATACATTTGGTTTTGGACAAGTTGAGTTTGAGGTGCTAGTTAACCATCCATTTGGAGATATCTAGTTGGCAAATGGAAATGTAGTTTTGTGGCTCAGGAGAGAGATTGAGATTAGATAAATCGATTTGAGTCATTCCTTGAAAGTTGTTAATTGAAGGCAGCAGTAGATGAGATTGCCAAGGAAGAAATACAGAAACAAAAAGACTGGATATTTGTTGATGTTGAGTCGTTTCAGTTCTGTCCAACTCTTTGTGAGCCCATTTGGAGCTTTCTTGGCAAAGCTACTGGAGCAGTTTGCCATTTCCTTCTCCAGCTCATTTGACAGGTGAGGAAGCTGAGGCAAACAAGTAACTTGCCCAGGGTCACACAGCAGTGAGTGACTGAGGCTGGATTTGAACTCACTGAGGATGAGTCTTCCTGATTCCAGCCTCAGTCAGTGCTCTATCTGCTGTGCCGCCTAACTGTCCCAAGAGTGGAGATAGAAACTCTGTATTATGAGCTTGAGTACAAACAGTGCTTAGGATGGAGAGAGAAATGGAGAGAGAAATGGAGAGATTAGTAAGATGTGGAAGCTGTGAGAGTCCGGTGTCATGGTGATCAGATGGACAAAGGAACCTGGAGAAGTTGATTGGCTCTTTCAAAGGCTGTAGAACAGTGGTATCAGACTCAAACAGAAATAGATCCTGCCTCAGCATATTGACTTAGAATGCCCCAAATTAACACAACCATAATTACATAATCGATGTTGTATTATATTTTTATTTATTTTGTTAGACATTTCCCAATTACATTTTAATCTGCTGCCTTGAGAACTTTATACAGGCTGGGATCTGACATTTCTGCTATAGAGAGAAAGCTTCTGCTAGAAGACTAAAGAATCACAAGTAACCTTAAAAAATTTTTAGTAAAATTGCAAGAATGGAGATGTATTCCAAGGGGTTGAGGGAGGGAGTGGGTAGTGAAGAAATGGAGACAATGATTGTAAGATATGCCCCACCTCCTAAGCTTTGCTTCATAGCTCTTGAATTTCTCAGTCATCTTTTAGAGCGCAATTCAGGTGGTACCTACTCTCAAGAAGGCTTCCTCGATTCTTATCTTCCACTTTCCCTATAATTATTAAACACTTCCTCCCACTCCTACCCAAAATGTGCACCTTGCATAGAACTATTTTTATGTTGTCTTATTTCAGTGCCCTCAACTCAACAAGCATTTATCATTCAATTAACTAGTATTTATTAAGCTTCTTTTATGTGCCAGATACAGTGCTAAGGACTAGGGATACAAACCCAAAAGCTAAACAGTCCCTGCCCTCAAGGTGCTTACATTCCAGTGGAGCAGAACAACATACATAGGTGTAGCATATATAGGTATATACAAGATATTTAAAAGTAAGTACAAAGTAACCTTTGAGGAGAAGGCACCAGCAGCTAGGGGTGGAGAGGGTGGGGAGAGAAATAGGGTGGGGAGAGAAAGGTCTACAGAAGGATGTGCTTAATTTGAATCTTGAAGGAAATCATGGATTCCAAGAGTTGGGGTGAGGTGGGAAAGCATTAGAAGGCCTGGGACCAGTCTGAGCAAAGGCATAGAAACAAAGATAAAAGCAAGAGTAAGTTGGCCAGTATGACTGAACCACAGAGTTAGTGGAGGGGAGTAATGTGTTAGAAAATTCAAAAGATAGGAAGGGTTCAGGTTGTTAAAAGCTTTTAATGCTATAAACCGAGGCATTTATATGTGATCTTAGAGGAATCAGGGAGCTACAGTAGTTAATTAAGTTTGTGGGCATTAGGAAAATAATTTTGGTAACTATGGAGGATGGAATACAGTGGAAAGAAAACTTAAGACAGGGAGAACAATTAGAGGCTGTTGTGATAGTCCAGGCAAGATACAATGGGGGCCTGATCTGGAGGTGTGGAGACAGCAGAATTTAGTATACGATGGGGGCCTGATCTGGAGGTGTAGAGACAGCAGAATTTAGTAATTGATTGGATATTTGGGGTAAGTGAGAAGGAGGAGTCAGTGACAGAGTCAAGGTTACAAATGTGACTGACTGGACAGATTGCTGTCAACAATGATAGGGAAGTTAGGAAGTCAAACAGTTTTGGGGGCAAAAATAATGAGTTTGGATTTGAATGTATTGAGTTTGAGCTGCCTACATGGAACATGAAGTTTGACATGTTTTCTAGGTAGTTGGTGATATGGGAATGGAGCTTTGGAGAGAGATTAAGGCTGGATATATTGATTTGAGAGTCACCTGTATAGAGGTGATAATTGAATTTATGGGAGGGTATCAAGTAAGAGTACAGAGAGAAAAGAGAAGAGGGCCCAAGACAGACTTGGGAGATATGCACAGTAAGCAGGTGTGACATGGATCCTGCAAAGGCAGTTTTAAAGGAAGGGTTAAACAAAACCAAAAGAGAACAGTATGACAGAAACTCAGGGAGAGAATATTAGGAAGAAAGGATGATCATCAGTGTCAAATGCTGCAGAAAGATCAATAAAGATAGGGATTAATAAAAAAATCACTAGAGTTGATCAGTAAAGAGATTATTGGTAACTTTGGAGAGGGCAAATTTACTCAATCAATGGGGTCAGAAGCCAGGTTACAGAGGGTTTAGAAGAGATTAAGAGTAGAGAATTGAAGACATCAGTTGTAGATTTTTTTTTTAAGGGGAAGAAGGGAGAAAAATAAAGGGAGAAACCCCCTTGCCCTCAGAACAAATATGAATAGTCAAGCAAAACTAATTCTGGCATAGGCTGTGTCATTCATACATATAAACATACATACATATATACACACACACATATGTTCATCATCTGAAGAAAGGGGTAGCACGCTTCATCACTGGTCCCCCGGAAGCCCAGTTGATTATTGTATTGGTCACATTTCTTAAAACTTTGACATTTCTTTATTATATAAATTATTCACCTTGTTCTGCTCACTTCACTCTTGTTGTTCAGTTGTCTCAGTCATGTCTTTCTCTTCTTGATCTCATTTGGGGTTTTATTGGCAAAGATACTGGAGTGGTTTGTCATTTACTTTTCCAGTTCATTTTACAGATGAGGAAACTGAGGCAAATAGGGTTAAGTGACTTGCCCAGGGTTGTCACACAGCTAATAAGTGTCTGAGGCTAGATTTGAACTGAGGTCTTCCTTGCACCAGGCCTGGCATTCTATTCACTATGCCACCTAGCTGCCCCATCAATTTAAATACATCTTCCCAGGTCTCAGAGAAGCTCCTTCTTTCATCATTTCTTACAGCACTGGAATGAGGAGAGATGTGAAGCAATGAAAACAATGAGGAGGATGTTGCAGCAATCTGAAGTGAGAGGTGATGAGAGCCTGGAGTAAGCAGGGAGTGTTGGGAGTAGAAAGAGGTCAGACAGGAGACCTACAGTGGCAGAAACAGCAGGATTTAGTTGTTTATTGGGTACATGAGGTGAGGGAGAATAAGGACTCCAGAGCAAATGTTTAGATTATGAGCTTGGGTGACTTAGAAAGATAATAATGCTTTTATAGAAATAGGAAACTTAACTAAAAGTGAAGTTGAGTTTGAAATGTCATGGAGACATCTAGGTTGAAATGTTCAATGGGTAATTGGTGATGTGGGACTGAATCTCAGTGGGGAGACTAGGTTTGGAAATAAAGATCTGTGTATTATCTGCCTAGATAAGATCATTAAACCCAGGAGAGCTGATGAAGTTATTAAAAAAGAGTATATAGAGAAGAGGAAGAGGCTCAGGACAGAATCTTGGGGAACATCTACAGTTATTCCCTTACTGGTAAATTCTGAGAGGGTTGGAGACATTGTTAGAACTATGAAGGTGGCAGAGAATAGTGGGAAAACCCCCTTGTTTGGGGTCAGAAGCTTAGTTTGAAACACAGTTTGGCTTTTTACTGCCACTGTAACTGAATAAATAGTGTAACCTCTCTGATGAAGAAATGACTCTTCTACTCACCAGTGACAATCTCTGTTTTGTGTATCCTTGAACCCATCCCCCCTCATTTCTTTAGCAGATTTCCCCCATTATAATTTTCTCTCTTCTGTTCTTCTTTCTTACCCATTTTTGCCTTCCTGCCTACAAACACACCAAAGTCTCTCCTGTTCATATAAAAACCTTACCTAATTCTACCTAACCTGCTTTCAATTTTCCTGTATCTTTTTCTCTGGAGTGTATGGGTGTTCAGGGAAGACTGTTCCTCTGATGCTCATGAGGGCTGTGGAGCCCTTTTTAGGGCTGCTTTCTACATTGTGTGTCCAACTAGTCACCCAATTTTTACCTGGGGCTCCAAGAAGCTATAAAATGCATGACAGCCACACCCCTGTAAACTGTTTTAGTAGATGGGCTAAACCAGGTCGAGGATAACTGAGGGACCTCAGAACCTTTGGTGACTTAGAGGGGTGTTTACCCCAAGCATGGTAGAATGAGTGGATGAGAACCATTTGTTCCAATGGCCATGAAGGTGGCAGAAACAGGTACTGGGAGCACTTAGAGCTTGGTTAGATATTGAAGACTCCAAAGTCATTCACAGCCTCCTGAGCCATCGCCAGTTGTCTTGAATTTGTCTTGCCGCTGGAATTTAATGACTCTGGAAGAGAGAGTGGGGCCAACAAATTTGAGCAGCTCTTCCTCAATTAAATCTAATTTATATATGAATCAAAAGACATCACCCATACCTTTTAACCATTTTTACCTACCTCAGAATTTACCTACCTCAGAATAATGGGCAAGTGACAAGCAGTGGGTGTGAATTCACTGGGAGCTGTAGTCCCAACCCTGCACACAGGTAGTCCAGGCTATGATGTTGTCTTCTGCAGTGCCAAACAAGGGCAACTTCCAAGGTTCAGATTACCAGCATAGCAAACCCCATTTATTCAGCAAGCATTCACAGAACAGAGAAAGTCAAAATACAATATAACTCATTCATTTAGCAAGTAAGTTCTCAATTCAGTTGCAAAGTACCAAAGTCTAAGTATCCCACCCCCGATCAGTAGTCAAAGGAGCCCACTCCTGGGCAATACATTCATTTAGTCTCTTCTCAAATGGAGAATAGTTTCCAATCATAAACGAAGTACATTCATGTGGTCAATCACAGAGCACCAAAAAGGCCAAAGGTTTCCCACCCCTGGACACTACTGAATTACAATACCATCCATTAACACCAAACACTTTCTCAAAAGGGGCAGGAGAGCACAAAAGGCCATCTACCCTTAAGTTATAACAAGGTTAAGATATCTCATCATTGAAAACCCAAGGAAAGGATTATAAAGCAGCAGTTATCAAAACCGTTTGGTACTGGCTAAGGGACAGAGTAGTGGATCAATGGAATAGATTGGGTACAAAAGACTCAGTAGTCAATGATTATAGTAATATACTGTTTGATAAGCCCAAAGACTCCAGTTTCTGGGATAAGAACTCACTATTTGACAAAAACTGCTGGGAAAATTGGAATATAGTATGGCAGAAGCTGGGCATAGACCATCATCTAACGCCGTACACCAAAGTCAAGTCTAAATGGGTGCATGATCTAGGTATAAAGGCTGATACTGTAAATAATCTGGGGAAGCAAGGAATAGTTTACCTGTCAGATTTATGGAGTAGGGAAGACTTCATGACCAAAGAAGAGTTGGAGAGCATTATAAAATGCAAAATGGATAACCTTGATTACATTAAATTGAAAAGTTTCTGTACAAACAAAGCCAATGTAACCAAGATTATGACGGAGGTGGGAAATTGGGAAAGAATATTTATAACCAGTGTCTCTGATAAAGGCCTCATTTCTGAAATATACAGAGAATTAAGTAAAATGTATAAGAATACAAGTCATTCCCCAATTGATAAATGGTCAAAGGATATGAACAGGCAATTTTCAGGGGCAGAAATTAAAGATATCTTTAAGCATATGGAAAAATGCTCTATATCACTATTAATTCTAGAAATGCACATCAAAACAACTTTGAGGTACCACATCTCACCAGTCAGATTGGCTAGGATGACAACGCAGGAAAATGACAAATGCTGGAGAGGATGTGGGAAAATTGGAACAATAATGCATTGTGGATGAAGTTGTGAACTGATAACCATTCTGGAGAGCAATCTGGAACTATGCCGAAAGAGCTATAAATAATTGCATACCTTTTGACCCAGCAATACCACTTTTGAGGTTGTATCCCAAAGAGATCATAGAAGTGGGAAAAGGACCCATATGTACAAAAATATTTATTGCAGCTCTCTTTGTGGTGGCAAAAAACTGGAAATATAGGGGATGCCCATCAAATGGGGAATGGATGAACAAGTTGTGGTACATGAATGTAATGGAATACTATTGTGCTATAAGAAATGGGAAGGAGATGGACTTCATATTTACCTGGAGAGGCATATACAAAGTGATGCTAAGTGAGAAGAGCAGAACCAGGAAAAATTTGTACACAATCACAGACTCATCATATATGTGATGACCAACCTTGATGAACTGGACTCTTCTCAGCAACACACAGTTATAAGACAACTCTACAAGTCTCAGGATGGAAGGAGATATCTACATTCAGAGAAAGATCTAGAAAGACTAGAGTTTAAATGGAGACTGAA
>CM053582.1:535215149-535286669 GCA_028627135.1 Pseudochirops cupreus
CAAATACTTTCACATTGTACAATAGTTTGGTCATATAGAAGGGTTGTAACCAATGAGTGATCACTGGGAAAAGAAAAAAAAAAAAGCAAAACCAGACATGAAAGAGAACGATAACAAGTTTTGCTTCAGTCTCCATCAAATGATCAATTCTTCAGTACCCTTTCAAGAGCTTTATTTTCTCTCCAGGACCATTTAGCTTCTTCTCAGTCTAAATGGACAATCTGACCAAGAAGAAAGTTACTTAGACAACCCAATAAGTGTACCTAGCCTTGCCTGCCTATACAGTTTAGATTAATCAACCACATCCAGTGTAGAAATAATAAAATTCTTCCCTCTCAACTATGTTTATACCTAGTAAATTAATCTGCATGTGTTCTATACTGGATTTACCAGCTAAAAGGATAGGATTATACCAGCTAAACTGCCTTCTGTCATCACAAACCATTGTTCTCAAATTCACGTAAGCCTTCAGGCCACTGCTTAACTGTCAAGTAAGATGTCAACTGATAAACCATCCAGCATTCCTTACCATCAAATGTGAAGTTCACCAGAATGGAAGTAGGACTGGCCAATGTGGTCTCTCCTCTAAATAAGGGGATTTTTTTTTCCTTAACACATCAATCTAACCCTCTATTTTCATCATCAAAAGCATGTCAGTACCTCTCTACATGTGGAATTATTATATGTTGTGGAAAATGAATTAAGTTTCAGCTGCATAGAACTTGACACAGTCAGAACAGTGAAAGTTATATAAAAAGATACTGAAAAATAAACACACTTGAATTAAGTTTTAAAGTATTACATAAAAGCAAAGAGAAAATTCTGGGGTGTTGAATCACAAGGTAGGTTTAGGAGTTGCAAATTTTAGAGAGCAGTCAAAACTCCTGTTTTTCATTAAAGGCAGCAAAGCTTAACAGAAAGGGTGTTAGACTGGCCAGGTGAGATACACATTTGCATGGACGTGTGTGTGTATGAGAGAGAGTAAGAAAGAGAGAGAGAGAAAAAGAGAGAGAGAGAGAGAGAGAGAGAGAGAGAGAGAGAGAGACTAGAACTATGGGAGCTCCTGATGAGGACATTACCTCTACCAAAGCATATCAAAAACTGTTCTGCTACTGAGAGTATTAAAGCTGGTTGGGACACTTAGAGGTTAAGGGATATCCCCAGGGTCACACAGACATACACACACATACCAGCTATTTATTATTAGATGGGAAATGCTCTGGGGAAGAGGTAGGATTTCAAGAGACTGTTGAAAGAAAGATTTACTTGGCAGGGTGAATCAAGGAGATCACTCCAAGCAGAAGGGGAATCTGGGAGACTCCAGGGAGGCAGGAGCAGACTAGACATGACTAGACAAAGACACACTAAGTTTAGCAGAGAGGAAAGGAGAACAGGCAATAAGGGAAGGGAATTAAGTTAGGATATAGTGAAACCTCTGGAAGTAAAGGGTATAGATCTTCATCTTGACAATCAAACAATCGACAAGCTTTTATTTTGTTATTCACTTGTTATCAGTTGTGTCTCATTCTTTGCTGACCTCACTTGGGGTTTTCTTGGCAAAGATATTAGTGTGGTTTGCTATTTCCTTCTCATTTTACGGATAAGGAACTGAGGCAAAGAGGTTTAAGTGACTTACCCAGCGTCACACAGGCAAGCAAGTATCTGAGGCTGGATTTGAACTCAGATCCTCCTGATTCCAGATCTGGTACTCTATCCAATTTGGCACCTAGCTTTTAATAGGTGCCTACTATTGTACCTATCCCTGTGCCAAGGCTCCAGGGATACAAAGAAGTGGAGTGCTGGATTGAACTGCTAGACCTAGAATCAGAAAGATATAATATCAAATGTGGCCTTAACTTCTGCCTCAGTTTCCTCAACTATAGAGTGGGAATAATAATAGCACCTACCTCCTAGGGTTATTTTAACAAGCAAATGAGACATTTTGAAAGCATTTAACAGTACTTGCAACATACTAGTTGCTTAATAAATGCTTTGTTTCCTCCTGATCCTCCTCACCCCCAACAAAAGCAAAAATAATTCCTGCTCTCTCACACACACACACACACACACACACACACACACACACACACACACACACACACACACACACACACCTCCCCAATATATACAAGTTTAGAACAGAGATGCAAGGTAACCTTAGAAGAAATGGTACTACCAACTAGGGAGAAAGAAGAAAATGCCACTTCAGCTGAGTATTATAAAAAAAATCAGGGATCCCAAGAATCGGAGGTTGGGAAGGAAAGCCCCAAAGAGGAGCTGTGGGGGCCAGCCAGTGCAAAGGCATGGGGATGGGAAATGGGGTTTCACATTCTTGGAACAGCAAGTAGACCAGGATGACTGGATTGTAGAGGATACAGAGGGAAGCAGGAAGGAAGAAGAATGGAAAGGTAGGGAGGGACCTGGTTGTTATGAGCTTCTAATGTCAAAGGGCTTTACTTCTGTTCTTGGGTTGGCAGGGAGCCACTGGAATTTATGAAAGGGTTAGAGAGAAGAGTGACAAGGTCAGACCTGTATCATAGGAAAATCACTTTGACAGTTCTGTGTGGCTATTGTTGAAATGTTACAAAAAATTATAAATTATATCTAGCAACTGCCTAGATATGTAGAGTAAGTGAAAGTAAGGAGTCAAAGGGGATGCAAAGGTCAGGAACCTAAGTGACTGGTAAGATGAGGGGGCCCTTGACAGTAATAGTGAAGTTTGGAAGTGGGATGTGTGTGTGAGGAAAAGAGACTTAGTTCTAGTTGTGGACACATCACTGAAGAGCTGATAAGATCACCAAATGAGAGAGAAATAAGGGAAAAGAGAAGGTGGATAAGTCAAGGAGTCAACTAGCATTTAGGCACGTCCTATGGTAGGCCAAGCTCTGAAGATACAAAAAAAGGCCTAAACCAGTTCCTGCTCTTGAGAAGCTCAAGGTCTAATGGGGCAGTCTACACATAAGCAACTAGGTATACACAAGATCCACACAAGATAAACAGGAGATGAACAACAGAAGGTAGAGATTAACATTAGCACTAACAAGTCTTTGCAGAGGGAATAAGTCAAGGAAAGAGAGCTTAGAGCAGGGGTGAGAACCTGCTGCCTCAAGGCCACACATGGCCTTCTAGGTCCTTGGGTGTTCATGACTAAGAAAGGCCCAGTTTTACAGAACAAATCCTTTTATTAAAGGGATTTGCTCAGTGAAGTTTGGATTCAGTTAAAGGGCCCTGCTTGAGGACCTAGAGGGCCACATGTGGCCTGGAGGCTGAAAGCTCCCCACCCCTGGCCTAGAAGAGTGGGTGTGACACGGATAATAAAGAGCAAAGGAGGCTAAGAAAGGATCATAAAGAGAGAAGAATCAAGAGAGACTGAGTCACAAAAACCTACAAGAATCAATCTTCAGCAGAAGGTATTCATTCAGCAGTGTCAAATACTACAGAGAGGTCACGAAATATGAGGATTGATAAGAGGTCATTTTATTTGGTAACACACAGCTAACAAGTATTGGTTAATCACTGACTAAAGGCAAGAAATTATGCTAAGCCCAACGAAAGACAAGAACAAGTCTCTGCCCTCAAGGAGCTTACCTTCTAAGAGAGGGACAACGAGCACAGACATCTAAGATACATACTCATGAGAGCCAGAAATAGTCTCAGGGAAATAGTCTCATAGGGAAGGCACAAGGGAGTGTGGGGGAGAGAAATGGAAAAAGTCACTTTCAGAAGATGAGGTTTTTGCTCAATCTTGTAGGAAGCCAGGAGGCAAAGGTGGCAAGGAAAGAGCATGCCAGTGCCAAGGCACTGAGCCAGAAGAATACTGGGATCACAGGTGGTGTGGAGAGGGCAATACAGAGAAGCCACCCTCTAGAAGAGTGAGATATAATCAAGAGCAATGAGGGCACTGAGAACATATATCATCATCTGCAAACTCCCACACTATAATGACTTCAAAAAACTCAACAAGATGTAATCCTGATGTGGATTTGAAAAGAAGCAAGCTGAAGATGAACTTCCACACAAAAAGTTCTTTATTACCTTCCTAAATGAGAACACAAGAGGAGGTGGAAACAAACTGCACTTTGACAATCAAGTTCAAAGTTTGTTTCTTATTTTTGCATGACAAGGGCTGAGCACAGGAGCCAGGGTATGGCCTTTGTAAACTTTGTCTGGTGGATTTATGTGTAACTGTCATAAGGATCTGCTGTCATTGCCAGGCATGTGAGATAAGAACTAAAAAATCAGGGCTAGCCACAGGCACAAAAAGGCTTTACAAGCATAGAAGCATTACCCTGAACAACATGAAAAAGACCAGACCACCCACAACCTAATATAATTAGAATGTATCAAAGTTATGAATAGGTATTTGGCCAAGTCCTTTTTTAAGAACACTGCAGGATGGTGGCAATTTCTTCCTGGACTTAAGCTAGGCAAAGAAACCATCTAAGGCAGGGATTCTTACCTGGGATCCACAGACCTCCCTGCCTAAGGTGGTCCATGAATAGATTTCTCAAAGTCTGTGAACTTGGATGGGGGGAAAAAAACCTAAGTCTTTCTTTTCACTAACCTCCAACTGTAATTCAGCATTTCCTTCCAGTTATTTAAAAACATCATTCTAAGAATGGGTCCATCGGCTTTACCAGATTGCCAAAGAGGCTCATTACCAAAAAAAAAAATGTTATGAACCCAGTTGTAAGGTAATCAAAATTATCACTAAAAGCACAGGTCAAAGGGCCTTAAAGCCAGAAAGAGCCTTAAGAGGTCACCTAATCCACCCCTCCTCATTTTGTGGATGAGGAAACTAACCAGAAAGGTTAAATGATTTGCCCACTGCAGAATCAGTATTCAATTCGGGGGACTTGAATAACTCCAGGTTCAAGAGGAAGGTTCAGTGCTCTTTTCCAATGACCCTATACTGAATCAGTCAAATAAGCACCTCCTATGGCTCAGGCGCTGTGTTTTCCAAATCACCCTCACAGTCTGTAAAAATGAATCATTTAACATCACCCCTTTTGGCTCAAATGAATAAAGTGCCTGGCCTGGAATCAGGAAGACTCATCTTCCTGAATTCAAATCCAGCCTTCAGACGCTCTCTTGCTGCGTGACCCTGGGCAAATCACTGCTCCCCTCAGTTTCCTCATCTGTAAAACTGAGCTGGAGAAGGAAATGGCAAACTACTCCAGTATCTTTGCAAAGAAAACCCCAAATGGAGTTACGGAGAGTCGGACCGAACAGAACATTTACATTTGTAAGGCACACAACTTCCAAATGCTTTCACGTTTTTCTCGCTGGACTCATCTCTGGAGAGGGAAGCAGGCTGCATTCCTGCTTCGTGGCTACAGAATCCTGAAGCTCGGGAAAATTAAGCGACTTGCCAAGATCGGGGTGCTTAGTCGGGACTTGAACACACTTGTGAACAGCCCTCTACTTGGAAGCAGATTCTAGCACGCAAGTTTGCATGTTCACAGTTTTGCCTCCTCCTTACTTGAGAGAATGGGTAGAGAAGGGGATGCAGAGCAGAGAAGTACGTGGTGGGCAGGGGTCTAAAAACTCTCTTTTCATTCATTTGTGTGTCGGTGTGTACACACACACACCATATTCATATATAGGCCTGGATTGGATAGTTCTTAATAGTCGGAAGGGCCTCTTTTTAGCTCCAAATCTCGCTGCCATCGCGTGCCTGTGATTTCGAAGCAGAGAAGCCATAGGATGCAAGCTTTCCATTTATTCCCGAGGAGCGGACGAATAAGTAACTTTTTTTATAGGAGCAGAATTACAATGGAGACAAATGTTAAAGTAGAGGGACCTGCAGCCCCTCCCCGAAGGCACCCGGGCGAGCCCCAGGGTCCGCACACACGCCGACCTTGCTGACGCCCCGACCGTGCTCTCGCCCCGGCATCCTTTCCCCCGGTGACCCAGTACCTGCAGCTCTCGCGCTCAGCTCTGCCCAGGCCAAGACTGGACGCTGCGCGGGGGCGCCCACGTGGGGCTGGGCCTGGCCCCCTCCCCTCGCACGGCCGCGCTGATTGGCTCCGAGCCGGCCGAGCCTCGCGGGGCGGCCCCGCGGCCCGGCTCTTCTCGCCCCCACGTGCAGGCCCTCCCTGCCCGGCGGCGCTCACCTCAGAGCCGGCGTCGCTTCCACCTTCGGCTTTTTAGCCTGAGGCTCCTCGTCTGCCGCTGCCATCTTCGCGCTCTCTCCCTTACTCCCGTGCCCCTTGCCACAGAAGCGCCCCTCCCCTGCCCGAGGCCACGCCCAAGACACGCCCCCGCTCCTCCCTTCTCCCCTGGCCTTCCCTAGGGCCGGCCCAGGGTGCCCTCTCATCGAGTTCAGCAGGAACGTGAGCCCCTCCCTTCTCAGCCCCGCGAGTATGCCCCGCCCCCAGGTCAGGCGGCCTCCCGGGCCGTCTTAGCCCCGCCCCCCAAGCGGGGCCTTGGCGGGAGAGGGGCAGGAACAAGCTGACGGGCGGCCCCCTGCGCCTGAACGCAGGGAGCCATCCGACCGCCGGCCCCTAAGCCTCTGCTTCGGGATGGAGCGTGCCCCAGGACCTCGGAGACCTTTGCTCTGCTTAGGCATCCCGCCCAGGAGGCGATCCGAGCGCGCCGGTGGCGAAGTCCTCCCTCAGGCAGTGACCAAGACACCCCGGGCCGTGAGGTCCCCGCCGCCGCCGCCGCCACCGCAGCCTCTGAGCCGACGGCCTCCTTCCGGAACGGGTCCGGGTCTGAGCTCGTGCCGCCCGGCTCCTCGGGGTAAGTAAGGCGGGTGATCGGGACGGCGGCCGGGGCTGGAGTCACGCGGAGCGCGGGGTCGCAGAGCCGGGGGCGGCGCCCCTCCCGCCCACTTCCTCCTCAGCGCCGCTGTGGAAGGGCGGGGCGGCTCCTGCGGGACCTGGCATTGCGGGGAAGGGCCGCGCCCCGAGCAGGTGAGGTGAAAGGGTCTCCGAGAAAGGCCGCAGACGCGGCCCCCTCCTCCCGGTCAGCGCCGGCTCCTCGCCGGCCTGCAGTCCCGCGACGCGGCCTCCGGGCCCGCCCGGCCAGAGGACTTGTACCTGCGATCTCTGTGTTTCGATAAGCTAATCTTCAAGCTCTTGTTAAGCGCCTGCTGTATGCCAGGCCCGGTGCCCGGGTCAGCAGAACGGTGCAGAAGTCAGGCGTGCAGCGGGGGACCGCGATGATCACTGTTCTTGCTATTGTCATTACCGCCACGGTAGTAGCGAGCATTCTTACGGGGCTTTAAAGCCCCACAACCCTGAGGGGGTCCTCACTTTACCGGGGAGGAGACGGGCAGGATCGGGGACTTTCCCGGAGTCACGGGAGCATTTGAACTTGGGGCCGGTGTCGGCCTTCTCTTCCCTGCGCCACCTCGCGGCTTCGCATCTATCGACGACCCGTAGAGGGGTGTGACCCGAAGGGAGTCGTGGTCGGGGACTTCGAGAGGCGCCCCAAAGGAGCCCTCACGTGTGCTATTTGTATTCCCAGCCAGGGTTCTCATTGACGTCCGGCCTGTAACTTCTGGTCCAGCTGAGGGCTCTTTGCACTGCCGAGCATGTCCCCCCAAAATAATGTAAAACCCCCACATACACATTACTTTTTTTCCCCAGTATTTTACAGTTTCAAAAGTGGCACTTTAATTATCTTGTTTGATCGAGGTGGGGGGAGAGAACTGTTTGGGCTGCATTCCCATTTTATAGATAGAGAGACTGAGGCCTGGAAAAAAGTTAAGTGATTTGCCTCAAATCATGGAGGTTAGGTCGCCCTGGAGCACTCTTGCTTGTCGTCATACAAATACCTATAGAGTAGCCTTGTATCATCCTACGTGGGAAAGCAGGTTCCCGCGCAAAGTAAGCCTTTGATAATGCTAGAACGACTGACATGATGGTTGATTTGTCCTGCCCGTGACAATAGCAGAGGCAGTGTGTATTTGATTAGTGTTCTTGAGCAGAAGAGAGATGTAGAAATGAAGGTCGAAAGGGTTGTCCATGCTGCAGCAGGACAGATGCCAGCTCTAGGGAGGACTTGAGGTCCTGGAACGTGGCCGGGTGAGATGTGAAGCATGGTCTGTGCTTGGCAAGATACAGCCCCAGGGCAGAGTGCCACAGGTGAGCAGAGGAATGGAGTGTCTCTGCTTCTGATGGAGAGAATGAGGGCAGCCCTAGGGGAGTTGGCCAGGTGCCCTTATGGGTGAGCTTTCCTTGGATGCTTGGAAGGATGTGCAACCCTGAACTATTGCAACTATTGCCTTCAGATCTTCCCATCTCCTTCCCAGGACCTAAAATAGGATTCCCGGAACTCACTCTTCTGCTCAAAAATCTGCCCGTGAAGTAAAAAGTTCAGTCTCTCCCGCCTCAAAAGGCCCCCCACACCCACACCCACACAAAGGCACTTGCACTCTTGAAACCGTGTACCTTTGTTCAGGCTATTCCTAGTACTTGGAAAATTCTCCTCCACTTTCTTCACCAGTTGAATTGCCACCCTTCTTGTAAAAGCCTTTCCATAAAAAGCTCTTTGTTATCAAACATTACACAGTTATTATGTAATTACATATTATGATAGCTGACATCATTTTTACGAAATATTTTTTTATATTTTCACTTCTATGATGAACAAGAACTATTGTTAGACCCGTTTTGGTTTTGCAAATGAGGAAACTGAGACCTAGAAAATTTAGGTGATTTCCGCTGGGTCAGAGTGACCAAGGTAGGATGTAGACCCTGGTTTCTCCTACATCTGAGTTCACTGTTCTTTCTACTATACTGTATTGCCTTTTCTAGATATCTGTTACTGTTTTATCTCCTTGATTATAAACTCCTTGAAGTCCAAGCTTTATCTTTATCTAAACATTACATCTTCCCTATGTTGTACATAGTGCTCTGTATACAAGGGCTTAAGATGCTGCGTTTTCTGTCGTCAGGCAGGAGATGCTAGGTTTCCTGTAAGCAGTATGAATGAACCCCATTAAGTGATTTCAGAGGGAGTCTTTGAAATATGGGTAAGATTTTAACAAGGATAGGGGCTAATCTTGAGTGGAGAAAAAAGTGATCCGCAGAGTAGAAATTAGAAAGCTAAGATCACAGGAATGTTTCATAGTAGAAGACACTGTTAGAAGATATAGTAAGTATAATTGCTACTGGAGAATGTATGAAAACCCAGATGCTAATAAGTGCCACAAATAAAATTCAAACCCAAGTCTTCCAAGTCCAGTGTTTTTATCCACTACCCCACGCTGTGGTAGGCACTGAGAAGTCATTGAATTGATGTTATTACAGTTAGACTTGGGAAGGTGAACCTGGTCTGTAGGGAGATGGGAGGTTTGGAGACAGTTTGGGAGGCTAGTGCCTTGAACTTAAAAGTGGCGACAATCAGAATTAGAAAAGAGCCAAGTGACATTGTGAGAGGAATTTTTTTAACCTTCCTTTTTACTGATGTCTTATTTTAATAGAATAAAGAGGGAAGCACAAAGAGAAATGCATACAACAAGCAAAACAACACCAAAAAAGCAATTGTACATCTTTATAATTTGCCATTTGTTTAAAGGAAGGCTTTAACAAATAGTATCAGCATTGTCCATGTTGCTAACTTGAGTTTTGTTGCCATTTTTCTGTATGGTTATAGTCAGTGTATACATTTCTTTGGGTGTGCCTTTTCTGATCTCTTATTTATCTGAATCTTCTTTAAAGACCTCTAAATTCTTCATATTTATCTCATACAGCACAATAATGTGTCATGTCATTTTGTTCACTATCTTTATTGGATAAGCTCTTCTTTGCCACAAGGTGTTGTGCAGTTTCTCATCCACTATTCAATTTTCCCCCCATAGGATCTAGGTGACTTGTCCTAGATCTTAAAGTTAGTAAGGGATAAAGTCCAAGTTCGGCATTATTTCTAAGGATAAAAATTGCAAGTACTCCATCAGGTTCACATAACTGATGAACTATTAACAGAAACTGTTTGTGAAAATTGACCAAAATTGGTTCTTAAATTCTAAAACACCATAAATGTGAGCTCCTATTTGTGCTACTGTGAAATATTAAGACAGAACTCTGGAAAGTTAAACCCCTGGGGAACATGTGAAGGAAGGAATCAGTAGAGAGACTTGACGAAATCAGACGAATTAATAACCTGAACATTTTCCCTTCTGGAATGGGATATTCAGTATCACTTAATTCGAGAGATAACTGCCTAGAAGAATGAGTAGAAAACCTATATTTCACCTAAGTTGAGGCTTAGGACTTGCTGTTTCCATTAAGTGTTAATAACTTAGTACTTCAAGAATCTTGTTTCTGTGAGGTGGTTACTCCCATTTACCAACACAGATTGTAAGTCCTTACTGTATCATCTTCATAAGTTTCTGTAGCTGAAAAAATTCATCACCTACCAGGCTTCGAGAGGTGATCCACTCCAGACTTAGCCAGGTTCACTTTCACATGGACATATATGCATTGTTAGGTCCCAAACCTTTCCAGCCTAGTCAGACCTACCTGCCAAAGCTTGTGCTTTGTTACCATAGCCCTCAAGAGCCCGGGTTTACCTCTACGCCATGATGAGGGATCAGAGTAAGCTTTGGGGAGCTTAGTTTTCCACAAAATATTTCATTGGTTATGTAGACTGGAACAAAAATCAGCTGAGTGAAAAATAACCAGTTACCATAAATACTCCTCACTGTGGCCATTTCACTTTAAGATGTGTGCCATTCTGTCTTACAGATGTTCAGGTAGTTTTTAATATAATCTCTGATATTCATTAGACTTTTTATACATACCCGGGCAAGAATTAGACTTGCAAAATCTGACATGGGATATCTGCTTAACCACTCAACATAAACCAAACAGTGGTCTTCAGATGAATCCATGCTTCTTTTACCACAGTGCACTAAAGAAACTCTGGAGTTTCTCAGTTTAGGGTCAGAGCTCTATCACCTCTCTTTAGTTTAATCTTGTAGTGAAAGAATTCCTTCCTGGAAAATCTTCCTAACTGAAAAGCTGTTTTTATTGGCAGTTATTCAGGGTCTCTGCAGAGTACAATACAGCCAAACAGTCCAGATTTATCACTGTTATCCTTAACTAAGTTTAAAGCATCATTCTTAACACTTCTCAGCTGTGTTTAGTATAAAAGCCAAATTTGAACTTCTTTGACCCTCAGGAGAGTTTATTTTTTCCAACCACATTAGGACCAAGGATGCTTGGACATGCTTCAGTATTCAACATGGTGAGGTTCTTTCCTTTAAGACAGAGGTTCTTCACCTGGGGTCTCGACCTCCAGATAGATTTCAGGAAGTTCATGAATATGGATGGGGGGAAAAAAACTACTTCTTTATTTTCATTAACCTACAACTGAAATTCTGCTTTCCTGTCAGTTAAAAATAAAACATTCTAAGAATTGCATAGGTGTCACCAGACTGCCAGAGGGATCCATGATGTGGGGAAGGTTTAAGAATCTTTGCTCTGGGATCACTTACTCCATTGGTGCTAGTGCAACAGCGTTTCCCTTCAGCCTTTCCCTTCTCTTATTTCATGACTAGTGCATATCCTCTTCTGCTCATATGTCTTTTTAATGTCTTTTATGCTGCTTCTTATGTATTTCTTCATTGCTAATACGCCATAACCCATTTACACCCACTTTTCCATTGCATCTCTGAGTGAACCACAATTTTGATTTCTTCCTATGCTGTATCCTATGCTTTGTAGGTATATAACACCACTTGAATTCTTTTGATCAGGTTGTAACATATACAAGTACTATAAAAATGTGGGAAGAACAATAATAATAACAAACCAAGAAACATGAAATTCTAAATTAGGGCAAACTTGGTCCCAAGATGAGAACATGCTCCTTCCCTCCCTCCTTATGGGAGATGGAAGTAGATTTGAATAAGGAACACTCCATATAATGTTAGGCTTGAGTGATTTAATGATTAGTTTTGCTGAACTGTTTTAATTTCTCTATCTTATTCTTTGTTATAAGAGGTGACCCCAGAGCAGAGGGTAGGGTGCAGAATAGATTGGGAAAGGTAGCTCTTTTAAGAACAAAAGATCCCGATTGTCTTTTGTTCTTATTATCTTGAACAGTACTTTTCTGAGAGACAATCTAGTCTACTCTCTTCCCCTTTGAGGCCAAGTTCATTTTCCATTTTAATAATTCAAGATATACATATTGATAGATTCACTCACGGCTACCTGCTATTGCCTGTCAATAATGTCTTCGTCAGAACAAGAGACATTCTTCATCCACTTGCTTTTTCCTGGTAGGTGATCTAGCTAAGCTGATTTTGAGTGATTGTGATTTAATTTAAAATGTTCTGCATTTTTCTAGGTCTTCATTCAGTCTATCCGCTGTAATCTACTATAAGGAATATTTAGAGGGCCTCACTTTCTATAGAAGATCTCTCTTCCACTTGGACTCTGCTGCCAATACCATTTGCAAGCTCGTGTCTTTGTTTTATACCTGGCTTGATATTAATAATCAATGAATTATCAAAGTTGTCTCATATGACATCTTCCAAGGAATCTTGTGTGGTTTTAAAATATGCATGGGGTGAATCACTTTGGGCCTTAGTTTCTTGTTGTTTTTTTTTATCTGTAAAATGAGAAATTTGAACCAGAAGCCTTCCAAAGCCCTTTCCAGCTTGATGATTCTATGATTTAGCGTGTGTTGCATCAAATATTTTATAAAATTTATCATTCCAGTGTCTCTTTTATCAAGAATATTTGTTTTAAAGAAACAAAAAGTAGAAATAATCTTCAGCAAAGGTTTTCAAAAGATTTTCCATGAAATAAAAACAAAATATGACTCATAAATCCCTTATTCTTGATAGAAATTCTTGACTAATTAGTTTCTGCATTAAGCCCGTGTATTCTAGAGCCACTTTAGTATTTTGACACCCAAACAGAAATATGAGACTGTATCTGAAAGCAAGCCTAAGACACAAGATTGGATCAAGTGGGAAATTTTAGCAGGTAGCTGATTTTAATCTCTTCCATTCTGCAGACTTGGAAGCCATTTTATCTGCTGTTTCTAATGGCTAACCCTCTAAACTATTAGTTGCAGTTCTACTTATGTATTAACATCCCATGATCACTGAAGCTGTCATGGTTATCAAACCGTTGAGTGTTACTTGATAACTGTTCAAAATGTGCTAGGCAGTATTGTTCAAGAGGATTCATTGCAAAGTGAATAGAAATGGTCCTAAAGTCAGAAGATTCATGTTCTACCTCTGAAGTATACTGTCTGTGACCCTAGGCAAGCATTTCAGTGTCTCAGTGCCTCCAGAAAATTCAGAGATTTTCAGATGCAGAACAGTTGCCAACCTTCACCAGTAGAAGGAATTTTCATAGGGAGTTCCCTATCGCAATGAAATCATGAATAAGGAACAACAAAAACAAAGCAGTATTGTTTAAACACTGCAAAATTTATGTGAATAACTTCATCCTACTTATTGAGGCCTCAGGGCTAGGCCATATCCATAATGTTCCTCCTAGTGCTAATATTTTGTGACTTAACATTCAACAGTGCTCTACTAATGATTGAACTGTTGGCCCATTCCCAAGACCTTCCTGAGACCCCTGCATTGTATTTCAGGTGGTTTTCTAGGTGGATAATTTCACATAAAATAGCTGGAAAAGATAAGGGTCTGTAATAATAAGACGTTTCAGCTAGAAAAAGGAAAGTAAACCTTCAGTAATTATCAATTGATGAGAAGAGTTTTAAACTTTCGTCCCCAGAACATGATCCACAGTCTGTTCCTCATAAACTGTTCTGGGGACATCTTCCTGGAAAAGCATTGGAAGAGTGTCGTGAGCCAGTCTGTCTGTGACTATTTCTTTGAAGCCCAGGAAAAAGCTGCTGATGTCGAGAATGTGCCACCTGTCATCTCAACGCCTCACCACTACCTCATCAGCATCTATAGGGACAAACTCTTCTTTGTGTCTGTCATACAAACAGAAGTGCCACCACTCTTTGTCATTGAGTTTCTGCATCGAGTCGCAGACACTTTTCAGGTTGGTTATTTTTCATTTATGTCCTAAATTGCTTTAGTAAAGATTTTACAGACACAAGATAGAAAGACACCTAAGTATTGATAATGTTCTTAAGTTGTTAAACTCTGCTCTAGAGTCTTGTTTAACCTTTGTACCTTCTGTTAGAGGCTTAGTGAGAAGTAAACCCAGGAATACTTGGGTTCCATCCCTGTCACTTAACCTTTCCATGATTTAGGCCACTGTCTAAAGCTATTAAGTTGGCAGAGAAGATGCCAACCTGCACTGGTAGACAAGGTCCTGACCAAGAGTTCCACGCGCCAATGGAATTACAGGTCAAGGCCCTATCCCTCGTCTATTAAAGACTACCACAAATAAGGCTGCTCATACATGTGCTTTTTAATGTCCTCCCTCCCCCGCCCCCCAAAAAACCCCAGCATAAACATTGTTTATATACAAAACTTTGCTTAAGTCTGTGAGATTTAATGGAAATTAGTTGTCTTAACTCATCTGAAAAATACTACCAAGATGTTAATGGTGATGAGAGTATACAGAATTATAACTAAAGGTGTTTCTTCTGTTTTGTATTTTAATGCAGTCCTCAGCCAAGGATTTGTGTTCATTAAAGTAAGCTTGTCTGTCAGAAGTAAAATGAATTTGCTTTCCTTCATGTGTTTTGTTAGGACTACTTTGGGGAGTGTTCAGAGGCTGCAATTAAGGATAATGTGGTCATAGTATATGAGCTCTTAGAAGAAATGTTAGACAACGGATTTCCTCTGGCAACTGAATCTAACATCTTGAAAGAACTGATTAAACCACCCACAATTCTGCGCTCGGTCGTCAATTCTATTACAGGTATGGTCAGGTGTTCTACTAAAAGCTCTAAGATGAAAAGACTTTTTTATAAAGAAACGTACAGCAGTATTAAAGCTAAAGAAATTTTGTCCAGAATACTGGTGCATTATATGCAGCAGCAGATGTAGATATCTTGTCAGGGACATTGGTTAACCGTAGTGCTGTATTGATTCAACAAATAGTTCAGTTCAGCATCAAAACAGTCCATGTATGTAAGGAGCTTACTTTTCTGCTGACCAAATATTTTTGTTTCTTTTTAAAGGTTTTTGAATCATAGTATGTTATCAATTCTAGTCTCTTCCAATATGACAACACTATTACTGTTTGCACTTTATTACAGTCCTCAGACGAGGATTTGTGTTCGTTAAAGTAAGTTCATCCATCAAAAGCAAAATGCATCTGCTTTCCTTCATACATTATTATATACATTTTTTAGAACTACTTTGGTGAGACTTCAGAGGCTGCATTTAAGGATAATGTGGGTCATAGTACATGACTTCTTAGAAGAAATATTAGACAGCGCATTGCCACCTAGGAAGCACAGTGGTTAGAACTCTGGGCCTGGGAGTCAGGAAGACTGACCTGAGTTCAAACCTGCCCTATGCAATTCACTTAACCTCTGTCTGCCTCAGTTTCCTCAACTGAGATAGTAATAGCACCTTCCTCTCGGGGTGGTTGTGAAGATCAAATGGAATAATATTTATAAAGTGCTGGGCACAGTGTCTGACTAGGCTCTTAGTATCTCTTTCCTTTGTATAAAAAGCAGACATTCTGATCTCATGTAAACATATTAAATACTCACTACACTGGAATACTTAATATGCCTAGCTGTAATATTCTAGTAAACTGTAGCTAGCACTCACAATGTTTTGTCCACACAAAGATTATAGTCAGAAATAAACAGGAAAATCATTCCATTCCTGAGACCTCTTCATCATGTTAGGTACATTAGTTTAACTCTTGCATTTGGACAAAGGTAGTTATATTCATTTGGACATATTTTCAGAAAAGGGTTTTGAAACCTAGATACCTCTACAAGGATTTTTTAAAGTGGCATATATCATCTCAAATATGCTAGAGAACTATGAAAGTCCTTTTTTTAAGTATTCTTGGTTGCCTGGGCAAAAATTACTGTTATTTTCAAAAGTCTGGACCTGACCAGTCAGTAAATATTTATTAATAACCCACTATATGCACAGCACTATATTTGAATCAGCAAAGAAGTTTAAGGTGTGATCTCTTACCTAGAGGAGTTTAAAGTCTAATAGGCAAGACACAGACGTGTTAAAATTAATTAGCAACATGAGATATTTAAAAAATACAAAACTGCAATAGGATAGATAAGTGAATGAGAAAGCATTTGTTCTGTGCTGCTAAGCCTTAACATATTACTTGAACACACATACATGTCCGTATATATGTATACACATGTAATACAGACCAAAACAAGTGCAGCAGCACAAATGCAAAAAGAAGTTTATATGCCGATAACGTAAGGACATAGAAATGTCTCCAGTTGTTCTCTCTGTATCTCATTTTCACTGTGTGACCAACCTGCCTCCTTTTCCTAGAGTAACATCACTCGGTAACATTGAGCATATGTATTGATTAGTAAATTCTATAGCCAGCTTAACACCCACACAGGATATTTCCATCGCTCTTTGGATTATCTGTAATATTAATTATTCTGAGATTTTGTTCATTTTTATAGCATCATTGATTGGCATTAAAGGTATACTTTTGTAGATGGCACAGTAGACAGTCAGAAGACTCATTTTTGTGAGTTCAAATCTGGTCTCAGGCACTTAATAGCTGTGTGACCCTGGGCAAGTCACTTAAACTTGTTTGCCTCAGTTTCCTCATCTGTCAGATGAATTGGAGAAGGAAATGTCAAACCACTCCAGTATCTCTACCAAGAAAACCCCAAATCGGGTCACAAAGAGTCAGATACAACTAAAATAACTAAACAACAAACAGCTTGGTAGTATGAACAGTTTGGGAATCATTGAAAGCTGTGTGTGTGTGTGTGTGTGTGTGTGTGTGTGTGTGTGAGAGAGAGAGAGAGAGAGAGAGAGAGAGATCCCAGATGTAATCCAACACCACTTCTTCCTATATTCTAGGCCCATTTCATTATCCATCTGTAGCACTTATCTAAGATATGTGCTGTGTCCAATTGTATGTCACAGTCAGAACATCATGAATTTTCATCTTTGTTTCTCAAGTGTAGACAGTCAGAGCAATATTTTTGTTTTATTTTCACTGAGTAATATTTATAAGGTCCTCAGTTCACAGTGTAAATACTATGTCATTGGCAAATAGGAGCATTTGGAGACCCTCACCACCAGAAGATAATCTTTGTTTTGTTTGGGCCACACACAGGATCTTTTATGACCTTGGGGAACCCTGTTGACCCATTTCCTTGTCTAGCACCTTCCATGAGCTCTGTATTCAGAGGAGAGCTGAGCAAAACTGGCACTGTGATCATCATAGAGTCTGCAGTAGTGTGAATATTCCCATAAGATAGACCTTGTCTGAGGGGAACCTTCTTCTCAGTGGCAGTTTGCTCATTTGGGTCAAATTCTTTTTTAAAACCAATTACACAGCAAGATCTTAGAATTTGTACTTGTTAGTGTGTGACTTTAAAGATTTAGTAATTCTCCATAGAAAATGGCCTTCAGAAGCCTGCCCCTTCCCTCCTGGGTTTCCTGCAGGATACTCCTCATGGTGCACAGAAGCATACATATTAGTCAGTAATTGCTGGTATGTTAACACATACAAATTAAGCACAATTTTTTCAAAGTTAGAACCAACTGGTATAAATACCTCTAGCATCAACTGAGGGGAAAAGAACACATTTAATTAATAAATGCATTTGTTGCAGTGTTTCATCCATCTGTGATTTTGTGTTGGATACTTCTACCAGTTTAGAACATAATCTCTTTACAATTCAGTAAATACTATTCAGGAGTTCCTGAGCACAAAAAAATCCCCATTATCATCCTGTATCTAACCTCTGAACTTAGCTGGGCTGGTCTTCAGAGCTTGTGATCTCCTGGCATAGTTTTGGAGAACCCAGCATCCCTTTCAGATCATGTCATGTGCCACATGACATATACAAAACTACTCTTCACAGTTAGAGTTAGTCCAAGAATATAATAAATAATGGCTCATATAAAGTTGTTGATCCCTGGCCAAATGCAGAATAGATCCGTTGGAATTTTTTTTTTCAGTTTGAAAACATTTCATGATCAGAGTAGTTTTCTGAATTGGAGTAGTTTGGGGAGACCAAAGGCTGGTGATTAGTTCTGAAGCCTTGGTCTTGGTGTGAGGGGATGATAGCGACCTGAACAAGGGTAGGGTAGAAGAAATGGAAAGAAAAAGAATAGATGTAAGAGGTGCTAAGAAAGAATGCTGAAGCTCCTTATTCAGTGTGAGGCCAAGAAAAACTGTCACAGATTCAAGATGATTACGTATTGATTGTTGGAGGTCACTTGTTTCTGTGTGACTGAACATTAAGTAATTCATGCCTGGAGAGTGTGCTCTGGTATCTGGGCCTACGCTGAATATTAACCATTTCCTACTATTCCCCACTAATTCTAGCTTGGCTGACTAATGTGAGGCTGAATGTCAACTAGCCAGCTTAATTAGCTTTAGCTACAATTTATGACTCCTGAATATACACAAAAAAATGGCGCTGATCAAGAGACTCTACAAATTGCCATAACTAAAAAGGAGAAACATATTTCAGACCCCAGTGTCACATTGCCAGCAACACTTCAAACTGTTGGGATTGCTGTTCTGGTTCCTTCGTTTCAGCCATGTCAGACTCTTCTTGACCTCTTTTGGGGTTTTCCTGGCAGAGAGCTGGTTTTTGTTGGAGTAGTTTTGTCATTTCCTTCTCCAGCTCATGTGACAGATGAGGAAACTGAGGCAAACAGGGTTAAGTGACCAGCCCAGCATCATGCAGCTAGTTAATTAAGTCTGAGGCCAGATTTGAATGCAGGAGGATGAAATTTCCTGACTCCAGGCCTCATGCTCTATCCACTAGACCACCTGCCTGCCAGATCAAAATTACTGCAGGCTTAAAGGGACATCGACAATCCTGGGAGATAAAATGCAAATGGCTTCATTTTACAGATGAAGAACCTGAGGCTGATTTTGACTTAGAATCATGGAATGCTCATGACCTTCAGAGACCTTCTCTTTCAACTTTCATTTTGTAGATGAGGAAACAAAGGCCAAGAAGCAAACTGATACCTAGTGTCAGGGAATTTTACTTGAGGTCTCTGGGTTCCTATCCTCTTTCCATTACCTCACACTGCCTTTCTTGAAGGACAGCTACATCCTCACACTCATGTGACTGGACTGATTTTAAAGGGGGAGGGGGGTTGAAGGAATGTTATTCCTTTTTTGACCCTGCTTGGGGCTCTGCCTGCCTGCATCCCTATGGTATTGGCCTTAATACTAGAGAACCTAGTTATCATTTGATTCTCAGTGAAGACAGTCTTTATAGAAAGTGCTGAAACAACCAGCCCCTTCTTCTGTCCATGGCAATAGGCTGAAGTTTTGTTCAGCTCCTGGAATCAGGTTAGGGTTCTGTTAACACTCAGGAAGCAGGAGATAAAGTAAAGGAATACAACCTGGTTTGGCAGAGGGCAGAGGACCACATGGCCTGTTTTCTGCTCTCAAAATTTAATCATGCTCCTATGGATGTTTTCAACAATCATCCTGAAAACTCCCATCATTTCTTCCCCAACTCGTGAGGCCACACATGCATGCTGCACACACACATATATATATGCAAAGATTAAACACTTAAGTATATGTTCTGTTAATAGTTGTTTTGTGAACTAAGCCAGAGAAAGGTTTTTCTAGCAACAGTTCTGTGCAGGTATTTTCAGCCTTCTCCCCCGATTTCCAGGCAGTAGTAATGTTGGAGATACACTCCCCACGGGACAACTTTCCAACATCCCATGGCGTCGTGCAGGTGTGAAATACACAAACAATGAAGCTTATTTTGATGTGATTGAAGAAATAGATGCCATTATAGACAAATCAGGTAAGTGCCTCTGAACTTATTTAGGGGGAAAATAAAGCAGTCTATGAAAGTGGAATGCAGAGTTGAGATGCCCCAGGCTATCTGGTAAAAGGCATTGAACCTATTTTAATGATTTTTTAAAAAATCCATTCTTATTTTATTAGAATTCTACTTTAATTTTAGTGAACCAGAGTGAAAAACTATTGAGTATGTCTAATTGAATGGCTACCTTTTTACCTTTAATAAGACCCTGTTCCTCCCTGTTCTCCATAGTGTTCCCTGAGGTCTCTCTTACACATTTCTCAGATGTTTTTAAAGGACTACTTATTATGATACCTTCATACTTCATTACCATTGGTTTCATGAAGTAATAGAGGAAGTGTAACCCATTCTATTAGGAAACTGGTTCTGAAGATGATTTGTAACCCCTGTGTGGAACAGCCCTCCACAATTGTTTCATAGTGAAATAAAATGATAGGGATGATATTCCTCAGAAACATTAGGTTCCAACACAAGTTGGGAAAAGGCCATGGCATTCAGGAAGCTGAGTTCTTGTGACGAATCTTCTTTTCATTGATCTGCTTATTGAGGTGCGAAGCTTTCATCAAGCTTGACACCCGAAGAGTATCTTCAGTTACTTTAGATACATCATGTTCCCAGCATAGACCCAGATTCAAAGGATCTTAGCAAAACTGTGCTGTTTAGTCTGTTTTCCTTGCTTTAGGTTCTACAGTCTTTGCAGAAATTCAAGGGGTCATTGATGCTTGCATTAAACTTTCTGGAATGCCTGATCTCTCCCTTTCCTTCATGGTAAGTTTTATTTTCCTCATCCAAAGTCTTGTGTCCTTGGCAGGCAGTCCTAATGTACCCAGAATGACCACGGGAAATACTGAGAGTGGTTCCCAGGTCTTGGTCCTGGCAGCAGTAATTACAAATGTTATTTTACTGAGATAATTCTGGAGCAGCTCCTCAGAAAGTAGTTCCCTGCCTGCTTACTCAGCCGTTAAGAAAAAGGCTCTGGCAATTTTAGATGCAGTTGAGGTTGCCTACTCAACCCCACAGGGTTTTTTTAGAGTATCATTTTCACTACATAATAATGATTGTGCTTTACTACTTATTAAAGATGTTTAACATTTTGTTTTACTTAAAACCACTTACTTTTTTCACTTCTCCCTAAGATGTGACTTTGTATTTTCATCTATAGAAGTTAATGGATATAAATATTTTTTTGTTTTTCTCGTAGAACCCAAGGCTTCTAGATGATGTCAGCTTCCACCCCTGCATTCGTTTCAAACGCTGGGAGTCAGAAAGAGTCCTGTCATTTATTCCTCCAGATGGAAACTTCCGACTCATTTCCTACCGTGTCAGCTCCCAAAAGTATGTTAACAAGGATTATATGCATGCTGCTTTGTCTGGGTTGGACTCGTTTTTGTCTCAGTCTGCTGGTTGATATTTTGTCTTAAAACATTCCTTCTGCCCCTCCCCTTTGAGTGAGCAGTGGCAAGACAGAAAAACCCCAGAAAGGTGAGTTTTCATCCAGAGCAAAAGCAAGAAAAGAGAGGCCTTTTCAGAAAGTCTGCAGGTGAGAATCGGCATTTCTAACTGCACAGCAGGCAAAGGGAGGTCTTGAGGGTCTTCGCTCAGTACCTCAGTGTCCTTTCCCATTCTGTGGCTCACAGCGCTGTGAAGGATTCCCTAGAGCGTCCCCAAAGAGACCTTGGTGAACAAACTTCACGGTATTTTTTCTCTGTGCTAAGTTTGAAATTAGATAAGGTTTGTGCTAATTTGTTCATTCCTCCCCTGAAAGTAGCAGAAGGTAGCTGAGAAACATCAGGACAGAGCTTACTACTATCAGGGCATAAGGGGAGAACCTTTACATTTAGAATTCTAAGGACTGACTATGGAATCTCCATGTCCTTGAACTGGAGGGAGTATGGGGGTTGGGCATATTCTTTGACCTTATCTCCCAATATGGTACCCAGCACTGCAATACAAGAGCAGCTGCCATTCTAACTATCCCATTTTATAGATGAGGAAATCAAGGTTCTGGGAGTTAAGGGTCCTACAGTGGGTGGCAGAGAAGGGTCTCTGTGTGTTCATGTGACCACCTAATCCCTCTTACCTTCCCCCACGCCTTTCCTTCTAGTTTAGTGGCAATTCCAGTGTATGTGAAACATAACATCAGCTTTAAGGAGAACAGCTCTTGTGGCAGATTTGATATTACAATTGGACCAAAGCAGAACATGGGGAAAACCATCGAAGGCATCACAGTGACTGTTCACATGCCCAAAGTCGTATTGAACATGAATTTAACTCCTACACAAGGCAGCTACACATTTGATCCTGTCACTAAGGTGAGGCGCTTCTTTCTAATTCGTCGGTAGCCAAGAGTGATTGGGAAGTCAGTTGTTTTCTTTGGACAGCGTCTTCTTCCAACCTAAATTTCTCATTCATTACGATGAGTTCTTTGACCTCTGTAAGTTGAAAATGCTGCTGTCTACACAAGCTTCCAAGCTGGGGAAAAAGGTGCTTGTCTGACTGGACTCTGGGGGACTTGAGGGGAAACCAAGCTTTGTTTATTCTTTGGATTATTTTTGCTTCAATTTGTGTCCAGTTTCAAAGTAGCTAATATCTACTAATCTGATTATGAGCTTATAACCAAAACTCCTTAAAAAGGAGAGAAAACCTTGGTCGTTGTTAGCAAGATTCAACTTAAACTTTACCCTTTTATTATTTATTGATGAAAACTGACTTAATAAATGCAATATGCCCATTTCCCAAAAGCTATAAGGAAGCATATTATTCCTCCATTAAGGCCAGAGTATGTGTGCCATGTGGCTGCTCGGCAGAAAGAGAAATTGGGGAGCCAGAGAGGAGATGTGGAGCAGAAGAAAGGGCAGAGGTACAGCTGAGCTTTATCAGGAAGCAGAGCTGGTCCTTAGACAAAATATCTATACTTAATGTCATTTGATTCCCCAGATTTCCAGCATTCGCTAGGTAAAATAATGAATGCAAAAGCCAACCTTGAAGATGTAAAAATTCCGTGTAAATATAAGGTAGTATTCATTATAGTCTCTTTTTGTATCACTTTCCACAGAATAAGCTTTTCTTCCCCTTTAAGATATAAAGCAGTTTCTTATTGTATAATGTGTTTTTGGTGAAAGGTTTTCATATGAGTAATAAGAAATGTACGAATGATTCACTGCCCCATGTTAATTTATGAAGAGTCTGGTTCTTTTCAGTAGTTTAGTCATTGAGCTACCAGACATGATGATAGGAGTGAGTTAGGAGGATCTCAAAGATCACAGATACCAATTCCCTCATTGTACAAATGAACCAAGTGGCCCTCAGACCTTGGAACTTGTTTAAAATCTTCAAGTTACTTGTAACTGAGCCAGGTCTAGAATCCAGGTTTCTTAGGGTCCAGTCCAGTTTTCCAACCCCTGCATTGTACTTCAGGGAACATGTATCTTCATATAGAGAAGGTTTCTGGCATTATTTGACTTTGGAGTATCTCACACTGATGCTGTTGTACTTTGGTTTTTATTTAATAAGGTGCTGACTTGGGATGTTGGGAAGATTACCCCCCAGAAGCTTCCAAGTCTTAAAGGATTGGTGAATTTACAGTCTGGAGCCCCCAAACCAGAAGAAAACCCAAGCCTCAACATTCAGTTCAAGATTCAGCAACTTGCTATTTCAGGTCAGGATGTTACATTCAGTTGTCTTGTGTTTTGGGGAAGGTGAGAGGTACTGAACTCAGTTGATAGTATCTGAGATGGCCATCTCCAGAAAGTGTCACCATTCCATTTTTCTTTAGGTTAAACTATATATACTGTGATTCCTCACATACCACTGATAAGCATCCACACCCCTATTAGCAAAGCAGGTTTTCTTTGGAGGACTATAGCATGGAGGACTATGTTGCTCAAGCACCTAAAAGCAGAACATGTCATAAGTAAGCAAATGATATACTGCTTGAAACCCTATCTAGGTTGTGAGTTACTAGCAGATGCCCAGCAGAGGCTGCAGGTCTTCGTGGTGCCGGGGGGTAGGGTGCAGTCTGTTGGGTTTAACCTCCAAAACTACCTGGCATTTATTCTGTGCTGCACATTTATGCAGAGGGAACAACGGTGTTATAGTCACTCTCTTTCCCTTCCCTTCTTCTCTTCACACAGGCCTGAAAGTAAATCGCCTTGACATGTATGGAGAAAAATATAAGCCATTTAAAGGAGTCAAATACATCACGAAAGCTGGAAAATTCCAAGTGAGGACATGAGAAGAGGCCATACATCCCACAAGATCAGTGTCTGTTTTCCAAGTGTCATTACAATCTGCTGCTTAGTGACTTAGGTTGCTGTTAGGTACCAAGTGGGTGGGAAATACTCATTATTTACATTTGTGTAGAGCGCCTTCTCTGAAAAAAAAAGGTAGCTTAGTGGTTGGAACAGATTTCTTAAACAGCTTTAAGCTAAGGAACTCTTTTCTAATGACTTAGCTTATTTTTAAACTTGTCAGTTTTGGAGCCAACAAACAGCTTGTTTCCACTGCACAGGACGGTTGGAGGCTACACTCAGCAGAGCACAGGCGGGCAGGCGGTCACCCCTGGACCTCCCTGTCCTCTGTCCTTGACCTTGGCGTGCAGGAGGCATGAGAATCCCAGGGCAGTAGCCGGACTCTGTTGTCACGTGATAGCCGTAGCCAAATGTTGTCTTCACTGATCTTGTTCGTCCCCAGTCAGTCTCCTCCCTCCCCAAACAGTTTACAGCAGACTGCCTCTTCAAGTGTTTGCCTTACTCAGCTTTTCACTTGTGCCATTAAGCAAGCATGGTAGCAAAAGGCCCTTCCCAGACCACCCTGGTGGGGAGCACGACCGCTTCATTTTCACAATACTGGGTTTTGTATTTTTATAAAGGAACTTTTTATGTAAAGCTCAGACTTTGATTTCCAGCAACCTTGCTGCAGTAAATGCCACCTGAATTATGGGCCACAGATTCAGCTCTTAGCACAGCAGAAATCATTTGTATTAAAGGGGACAAATGCTTTAGTGAGAATCCAAGGGAACACTACTTAAAGCAAGCACAAGATTTTGAGCTTCTTAGCAAACAGAGAACTAAAAACTAAGTAGCAATGGAGAACTCAAATCGTACTGTCTGTCACTCTGTGTATTTCCTAAGTCTTATCAGAACAGCCCTTTTGCCAGAGTTTACCTTGAATGCCTCATGTCCCACATCAAGTTCTTTTCCTGAAAATAAGGAAATTGTCATGGAAAAAGTTACACTTCTTTATTCTGTTGATTTAGCATGTTTTGCTGAGATTGCAGTAATATACACGGGTTGATGTGGTTGACATCTCAGACTGCCAAAGGCCAAGTAGTTTTATCCAACAACAAGGGTTTAGAGACCGAACCATAGGGGTTTTTGTTTTATTAAATGTGAAGGAAGAGGAAGTTTCTGGGCTGTGGTCTCCTTGCTCATTTTTCACATGTTGCCAATCAAACTGTATAATCAGACCATACCTCACTTTGGATTCTTTCCTCTCTTAGCCCCCTGTTTCCTTACCCTGTCAGCCACAGTCTTACACCTTTTTAATAGTACTTTTGTCATTCAACATCTAAGGATGGGAGTTGATTCATGGAACTCTCTCACACTATTCAGCAACACGAATTTCCCCTTGTCATCAAGGCCCTCTGGGGGCAAGTATGTTTGTATTGCCAACCTGACTTTGGACTCAAAAGTAGATAGACAGCTAGAAAAGGGAATGGCACATAGATGCTAGTTCAAATTTAACACATATTTAACATTTCATTTAAATTTCTAGGGTGATCACAATACTGCCAAATCATAATTATCTGCTTGCCATGTCTAAGATTACCTCAATTTAGTTGCCTCTTCAAGCCCTTCTCTCCAGTGATCCGTCAACCCCTCTGCACTCTTTCTGTCCCTCATCAGAGTCCCATAATTGGACTCCTTTCTTCCATTGGAATCCTTCATTCCAACCAGTTTCCATCTTCTGTAACTTGGAACTAGGCATTTTTCTTCGTGATGTCTCTTGCATAGAATCCCATGGTATGCAAGCAGTTTCCTTGCTGCGAGAAGTTTCTTAAGCCAAGCTTTCCCCTGGTGGATTCTTTTGCTTTATTCAATTATTGTATTATTTGGTAGAATTAGAGAACACTTCAGGTGGAGGATCTGATTCCTATGTGTCTCGCCAGCACCGGCTGCACTATTAATAAAGAGATGAAAGCAACAAGATGACTGCTGACTGATTGCATTGATTGACTTTCAGGTGTGCAGGTTCAGCTCCAAGGCAAGTTTTGCTTTAAACATGATTTCCTTTCACGTTCACTTCAGAGCAGCTGTCAGACTGAACTGCACATCCCCTCCTGCCCAGTTCTCATTAGCCAATATCAGTTCTGGATATGTCAACAGCCATGCATATGAGCTCTCCTAAAAACAAGTGTCACCTTTCTGACCGCAGATATGTGAGTAGTGGAAGGTAATTAGAGCCACTCTTCCCACAAAACACAAAGCCCTGTTCAGAGTTTAATAAAAGCACTTAGATTTCTAAAGCATATTATTCATACCGAGCCAAAAATATTCCATTTCCTGATGTTTGTAAAGGAGTGTGTCTTGAGAACAGATCATGGGTTGGCTCTTTATAGTTCGTATGTGGATTTTTTTTTTCTAACCAGGATTCCAGCAGATTACAAAGTCAGCTTCCCAACTTCCCAGAAAGCTTGGTTTGCTGTGTACACCCCTGTAATGCTCCAGAGTAATCTGGACAGCTCTGATTAAATGGATACAGGCGCCGAGTTGGTTTAACAAAGGAACCATACCTCTAGCCCCAAAAGTACAGAGTAAAAGAAATCCTTTCTGCTTTCATTGAGCTGAATTGCCACAGAATTAGAAATAAATGAAAGTTCAGACCCCTTGTCCAGATGAGCTTCAGACCGAGTTTGGAAAGGACTAAAGGCAGGAGTCAGTATAGGAAGCAGAGAAGACAACCACACAGGAAGATACCCTTCTCACTTCATCATCAGGAGCCTAACCTAGACTGGCCTTTCCAGGCACTCTTTTCAACATTAGGCCAATTGGTGGGAAAAGCATTCTGGTCAAGTGAAAGCGCTGGAGTCCCAGCTACTCTGGGGGGGTTCTGTTTAAAAGGAACTGAGGACTCCTCAAAGAGTAGCCATGGCCTACATACCTACCCTAGAGGAGCTTGAAGGTCGGCCCCAGGCAAGACTGGAACCAATGCACATTGTAGAGGCAAATCTGACCTCAAGTACTGCAGATTTGGTGGACTCAAAAACAGTACTGGAACATGGCTCTGGAGGGGGGATACTTTACTCGAGAGACAGGCTAGGCTAAAAAGAGGTGTCAGGAGTGATGTATACCAAGAAGGTATAGTGATGTGGGAAAAATTCTGGGAGTGGCAAAGTATGGCACAGAGCATAGATAGTCAGTAGAGGAGAAAAAAAAGTGATTTTGTCACTGTATGTACCACAGACCACCTAGACAGAAAGGAAATAGAGGAGTTTGAGGAGGAGATCACAAGCCTGATCAACATGATAGAGGAGTGATGATGAATTTCCGTTATCCAACTTATCTACTGAAAGCTCTACCAAAAAAAGAGCTAGTAACTTCTTAACCTACTTTAATAAGAATTTCATCTTTCACAAAGTGGAGGGGCCAAGAAAGGAAAATCTGTTCTAGATCTGATTCTCACTATTGGAGAAGACACATATAGATAATAAAATTTTATGGATTCAAAACTTGTTGGAAGGCCAGACTCAAAAAGTGGTCATTGATGGCTCCAAGTCATCATGACAGAAGGTCTCCAGTGGAGTACCAAGTGATTTGTTGTTGATCCTGTGTTTTTAGCATTTTTCTCAACTTGGATAAAGCCGTGGATGATATTCTTACCAAATCTGCAGAGACAATTCAAAGCTGAAAGAGATAGTTAACACTGGAGGATAAGATTCAGGAATCCAGTAAGATCTTAATGGGCTAGACTCACAGAGGTGGGGAATTTGCGGCCTTGAGGTCATATGTGGCCCTTTAAGTCCTCAAGTGAAGACCTTTGACTAAATCCAAACTTCACAGAAGAGATCCCCTTCACAGAATAAAACCCCCCCTGATCTTCAAATTGCTAGCTATACCTCCTTCATCTTGTACTTGTGAAACTGACATTTTGAAGGAGATCTGGGGTTTCAGTGAACTACATTCAGTAGGGGTCTGGTGTGGCATCCAAAAAACAACGCAGTCATGGGTTTCGTTAATCAAGAAGCAGCTGACAGGAATACGGTGTAATGCGACTGTACTCGGCCTGTCAGGTCTCTGCTGCAGTGTCCTGTTCAACTTTGGGTGTTACTCTCAAAGACATTCCTCTCTGGGCTGCATTCCAGACTTCTACTATCCTGACACCTCACACATGTTCTAAGTACTCCGTGCTCCTGGTCTTACCCAGAACTTCGACTTAAGGAGGGTACCTGGACGTCTCCTCCAGTTTCCCTCTAACATGTCCCTGCACCGTTTCCCCCATCGTTTAAGCAGCTCTTTTTACGTGTTGTCTTCCCTTCTTAGAAGGCAAGCTCTGTGAAGGGAAGGACTTTGTTTTTGTACTTGTATTTTTAGAGCTTAGCACTAGTGCCTGACACATAATAACCCATTAACTAATGCTTGTTGACTTACTGACTGAATGACATACACAGGCATCCATTGTCCAGAGGAGGGCAGCCAAGACCATGAAATGCCTCGAGTCATCTGGAGAAGACAGGAAAGACTAAGAAAATATGACTGTCTTCAAGTCACCTACAGGTATGGCAACCTAACTGAAGCAGCAGGCACCCTTACAGACAGGTGGTACTAGGTGCCAGGTACATCAAGCCACCACTACCATTCTGACTACCACCTCCCTTAGATCTTGATGGAGACAGTTCAGAACTGTGTACCCAGTTGTAAGGACTTGGGAATACCACTTACCCTCGGATCCTAATGGAAACAGCCCAGGACTCTGAACCCAAGAGCCTCAGTATAGCAGTGTCCCCCCCAAAACCACTAGCCCTGCTTCCCTGGCCCCACAGCTAGCAATGAAGGGAATATCCCCATAAAGAAAGAGGCCACCTTCTCTATCACCACCAACCCTGACAAACTACACCAATGGGCAGGTAGCCCTAGAGCCCCAGGAATGTCACCCTGTAGGGTACATAGGTCTTGTTTCCAGCCCAGCCCCCACAGCCACTGACCTAGAAGCAAATCCTCTAGAAAAAGGACCAATCAGCCATCCCCACCAACTGCCACCTGCAAAACAGGCAAACAAGAATGTGCCAGGCAGGCCAAACTGTCACCGCCTTCTTGACCACCTTCCCAGATCCTGATGGAGATGGTCGGGGCCTGTGAACCCAGAAGCCTTGGGTACAGTAGTGCTCCCCAGACCACCAGTGGCTCCTCCTCTTTGGAAGTCTTCAGGTAGGGGCCAGGTGATCACTTATGGGGCATGTTAAAGTGGGGATCCTTTTCTAATATGAATTGGACCATATGGCTGCTGAATTCCCTTCCATCTCACTCAAACCCTGCTGGAGACCACGAGCATTTCTGGTTTATGAAAAACAGTGTCTAACACTGCAGTTTTGAAAATCAATTCACATCTCATTTTGTTTCCTTTGAGTCTTAACAAAACTTGAGGCAAATAATACAAATGTTACTATCCTCATTTCACAAATAAAATAGGCTCAAACTGCCATTTGCCCACCTAATGCAGCTCATGGGGCAAAACTGAGGCTACAAATCCAGGTCTAGCAGACTAAACTCAGAAATCTTTTACATGATACCTGCACCAGACGTTAACACAAATCCCTTGTAAAAAGTGAAGTAACAGAGCTTATGATTTCAGACTTCCAGGACAGAAAATTGACTTCATCAGGCTGGCCCTTGCATTGTTCCCAGCTGATTTCCCTATGCTGCCAATCTCCATAATGTCTACCTCTTCTAAACGCTTTATGATTCTAACAGACTTAAGAATTGCCCTTTTTAATCAACCAACAACTACCTTTTTTATGTCAGGCACTGTATTAAGTGCTTTTTAGTTCAAACCCTTGTTTGACATGCTACTGGTTCCTAGATGTTCTGTGACGAAGTATTAGAATTAAATAAATTCAGGTCTATCCTACAATATTAACACTTTACAGATTAACTGAATATGATATCTCCCAAATGTCTGACTTAAAAATTACCACTGCTAAAATAATACACCATCTATTCAAAGTTATTTATACAAATGCATTTTATTTATTTTTAAGAGAACAAAAGAGGTGGCAGAAAATATTTGCATATAACAAATCCTAGTTTATAAACAGTTATTTTAGTGGTAACATCTCTAACTGAGGCTCAAGGGATGTTTCTGAATCTGCTTCATCAAATCTGGAACGCTGGTGGGGAGAAAACCACAGCTGGCACAAAGTGTTACTTGCAGCGTGGCTAGAGCCCTGGAACTGAAATGGCAAACATGATTTCTCCTATTTTCTTTAAGCAATCTTTAATAAAACAAAAGGTGATCTTTGGCATAGATTCATCTTTAAAGGCATTAATATTGCATGTATATCACATAAGCAACTAACCAAGTCATGGAACTGGATGAGATGAATGACTTGAGGTCTCAACTCTAAGATTCTAGTATCAATCAATCAATCAATCAGTATTTATTAAGCGCCTACTATGTGCCAGGCACTGTGCTAAGAGTACTACGGACTCTTAGGACCTCAAGAACACTCACCGTTCGTTAAACAGAAAAAAAGAGGAAGCCTAAAATGTATGAGACTAACTGAAGACAGATTTTACACATTCAACGCTGGGATCCAACCCAAGTGAAAAAAACCAAGGACCTTCGGGTTAAAGCTCTCAGTCAGTACTTGTCACCATCAGATTTTCTCTCATGTACCACACAGGTGTTTTGAGTACTCAGCAGAGATCCCACGAAACAGGTGACATGGGCAATGAATGAAATGTTACCCACTTAGCTCCTTTCTTCAGACCACAGTGCACAGTGGGGAGGGAGAAGGGGCTGACCCTTCATCCGTACACTCACTCTCACTATGTCCCCTGACCTGCACTGAAGGCACCTCTTGAAGACTTATTTCAGGTTTAGTCATAGCAATCATCTTTAGGTGTGGGAGACTCCCCTCGATAATTCACAGTCAGCTTCTTGTACTGCCAGGCCAGAAAAACCTTAAATCTGTGGGTTCATCTCTCCTTAAGCTGGAGAGGCCCCAGCCCAGAGATGGCCCTTCTTTTGCACTAATCAACACTGGGCAAATAAGAGCAACTGTGAGACTGGGGCTGAGTTAGAAAAGAAGGATATTTCAAAGTTCCAGAAAAAAGAAGCACCTAAATGTCCTCCAGATCCATCAAGGAGGAGAGAAGTTAGTGGAGGGAACATAATCAGGCCAAGCATTCCAATGCAGCATTTCATTAAGGCCTCAGCAAAGTCCTCTGGGGGGCAGTGACAAAGCATGCATTGCCCGGGTGTGGCTCCACTGGACAACGCCCCAGCTGCTCTGCCCCCAAAACAGCAGAGACAAGAGCACCGGGACACACAGTGTTTGGGAGGGGAAACCCTACCCGAGCAAGGGGGCAGGCAGGCCAAGGCAAGAGGCTGAGCACCCCCTCACCCTCACTCCTACCCCTTGAATGGCTCCAAGAGCTTCCCTGGAATGGATGGGTCACTTTAGAGCATGATACATACTATCACATGTGATTCCATGATTTACTCAGAAGAAAAACAAATCTTCAGGTTTGTGCTTTTGGAAACTAGCAAAGGCAAGGTGGGGGAGGGAGGTAATGATGCTAAGGCCATCTGACTCAAGTTACTGCAGGGGCCCAGATTTGTCTTCCCCAGCAGAACAAGCCCACCTTTGGAAGGGCTTGGTGACCCCGTAGAAGGCAGGACAGGAGCACCAGCTTTAGGCCGGAATATGGTCACCAGCAGTCTACAGAGCAGCAAGCACATTATCAGAGGCAGGGGGACTTCCTTCTTGGGGGCAGCCTGCTCAGACACCTAGGCTCAGAGGGGAGAGCATGTGAGCGACATACAGGGGTGCTGGGCAATTAAAGAAGGTTCCTATCCACAGACTGTCTAGGCAGGATGCAAGGGTAGTGTTCCATACTTGAATTCTGAGCTTATGTAAATAAGAGTCCATGAGCTAGAGTCCTAGACCAGTTATAGGGAGAAGAGTATATGAGGCTGTTTGAGAATAGAATACAGACTTTTTCTAGGGAGAGACATTACATACAGTCCCCCAAAGCAAAGGAGAATATAAACATTTTCTAACATGGGAAGACCAAATGTAGGGGTTTCTGCAGGAAACAGACTGGGGTATGACCCTCAACCCCCCTTCCCCCGCCTGCAGCAGCCAGGGCCTTAGGCCACAGTTGTTCCTGCTTAGAAGAGTCTCTGAACCAGGCATGGGGGTACTGGGGTGTGGCGGAGAGTCAGGCAGGGCGACAGCTGCACTTAGAGCTACTGGTACCAGGGAGTTTTTCGAACCCAACGCAAAGTGAAACCAGCATCTGTTCGAATCTTAATTGAAGCTGCTTCTGCTTCTCTGACAGTCTCTTTTACAGACTGCATCAGGTTCTGGGCATTGTGAACCAGCATTTCTGTGGCCTGGAAGAAAAGAGACATTTCCTTTTAGTCCAGAAATATCCCAAGAGACACCAAGGCATCCTGGCAGCAGGGTCCCCAGGTGTTATTACATAGGGAGATGGAAAGGGAGAGGGAGAAGGAGAGGGAGAGGAAGACGGAGACAGACTGGGTATCTCACCCAGGCTGGACAGGCCTGATCACAAAGATGAATGGCTAGGAAAACCTCCATCTTTACAAAACACAGACACATCTGTCCCTTCTGAGGCAGGGCTCCACTCACCAGTGGCTCACCAATGTTAGAGCTAGCTTTAGTGGGCTTAGCCTTACAGGGCCTCAGAACTCAGCATAAGTGACCACCAGCCTCAGTCTCCCTAGCAGCAAGAATTATAGCCCTGCCCAGCCTCCCAGACATTAATTAGCACTGTCCTACTCAGGACCAACACCAATAAGAACTTTGTAAGAAAGATACAAGACTGGCTCTAAGCTATTCAATGAAGGTGCTGGATTCCTACAGCCCTTGTCTAAAGTGGAAAGCATTTAGTCCTTCTCATGAACTGCCTTCTAATACACATCAAAAATTTATAATAAGATAATAAAATATCTCTTGACTAAGAATGTGAGCTCCTTGATGACAAAGAACACTACCTATGTTCACCATACAGGCCAGGGCTTTCTTATTTTAAGACCAAGCTCAACAAATGCCCTATCACTGAATGAATTGCTGTTCTATTCCAAATTTTGGAACTTCTTTTCTATGTTAACTCCCTCATTCCTGGCCTGTGGTAGAAGTAGCATGGCAGGGAGATGGCCCAGAGCCCTGCCTCCCCCTGAACACAGACCTGGCCTTCCCAGGAGTAAAATGGTGGCAGTGCATTCCTGCTCTCATCATTCTAGAGGTCAACTGTAGTGGCTAATAGGGAAGCCGGTGTAATACTCACCTGCTCTGATTCTTCATCACTGATATTGGTTCGGCCCAGCATGGTAGCTTTGACTGTGGACAGGATTTTGAGCTGGGTGCTTATGGTTGGAATTCGCTCACACACCTGAAGAGAAAAAATTACCATGGACTTGAACTGTTCAGTTATAAGCCATATTTAAAAGGAATATCTATGATGACAGGTAATGACTCTTCCTACCCACTGATAACCCTGCAGCTAGTACCTCAAGTTGTTTCAGAGATTTCTAATTTTTAAAATTAGAAATTCAGAGATTCTTGTTAATATAAAATATAATGCAAAAGAACTCATGTTCCCCCATGTTTCCTTAGCCTGGGACATTTGTTCATTTGGTCAGAAAAGGCCCAATTAAATTCCTTTGTTAGATAAACTAGTCAAGACATCCTTTTCCCCTAATCTCTCCTGGACTCTTACGTCTCTTTCACTCACACTCCATACTGTTCTGTGCTCCCTGTCCTTCCTATCTCACCTGTAAGAGATTGGTTCGGATCCGCTTGTCAGTACACTGCTTTGCCACCTCCTTGGCCAAACGGGTCACCTCATCAGAGGCCTTGGCGATGTCCTTCGCACACTGGATCAGCGCCCGTTTGGTGCCGCTGCCTCCTCTCACCAGCCGGGACATCTCAGCCATCAGCAGGGCCATCCGTTTGGCTGCTGCAATGATGTCATTGCCCTATGGAGAAGCAGAATCATGGAGTCAAGCTCTGCCACCTGTCAAGACCAGGGAAGGAGACCAGAGCACACGGAAGAAAGACCAGGTAGTCAGTTGCTTGAGGGGACAGGAGGACAGGAAATCAACCTTTCAAGAGCCACATGCACAGCACTGGGGAAACGGACCAAAGAGATTAGTAAGAAGGAGTCCTCTCCCCAGCACTCAGCAATGGAAAGGAATCAGCTTTATGGCTGAGAAGAGACGAGTCCTGGATGTTAGTCTGATGCAAGGACTGCCTTTCAAGAGTGGTTAACAAGCACATCAGCACCCCAAGTTAATCACACTGATGACTGAGAGGCTGGTTAGAGGGGCACGTTGTCCTGGTACAGGGAGGAAGCAGGGGAGTTGACTGGAGGGGAAAAGTACTCAGCAGCTGGCATCAAGCCCTGCCAGCACCCACCCAAGAGCCTGCTATGCTGGACTCTCTCTTGGAGACCACAGTTATGTGCTTGCCCTGCAATGCCAGAAGTTCTAAAACTTCAGAGAACTCTGCATCCTCAATGGGTGGCATCATGCATAAGGAAAGGGATCACCTCCTGAAGAGGTAACAGCATCTCACCCCACTGCCTCTCATCTTCCTTACTAGTCACAGTGTCTAAAGGAACCAGCCATTTTTAAATTTCCACATTCAAGGAGGTCAAGAGACAATCTTACAGTTCTTTCAGGAAAGGAAAAGCAAAATGTCCGATTAGAGACAGGAAAACTCAAGCTGGGCAAAATCAGAGTTGGAGATTCATCAGGAAGGCCAAATAGATGAATGAATGAGAGTTAAAATAGGTCCTGAAATGACCCCAGAGATCACCTGCCATCTGACAAAAAAGAATCCCCACCACCCTTTGCTCAACACACAGTTCTTAGACTGGACATCTTCATTCTTTTAAAACCCAGTGAGACACATTAACAGGAAAAATGGGGCTGGATTTCACCCATTCGTTAAATGCTTTTAAATCCTCAGTAATGTGATGCCCATAATTAGTGGAACAGTGAAAATGGAAAGGTTAACACTGAAAACCTCCTTTAAAAAGCCACAGTCTAGTAATTTTCCCCTCAGTCTTCAGGTTGGATTTTGTGTACCCAAGCCCCATCACTGCAAGGTCCTAAAAGAGAAAGTGCGATATAAGAGGTCACAAGTGCTACTGACCAACGCCTGGTCTTCTAAGTTAGGATGGGGGCCACTTTAGACAAATGATGGTGGCTAAAGAAAGTGCACATGTGTGAGGGCGCGCGCACACACACACACACACACACACACACACACAGAACTCAGACCACAGAGAGGATGAATTCTACACCAGGGAAACGTGCCAGACGAGCACCAGAGGGGTGACCTCTTAAATGCAGACCCACGATCATCCCAGCATTTTATGACTTTGGTTAGGGAATGTTGCAGCCAAGTGTTAAGTTATCACATACCAAACACCTTGCACCTTGCAGCATAACAATTCCAAAGGACAGAAAACAAAACCATTTGGTGACCAGTATCTCAAATGCAGACTTGCATGTAGTCCCTCAGGTGCAGGGTTCTGCTGCTTCTGCCCTCCAGAATCAAGCCCCTCCCCCTGGAGTGATCAATAGGTGGACAAATGTAGGGAGGTGGCCTCCAGTGAAGGCTAGGCATTTGCAATACAGCCAAGTGCAAGGCAGCAAAGACTCTGCCATACAAAGCCATTCCTTATCCAGATTTGCTCTGGTCTCTGAGCCATGGATGAAAAGAGCAAAGGCACAAAGCACTAGACTCAGTCTAATGACTTCCTCAACAGTCTACAATGGCTCCTGATTGGAAACTCATTGAGAGACTCACCCATGGCTTTCCAAGTCGTTCTAAAATGCTAACTAGTGCTGTGAAGTCAGCAGGGTAAAAATGACAAAAATAGGAGAAAGGAAACCTTTCAAAAGTGACCCAATCTCTCTCCTTAGTCTCTGCCCACCCCACCCCCAACATAAATGCAGCTTAATTAATCTGGCACTGACAGACCTCATAAACTTGTGAAGCCACTCTCAGTTCTGACAATGAGGTGCAGACAGACAGATGACCACCCCATCCAGACTCCTGGGGCTCTCGCAGATCACAGGTGATGCAATGTGTCAGTGCTGAACATGGCCGGATGCAACTGGAGCAATCCCCCACTGGGAGGGACACCAATGAGTACCTTACTAGACCACTTGGTTGCTTCTCGATGTAAAGACTGAGCAGCGGCCAGAATGGGCTGGTTAACCGGCTGATTGGTCGGCATTAACAGCAGCTCAGGCTCATAATCATCTTCATTGTCAGAGGGGAGAGGAAACCCAACCTCATCAGCAACATCCGCCTCAGCTACATCTACACCTTTCTCCGAGGCTTCTTTACCCGGCTTTTCGGGTAGCAGGAAGGATGAGAAACAGGGACAGAGTTAGTATAAGCAGGAGGACTTGAGAGACTAGTATGAAACAGCCTCAGCTGGTTTAGTAACCAAGGTTCCACCAATTCAGGAAGAAAATATCAGAATCTCCAGGGGATGAATCAAAGAGATTCACAAAAAGGGAGCGTTCAGCATCCAATCCTACAAAACCATGCAAAAGGTAAAAAGTTTTATGAAAGTAGTTAAGCAAACAATACTCATCTTTCTGATACTTATTGCCAGACTTAAATGGACCAAAAGGAACACGCATGACAGAACACCGTGAGGGGCAAACAATAACTCAAAAACAACCCCAGATGAAGGAAATGCACCCAGAAGGCTGAGCTTGGTTAGCGAGCTGCTTGGAACAGAACCAGGTGACCCCTCAGTCGGGTCACACGGACACCGCTCTACATTAGAGCTCAGGCGGAGACACAGGTCAGCTCAGCCACTGCCAGGGGTTTCCTTCAGGAATAAAGAGAAAAATTAACAGAAGCCCAGAACACAAAGAATAGACACATCGGACAGCACCAAACACCAAATCCTGGACAAAAAAACAAAAAGGGAAACAATGATGTGTGTGGATGCAGAGCTCTGTTTAGTGAAGTCTATCAAGCAGCATGCCCCTGCCAGAGACTGCAAGGACCCTGCCCCGCCCCCCCAAATCCAAGTGGGGCTTTCATGGACTTCTAAGTACAGAGTCATACTGTACTTAAGTCATACAAGAGAAGCTTTTCAAGGACAGGAATTCCATCATCTCTAAACACACCCAGTACTACTATTCATCAACTCTAAATAATAGAAAGTTTAGGTGTTAACTCAAATTGTTCTCTTCAAACAGACAAGTCACTCTTTCCAGACCTTGTCTATCTAGTTCACAGATAAAGCAAAGCATTAGCCTGACAACAGGCTACAAATGAGTTCAGGTCCCAGTAGGGCCCTCGGAAGAGTTCAAAACTGGTAACATTAGCCTGTGGTCCCCCCCAAACTAGAATAGACACTAATCCAAAATAGTAACAGAATGTCTGGAGAAAGTTGTAGGCTAGGGAAATGTCTGGTATTGCCTACAAGGGACGACCAAGGGAAAAAAGGAACTGAATCATTTTCATAAAAGGACTGTGAAGACTGATGTAATGAATCAAATCTACCCGACTGGCTCTCAGATCATCAGTTCCCAGGCTGGGTATATCTGTCCTTCCCCCTTCCATCTATCCAAATACCCACATGGCCTAATAACCACAGCAAGTAGTACCAGCCCTAGGATTCAGATACCTCAGAGTCAACTACTGCCTTCCAAACCTCTAAAAACAGTCAGCACTGGGGACACCAAGGGCTCAGAGTAGAGGAAGCCTGTTCCAACAATGGCATCATATCTAAGAGCTTAGAAAAACACTTAGCAAAGGAACAAACTCACTCCCTCAGCCTGGGAGAACAGCAACTGAGAAGGATAAGCTGGAAGGCCCAGGACAACCTGAGAATTCAAAATATTCCTGAGAGAGAGATATGTGAAAAAGGGATAAAAATGAAAAACCTCAAGACAAGAAATAAAGCCACAATGTCAGACCTGTTAATGTTTGCCATTTGGGTTAGAGATGCATTTCACAGCAAGCTAGAAATAATACCCAGAGAAGTGACTCAGTTTTCACAGTTTGGGAAACAGGAAAGAAGGAATTGCCAGGAATGTTCACTGGACAGTAAGAGCCTCATCCTGAAATGCGGATCTCCACATTTGTAGTAACAGGACTAAACTAGAGGTGATTGGCTGATACATGAAAGGAGGCGGAGAATAACTCTCTAACCCCAATCCACCAAAGAAAATGGAGTCATCTTAACGACACCAGAAAAGCCCAAGAGAAACAGTTTCATGATTCAGGGCACTAATAATGAGCAATAGGGAATCTAAACACATCCTATACACATGAGGAAAATAAGGTTATAAGTATTTGATTTCTGAAGGACCTAATTTATCCAGTATCGGGGCAAATGTCCTCCCAAGGAGGCCTCTCCTCAAATTACATGCATTCCATTCTTCAACTCCAGCATATGAAAGAGAAACCAACAGCCACCAAAGACTTTCAAATTTACTCAGCCTCTTCAGACACATCAAGGACCATAAGAACCAGAGAGAAAAAATGACTATGCAAGTCAATCTGACAAAAGGTGGATCCTTTCTATTAAGCTCTGAAGCTTGGCTCCTTACCCTTACTGAGGAACTACCTTTTCTCACAAGAAAACTATCTGGGAAAGGCCTTTAAGACTTACCTTGCTGGACCACTTTCGAGCTTCATCATGGAGCTGCCTGGCAGCCATCATCATCGGCTGGTTAATCACCTCCCCAGCCTTCTGCTCAGGGAACTCTTCATCCTTCTCCTCTGGTGGAGGGGGTCTGGGTGGTGGAACCTCACCCTCAGGCAGAGGAGGTTTGGGAGGAGCAAGCTCATCTGTCAGCTAGGTAAGAGACAATCACTCTGTTATAATTGTAAGCCCCAAGGGAGAGAATTCTCCTTACTCTAATTCCACCAGCTGGCTAAATAACCACCCTCACCAGAAAAAGAAAAGGCCATGCCACAAACACCATGCACACTCACACCAATACATATGACCAGCCCCCTTCACGCCTGTCCACATAATCAGCAAAACTGAGCCATTCATGCACATATATAAAGCACTACGTGTCTGCCTGACCAGAGTCAAATTTTTTTCCCCATTTCCCCACAAAAACTTCATCATTAATTGCTTTAGTTCAGCTTAGCTCAGCTCAGCAAAAGCCAAAGCCAACATCATTGGTACAAGGATGCTCTCCAGGGTTGTCTAGTAGCAAGAACGCTAGACTGAAAGCAGGAGATCCAAGCTCCAGTGCCAATCACATCACTAAAAGAGTTGCATGAAGGAATGAAGGAGTTCCCTCATCTCTCTGCGTTTCACAAATCTCTGGAAAATGAGAAAGTTGGACCGGATGATCTCTAAGCATTTTTTCTGCTCTACAATTCTACACCTCTAGGACAATCGGGCTTTAGGAGGAGCCACCACTTTCCCTCCATATCATACTTCCCTCCCTCCATACCTTCTTGACAAAAGCCTAATTAGAAGGATACAAGTGGCACATTCCTGGAGACTCACTGCCAGCAAACAGTTCAAACTGGACCAACATGACTTAATGCCAGTTGACAAAATTATATTTTACGCCAAAATTAAATGCAGAGAGGTTGGACAGGTACCAAATGATCCTTTTTCTATGACTGGGCCAAATCTAAGTGGATGATTTTTCTGAAGCTGCTCTTCAGAATTTATATATTCAAAAATAATAATTCTACTTATTTCTTTATCTTACTTGAAAAATTATTGCCTGTCCAATCACTATCCTAAACTATTAAGGTACAGAATGCTATGTCTCATATCTATCAGGTAGCTTCAACAGATTGTCAAAAAAATCACTTTAATTATCAGCATTTTTTTGGTTCCAGTTAGAAAGCTAAACAGCTACAAATTCTGCCTTCTGCCCTCATAAAACATTTTTAAATACCCCAAGTAGGTGGTCAATATGTCATCAGTTAATCTGAAACAGCTATCTCGGAAATCCAGGAGGCCAGGGTAAAGGTATCACAACTTCCAATCAAGAAGATAAAGAGAAACAAAAAGTTCCTCATTCCTTATCAAGGTAAACTTGAAGGAAAACCTACTAGGCCAGGAAAAGGACTGTGCTCAGGCTGTCAGGTTTGAGGAGCACTACTGACTAGAGACAAACCAGAAAATAGGAAACCCTCAGGCCCAGCCCTATTATCACAGTCCCTGGCACATACCGTTCATTCTCCAAAATCTCAGTGGCCAATGACAACAGCCCCTATTAGCCAATCTCCTACTCAGCAGGCTTATCAAGCTGGCACCCAACTACAAAGAAAATTCCATGTACTTTCAACCACTGTCAGACCCTCGCATCTGCCGCTAACTGCCGCCAGCTACTGTCATTCCAGAATCATCTCATACCACAAGTTCCCTACTTTCACTGCAGTCATAAACTGTCTACTGCGTTACGTCCCCAAACAGAATTTACTTGCCCGGAGTTGTTCAAGATCTGGGGGAGGAGGAGGGAAGTCAGGCTCCTGAGGCTGGAAGGCTTCTCTGACCTTGGCCACAGCACCCAGAATCCGATATCCTGAGTCCAGAAAGCTCTTCTGCAGGCCTAGAGACAACAAGCAGTCTTACCTTCCAAACAAGTGGGTCAGTAGCCTGGAGTTCTCAGCCTGTCTACTAAAGAGGAACTGGTTTTTGTTACCAAAACTTAGAGGACGTGAACCTGATTGCAGAGCATACCTAATGACACTGGGATTAGGGACATGCGATGTCCAATTTACATCATTCAGATGTGTCCCAGAACCCTTCTCACATTTCTCTCTCTCTCTGCTCTACTTAGCTATTAGCATGTCAGTTCTTTTCCTGAGATGCCCCAATCAAGCTTCCCCTCAGCTCCAGCTGAGAGCCGGGCATGCTCAGAAGGCAGAGTTGGCTATGGATGTATCAAAGAACATTGGAGGTCTGGGACAAGGACAGGTAAAAGCAGTGGGGCTGTGGCATCAGCCTCCTGCCCCTAATATTAACCAGACTCTATGTCTTACTCTAGTCACACTTGACTAGACTGTAAATATGTAATCCCAGAATAACCAGACATATCTAAGCCATCAGTATACAGTTCTCATTATGAATATTTTAAAATCCACTTGAGTGGTGCAGAAGGTATGAATACCAAATACAATCTAAGGAAATGCCACATGATTTGATGTAATCTGGTATCATAGGACAACTATGAGGCACCTACAGGGAAAGTCATCTTGTATAAACTACTCAATCTTAAATTTGCCAGATTACTTCATGAAAAGGAGTACAAAATAGATTAAAACATTTTACTAGGTAAGGAGAGTAGGAGAAGTCAACTTAGTTATATTAGTCAAATATTTGGCAAATGAAATTTTTATCTAAGTATCTACTGGGGATGGAATGCGGTCAAAGTTAATGACTACAGAGTAGTAAGAGCTACTTAGTTTGAAGGCATTCCATATTCTCAGAGTACAGAGATCATCTGTTCAATTTCATGAGAAAAGACTGCCTGGCAAGGGTAAAGTACATGATCTTTGATAATGGAGCAAGAAAGTGCAATCTTTTATTCTCAAGATGAATCTGTAGCTAGCTCCAATCTAATAATAACTGAAATTAACAAATGAAATGAGATGAGTCATTTATTGCTTACCAGGATCAGAAATGTTTCCAGCTACAGCTTTTGCATCCATCACCATGGGGGAAATGGTTTTGCTCAGTTCATCAGAAGCGGCCTTCACAGCTTCCCGGAATTTGGGATCCTCAGAGTTTTCCACCTCCCGTTTGGCTACTAACAAGATCCGATTGGCTCGCCGAGCAATGCTGGTTGCCCCAGCAACGAGCATCTGAGGTTGGATGTTAGCCATAGCTACTTTACATTTGTCCAGGTCTTTCTTAATAGCTTCCTCAGAAGCATCCAGCAGAGATTTAGTATCTATGGCTTCATCCACCAGCCCTGCCAGAGAAAGGGAAACAACATTGAGGACAGAAGCTCCCAAGTCCTATGGGCCACATAAACTGTCACTGAAGTTTCACCATTGAGAACTCTTCTCTTTCCTCAGAAGTCTTCCCAACCATCAAAAGCTTCTGGGTGAATACAGCCTTTGAAAAGGGCAGTCTGTGTCAGGGATCCACACCCACCAGTTATGAAGGGCCTCCGAGCCTCCATGTCAGCAGGGAAAATGTGCTGCTCTCCAGAAGAAGCAAGAAACACATCTGAGACTATCACCACAATACCTTTGCACTATCTGCCAACGGCATGGTCTCTGTTCTTCTCACTCCCCAGCCATCTGCTGCTTCTTGGCAGCTGCCCCTGCCCGAGATGAGCCATGAGGAGCGCTCCAATATCCCTAAGAGCCTGCTGCTTGTTTCTGTTACCTTGATTCCAACACCTTATGAGCTCTGTTTTCATCTCTGGCTACAGGGGGACCCTGTCACAGGAGGTGCTGCCATTAAACCCAAAGCCTTCATGCCCACATCTCCTCCCTTCTCTCCCATCCCTCCCTCAGCTCAGAATGAAGAAGACTAGGAGGTGCCACTTCAACTGGGCAGGCTCAAGTTTGTTGGTAGTTACTAAAAAAAAAAAACCCAACACCACAATGCCACTACATAGCTGAGATGAAACACTGAGATGGGCTGTGCTGAATTGTCGCCATTGTGATTCCATGAAACACGAATCTCCTGAAAATGACAGGAGCACTCAATGGAGCCACAAACCGCTCCCTCACATCCACTGAAACCAGATCCAGGATGGAGGCAAGCAGGGACACTATTCAAAGAGAAGACAGGAGCGGCCACAATGGACATTGCACCGCCAGGGCCTCCAAGGGCCTCTCTTCAGCCCCAGTGGAGAGGTCTGAATGAGAGGCGGCTGCTCAGTGGCTCCAAGCACAGCCAAGTCGAGGGCCTAGCACATGACTCCCCTCTCATCCGATTACAGCCAGGACACATCTCCATTTCTGCTCAGGTTTCCAAAAGCTCACTCTCCTCCTTCAAAATCCCAAGGGACAGAGCAAAGGACAGCTGCCACCTTCCACAAGATTTACCTGTCATTTTTTCAACATTATCAATCCACTGGTTCTTCATAGTTTCAAAATGTTCATAAGCAGCTTGATTTCCAGGATTTCTTAGTAAGATGCGAGTAGCTGAGACAACCTGCCAATAGCAAAGACACGTTTAAAGCTCAGGCAATCCCCATGCCCTGAAATAAACTGAAGGATATGTAACTTTATGCTTGGGGAGAAGTAGGTGACTATTCTTCAGCCCAAGTCTGCACTGCAGGACCAAAAGCCCTGAGCACACACTGAGGAGTCACAACATATACGGTTTGTTTGAATTCAAACTTTTCCCTTATGTATACATACAATTCTACTTTACACTCAGGTTCTAAAACTCCTGCGTTACAGTCTAATAGTAACACTAAATAATAAAAATAATAACAAAAAAAGCCAACAACAAATATTAAGTTATTCTTGGGATAGGCTCTAGTCAATTACATAACACAAGCCCCTTGAAAAGAAAAGGGAAAAAGGAGAAAACTGATATCTAGTGAAACTCCAGGAGGAAGTCTTGTTACCCTCAATCATGTGTTTTATGAAAGGCACTATTCACAGAAAGAAGTAACTGGGAACTGATTTATCAAGTGAACTTCTAATAAGATGTAACTTTCAATTTTCAATTTTATAATTAGCTACTGTGTTAAGAGCAGGGAAATTATCTATATTGTACGGAAGTTCCTTTCTTAAACATGGAGACAAATTTCTCTTTTCCAAATGATCTAAAAAGCTAGGAGTAAACACAAGGTGGCAGTTCTGGGCTAGGGGAAAGGGGATTAACCCTACTAAAAGGTTAAGACAACTCCTTACAAAGCAGTTAGTGGGGGTGTCGAACCCCCCTATTGACTCTAAAACAAATATTCAAGTCTCTGGTTTGGAGTGTGAAGGACTTTGTCTATTACCTTTCCCCCTAAACTCATTATCCCTTCTGCTTTCCTTGTTTCTGTCTGTGGCATGATCAATCCGTCAGACTCCATGATTGAAACCTTGCTGTTACCATTTGATCTTCTTTCTCCCTCACCTCTCATAGCCAGTAACTCATTCCTGGGAACTCTACCTCTATAATAAATAGCCCTCAAATCTTCCCCTCTTCTCTCCTGTGCTACGGACATCATCCTAGGCCAGTATCTCATCATCACCTGCCTAGATTATTTCAGAAGCCTCCTGACAAGTCTCTACTCTCCTCCTCCTCTGATCCATCCTCTACACTGCTGGATTAATCTTCATCAGCACAGAACAAATCATGCTTTCATTCTGCCAATATCACATCTTAATTCCGCTCACAGAGGGAAGATCAAATTCTTCTGTCTGGTATTATTCTCCATGCCCCCCTTACTCACCTTTACTCCAAGGTAACACCAAATTGCCCCTTTCTTTTTCCTACTTTCAAGGATTGGTTTACACATCAGAATGTTAATGCTGTTCTACTGGTGGACTGAATGCTTACTGGTGCTTTAAATCCCAACTCCAAGTACTTCCCACAATCTCTCAGTCAACACCTCATTCAGGGGACTTTTTATGTAATATTTCATAAAAAATGCTTGCTGATGATTGGAGTTATTTATACTTTATCTCCTGCTAAACTATAAACTCCCTGAAGGTAAGGATAGTAACCTGCATGCCATAGGTATTTAAGGAACATTTTGTTGAAGTGACTTGAATTTGTTAGAATAGGAAAAAGCCCAAACCTTAGAAAATATTCCCTTGACTTGAGACACTAAATCACATTAACTGATGGTTCACAGACACATTTTAGGGCTTTAACTCTCACTTGACTTGTATCTTCTCTATAAATAACCTAATGGACGAACAATAAAATAATATGAAAAAGGCTAGTGAAGGCATGAAATACAGTTTAATTTTTAGAACGCCAACATAACAGATTTACAGGAAGAAAAGAAGAGGGAAATAAGAGGACCCTGAGGATTCTGAAGACTCCTCCCAGTTTGTTCTAAGTTTTAAATGAGAAAGAAGCCAAGGCAAACCTGGGGTGTGAGCTCCCTCGCTGTCTTCACCGAAGCCTGAATACCCTCCACGGTGGATTTATTGGCTGTCCCTACAGCAGCCGCCTTCTCTGCAGTAGCCCCAAGCCTTCCAGAGTGGTTTTCAAAGTTAGCTGCCCTCTCATCAAACACCTAGGGAGAACAGCCATTCTGACTCTTTATCTCTTTAGGCTGGTGAGGAGTTATTCACAATGTAAAGTCTGGGAAAACTGCCTTAAACTTAGGTGAATAAGACTGATGAACAAAATATAAAGTTAGCACTCATTCCTTTGGACTTGACAAGTTTGGTCATATATATTCATTTACACACATACACACACACACACACATACACACACACACACTCACTCTCTCTCTCTCTCTCTCTCTCTCTCTCTCTCTCTCTCTCAGGAAAAGCCTGAAGCATAGACAGCCCCAGCCTCAGAAGACCTGTAGGTCAGTTACCCAGCTCCATTCTTACTATGGTGCCCTATACTTCTTCCATGGATCCTTTTGCTTAGACTATGACCTCTTTTTTGCCTTGATTTTTCATAGAATCATACAATATTAGAGCTTAAAACTCTTAAAAACCATGCCATCCAAACTCTTCATTTTATACATGAGGTTTGCCCAAGGTCACACAAGATGGTGGCAAAGTGTCTCCCTAGTAGAGGACAGCAGCAGCAGTGGCAGCATCACTACTATGGACATTTAGGGCAGAAGAGGAAACCATGACTTAAGCAGGTGAGTAAAATAAAATGTAATTAGCAAAAACAAACAAAACTAGTATTGCCACATCACTCCTCCAAGACAAGCACAGGCAAACCTTTCCACACCTTAGTCCCAATCCCCACTTTAATGTACATTTTAACCCAATGCACCTATTACAAAGTATTAGCTAAGCATGAGATGATCTCCACCCCTTCCCTGTGCTGAAAAACACCATTTCCCATCAGTCCTCCGTTTCCTCCAGGGACGCCTCTATCAGAACTAGCATCTAATGAGAAGCACAGAGAAAGCCACAGATATACCCACCTCATCCCTGTTTGGTGCGTCATGGGGTGCAGTGGCTGCCACTGCCAACAGCTTGATGGGTGTTGTGGTATCACTGAAAACATCTGACACTTCCTGAGTCATGGCTTCTTGCATCTTTGTTTTCAGATCCTTAAAAATATTTTTTTCTGAATGAAAATGTGCCCAGGCTTATCCAACCATAAGCAAGACTACTGTACCATTCATTCAACAATTTACTGAGCACTTAGTGACATGCAAGGAACTACAAAGGATATTTAAATGAACATGGTTCCCAACCTCCCAGCCTTACAGTCAAATAATGGAGATACATAAGACATATCAGGCGGCTCAGCTTAATAAGACCCCTTATCTTTCTACTGACCATATCCTTTAACGTTAAAGAGTTGAGATCAGTCTAGATCAGTGGTTCTCAACCTTCCTAATGCCACGACCCTTTAATAAAGTTCTCATGTTGTGGTGACCTCTAACCACAAAATTATTTTCGTTGCTACTTCATAACTGTAATTTTGCTATTGCTATGCATCGTAATGTAAATATCTGATATGCAGGATGTATTTTCATTGTTACAAATTGAACATAACCCACAGGGTAAGAACTGCTGGTCTAGATAAAGGCTTCTGTTTTCTCATAATAGCACTAGCTACACGATAAGTTTTGCTAATGACTACAGAAATAGTGAAAGATGTCTAATGGGTTCTTTTCCTAATGTTACATTTTGTGTTATTATTATTATTAAACATTTTTATGTTAGATTTTCTTTATGTAACAGAAACTGGTTACAGAAACATACGTTTCTATATTTACCATTTCTGAGCATAAAGACATAGATTTTTAGAGGTAAACAGAAAAATATCCTTAACCCCCTGTAATCTGGATTCTGACTGCATCTCTCAATTCTGTTTTCTCCAAAGTTACCAATGACTCATTAACTGCCAAATTCAATGGCCTTTAAAAAATCCACATCCTTCTTAATCTCCTTGCCACAAGTCACACTGCTATCAACCCCCCAAACACTCCTCACTCAATTTTTGTGACATTGCTCTCTTGGGTCTCATATCAGCCTGGCTGCTGCTTCTTACTCTCCTTCGTTAGTCAATATTAATGGCCTCCCTTCCCAACAGTGGATATGCTCCAAGGCTCTGGCCTAGGTCCTCTTCTCTTCACTCTCTGCAATCACTATCAGTAATCTCATCAGCTCCCACGAGAGCTAACCTTTAACTCTATGGAGATGACTCTCAGTTCTCTATATCCAGCCCAAGTCTCTCTGTAGAACTCCATTTCCACATCACCAACTGCTATCAGAAATTTAAAACTATATTTCTCACAAATATCTGAAGCTTCTCCATGTGCAAAAGAAAACTTACAGTAACCCCCACCCCCAAACCTGCTCTTTCCAACCTCCTGTTTATATCTAGGGTACCTCCATTCTCTCAATCATCAATCCCCAAGAACTGCAATCTTGGAGTAATCTTGATTCCTCACTCTCACCACCTGCATCTCTCTCCAGGTCTTGTTGGGTCCATATCCACATTGCTAGCCTCTGCCAACCTTCTTTATACTCACATCACCACCATCCTGTTTAAGCACTTGCCTCTGGCTTGAACTACTGCAACAGCCTTCTGATTTGTCTCCATGCTTCATTTCTCCTTTGTTCAATCTGTCCTCCATTGAGCTGTCAAAGTGATATTCCTAAAGCAAAGGTCTGACCATGTAACTCTCCTGCACAAAGAACTCCAAAAGCTCACTCTCGCTTCCAGTATCAAAGACAAGTTCCATTGTCTTGCACTTGAAGCCCTTCCCAATCTGGCTCCAGGCCACGTTTCCAGGGGGTTTGAGGGTGTGTGTCTCTTGCCTTCATTCACTCTTTAGTCCATTTAAGTTAGTCTTCTTGTTGTTCCTCACACGACATGCCTTTTCCCATTTCCATGCCTCTGCCCAGGGTATGTCTCATCATGGAAGGCACTCCCTGCTCATCTCTGCCTTCCCTTCAAAGCTCAACTCAAAGCTCACCTCCTATGGGAAAATTTCACTGATCCTCCCAGCTGCTAAAGCTCCCACTCTCCCACACGCAAAAAAATTACTTGGGATTTTCCTTGTATATATTTTTTATTTATTTATATGATGTTTCCCTCAACAGAACATAAGCTCCTTGAAAATCGGAACCATGTTGTTTTTGTTTTGTCTAGGACAGTGTCTACATGGAGTAGGTGCTCAATAATTTCTTATCCACTGATTTATCCTATAATTTCTTATAATTATAGTACCTAATCCAGAACCATCTTATATTAATTCTGCAATGGAATTTTCCAAATTCCTTGCCACAGACAAGAATCTTCCATTAGCCACAGATTTCTTTTTCTCCATGGTCATGGTTTTTCACATCAAATACTGTAAACTATAAATAATAAAATGCTGTACATGCTAAAATACCCACTCTTTTGAATAATTAAAGTAACAGTGCATTAATTCAAAGTCTTACCTTTAAGGAATCCTGTAGCTGGGAAGCAAGAGCCCTTGCCTGTGGACTTTCTCCTTCCCCTCTTGCAGCCAGGTCTGCCAGCTGGGCTGTTAGCTGGTCCACTCGGTCACATTTTGCAAGAAGATCTTGGCGATAAGGCCCCATCATAACATTGGCAAGACGATGCCCTTCTGCCACAAGTCCACGGATTGCAGCCTGACCTGGAGCAAAAAAGAAACATAAATTTTTCTTCAAGAGCAGAGAGTTCAGGGCAGTGAGGTGGCACAGTGGACAGAGCACTGGCCAATGAGTTCAAATCTGGCCTCAGACACTTGACATTTACTAGCTATGTGACCCTGGGCAAGTCACTTAACCCAGACTGCCTCACCCAAACCCTACCCCACCCCCCAAAAAGAGTGAGGAGTTCAAGTATAGCTATAGCAAGAAAGTCCAATAAAATGTTTTTTCATTACTATCCTAAGCCAGAGCTGCAGAACTGGGCTCCATGTCACAGTACACCTTCTCAGAGATGCCATTCCTGCCCTCTAAAGTATTCCCCAAGGCTCCTTCCCATGCATTCTCTCCTCTCTTGCCATTCTTTCCCTTAGTGATCTCACCAGCACTCAAAGATTGAATTATAACCTCTATGAAAACAATTTCCCAATCTCACACTGTCAACTACTTGCTGGACAGCTCCAAATGGATGCTCATCAGCTTTTCACACCCAATGTGTCCCGAGCGGACTTCATTATCTTCCCTCTCATGAGCCTTTTTCTCTTCCAATTCTCCATGTCTCTATTGAGTAAACTACCGGCCTCTTGGTTACCCAGATTTATATTAGTCGACTCCTCCATATCATCCACCCCTACATTCAATCACTCACTTATCAAGTCCTACAGTTCCTACCTCCATAATATCTCTTGCATATATTTCTTTTTCTCAACTCATATAGCCCCCATCCTAACTCAGGCCTTCATAGATTACTTGGATTATTTAAATAATATCCTACATAGTTTTCCTGCTTCTAGGAATTCTAAGAATTTTTATTAACTGTCTTTACCAATTTAAAGGATGTCAGGTAGTTTCTCTAACTACAAAAGTTTGAACATTCTTTAGGCAGTTAATAATTTATATATCTTTTTCTAAAGAACTACCTGGTTCATACCCTTTAATCACTTATATCTACTGAGTAATGATCTTGCTCTTATACAGGATAATTCCTTATGCTTTTTTTTAAATTTCAGACTGTTATGAAAAATATTCATGGCTAATTTTCCCCCAATATTTCTTTCCATTTTATTTTGGCTGCATTGCTTTCTATTGTGCAAAAACACTTTATTTTTATGTAATAAAATCTTCCGTTACCAATGATTTTTTTTCTATTTGTTGAAGAAGAAAGAAATTCTGTCATCTCTACACCTTCAATAAAGTCGTCATTCCATTTTCTTCTTTTAATGAATTTTTTTTTAATGTGTATCATTTATCCTTTTGGTAGGTATCATGATATCTGGCATGAGTTGTGCTCTAATTCCATTTTCTGCCATACTTTGGACTAATTTTCCCAGCAATTTTTGTTTGTTTTTGAAAAGCAATACATCCAAGAGCAATAAGCTACAATGAAGGCCACCGGGCTTGGCTCCAGGATGGCAGAATCAGAAGGGTGAGGACAGAACTTTCAGGCCTTCAGCAATATAGAAACAATTCTGCTCAGCACTCAATCAGCAAGCATACTTAGTTAAAATAGCATCAGATGGTGACTTCCTTTTTCAAGCAGCCACATCCAGAGGTGAGCTTCAGGCAGGTCACACTCTCCTCGCACATAATGGATGCGCTTTTCCCCAGATGTAAAAAAACTGCTAAATTACAGCCCTTCTTTATCATTTTGCAATCTTGTATTTATCAGATACTGGGACATAAAATTTTATGCCTCTGATGCTACTTTTATATTATTTATTCTGTTCCTTTGATCCATTTTACTATTTTTTTCATACAGCACCAGAGAGTTTTGATAATTACTACATCACATGATCATCTTAGCTATGGCACAGTAACAGACACCTTTCCTCTTTTTGCCCTTTACTCTTCTTGACAGTCTTCTCTGTTTATTCCTCCATAAAAATGTTGTCATTGGTGGGAAGGGAAGGAAGGGAAAGAATTTGGAATTCAAAGTTTTTTTAATTTTTGAATTTATTTACTTATTAATTTTTAGTTTTCAACATTCATTTCCACAAGACTTTGAGTTCCATATTTTCTCCTCATCTCTCCCCCACCCCAAAATGGCATGCATTCCAATTAATCCTTCCCCCAATCTGCCCTCTCTTCTATCACACATCCCCATTCCCTCCCCCTCTTACTTTCTTGTAGGGCAAGATAGATTTCTGTACCCCACTGCCTGTATACCTTATTTCCCAGGTGCATGTAAAAATGATTTTTAACGTTTGTTTTTAAAACTTTGGAACTCAAAGTTTTAAAAATGCATGTTGAAAATTGTTTTTACATGTAACTGGGGAAAAATAAAATACTAAATAAGAGAGGAAAAAAACAGCACGAGAACAAAAATGTAAACGCTAAGTCTGTGAACAAAAGCAGTAAAATTGGGGGAAAGCACAGGGAAGATAAGGAGTTCAGGTGGGGCTGTGGCTGCTTTCAGTACTCTCTTTCTAAAGCTAACATACACTTTTAAAAACTGTAAAGGACACAAACATATGGCAATGTACATTCCTATACATGGATGTGAATACTTTGGCTACTGTTCGCCACTAAATCACTTTTTAAACTTTCAGGAACTTCTGCCAGTTCCGCCTTCTATTCTGGCACTACAATTTTTGAGGGGGTGCTGAGCAGGTCCTTTTTAACTTGGCGCTTCAGGATACCCCCTGAAAGCACAAAGGCCTGTTCTTCATTTACCAAAATCATAACTAAATGGATACTTTGCAAAGGAATGGAGGAGCTAACTAGTAAATAGGTAAAAAGCAGAACGCTCAGAACTGGGGATTCAAAATCCAACACGGCCATTAGGAGGTGAGCAATGCCGCGATGACCTATGTTCAGCCCAGTCATTTCTCCAGTTCAACTGGAGCAAGAGCAAGTTAAGACTAATGGCTTGCCAAAGTCTAATGACACTGACCAAAGGCTTCCCAAAAGCTTTGGGAAGACGAAGGGTACGAGAATGCTGGACAAAGTGGGCTCATTTTCATTTAGTACAACAGAGAGTAAACAAAATCTACAAAACCCCTTACCTACACCCCTATCATCCACCGTGGGGTTGTCAATCCACCTCTGAGCTTGCTCAATCTTGCCCTCCAGATGGACGGCTGCTTTGGCAGGTCTGCTATTGGCCACAGCCCTGTTGGTTTTGGTCTGCAGGTTCTGTAGGGCTGTGGCGATTTGCTTAGCCAAAGCCCGGGCCTCAGGAGAGTCTCCTTTTCCCCTGAAGATAAAAAGTAACTGTTGAAGTCATAAATTCCAGCTAAATTAAGAAAATAAACCAGTATTGACCACAGTTAAAATAACATATACATTATTGTCCCCCAAAAGAAAGTGAGTTCCCAAGAGGACAAAGAAATTAAATTCATTCTTACCAGCATAGGCATCATATAGCCAAGGATAAGCTGTTTATATGCAGCCTCAGACCATTACTTAAAGAATCACAACAATACAGGGATAAAAAAAATTCATAATACAGTCAGAAGCAGCTAACTATTCCTGAGGCTTCACTACTAATGACTTAACTTCATTACATATAACTTAATTTCTAATCACATTTGAAGAGTATAATCCACTCTGTTGTGAAAGCTAAGTCAGCCTTAGGAAGATGCAATTTCTGCAGAGGTTATCCCCTCTGTACAATGTCTTAAAAACCTGAAGGCAGAGAGCTGGCCTAGAGGTCCTGTTAAGGTCACTAAGACTTAGGATTCTATCTCTAAGTTACTCATCTTACTCTCTGAAACTCACCAACTTGACCCCCATATATTTGGTTATGTTTACAAGGCCAGCTCTCAGTGGAGAATGAATAAACATAAGTGATCATAAAGAGATGGCCTACTCTCATCAATATTATATTTAAAATTTTATCATCAGCAGCAAACATTTAATGAATGCCCGTTATATGCAAGAAACTACGCTAGGCACTTAGATGAGATAAACAGGTTTTTACCCTCAAAGGAGCTTCTAATCTAGTAGAAGACAAAGAATATAATATAAAAGAATAAAGAAGAATCTATGAAGCATCACAAAGATTGTACAGATACTAAGTGTTTCTTGAGTACAGAAGAGGGAGAGAACACTGGGGGCTGATGAGACCAGTTATTTGGGTTCAGCCTTAAAGAATGAGCCTCCCTCGTAGAATTATAATACCACCTAGCTGCATAAAAACAGCAATGCCACTTAAATTTATTATTAGTGCCATGCCAATCAAGCTACAAAAAGACTGCTTTTTTGGAGCTAGAAAAATCCATAATGAAATTCATCTAGAAAAAATAAAAAGTCAAGCATATCAAGGGAAACAACACCCAGAAGTATAAGTGAACACAGTGGCACAGGGTTCAATAAACTCAAAGATGCCGAATTATGGAGCAAGAACTCACTGTTTAACAAAACTTCCAGGAGAGCCAGTAAGCAATCTAGCAGAAATCGGGTACAGACCAACAAAGGTCATGTCATGTCCCAAGCTCCAAAGAGATACACAACATAGACAAAAAGAGTGACATAACAAACAACTTGAAGGAACAAGTAAATTACCTTTCAGATCAATGGATAGGGAAAGAGCTGAAGACCAAACAAGGCATGAAGGAGATCATGGAAGAAAACATGGACAATTCTGATTCCGGTAAAATTTAAAAGTTTTTATACAAACAAGACAAGATTTGAAGGGAAAGTTAACAAGGGAAAAAATATCTTTGCAGAAAGTTTCTCTGAAAAATATCTAGCATCCTAAATATATAAGGAACCAACTCAAATGTATTAGGACAAGAGCCATTTCCCAAATGATAAATAGTCAAAGGACATGAGAACATATTTCTTCTCAAAGGAAGAAATCCAACCCAAATATATTAAAAACAATACTCTAAATCATTTTAGAAATAATTAGAAAGATGTGAAGTAAAGCAATTCTGAAGGTCCACCCCATACCAATCAGATTATCAATGATGATTTTTTTAAAAAAGGAAAATTATAATTATTGAAGGAGCTACAGGAAAACAGGCACACTAATGCACCATTGGTGGAGTTATAAATTCATCCACGCATTCTGAAAGTAATTTAGAGTAGTCCCAAAATACTAAACTGCGCACACCCTTTGTTTGATCCAGTTATATCACTATTAGGCCTATACACAAAAACCTCAAAGAAAGAAGAAACAGATCCATTTGAATAAAAATATTTGTCAGCTTTTTTAGCAGTACTAAAAAACTGGAAACAAAGGGAGTGCCCATCTATTAAGGAATGACTAGAAAAATTATCACTTATGAATGTATTAGAATATTTTTAAGTTGTAAGAAATGATGAAAAGAATAGTTTCAGAGAACTTGGTCTAATGTAGAGTGAAGTGAGAAGAAATAGGTGAACAATTCATACAAAAACAATATTATAAAGAGAAAAAACTTTGAAAGACTTGGGAACTCTGTTCAAAGCAAAGACCAAGTAGCACTCCAGAGGGCTATTTATAAAGTATGTTACCAGCCTTTTGATAAGATTGGCTGGTAATGGATTTAAGAGGCAGAATACCACATACCCTATTGGACACAGCCAATGTGGGAAACCATTTGCTTAACTATGCATATTTCTTGTTTGGGGGCTTTTTTTGCTTTTTTGGAGGGAGAAGGCAGGGCAGTTGGGGTTAAGTGACTTGCCCAAGGTCACAGGGCTAGTTTTTTTGTGTGTCAAGTGTCTGAGGGCAGATTTGAATTCAGGTGTTCCTGACTCTAGGGCCAGTACTCTTTTCACTGCACCACCTAGCTGCCCCATGCATATTTCTTATAAGGGCTTTTTCTTTTCATTTTATTTCATTTATTTATTAGGAGGAAGAGTGAAAAGGGAAGAAAGGATAAGGATAACCCAAAAAAAAAAGAGGAAAAAAACCAGAAAGAAAACAAGGAAAATGGGACTGATGAGGTACCTTTTTTTTTAAATGGATAGAAGAGTAGGAAAGGCAGAAAGTACAGACAGAATACCTTTGAAAGCTACAGGATGAATTTATTAGAATTAAGAAGAACAGTAAGCTGAGACAATAGAGATCTACAGTTTCATGTAAAAATGCTTTCTGTTCTACTAGGAATATGTAAATATCCCTTTTAATTTTATGCTTGTTACGGGCAGTCAAACAAATGGATTATATAAAAGACAACTTGCGTAGGAATCAAGTGTCCTAGGTTCTACACAAGAGTTATGGTACCATTCTGCAACTAATGTAACTGTGGCCTCAGGACAGTTACTTCAACTTGCTGTGCCTTGGTTTTGCTATTCACAAAATGGGGGTGTTATCTTGCGTCATAGCTTTAGAGGTGACAGGGATCTTCGAGGCCATCAAATCCAATCCTTTCATTTTGCAGATAAGGAAGCTGAGACTCAGAGAAGGTAAATGATTTCTGCAGGGTCACACAGCCAATAAGTGTCTGAGCTGGGACAAGAGCCCAGGTCTTCCTATATCTGAGTTCATCACTCTACTTCTCAGACTGTACTGCTTCAGAATAAGGGAGCAGCTCAATCAATGCACAGAATCTCTGTGAGGATCAAATGAAATAAGGCTGTTCCTGCTTTCAAACTTAATGCACATGACCTTCATTTATCAAACAATAAATAACAGAAGAGTTAGAGCTGCATGTATAATCATTCACAACCACTTTTCCAAGGTGTTTTGCTTAATTGTTTATAGGATCTTGGGATGTCTGAACGTAATTCTGTTCTGCTAATTGAATAATTGGTTTTGTTTGGGAGGAAATTACTTAGTTTCGAAAAAGCCTGTACACGTGTATTAATTAAATGTTAAATTCTCCCTCAAACGAAAAATCATTACTTACTGTCTCCGTAGATCTGACAACTTAGAAGTCAGAGCAGAGATTTCTCCAAGGGAACGCAAAATGTCATCTCTTTCCTTGGGATCATCACACAATTCTGCAATTTTCCGAGCTTCAGTCAAAGCACCTCGAATCTGTTCTTCTCCTTCAGGGCCCCCATTTGGATCTGCAAGCCAATTCTTCATATAAAGAAATGGCAGAAAACAAACAAAAAACCCAACAAATGAATGAATGAATGAATGAATGATGTTGACAGTGAATTACTTAATGAATCTTAAGAACCAAATTACAATATCTTGTTAACAGTGTCTAGCAAAGCTACTAAACCTATTTCCATACAAGTACAAGTACAGTCATTTTTTAAGACTGATCTGTTTTTATACAATGTTACAAGAGTACTTTGCTAAAAGGCAGTCAATCTCTCCTATTTTTTAAGAAAAAAATAGAACCATTTCTCTTCGGAGAAAATAGAGTATTTTCACAAATATTTTCACAAAAACATGACTTTGGGTCAGTCAAGCCTGATTATTTTGTATTCACATAAATTTTACATCTGCTTGCCCCTGCTAAGTGCTTCTTTAAATATCACTTACTCTGAACAAATACAGCTATAGTTCCTGGAATGAAAGATTATATGTTCACTCTATTCAACATCAAAACTAGATTCTTTCTGTACCCATTACAGTGCTTGATATCAACTGTTCAAAATAAAGATTCTGATTCTAAAATATCAAAGCATTAGTCTAAAGCTGTGTGATTTTCAAAGTTAATCTTGTGAAGCTAAGAATCAGTTACTGGACAAGAACACCCCCTCTAGTCATGACTGACAAGATAAATCACCCTCTCCTGACTGTCTTTGAGGAAAAGAGAAAAGACAACTTGGGACATTCACTGAATGCATCTCTGCCCCCACACCCACTCTCACCCCAAACCAATGGTAGTACCTGGGCAGCATCGATTTTCTTTGCAATGCTTTGTTTTGAATTGGTCATCGCCTCCAGTTTGCGTGCTGCGTTCTCCACCTTTGCCGTGAGCATATCTAAACCCTGAGACACCTGCTGGGCTTTCTGCATGGCCATGGGTGTAGCTCCTTGTCCTCTATTCAAGACAGAGATAGGCTGTTATTGTGACCCTGCAAATACGCAGTTGCAAAATGTTCCACCCAACAGAAAAGTACAAGTCATTTTTGTTCATGTACTTGTATCCTTTCCCTTCTTTGACAAATCTGGAAGAGCACATAGGCATAAACAAAGCAAGACATCTGCTTTCTCTGCTGCTTTTAAGAACACATCATTAGCTCAGTGGAGAGGCAAAGCCACTTGGAAAACCAGGGCTACAGAAGGCAGCACCTCAAAAAACCCTGAAATAATTTCTCTTAGCAGTTACTACATAATCCACCTTAAACTCCAAAGAAAACTGTGTTCCCAATTATACCAGCCTTTGTTACCAGAGTGGCACACTCTTAAGAAATATTTACTTTCAAACATTATTAGCAAGTGTACATTTCCAGAGCACCTCAGTTTTCAATTTTCTGATACACAGAATAGTCAATAGTTTCATTTGAAAATCTCCACTCTGCTTCTCTACTCCTACTCCTTCCAAGCAAGTGCAGTCAGTAGACATGTGGTTAAAGAAAACTGACAATGTCCGTGGTAAACTGAGGACAATATTGAATAGATTTTAGGTTATTCCACTAGGATAGCTGCCTCCTAAAGAACCCATTATCCAACCTATATTTCTCACAGCCCGGTGATGCTATTGTCATAAGAACTCTGATTTACCATTAGATAAAACAATGAAAAGTGCTGAAGGGCCTCACAACTCATTTGACTGGATTTCTTTTTTCTTGCCTTTTTTTTTTTGGAGGGCAATTGGGGTTAAGTGACTTGCCCAAAGTCACATGGCTAGTTAAGTTTGTCAAATGTCTGAGGCTGGATTTGAACTCAGGTCCTCCTGACTCCAGGGCCAGTTCTCCATTCTCTGAGCCACCTAGCTGCCCCCTGGATTTCTTTTCGACAAGGCCAGAATAAAGAACAATCACACTTAGCAGGTCAAAGTGAATTTTTCAAGTCAGAAGAACTATCATACTCCTTCAGATCTTTGATTAACTTAGTCCCATCTTTTCCACCAGGATGGCTTCACTTGATAATTTATTATAAGTCTGTCATTCATGAAATAATCAAAACTTTCTTTCCATATTGCATTGCATTTGTTTCTGAATAGTGTGCTCTAAAATTTTATTACCTACTTTGTAAAACAGTACATTCTTTCATTCAAACCTTGAGGACAATTTTTGGTAAGAATTGTTCTGCTTTTCCATGATTGGGGGAATGGTCTTTATGATTTAAACTCTAACCTTTCAAATCAATCTTCTTAAGCTTTCAATTTTCCAAACTAAAAAACCTTGATATTTTCCATTTTTCCTCCTATAACAGTTACAGGACTTGATAGTCTTAATCTCTCTCTTTTTATTGAGAAAGAGCAAAATATACACATAACCATAAAAAGGCACCACAGAGAACTCCACATCAGAATCTTCTTTTGGGGAGATGAAAGGTCTGTGAAGGTGGGATATTAGCATGAGGAAAGAAAGGGGTGCCCACAATTCTGCCAAACCTCCTTAGAACTTGTCAGGATTGAAAAAGGACTTGCTTTTGAATTTTCTACGAAGTTCCATTTACATCCATGACACAAAAGTAATTTTTTTTTAAAAAGGTTTGCTAAGATTTTGAGGTTAGGTTTATGTTTCATGTCCTTCCTTTTTAAGGTACAGAACAAGTGGTTCTTTTGTGTAAGTGAAGTAAGTGATGTCTTGTGATGACTCTATTTCCAATTACGTACGATACCTAGGATGGTCCCTAGGCCCTGTTTGGGGACATTCCATGTTGTCTTTCAGGACATTCTGGTAACAAAATCAGTGTTTAAACTTGCCCTACACTACAGCTTGACCCCAGGCTACTGCCTGATGGACGAAACTGTCTTAGAAGAAGAATCTTTCCATACTTTACTAACTATATATTCCCTTGGATGTGCTTCAAAACAGAACTGCTCTACAATAAATTTTGTTCTTGAGAAAATGGGGCTATGCCCAGGTTTATACTATTTTTTTCCTTAAATGCCAAGAGTGTAGAGTAACAGAAAGGGACAGTGACACAATCAAAAGAAAACTGACAAGGCATGGTCCAGAAAAAACATCTGAGAATGATAAGTCAGAAAATGCCAACCAGTTTAACCAGGGCATTGACTTAGAAAGAAACTACCAGGAAAATAATTTTCATGTCATTTCTCTTCTTGGTCCCTTTCCTTCTTCCTAATGGAGGACTCAAGATCCCCATTCCCTGGCTTTTGCACAGTTTTTCCTTTTTACAAAAGTTCCTCTAAATCTACATCCAGAAACTGAAAAAGTCCCAACAAATATCAACTTAGTTCCAAGATGCATTTAGAGGTGAAGAAGTCAGAGCTGTATATCTACTTCATCCTCAGTTTACCACAGACATGCTCAGTTTTCTTTAACCACATGTCTACTGACTGGGCTTGCTCAGCAGAAGCAGGTCACAGAGAAGCAGAGTGGAGATTTTCAAGTGAAACTATCGACTGTTCTATGTATCAGAAAACTGAGGTGCTCTGGAAATGGACACTTGCTAATAATGAACATTTGTAGGCTGAGAATCTTTTTTTTTTAAGCAGGAAGCTCAGCTACAATCACATTAACTTTGATAGTACGTGAACTCTATGACAACTGCTTTCTGAACCCTTTTATTTCACCATGGAACAAGCCTACAACGTATGGAGAGCCAGCACAGCTCAGTGTAAGAGCTAACATGTTATCTGGCCTATGGAAAGTTATCTTTCTCTAGTAATCTTATTGAAATCCCTTGACTTCCAATAATGCTGAAAAGTCTAAAACTATATAAGCCAAGAGTTCTTCGTGGCCTACTCCATGAAGCTGCTCATTGAAACCAGAAGCAGTTTTACCTGGCTCGATGTTCAGCCACTTGGTCAGTCATCTGCCCTAACATTTTGCAGGTTCCCAGGATCTCCCTGCGTTCTTTCCCAGCACAGAGTTCACCAACTTTGCCAGCTTCATCCAAAATCTGCCTGATCGCTTGCTCCCCAACATCTCCTGTGGGCAATTACAAGATATACAATATTTACATGCTGATGTCATGAGTCACTTCATTCACTGAGACAAAATGTTTATTGTTGTATTTTTAAACACTAAAACTAGGGGACAGAGGGCAATCAATTCAATGGCCCATAGTCAAATGGTGCCCCTGCAACCATAGAGATTCCTGCAAAGAGTTCCCAGAACCAAAAGCATTTGGAGATATAAAGAAGCCTGTGCTAACACTATATGGCTGATAAGACCAGAATGACTATTTAAGGATATTTAGGGACACCAATCTCCTTTATAAATATTGGTTTAAGGAATCTGTCAGCTATAACAGTTGATTCAGTCCTCAGCTTTATAGAAAATACAACCAGCTCTTCCCAATTCTCATGAACATCAACTACTCTGCTTAAGGACTCTGTTGACATATTTGAAATCTTACTTTACTTTCAACATAGGAAAGATGGATGAGGTCTTTTAAACCAAAATAATCACTTCCCTGTTCAGGAAACCAGTAAGTATAAAAAGTCCTGCCCTACCTTTCTATGGTTCTTTCTGTGTCTGAGAGGTAGAATGATCCATTCCCAAAAGGGAATAGGGGAAAAAAGTGAGGAGTTTGCTGGGAGAACTGGATCGAAGAGCTAATGGTATTTCAACATTTTGTTTGAAGTAGAATCATGTCTCATTTTTCTGAAATCATCAGGCAATCAAATGCTCTGAATAAATTAATCCCTCAGACAACTGAAGCAACAAAAGTGTTTACAGGAACATTTTCTAAAACACACATTTCCCTGCCTCAGTAAACAGAGTATTCTGAATATTTTCTTGATGACTCCATAGCACCATTATCATTATAAACACGAATTACTTTCCTGAACTATATTCGAATACAATGATGCCCACAGAAGCTCTTTGGATCTATAGGGTAGTTTATTCTTACATCAGAAAATGCCACACTACTGGGCTTTCCTAGCTGGTATATCTCCTGTTTCCTCGCTCAATGTCTGCCATCCCTTCTTGCTGCTATCAGGGTGTTTGCTTCTAATAGCTCCTTCGTCCTCTTATTTGGCTATACGTCCAGGAAGACTAAAAGTTGCTGGGGAATAAGATTATCAAATCAGTAACCTTAATTTTATATACAATGCAGATTCACAATCAAGAGACTCGGGCATAAGACTGGTTTGATTCCTTTCCTATGGTGGAGGGTACAACAACTGATTCTCTCTTTGGGTCAGTCACTGTAAAGAAAGACTGAGGAGGGGATAAAACTAGTTCTCACATGAATGGAAGAGATCATAACTCAGAGGGAAGAGAATCCTGGGCTTAGAAGAAGGATGCTTGAGCTCTGGACACAGCTCGACCCCTCCTCATCAGCTGCATACATTTGAGAAGACAATTCACCCCCATGGACCACGGCTTTGTCATGGACAAATTAACATCTCTTAACATCTCTAAAGCCCAAACTAGCTCTAGCAGACTATGAGACTGCATTTTAGATGAGGGGGATCATTTGTGTGACAACAAGATTAGGTCAACCAAACTGGACAGACTTAAGAGCACAGGCCTAGTTAGAAGCTGTATCTACTGTTGGAGGAGCAGTGTGGGAAGGTTCGAAAAGACTGGCTGCTGTTTACTAGAATTTTCAGGCACTACTGCTTTTGAAGACCCTCTGCTATGGCACACTGTGTCTAGAAGAGCCAGCACTTAGATAGCACTCCAAGGTTTACAAAGCACTTTACAATTATTATCTCATTTGGTCTTCACAACAACACTGGGAAGTGGGTCCTATTCTTATTCCCATTTCACAGCTGAGAAAATTGAGACTGAGAGAGGATAAGTGACTTGCCCTGGGTCCCCCAGCTATTAAGGGTCTAAGCCAGAATTTGAACTCGAGTCTTCCCGACTCTAGGCTGGGAGTTCTATCCACAGTACCACCTATTTGCCTCAATGCTACAGAACAGCTAACATCTACATGAATGGAGGGAGTTCCCCTCTATTTGTGCGGTAAACCTTGGGTGGAATGGACAAACATCCATTTTTTAATCCAGGACGGCCAAAGCTACAAAAGTATAACCAAAATCTTACCTGGCGAGGCGGTGGGATCACGGAGCCAACCCTTAGCCTGGTTCAGTTTAGAATCAATGGAGGCCAAAGCTCTCTTCATGGCTTCAGTGTCCTTGGAAGAGAAATTCCTAGTGATTTTCTTGCCAAAGTTGTGCTGACATAATACAAAGTAGACAGATGCAGCAGTAACAGAACACAGCAAGGAGACCCCTGCGTTAGCTTTATTCTTTAAAGATACTGCTCACACAACTCTTACTTCAGTTCTCAAAATGCAGCATACCTTGCATGCAAATCTTCTGTTAATTACATTCAAGTTCTTATTGTCCCTTACTGCTCAAATCCCTGGAGCCCAAAGAGTTTTCCCACCTATGTCAAAAAGAGAAGCTGCTGACACAATCCTCATTAACAGTCTTTCCGCCCAACAACATCCATTTGGCACAGTCCTGGTGGTGGAAGCCCTTCCCATCACAGGCAGACTCATTAGTGTGTTGGGCCACAGACACTTTTCTTTTACATCTTGCCTTTTAAAACACATAAAAACTGACAAAAACCCTTCACTGTGCTTTAGTGAAACCACAAGAACTCTGGGTGAATGGTTCCTAAAAGTTAAAAGTATTAATTTTGCAGTTTATTTAGCATCCTACAAAATGCTCAACTCTAGTGAAAGGGTTTTTTTTATACACTCTTTTATACACTCTCTCCCCTTTTCCTCATCTCCTAATCCCATCTACCACTGGTTCCTTACCCATAACCCCAAGAATGGGAAAGGATCAAATAGTTTTCAATTTATCACTCACAACTAGAATTCACACTAAGTAAGATGAGTATTACTTATACAGAAAGGTGGGCCAGTGGACAGAGCACCAGGCCTAGAGTCAGTGAGACGTGGATTCCAATCCAGCATTATTCTACTAACTAGGTGACCCTGGCAAGTCACTTCACTTCTGTTTGTCTCACTCTCTTCATCTATTAAATGGGGACAAAAATAGCACCAACCTCCCAGGGTTGTTGTGTGGATCCAATGAGACAATCATTGTAAGGTGCTGAGCTTAGTGAATGCTAGATAACAGTTCATATTACTATTGCTATCCATTATTAATAAAGACACTCAGAAGCGAGGCTAAATGTCTGAGGTGGGATTTGAACCCAGTCTTCCCAACTCCTGGCCCAGTGGCCTAGGTGCTGTACAGCAGTTACAATCTACATAAATGAGGCATGCAGCCATAATCAGAAACACCTCAAGTACTGAAGGAAATTCTCCTCCATTTCTGTAGAAAATTTTTGGCTGAATGAATTAGATTTTTTTTACCAATAATAATAATAACAACAGCTTCATCTTTCAGGCTATTTTATAAGAATACTGAAAAATCACTTTTTAAAGCAATCTTCGCTTTTTCTAAAAGTGTTGTTCTTCACTGAAAAGCCACCTTCCTTTTTGCTGGAGAAGGACTGGGCATCATAGCTCCCTTAGAGCAGCCAATGAGTCCTTGACACTCTGGAGAATGTGAAAAAGCCTTAACATTTCCTATCCTTGCACTGTCCCCGTCACTCCCAGGATCTTGCCACATGGGGGCATTGCCCAACAGAGGCCATCGTAATACAGGCTTGTGTGGGGAGCAAGCCCAAAGCCCAACTCCGCACATCTCAATTAAGCACAGGGGGCCACTGTCTCACTATCCTCTCTTTTCCAAATTAACAACTCAAGTCCGCGATCCCCACACAGTGCCCCCCTACACTGGACAACAAAGGGAGACCACTTACTTCTCTCTGTAATCATTCATGACAAAATCGCACTCCCTAAGACTAATCACAGAGGACAAAATAGTCTGTTTAGTTTTAATTTGCCTTAATCCACTGGAGAAGGAAACAGCAAACCACTCCAATATCTTTGCCAAGAAAACTCCATGGATAGCGTTGGCTTGCTACGGTCCACGGAGTCATGAAAAATCAGACAAGACTGAACAAAGATTGTTTCCAGCTCAAAAATTCAACTGTTCCAACTTTATTAAAGGCCAATATAACCAAGTCAAGAACAGAACTGATAATAAAGTTCCCTTTTAAACAGTTTTTCTAGTTTGCAAAGTATCTTCCTCACAGCAGCCCAGTGAGGTGATAATGAAACAAAGCAGAAAATAAAAAATAACAATCACACTCATTTTCCAGATGAGGAAACTGAGGCTCAGAGAACACTGATGACTTGTCTCCAGCTCCCAGTCATGGAAGAACTGGGATGTGAAGCAGTCTCCTGCCTTTGCTATGTTCTTTCTACTCCACCACACAGCTTCACAACAGTTTAACTGGAAACCATTCTCCCTAGGACAGTTTTATAAATGTAAAAACTTATCTGTTCACTAAAAAAGCCTAATTAATTCAATAAGAAACCAATGGATATCTAAATGTATTTCAGGAGCCTAAAACCACAGTTTGAAAATATTTAGTGCCCAGTCTCATATTGTATCATATACTATATTATATACTATATTGAAGGGCTCCAGGCCATCAGGACTTAGGAGACTCCATACTTTTAGGAAGGAAGGGCAGGGGATTCCTGGGGCTTACAATGATTTTGTATGAGAGTCAACAACAATTTTCTACTGGGCTGATTTCAGCTTCCAACTTATAACTACATACAAATATTGCCCTGAATTATTCATCTCTACATGTCAAATTTCTATCACTTGATCATCAATGACCTAGATAGATGACAACTTTCTGTATCCACTGCCCTAAAAAAAAACTGAACCCCAAAGGAATAACTAGAGATTTATTCAGTCCCCTCACAAAACCTTTCATTTGTTTCCCTAATAAAGTAGGATAGTGAATGTGTTAGAAGGAAAGAATGTTATACTCATGCAATGAGTAATTTACAACTGAGTGGGAGAGATGGCAGCATCAAGATGTTCAAATTAAGCAGCTTGTTTTTCCTCACATAAATACAGGGCAAATTGGGAAGAAGACTACTTTGAAGCTGAGAATTTCACTTAATTTAACAAGGCTTCCAAAGGGGCAGATGTCTGAAAATTACATACAGTTTTTACCATAGTCACTTGAAAAGAACAAAATTTCAAAAGTTAATTTCTATGAAAAATAAAAGTATCTCTAGGTCTTGGTGTTTTAATCTCCCAAGAATCCCAAGTTCCATTTATAGTGTGACATTTGTTACAGCAGCATTGTATATAGTACAGTTAAATTTAGACATAAGATAAAAATTCAGATTCAATGGAAGAAAAGCAATGTTAGGAGAGGGTAATTATTCTATGCACTCAAGAAGGTGGATCAGGATACAAGCTAGGTGGATTTCTAATTAAATCAAGTAAAAAGCTACACCTGCATCCAATTACCTTCCACCTACACCCTTCAGCTTCCTGTCAGTCCCTTCTCAAAGGAAGGCTGAAATAAGTGGGAAATGCAGGATCCTTTCAGCTGGTTTTTCTTCCCTTTACCAACAATTCCTTATGCAAACACATAAGATGTACTGAAAAAGGAAAGCCTGTGTTGATTTGGCATTGTTCCCACTTAGCAAAAGGCAGTATGACATAATGACACCCTTAAAAATACCTTTCCAGCAACAATTAAACTCACAGCCCCAGGACATTTTTAAACAGAAAAGGCTTCCCCAAAAAACAATCAAGAAGGACCGAGCTAAGGGTCAGCATCAGGACCCCCAAGGTGCCTGACAATTTCACGAATGGGCAAAAGGAGAACCCCCTGTTGCCACCCGTCACCCCTTATCCTGGCCCTGGACCCACACGCCCATCCAGCCTCACGCAAAAAAATGAGGCGGCTTGTTGAAAAGAATATTGTTATGCTAGAATGAGCTCTTTCAATAGTCAACATGTAAATAAGACTATACAATTAGATGTTCAGCCTTCATTCAGGTCAGAGGGGGAATATCCACAAACTCCCAGTGGCAATTCTCACATAATGGTGTTTATAATGAAAAATACTAAATGACTTGGAGAAATCTATATACTTGTCTTTTGGGACGGGGGGGGGGTGGAATGTAAAATCTGGTAAAATCTGGCCCTCGGATCTTTCTTCTTTGCATCAGGGATAAGTATTCTAGTGATGCAGTTTGTAGCTGATATTTCTACTTTTGGTAATGTTGTAGTGAAGTCTGGCAGGACCACCAGTTTTGTCAGCACTTTGGGCCAGTATCAATCCTGGTGCATGACAAAGTACGATAGCAGAAGATTCCACGTAACACCACCAAAAGCCTCAAGTGGGTGAGTCCAGCAGAAGGGCCTGTAGGGTACATGCACTGCTGATCACAGAGTACCTGCCTCTTCTCTCCTCCCAAGTCTTCACCAGTCACAGGAAGAGTTAAACTGATCAAAACAGACTGGCAGCACTCAGTTGATTCCTTATGAACATGAGAGAAGTCGGTGCCGAAAACTTTCAAAGAGCTGGATTTGGCTGGTGTTCCAACAATTTTACTAACTACAGTGTTCAACAAGAAGCTATCAGTAAACAAGGGTAGAATTTCTGAGTGACTGATCAGTCTTAATAAGACTGATTGTGTAAGCTTAGAAAACCATTTGAAGATTCTTAGTATTATCATGCAATTCAGATTCAAAGGCACAATGACTAACCTTAGTAAAGTCTCCTTAAAAATGAGTTCATTAGGCAAGATGTACTTTTACCCCTAATAATTTTTTCTACCTTCTGAAGGAACTATCAATGTCCAGGAGAAGCCTACACTAATGAAGAAGCAGGCAACATGTTTGGCAAGAGGTGGTTAATTATTTTTGGTTTGGATAGAAAGAATGAGAGATACCAAATGTACTAAATGTACCTTTACTAGTCACATTTTCCATTTAAATGAACTACATCAGGGTGAAAAATACTGCTAAAAATGTCTATAAACTATTTTTGTCCATAATGACATCAGTGAATTAGATCAGTTGATCTAATTCACTTTTTATCATTCCGCATTGCATTTCTCCACCACAATTAGCTTGGGCAATTTCACTGATTCCTTCCACATCAGCACAGGGTCAGACTGTCACCATACATGGACAATGCCTTATTCCTTTCTACTTCTACGTGAAAAAAGGAAAGCTAGAGACTGAAAGGTCTGCTCTACATCTGCTACCTACAGGAAACAAAGAAGAGTTAACAGGAGCTTAGGAACACCAAGGGTGGTAAGATTCCTCCTTCCAGTACAGACATACAGGATGTTCACAGCTCAATTCAAGTCTGGAAACATCCTTTCTTTGCTATTATGGCAATTACTATTAAGTTTTAAAGCCCAGGGCTAATATTAAGAGCAGAGCTTTATATGTTCACCTGATAGTACCAGTTTTATTCTTCAAAACATAAATTCATTAAGTCTCTATGACTATTTCAGTGTGGAGAACGCTGAGTATAGGATTTTTGTCCAGCAGACTCCAACCCTATCTTCATAGGTAAGTCACAGGGAATTGCCTTGGGTTAAGTGACCTACCCAGTGTCATCCAGCATAAGTCTCAGGGTTGAAAGCTGAGCCCAGGTCTTGGTGATTCTAAACTAGGACTCTAAACTCTCAACCATGCTGCTTCTAATACCCATCGATCATATTTTAAAACTATAAAGACAGACCTTGAGCAAAGCAACATTCCAGACCTTCCAGAAGAGAATAATGGGGGGAGGAATTAAAAGAAAGAAGTAGCATAAATGACCAAGGGGAATTTTTCACAACAGCAAATACACAGCTAAGTCCAATGTCACCCTGCTCTCCCACATAGGCCTATGCTCTCAGAAAGAACGAGTGGAAATGACCAAGCCCAAAGAGGAAACTGGAACCTTCTCCAAACGTGTCCACCAAACCCTGAAAGGCTGGTTTTCCAAGGTGTTGCTTTTTCCTTGTTTCTTAAATGAGTGACTTGAAATGAACACAGAGGTTAGAACTGCCTAGATTTCCACAGCCCCGAGATCCTCGTTAAATGGCATTCTAAAGCGTACTCGAGCACAGTGTCACACACTGGCACACGGAAGAAAGCACTGCACACAGCCAGCACAAGACACAAATCCTCACAGACATGCTTTTTTCTCTTTTAGCAAAAAAGAAGAAGTGCAAAACAGACTAGATGGGAGGAGAAAGCTTACCTTCTAAACGTGAGAAAAGAATAAAACAATCACGAGAACAAAAACAAAAGGCAGAAAGAAGTCATAACAGCGAAGTCAGAGTAGTAAAGTACTTCAAGGCAAAGACAAGTTAACTCTAAAGGACATCAACGGTTTCAATACAGAAATTAGATACAATCCAATTAAGAATTGTGCAAACACCTCCCTCAACAAATCCTCAGGTAAAATTGGCCTTGAACGTTCAGTTTCATGCAGCCGACCACCAGACAAAGGGAGGGCGGGCAGTCTGTTCCAGGCCCCTGCTTGGCAGAGGAAAGAACTGGCACCATTAGGAAAGAGATCAGAAATTCCACCTAGAAACCAGACTATCATGTCCTCGATTCAGTTCTGCCACTGGTGGGCTACAAGACCCTGGTCAAAAGCATCTGTCCTGAAGCAAGCACTGGGAAGAAGTCTCTGGGAGTACAAACAAATTGCTAGAGTCTCCAGTCCAGATGCTTCTAATCATAGTCACTACAGGGAGAAACAGGACAACCTGCAGCACAAGGCCACACTGGCAGAGATGGGGAAAATCTACTACAGTCAAAGGAATGGGTGGAAAACAAGAGAAAAAAAAGGAGACCCTGAAAAACTCTTAAAACTACTGAGTTTATATGAAAACAAATTCCCCAGTTGAATTTTACATCTTTTCTCCTAGGATCAAAGATCACACACCAAGACTTTTACATTATTATCTCAAGATTAAAAATTAGTGGAGGAAAAAAATTTTCCATGAAACTTCCAAATAGAATGCATCCTGATGTAACTTATTATGATGGTTCAAATATAAGCTGCACTTTCACCCCAAATCTGGCTTATACAGAGCCCCAGTGAAGATATAATCAAATTTGTTTGCAGTGCACACTTATGTAAAAGGCTCCTTTCAAAGAGATCTCATTTTGGGGAGGCATCTTATATTCAAGGTTAGCTTTCACTCAGACCAACATGGTAGCTTCATGGCCTGAAGTCTAGATGTGAACAGAATATTACTCTGGACTGTATATTCATTCTATCTTGGTCAACAAGAAGTAGCTGGTCCCAAAATCAAAGAAGTTACCTAAATAAAGAGCTGACATGCATGTCTTTTCTACAAATAAAAATACTTCAAGATTTTATATAAGAAATCACAAATTAGCCAACTCTCCTCTCCCCTCCCCTCCCCCTGAGGACTGGTCACCCATTTTCTCCCATATTCATATCTACCTTGCTAGCCCAAGCATCTTCATCCCAGGAAGTAAGCTGTAACACTCGGATGATCTCATTAATCTCTGCACTCATCTTTTCCACTGTAAAGTTGCGGTTTTTCAAAGCTTCTTCAATACCTTGGTTTTTGGAGTTTTTAGTAGTTACAAAAATCTTCATAGCTGTAAAAACATACTAGAAGTTAGGAAATTATGCTTGAAGCTGAATTTCATTGGCTAAGACTAGTACACCATGTACAAAGGACACTAAGCATGTACAATCATCATTTTAAAAAGAAGTAGAAGTTGAGTCAATAAAAATTTCCAGGCCGGAAATCCCTCATCACAAGAAGACTAAACATACCAAACATCACTATAACCACTTGTGAATTAAGGAAATAATTTGGTATATACAACCCTAAAAATCACAGCCACAAAGCATTCAGGCCTCTTCAGAGAGCCAGACAACATGCACCCTTGGCACAGTTAAGCTTCATATAGAGTAATGGCAGACATGAGAAGGTAGAGAGATCATAAATCTAGGATCTTTCTTTCATTGCCTATTCCTTGGCTTCCTCAACCCCTCTAAAAATAACACAAAAATGTAGACTAACAGGGTCGACAGAATTTGTCCCACAAGAACTTTTTTATTTTAAAACTAAAAAAAATAACAATTAGTACTTTATTATAATATTCAGAATAGAAAGGACCTTTTCTCCAACCCCTGTGCCATGTTTCTACCGTGCAAACTTTGGGAATGAGGCACAGCCAGACTCAGAAACACATTCCCCAATAAGTCAATGTGAAAAGAGGAATTTCAGAGGCTCAGAGGTGGAAAGACCCTCAGAAGCCATCTGGTCCAACTTATACCTACCCAAGAGCCTCTACCACAGACCCAACAGTCTTTGCTTGATGCCCGCTAATGAGAGGGATTCTACTTCCCATGGGAGCCCAATCCACTTCCAGAGAGCCTTCCTTATTAGAAAGTTTTTTTCCTTACAAATTAAGCCTAAACTGGCCTCTTGGCAACTTTTCCCTTCTGCTCTTTTGGGCCAGGCAGAACACATTTATTCCCTCTTCCACAGCAGCTCATCAAAAATTTTAAAATTATTATTATTTCCACCTCCACCCTACCCCCACCTCCCACCCCAGCCAAGTCTTATCTTCTCCAGGCTAACATCCTTGTTCCTTCAACCAGTCTTTATAACATGAACTCAAAGCAATAGACCCCACTCTTTATTCTCTGTAGCTTACCAGAGCCCTTCCTAATGTTAGACTGAACACAATACTCTGGGTGTAGTTTGACCAGGCCAAAGTAAATTAATCACATTACCCACTCAGTCCTGGATATTATGCCACTTTTAATGTACCCTCAGACTACAACTGCTTTTCTTGGCACCCATGATGTTGATCATTTTAAACTTTCAGCCCACTAAAATCTGGAGCCTTTTTTTTAATGCACTGATGCCCAACTACGTGAATTCTCCTTTTTCATTTTTAAACCTTAGTGTAATACTCTGAATTTGTCCCTAAGTTTCATCTTCCTAAATAGCAGCCCAATATTCTATCCTGCCAAGATCTTTCTGAATTCTGATTACTATGAATTTCTGATAAGTATGTCATCTATACTTTCATCTGAGTAGCTAATTAAACATGTTACACAACACAGAGCTAAGTACATATTCCTGGAGATTTCCCACAAAATGGACATTGAACCACAGACTACTTTATGTTTCCAGTCAGTCATTCAATCAATTTCAAACCCACATAACTAGATCATGATCTGGCTTACATCTCTCCATATTCTGCAGATCAGTACAAGAGACTTTTGCCAAATGTTTTGCTAAAGTCTAGGTAAAATATATCTAAAGTATTCCCTTCCAGGACCAAAACAGTAACCTGCACCCTCCCCCCCGAAAAAACGGTAATAAAGTCAGCCTGGCGTGACTATGCATATTACATAATTAGCACTTGTTTTTCTAGAGATTCACTAACAATCCCTTTAATAACAGGCTCTAAGACAGAGAGCAGATTCCAATCTTTTCCCTTTTTTGAAAATCAGCAAAACACTTGCCTTCCCCAATCCTGTAGCATCTCTCTTGTTCCCCACAATCTTCCAGGTATCACTGATAATTATCCCAATTGTTTTTAAACTCAAGGCTGTAGTTCATCCTGAGCCAAGTAACCTGAACTCTTCCTATATCTTTTCTCCCCAATCCTGTAGCATCTCTCTTGTTCCCCACAATCTTCCAGGTATCACTGATAATTATCCCAATTGTTTTTAAACTCAAGGCTGTAGTTCATCCTGAGCCAAGTAACCTGAACTCTTCCTATATCTTTTCTCCACATGCTCTCTTCTTTCTCCTTATTCTTTTTTTTTTTTTT
>CM053582.1:535287169-535307315 GCA_028627135.1 Pseudochirops cupreus
ACACACACACACACACACACACACACACACAGGTAGTTAATCTTTTCTTCATCAATAAGGTACAAGACTTTTTCCACTCCTTCACTATCTTTTGCTTCCACTCTGCTTTTCACTCTTCTTTTGCTTCCAGCTTCCAAAAAACTGCATGTGCTTCCGCTCCTTTAGATACCTAGTAAATCAGTCCCTCAACGCCCTCACAGTGGTACCACCTCCAGGGCTGATCTCCTCTACACTCATTACAGACGTGCTCCAAATTAGGCTGCTGTTCTTCATTCTCTCTAGTACCATCTCTACTTTTTCTGCAAGCACTTCAGGGACAGGGATGTTAGGGGCGAAATGTAATGGTTCCATTATCCTTGAGAAAATAATTTATTCAAATAATTTTTTAAAATCTTTTCCATTTTCCTTCTTTCTATAATCTTCCTTCAAGTTTTCCCAAACCACAAAAAGGTTTTTGCAATAAAGTTTTGAAACAAGATTTTGTTATGCTCAGAGGACTTCCTCAGCTCATTTTGAACTTGAGTGTTCTGAACATTATTCCTGTAAAATTGTGCCATGCTTCTGTATTCCTCCTCCCTTTGCTTGTCCTTGCTTCCACTTTTGGGATATCTTTTTTTAAACTGAAGTTGGCTGGTGATTTCCCTATGAATTCATATGGCCTCCAGTCAAACTTCCCATGACCATATTTTCCTTCTCACAAGAGTCTTTTCTCTGGGAATCTTGAGAAGTTCCTTCTTGAAGAGCAGCACAGTGATACAATGAAAACAGCCCTGAACTTAGAGCTCATGTCTTGGCTTGGCCATTAATTACTAGAGGGACCTTGGATATGTATCTTAATCTTTTCTGGGCCTCATTTATCTCATCTGTAAAATGAGAGGGTGGAAGGAAATGGCTTTCCTGTCCCTTCCAGCTCTGAATCTATATAATTCAATGATCTCATGAGTGAACGACTTTCCTGTAGAATTGTAATCTGTGGGAATCTATTTATGCAATAATCTCTTTGAACCCTCTGAAATCTGTTTTCCCAACATGACAGGTATGTCAGATTACTCCTGCTTTTTCTTTTGTAGTTGAAAATGAACTTTTAATAAGGAAGGATCACTTGCCCCCAAGATTCCCAAATTTTCCACCTCAGCTTGATGAAACATCCTCAAACCCCTTTTTCAGTTCCTAGACCTCTTGAAGGATGCAATGATCATGAAAGGACATCAAGATCTTATTAACTGCTCTGTTTCTGGTCCAGATAATGGAGATCCCCATCACTCCTATATCAGAGCTCAGGGTGTCAGGCTTGTGCTGCAATTTATGAACTCATCACTGATGCCTTCTTTCAGTCCTAGTGATCCAGAGTTTGCTCCAATGAAGGCATCACTTCTGTGTCTGTCTCCTTTGGCCCTCATCCACCATGTTCCCCTTGAAGATCCTTCTCTGGGCAACACTTACCCCATTTTTTACAACAGATTTCCTCTGAGGCCTTGTCTTCCTCCGTTTCCCCCTCTTTGAGTGTCTCTTCTTCTTTGACTCAAGCCCTTCTGAGTCCTTCAATTTTGGTCCTTCCTTGAGTCGTCTGCTCAAGTTCCTTTCCTCCTCTCCTTGAGCCCTCCTTTTCCTTCTCAAAAGCCTCCTCTTCTCCCCAAATTTGATCACAATTCCAAAGCTCTTCATACCACTAAACTGCATTTTGTGCAACAAGGCAGCCACTGATTTTGAATTTCTAGGATCTAGATCAACAAGAAGGTATGATCCTAGCTGGCAAGTTCTACATTAGATCTGTTCCAAATCTAGCCTAGCACCAAATGTTTTCAGCAGATATGAATTAACTCCACTTAAAACACTTTTTACAGAAAAGAGGGTCATGGAGGCGTCATTCAAGTCAACCCCACCTCACATAGAATAAATGACAAGACCCCGCACCTCCTTTCCTTAGCCAAGTGAGAACACCTCTGTTGAATCAATCAATCAAAGACATTTTAAGTACTGTGAAAAATCCTGGATCAATTTAGAAGGCTTTGAAAGCCACAGGATGAAGTGAAATTATGCCACATAGGAGTGTGTTAAGATTGTGCAAGGAAGCTGGTCATGCCCTGTGAGTTTTCTATTTTTAAAATAAACAGCAAGGCAATTTGGAACCCAGGGGATTTGAGCATCTGGCACTAAGCTAGGAGTGGAAGCCCTCCGACCAAGTCAAGGAGAAGGAATTGACTGGAGGGAGAGGGAGAGAAGAGAGGATAAATCTCCCCTCATTTCAATCCCTTGTTTTCTCACCACATTCCACTTGGACCAAAAGAACACTTCACGAAGTTGGGGGACCTGAGGATTTGGACTTTTTCATCAGCATCCTGGCAGTGACTGCCGGTAACATCTGCATCAGGAACTGAAGACAGGCTAGTGGTGCTGAGGAAAATCAGCTTCATGGTTCTACAAAGAGTGTAGCAGGAAAGCTCTCCCATCCCTAATGGGAGCTCCATGAGCACCCCATGGGAGGAAGAAAAGCATTTACAAGAGAAAGCAACCTTCGACTATTTTAATGCTCCTAGACTATAAAGGGACAAGAAAAAGCCACTCAAGCTCTGGATACTCAATCTGCCAATGAAAATAGGAATCTGGAGAGCGAGGTCCAGAACATGTGCTACTGAAACATTTTTTTTTTTAAATTTGGAGGGTGGAAGGCAAGGCAGTTGGGGTTGAGTGACTTGCCCAAGGTCACACAGCTAGTTAAATGTCAAGTGAGTTATGCTAGATTTGAACTCAGGTCCTTCTAATTCCAGGGCCAGCACTCTATTGTTCACTGTGCCACCCAGCTGCCTCCAGAAACATTTTTTAATGTACAAAGAGAACAGAAGGAAGGCCAAAAGGAAACACAGACAAGGAGGATTGCTTTGAAAGTTACCTACTGAATTTACTATACACTTAAAAAAGCAAACAGCATTTGATTTTATAAAAGAGATTCACCAGGGTAGCCAGTAGCACAGTGGATACGGCACAGGCCCTGGAGTCAGGAGGATCTAAGTTCAAATCTGGCCTTCAACACTTAATAGCTATGTAATCCTGGACAAGTCAGTTAACTCCAACTGCCTCAAAAAAAGAGAGAGATTCAAAAAGAGAAAGAGGTAGATTCATGTACAATGTATTTCTTCAGTTCTATTGTGTATATGAATATTTCTTTTTATTGGTAAGTTCAGAATTTTTTTAAATTGGATAAAAGAGGAAAAAAGAATTCTAGGAGGGTATATTAGCATACACTGTTCTACAGTTTTCAATCTAGATCTATAATTTTGAAATGTACATCTCCATGAAAAAGTCAATAGAGAAAGATACTAACTTGCTGAGCCCAGGGTATCTGATATTTACCAGTTAGTCTAGGAGATGCCAGCTGCCGGGGGCAGAGTCTTTATGAAGGCTAGGAAAATACTCCTGGACCAAAGGGTGAGTGAATTTCAGTTAACAGGTGAGGGAGAGTTACAGAAGGAAACTAGTAGCCAACTGAATCTCCAACTAGAAGCCAAATGAATCTCTATACATACTCCATAGATAGCAGATCCACTTTGGCTGGATACAATGTCTAGTTACCAAATCAATCATTCTTTACTTTTGAACAAATGGACAGACAAGAAGACATTAAGTGATATGCGCTTAAGGAAATATAAAAGAGAAATATAAAATCTATCACAAAAAAAGAATTTAACTTAAAATTCACTCTATTGAAAATACAGAAAATGAATACCTGAAATGAGGACTGGCAATAACTCTTTCACAGTGTTCATTGAATTCACCAACATCACTCTGTGTTCCTGGTGAGTCAATTCCTGTTGTCTTTCATCAATCATTTTGGCCATTTTTGTCATTCCTAGCTCAGAAAAAACAAACCATCTGTTAAGAGTAGTAGGATGGGCCCTAGATTCATATTCTTGCTCAGGTCAACTCTCATTAAAGTAATCCAACAATCTCTCTACATATACAGATTATGCATATGTATGTGCATAATTAATTATTAATGATATAAAAATAAACATAATATACAGATACATGAGTTCTACAAACACTGAAGTCCCAAAGAGTCAGCAAAACAAAATTTCTATGCACCAAAGAATATAAATAATCCCTTAAAGCTCAACGTGTAAAATTTAAGCTATTCTCAAAAGTATAGGTAGGAATTCTGCACTAACAGAACCCCAGAAACAGCTGCTGAGTACTTAGTGATCATAACACTGACGTAGGGCCTTTCAGCTAGGACTCCCAGGCCACGTGCTGCTTCGTGGGTACAGCCCTGCCCATACGGTTTAAGAATCTCACAACAATCTAATGCCCAGGAGTACTTCAGAAGTTTACATAAAGGTGTTAAGAGTTAAAGAACCATAATCCCAGGAGACCCGTGCTGTCTTTTCATCTCAGTCCAACACTTCACGCTTTGGTGGCCTAAGTCAAAAGAATGACTTGGTTCTCTAAATCACTAAGGAACTTAGGGAAAGCCGTCTCTGCCCATGCTCTTCCAGAATGACTGAGATTAGAAGCACTTTTTATGACGTCTATCACAGACACAAACTTCCCAATTACAGCACTTTAGTTTCAATGTGACACTGTTAACAAGCACATTCAGTCTAGGCTATATCTATCCACACAAAGGGAAGCTGTCATTTAGGTCTCAAAAGGATCTCATTGCAACATGACATGAATCCCAAGAGCAGAGTTAAACTGAACATAAGTTTGTAGACAACGTCACAACAAAAACATGGTCATCTTCAGTTTTCAAGATTTGGGGTTTGTGATGTCCTGTGTAATATAACTGACTTCAGCAGGCCAGGTCTCTCCTCTAGGCTATAATCACTGTCATAAAGTAAAACCAGATTCATACTACAAGTTTTTAAGCTATAATTTGGCATGATTATATTCTAAATTTTAATTTTTATTTGCGTAAGGAATTTTTTACAAACCTAGACAACCACAGCATTATACTTCTCTTTAAGTCTCATTAGATTATTCAATCTTGGGCTACCAAAAATCCATCGGTGGTAGGAGGGCTCATTAGTAAGCTAAGAGTCATAAAGGGCTACGGGCCAGCTGGCACACAATGAAGGAATGCTGTGTAATTTAGAGTGGAGAGGTCAATATTCAGGGTGGCCTTCAGCATTACAGCAATGGAAAACTATTTCCTACATTCTCAAGCTATGTTTGCCACGTCTGGTTTAATGTAACTTTACCAAACAGGAACAGGACTTTTTAAAAAATATATTTAGCATTCAGACACAGCGAACCATCTTGAATGGTCTCATCATCAAAAAGGAAGATACAGAAACCCAACAGAATACAAATGAATTTCAACTGCATATGACCCTTATTTTCTGCTTTTTTCATTTTTGCATTCTTCACAAATAGCTTGAGAAGGAAGGAAAGAATTCTATCTTCTTGATCAAACAGAGATGATGTAGAGAAAACTATGAAGGTCAAACCTGGTCCTAAATTCTTAGTGTAAGTGACCAAATCCTCCATTGTCTCTACCACTTCTGCCACTGTCAGATATTCCAAAATGCCTTTGCACACGCGGATGATTTTGCGGACCTAAAAAGAGAATCAGAGAATGTTCGTTCAGAAACCCATCTAATTTAATGTAGACCTGGTCACAAATCTACAAAATCCCAAACAAGAAGCCATCAAGCTTTCACTTGAAAATTCTAGAGAGGGGAACACACTACTTCCCAAAGCAGTCCATGGCACGTTTGGAGAGCCATAAGGAATTTTCTTCCTACAGCAAACCTAAATATGCCTCCCTGAAACACCTTTCCATCACTACTATTCCTCTATGACCAATCAGAATGAGTCTAACCCCATCTCACCTGAGAGCCCTTCAAATAAATTTCAGTGTGTTAAATTATGCAAAGAAATATTAAGTTAAGCAGGCAATGATACTGATATGTAGATATTAACATTTCATCACCATGTTAAATAAACTTAATTTTCCTAACAATGAAGCCAATAACTTTAAGATCAAGCTTGGAGTGGGTGTGTATAATTGGCTCATTCTCAGAACACCTTAGAAAGTGGGTGGCAAATATACTCCCTGCTTTGTTGGACAATCAGAGGTCAAAAAGAAAAAGGATCTGCCCCCCAAATAGCTAATTAAGGGAGCTAGGAAGAGGGCCTAAGTATTTTTAATTGGGGTACTGAGTCCCTGCTATGGAAATTCATAATTCTCCCTTTCTGCTATGAAGGAAGAAGACAAGCAATGCTCTCAAGATTAAGATACCTTCCTACTACATCTCACCCATCATATTCGCTAAGATGACAAAACATGAAAATGACAAATGCTAGAGAGGATGCGGAAAAATTGGAACACTAATACATTGTTGGTGGAGTTGTGAAATGATCCAACCATTCTGGAGAGCAATCTGGAACTATGCTCAAAGGGCTATAAAAAAAAGTACATACCCTTTGACCCAGCAATACCACCTCTAGAGCTGTATCCCAAAGAGATCACAGAAACGGGAAAAAGACCCATATGTACAAAATTATTTATAGCAGCTCTTTTTGTGGTGGCAAAGAATTGGAAATCAGGGGGATGCCCATCTACTGGGGAATGGCTGAAACATGAATGTAATGGAATACTATTGTGCTATAAGAAAAGAGGGGCAGACAGACTTCATAATAACCCGGGGAGACATATAAATTGATGCTAAGTGAGGAGAGCAGAACCAGGAGAACTTTGTACACAATCACAGACACATCGTATCTGTGACAACTAACGCTGATAGACTGGGCTCCTCTCAGCAACGCGAGGGTTAGAAGACAGCTCCAAAGGACTCATGATGGAAAGGGATGTCCACATCCAGAGAAAGAACTACAGAGTCTGAATGCAGATTGAAGCAAACGACTTTCTCTCTTTTGTGTTTTGTTTTGTTCCTTCTTTCTCATTGACTAATGTTTAATGTGAAGGTGTTTGTAGCATTTGATTGTTTGCTGCAATGGACGGAGCGGGGCGGGGGGGGGAAGAGAATATTTGGAATTCAAGGGATTGTAGAACTAAATGCTGTAAACTAAAAGTACATAAATAAATTTTTAAAAAAAGAATAAGATACCTACCTCAGCCTCATCAAACGTGAGAAGTAAGTCAGACGTCCCAGAAAGTATACCCCTTGAGCCATCAATCAGATAATCACGAGCTGGCACAGAGTAAGGATCTGCCTGAAGCATCTGGGCTGCCTGGACAAGCTTGGTACAAGCATTTTCAACCCTGTGGAGAGCAGAAAGGTACTTTATAATGCTCTCTGACAGATGCCATATTCATTCAACCAATATTTACTCATGTGCCATCTATTATGGCACATTGCTGTGCTAAACCCTGGTTCAATGACTGTTATTCAGCTGCAAAAAATGAAGACAACAGACTGAATTTTCAATATTGTTTTGCTACCACTACTCTCCCTGCTCCCCATACAACCTGGTAAAGATATAGCACAAATGGGTCATGTCCTGGATGTGATCAAGATTTTTTAAATAAGGAAATTTGAAGCAGGTGACCAAAACATACAGAAAATTGAAGGAAGTGACCAACACAGTGACATTTAATACTTACATGTAGGGAGGAAAACAAACAAATTGGTGTAGCTATTAAGGGGAAAGTAAAAGGTTAGAACCATAAACTGTCTACTAATGTAGCTAAATGGACATTTCAGAAAAGCCCCGTGTGTCTGTTTTATTAATGCAATGACTAGTATCACAAGCAGCTAGACAAGCTAGGCAAGATCTACAAGTGGTATGGGATCAATACCAAGTTAGTTCTATTGTGGAATTCAAAGCATATTAACTGAAAATCAATTTTTCAATATTCTTTGACTTAACGCTAATTAACTCTACAAACACTTTCTGAATGCCTCCCAAAGGGAAAAGAAACTCATGGGGCTAAACTATGAAGAGCAAATAATATCAGAGAAAACAGAACTATTTTTTAAAAGAATTTAAAACTGGTATTCTTTGCACTGTAGTATTTAGTAAAGAACCCATTGGAATACCCTTTGGTAAAGAGACTTGTTTTTTACTTAAAAGCACTGCCCTTGGAAAGTAGAATTGCATTTATCTGATCATTCGATCCTCACAACCCTGAGAGGTAGGTGCTATCATTATTATCTTTACAGAGGAGGAAACTGAGGCAGGCAGAGGTTTGGTGACTTGCCCAGGATCACACAACTAGTAAATATCTGGAGTTGGATTTAAACTCAGGTCTTCCTGACTTCAGGTCAGGTCTAGCATTGTATCCACTGTGCTACCAAGGAAGGACAGATGAAGGCGTACGCTGGGAAACACACTTAAGAGGTTTTCTTTTTTAATGTATCTCAAGAAACAAAGTAATTGCAAGTAATTTCAGGGGGCAAGTGCTGACAGCTGGGTCAATCAGAGGAAGTCTCATGTAGGAGGAAGAACCTGAATGGAGGTGATAAAAGAAATGATCATGGGCCTGCATAGAGGACAAAAGACAACACGGAACAACATGCAGAGACATGTACACTAGTTGGGCTGGAACACAGAACAGATGGATGAACTGTGAAAACAGGCAGCAAAGACTGGAGTTTAAAATCCTTAACAATGCAACTCCAACCGAAGAGTTGGAGCCATATAAGATGTCTGAGCAGGAGAATGACACAGTCAGACCCGTATTTTAGGAATATCATTCTGGATGCCATGCGGAAGAGAGAGACTAGAGAGGGGAAAAGCTGGCATAGCAGAGACCCATCAGGAGGCTACTTCAGTAGTCCAGCAGAGAGCTGATAAAGGCCTGACGGACGGTCTTGGCTATGAGAAGGAAGAGAGAAAGATGGAAGAGAGGTAGCAACAGACTCAATCAAACAGCCTCCAAGATGACTGAGACTGTGAACCTGGGAAACTGGAAGGACGGTGGGGACCTCAACACAATTAGTGACTAAGTCCGTCAATGAACTAAACCTGGCAGACTAGGTTTACAGGGAAAGATAATGAATTTGTTTCAACAGTAGAGTTTGAGACATCCATGTGGTGAGGTCAAGCAGGCAGTTCATGTGGAACTAGAGCTCAGGAAAGAGACTAGGGTGAATATAGAGATTTGGAAGTCGTGTACAAAGCTAACTGAGTCCAAGGGAGCTGGTGAAAGCATCAAGGGAGAGAGAAGAGGGCAAAGTCTTGGGAGGCAGCCGAAGGGAGAGGCAGGAAGGCATGATGAAACAAGTAACATTCAGCAAGAGACAGCAGGAAGGGGCAGTCAGACAGACAGAGGAGCCAGAGGAAGGTTTGGCCATGAAAACCAAAAGAGGATGGGATATCTGGAAGGGGCATCTTTTCTTCTGAGAAGTCAAGAGTGTGAAAAGCCAGAGATCAAAAAGGAGGAACACTAAGAAAAGGCCATTAAGATACTGGTAAACTGTCAAAAGCTACTACATGGACAAGATTCTTATTCACGTCCAAAGAGAAAGTGATGCCTGCAGAGGTTTCTTCCAACTCGGCCAGGCTCCATTCTAGCATTCTGAATCTCCGATGTGAGCTAGGGGACTGTTCTTCCCTTTCTTTCTATCCCCAGGGACAGAACACTTTCAATGAGGATTCTTTTTTTTTTTTAATGAATTTGTCTACAAAAGAAAAATGGCAAGAGTTTGTGAGGATGAAAATCAAGTAAAGATTTTTAAAGGGATTGAGGACATGTAGATGTGTTTCTAGGCAGCAGGGAAAGGGCCAATGAATAAAGAAAGTTTGAAAATATGGGAAGAATTGATGAAAGGAGTAAGTTCCCCAAAATGGAAGGGGCTAAGATCATGGACAACAGTGTAACCGGGAATTCCGACACCTGGAGCAAATCCAGTGTATCTCTATGGGGAGCTGTCTAGGAAAAGAACAGAATGTTATGTATGACCACTTGCCCATGGTTGAGATAAAGTGGAAACAGAGATTCATGGGAGTTGAGATGGCTGGGGGAAAAAAATGCCTGAGAGACCAAAGTGTTCACAGAGGGCAGGGTACAGACAGAACCGAAAAGACACTGATGTAGCTGGAAGACAGAACATGGGGCAGAGGAAGGATCAGAAGAGGGAAAGGACTGGTCCAGTTGTGCCAGGCTGGTTGAGAAGCTGGTACCTAGGGTCGGACCCCTGTGACACTGGGGTAGGGTAGTTCTAGCGCCAATCAAAAGCACAAATATGGGGAGGGTCTTGGCAAGAAAAGCAACTTCTTCCTTCAAGACTGGAATAAAGGACAGAATATGGGTTAATGGTGGAGGGATCTGAGGTAAAGAATTTGGGGGAAAAAGTTCCTAAATGACAGTCTATTTTCTATCCAATTAGATTACAGATGATGTCATAAAAATATAAGAGACAAAAGTGCTGCTGAGAAGAACACTATAAATATCTAATTCTGTTTAAGTCAAATACGTCCCAGGCACAAAAGGTATTCCTATTTTGGGACCTCTTCATAATAGATTCTGTCAGGGTGCACACTTATCCCTTTAGATCAACACAACTACTCAATCAGATAGTGCTTTTAACTAAAAGGAAGGCTTTGCTGGGAGAAGGGCAGAACTAAAGCGTGAGGGGAAAGGGAGGAAAGAAGAGGAAATGAAGGGACCAAGTCAGTGTGAACAAGAGATGACATTCCTTGCTGCAACTACTCTGATCACTCCCCCTCTACCATGACTGGCCCTCTTTACCAACACCAGGAGACTATTCTTGGCAAAACTGGGAAGTGGATGAAATGAGTCTTCAGGGCCCCACTCCCTCTTCTCCCCTGTTGCAGGGGAAACATTTGTTCTAGAAACAAATGTTTCCATCCTTTTTTGTTTTCTTCCTTTCTTTGTTTCTTTCTTTCTTTTTCTGGCAAGGCAATCAGGGTTAAGTGACTTGCCTAGGGTCACACAGTTAATATGTGTCAAGTGTCTGAGGGCAAATTTGAACTGAGGTCCTCCTGAGACCAGGGCCAGTACTCTATTCACTGTGCCACCTAGCTGCCTCTTCCATCTTTTTTTCTATCAAAATCTGGGCCCAAGTTTTGGAAAGGATCTGATGAATGAATTCATACTGAAATATATATGACTGAAGAGGCTTAATGTATTGTCCCTTGCAGAGGGCATGAGGTACTGGGAATGGAGTTCTGATGGATTTTCAGATCCCCACAACTGGTAAGTAGTCCTTCCATGAACCTTACAATTGCCCCTCAGAATGATCCTAGGATAACAGAGTTGAGTTGAAAGAGATCTTAGAGATCATCTAATTCAAGGCATTCATTTTACAAATAAGAAAGTGAGGCTCAGAAGTTTTACCCAAGGTAAGCAAAAGAGCCAGGATCTGAACCCAGCATGCTTTACACTGTATCAAATCGCCTCTCAATCCCTATTTCATACATAATCTTCAATCGATCAAGGAGCATTATTGATTAAGCACCTCTTATGTGCCAGGCACTGGGCTGAGACAAAAATGAAATCATCTCTGCCATCCACAAGCTTAGTCTTTCAAGGGAGACATGGACATATTTAAGTAACAAAAAAATATGCAAAAGAACACAATATAATGTGGAGGAGAAGGCTGCCAGCAGTGTGGGGGAGCAAGAAATGTTTCATGCAAGTGGTGGCGCTAAAGCCAAGTTTTGGGGAGGAAAACACAACACAAAAAACCACCAAGGGATTCTAAGAGGCTGAGATGGAGAGAGAACTTTTCCAGCCCAGCACAACGGACAGCCAGCGCAAGTCACACAGACAGAAGAGAGCATGTGCGGCCTGGGGAACAGCAAGAAGGCCAGTTTGACTAGAATGTAGAGTACCATGAATGGGAATCGCTGATAATAAAGAGAGAAACAAAGGCTGGGGCTAGATCGTAAAAGGTTTAAAGTGACACGGTTTACATTTGATCGTAGAGGCAAGTGGGATCCAGTGAAGTTCATAGGGTAGCAGCACGGTCAGATCTGTGCTTTCGGAGAATCACATTAACAAATGAATGGAGAATGGCTTATAAAGGGGAAAGATAAGGCAAGTAGACCAGTTATGTCCACTTTAAATTTAAAGAAAAAAAATAATATACATAAATATCTTAAAAGTCTGAAGTAGGAGTCTGAATATAAAATTATATTCTCTCATTGAGAAGCAGCGTAAAATTTTTTAAAAAGCATCAGTGCTGTAGTCATCCTGAGTTCTAGGTCTGCTACTAACTGCAGGACCGTGGATATGAATTTTGCTTTCTTCAACTGTAAAATGGGGATAACAGAATTTGTGTTATCTAACTCAGAGGTGTCAAACTCAAGACCCAGGGGCAAAGAAGCTTGGAAAAGCTTGAGTGTGGCCCAACCAGGTTAAATTGTAAGTGGAAAACATTTAACAAAATTGTTGTTGTTGTTGTTCCTCCTTTACTTTGGAAGAGAACCAACGATATCACAGATGTCTCGACATATGCATGAATTGGATGGATTAAAGTGAGGCAGAGCTAGGAAAAGCTGTCAGTCTCACTCTCTCTTCCTGAGTCATCAAAGTCCAGTGGCAGGACAGAAGTCAAGATGAAAATAAACAAACAACGGACTTAATTTGTGGTTTTCTAAGTCAATGCTCTATTGTAGTGGCTCTCCTTCTATCTGAGTTTAAGCCATTGATCGAGCTCACAGGACTTCTGTGAACAAAACAGTATATGAATTCTTGTCCCCTGCCATTGTACCTTTCCTATTTAGTATTTATCTTCTTATTTTAACAGAAATATTTAAATTGTTCTGTTGGCATTGTATTAACAACCAAGATATTTGATTCCAGAACAAGATGCCATTCTGAGAAAGGTCAAAGATCCTGGCCTATTAGTCATCCGGAAATCTGAGCTGAAGCCACCCCCGCAGTCATGATTCACAGAAATGGTGGCTGGAGAGTTGGAGTCACTAACGTAGTTATAACTTATAGAAATGAGGCCCACGTGTAATTGAGAACATGGTGTGTGTACATTTGATAGGCTTTGATTGAGCGAATTCACCACGTAGCAAGTGTACAACACAAGATTCAACAGGATGGACAGCAACATGTAAAACAAAACAAAATGTTCCGGCCCGCTTGCTCTCAACTTAAAAGACACCACTGGCTTTATCAGGGAGCACCTTCTTGATCTTTGCTAACTGTACAGTACACTGCAAAGAGGCTTTCTCGTTCTATTAATGTCAGATAGTGATAATGGAAAGACCTGTATGTGTACACTTAGAAACAGAGTTAAAAACCAGTGAGTCATACCGAAAGCATCCCAAACCACATAAGAACACAACTCATTCCTCTCTGCCAAGACATGTACATGGTCATTGAGACCTAATCAAAAACAAACAAAAAAGTCAAAGCCCACCAAACACCACACAAATGCTTTCTAAGTTATTTTAAATTGAGACAAGAGTGAATATACTCTTATGCCCTTAGGACAGATCTGGTTTAGGAGTCTATTTAAGTCTAGCAAAGCATAAGAAGGGCAGGGAACAGTGTAGCTAAGAAGGGAGGCATTTCCTTAGTAAACTGACCACTAAGTGGTAAATTATTTGGCCATGTCAACCTATGAAACAAACAACAAAAAATACAAAATTATTCTCAGTCTTGTGTGACCCCCTTCAGTGGTGGAAAAGGGGAGGCAGAAGGTACTAAGAATCACACCACTTTTAGACTATGAATGAACATTTGCTTGCTTTACTACAAGAACTCTCAATGTGAAATCCTGGTCTAGTAATTAAACAGCGAACATACTACCAGAGGAAACGAATTCTATCAATTTTGACATTCTCACTATTAATGAAATCAGAACCTAAAAGGAAGTTGCAGTTCAATGGAAGGAGGGCCAAACAAAGAGGCTGGCAGAGATGGTTTTATTGGGCTTCCAATGACAATAGGAAACAGGAGGCACATCATACAGTACAGGGCCCAGGAGAAGTATCTGCAAAAGGCCAGCATGGAGATAACTGTAGCTTCAGCACAAACATCTGCTGCCAAGGTGGGGAAGAAGAGGAATTCTAGAAAGAACTTGATCACACCCTCCATAATTAAATCAACATGTTTTTTGAATACTCAATTACTTCAACACAAAGAGAAAATGTTGAAAAATATATTCGGTGAAATTATGGAGTAAGAGGAGTAAGGAGTAAGAAAGAAGAGTGGCAAAAGGCCTGTAGTCTATACAGAAACCTTCTTCCCATATATTTTAAATACTCACTTAAGGAAAGTTGGGGAGTGGGGAAAGGGGAGAACTGGAACACACTGGACACGGTGAATACGGAATCACAAAAAAGTCAAGTTACTCTTATTCTGAAAGAAATGATTAACATCAAAACCAAATATAAGAAAAAAAAATTAGAATATATGGCAAGCAACTGAGACAACTCTAACAAGATATAAACAAGCAGTTGGGGCTGACAATAGAAAATGATAAAAAAAAAATGGGTATTGACATATAAATTTCTCATTTCCTAAGTCTAACCAATATAACTGAATAGCCATAACAAAAAGACAAAAACCCTAGAACCTGCTTCAACCAGAGAGACATCTGATCTTGACAAGCTGAAAGAGATGGGAACAAAAAGAAATACCAGTTCATAATATAAACTCATCTGTGAAATCGGGAGACAAAGCATTGGATTTGATGTCTGTTTGTTTATCTACAAAATGGAAACTCTGGCCAACCACACAACAACAAAGAGTTATGAAGATGAAAATGGAATAGATATCGATATACAGACATGCACACACACATATGTATATACATGCACACATATGTATATTTATTTATATACACACATACATAATAGCATATATAATATATATATATATATATATATATATATATATATATATATATATATATATATATATGTACCCACACACACCAAGTGCTTTGTCAAGTGCTATCAAACATATGCCTTTATTAGGAAGTTCCACACTCAAAAAAGGAAGAAGATAATTTAAGTAATATTTTTGCCTTGAATATACGACTTTTTGTAGTTTTTCTATTTGGAGAATTACTCGGTCATTTGGATCTTTTTGCAAACACTCTGTGATCTGGATAATGGCCTATTATTTTTCACTTAGCTTTACATGTATAGAAACAACCTAAGAACTTCAAGACTCCCAAATATAATGCCAAATGAGTCTGATAGGTGAGACAGCAGAGTATCCTGGGAAAAACCCTAAATTGTAAACAGAGGGGCAGGGACCTCATCTGGCTCTGATCCTTACCAAACTGGGTGACCTTGGGCAAGTCTCATGATCTCTCTGGGTTTCATTTTCCTCATTTGTAAAACAAGGAGGAAGGATGAGATTTCTAATGGCCCCTTCCAGGTCTAAATACCATCATCAATCTGAAAATATTTAAGGAAAAAGTAAACAATTATCTGCAAGTCAATACTGTTGAAAGCAAGAGGGATGGATTTAGATGACCCCAGATCATGTACATGAGAGGTGTCAAACACAGTGGCCCAAGTGCAGCCTGGATCAGATTAAAATGTAACCTGGAAATATACACCAGAACTTGGGTAATGTTAATATGTGGTTTTCTAAGCCAATATGCTGCCAGTAGGGACCTTAACTTACAGTTCAGTGGTCCTGTTTCTATTTGAGTTTGACCCCATTGTTCTACAGGATTCAAATAATGAGATTTTTAACTACTGTAGTCTGTAGACATTTTAAATACATTAATACATTTCAATAGATCTGTGCTCTCATGGACATGGACGTTTCTTCCCACAACACATCACTGGGTCGTGGATTGTTGTCTATGTTTTCCCACAGATCCTCCAATGAAAATCTACCTAACGTTCTGGAGGCTTTCCTCAATATCCTCTTAAGTTCATAAGAACCAGTTTTCTCCAACTTTTCTTTTTTTGCACTATCAACCAATTGATAAGCTTAGAAGGTGTCCTCCAAGTCCCTTTACATTTCATAGGAAATAAAATATCTCTGGGTCTTTTTGCTCTGGAAAGTTAATTATCAAATTAAAAAATCACCACCAAAGTTTCTTTTTAAAAGTGAAGGGTAAAAGATCTAAGCCAAGAATGATTTCTTCATCAACAAGCTGCTTAGAAATGTTCTCCAAGTTGCTAAGATCATTCAGAGTTCACCAGAGGGAAGATCACGTTTAAGATTTCACAAATTGTTTTATTTGGGGAAGTTTGTGAAAAGCAATGGCATCCAACTGGGCTCAATGTGGAAATAAAGCTCAAAGGTGAACTATTTAAAGCCTGAAAGCTTGCTCCAGGTCAAAAACTGCAGAGAAGCAGCTGTCAAACATGAAGGAATATTTAAGGAAAACTTGGCCACAGGAATTCGGGGACAGCATCTTTTATTATATCAGTAACAGAAAAAGTTCCAGATTGACATAAAACACACACACATGTACAGCACATTCTTTATGTACACAGTTAAGTGCCAGTGCCAATACGGGCCTTGAGAATGAATTCTAAATAAAGACACACCCTTGTCTTTTACAAAAGAACCTGCAAAAGAATTTTAAAATGTGAATTCCACCACAATTTCAAGTATTTAGAGGATTTGTTTATTTAGTTTAAACCTATGATTTCACTGAAAGAAGAAAAAGATAATTACAGAACCTAAAGACCTAAGAAATGTGAAAACTGGCTATTATTTCATGTCAAAAGAAAGCAAAAAAAAAAGCATGCTTTAATCTTATTACAAGGTTCTCTTAACAACTGAAGAATGGAAGTATTATAGTTCAAGATTATATTGTAATTGTGTTAAGAGGTAAAAATGAAAAGTCTGAAATGGGCCAGTCACCAGGAAATCTGGTTAATGTATGACATCACTCAAAAATAACATATTTTATCAATGTAAACATTCAGCAATATTTGTTATTAAGCACACAGAACAATCCAAGAGAGAATCAACTCAAACTGTTTAGAGGAATCTCGAGGCTAAAAATAAAAGCATTTTACAGTCTAAAATAGTAATATAATTTGCTAGCAGAATAGTACTTTTAAGATGGGTCTTTAGAGTTTTAATAGGAGTGGCATTTCAGGGCCAAAGAACAACATGAGAAAAAACAAGTGAGAAGGTGGAGAAGTAAAGGGCATGCTTGAGGAAGAACAAGTTTGATGTGAAAGAAAGTAGCTGGAAATAAACTGGAATTACAAGTTCTGACTAGAGCCAGGGCTAAAGGCAGGACACTGCTTGGGGGTACACACAAGGGGAAGTGTGATCCTTCCTCAGATTATTTTTCCTTTCAATGCCACAAAACTTTTTTCTTCATGGCATTTACTTTAATGTCAAAGTATGTATTTTATGATAAGTCAAGCTGCATAGGATAAAGTGAAACTTCAAGGCCTTCAGCGGAAATCACAAAGAGATACATAAATGATGAATCTGGGTGAAGCCAAACTGGAAAATCTTGAAAGCTGAAGTATTTATACTTTATTCTACAGTTAAAAGGAGCCACTTAACAGCTCTGAATAGGAGGTAATGTGATCGTAACTTCATTACTCTGACAAAGATGTGCAGGATGGAGGCAAGGAAGGAGAATGGGAGAGAAGGTGGAAGGGAAGGAGGGGAGGGAGATGGAGAGGGAGAGGGGAAGGGAAGGAAGGAGATGGGGAGAGAAGGTGCAGGGGAAGGAGAGAGGAAGATGCAGTAGGAGAGGGGAAGGGGGAGGGAGAGAGGCAGGGGGAAGGAACAGGAGAGAGACCAGCCTGAACAAAGATCATGACAATCAGAAGGGAAAGGAGAAAAGGTGAAAAGGATGGGAAAGAAATTAGAGGTAGAATTAGTAAGACTTGATTACTGATTATATCAAGGGAACATAAAGCAATGCAGCAGAGATGCAAGATGGGAAGAGGCCTACGAAATCAGAATCAGGGAAAAGGTAAAAGGAGGTGAAAGAGATGTGTTATGACCCACAGACAGATTTCCACTTGATACTCTGGCTTGATAACTGGCAAAGATAACAGACAAAAAAGAAAAATGACAAATATCTGACAAATATTTCCCGTAAGCTAATTCGGTCATTCTGAAAAGTAACTAGAAACTATGCCCCAAAAGTCAGTAAAGTGTCCAAAAGCCTTTGACCTAGCGATTCCACTACTAGTTCATACCAGAACGAGAACAAAGAAAGAGGAAAAACAAAAACAAAAAAAAATTATAACAGTAATTACATACCAGCTCTTTTCATGGTAGCAAACAACGGAAACTAAGGGGTTGCCCTCCTACTGGGGAATGGATAAGTAATGATATATGAATGTAAGGAGATGTTCGCGAATTATAAGAAATTATGAAATGGACAATATCAGAGGAAACTGGGAAAAGTCTCTATAAATTGATGTAGAGTGAATGGCACACAACCAGGAGAAAAATTTCCACAATGATAATATTATAGACAAAAACTTTACAATTCTGACTTTAAAATGAGGCATACAGTTTTTGGACATGGCCAAGGTGAGACTTTGTTTTGCTGGATTATATTTGCTGTGAGGATTTTCTTTTTCTTTGTTTCTTTGTTGGCAGGCAGTTGGTAGAAAAGATAATAAATTCTTATAAAAATTACAAGAAAAAGCTGATGATGGCTTTCGTCTGAATAAGGACTTTGGCAGAAATCTATTAATTACTGATCAAATGCAGATAAACTAGAGCCACGCTCTGAAAAAAAGACTACAAAAAAAATAAAAACTTTGCTAGTGAGTCCCAATGTGAAGAGTTTACTAAGGCAGGCTTAGTAAAGATCATAGTTTACATCAGTGGTTCTCAACCTGTGGGTCGCGACCCCTTTAGGGGTCGAATGACCCTTTCACGGGGCCACAGGGGTCGCCTAAGACCATCAGAAAACACATATTTCCGATGGTCTTAGGAACTACGACACCGCTCCTCCATCTGGCTCCAGGCGGGTCACCCACATACAAGTGTTAAAGGGTTGTGGCATTAGGAAGGTTGAGAACCACTGATTTACATGGATCAGACCTGTGCCCTAGGATGATTATTTATTAGCAGTTATATGGAAGATGGAATGGAGAGGAAAGAGAGTAAAAGCAGAAAAACCAAGCAGGAACCTCTCACATTAGACTGAGAGGAGATCATAAGAATCCAACTAACAGCAGCAGAGACAAGGGAACTCATAAGAGATATTATGGAAGTCGAACTGAAAAGACTTGCAACTATGTGGATGTTGGGGGAGGGGGTTAAGAGGAGTTAAGAAGACTGCCTGCCAGAATGACTAAAAGAATGGAGCTGCTCCTAAAAGAAGCAGAGAAGTCTAGGGAAAGGATGAGGTTAGGGCAAAACAGAATGTGTTCTGCTTCGGACGTGTTAAGTTTGAGATGCGTACAGGACATCAAGCAAAATATGTCCAACATGCAGTTGGTAAGGCAAGAAGTTAGGAGAGAAATCAGGGCTGTATATAAAGATCTGGCAGTCATCTCCATAAAGATGACAATTGAACCAGTGGGAGCCAATGGGATCATCAAGGGAGAGTGCAGAAAGAAAACAGAAAAGAGGCTTAGACAGACAAAGCAGCACTGAGAAAGATGATGATCCAACAAAGCAGAATGAAAAGGAACAGAACAGTCAGAGAGGTACGAGGAGAACCAAGAGTGAGCTGTCAAGGGAGGAGAAAGTGTGCAGAAAGAGGAAATGGCCAACCAGCAAGTTAACAAGTATTTCTGCAGGATTTACTACGTGCCAGGCACAGTGTTAAGGACTGGCGACACAAAGAAAGGCCAAAAACAGTCCCTGCCCTCAAGCAGCTGACATTCTAATGGGGAAAGAAGTGACGGAAGATGAGGCCTTGGACTTAGTGGTCAAGATATCACTTCTTTTGTTGTTGTTGTTGTTAACTTTTGTTTATTTTTAGTTTACGTCATTCATCTCTACCAGATTTTGAGTTATAAATTTTCTCCCCATCTTTCCCCTACCCCCCACCCCAAAACAGCAATTCTACTGTATATCCCCTCCCCCATTACTCCCTCTGACTTTCCCGTAGGGCAAGATGCATGTCCCTACCCCAGTGACTGTATATCTTATTACCCAGCTGCATGTAAATAATAATAATATATATACATATATTTTTTTTCACATTTGATTTTAGAACTTTAAGTTCTAGATTCTTTCCCTTCCTCCCTTGTCACCCACCCCCACTGGAAAGACAAGCAATTCAATACAGGCTATACATGTGTAGTTACACAGAACATCTCCACAATGGACATATTGTAA
>CM053582.1:535307815-535331369 GCA_028627135.1 Pseudochirops cupreus
TGGACATATTGTAAAAGACTGACTATATTTCCCTCCTTCCTATCCCGCCCCCCACTTGTTCTATTCTCTTCTTTGTCCCTGTCCCTTTACAGAAGTGTATGCTTCTAACAACCCTCCCCTCCAACTTGCCCTCCCCTCCATCATCCCCCCTCTCATCCCCATCCCCCCTACTCTCCTGCAGGGCAAGATACCCAATTTAGAGTGTATGTCATTCCTTCCCTAAGCCAAATTCAATGAGAGTATGGTTGGCCCCTTCCCTTTTGCCTTCCTGTTCTTCCTCTTCCCCTCCATTGTAACAATTATCCCTTGCCTCTTCTGTATGAGATTAACCCAATTCTGTCTCTGCCTGTCTTCTCTCATTCTATTCCTCTCCCACCTCTCAATTTCACCTTTTAAAATATCATCCCTTCCTATTCAATTGATCCTGTGCCTTCTGTCTATGTACACATATATACAGACACTCACATATGTATTCCTATGCATATATACCCTCCTATATAGATATGTGTATGTATACATATATACACATTTATATTCCCTTCACCTATCCTGATACTGAGAAAAGTTTCGTAAGTTAACAATTATTGTTTTTCCATGTTGGCATGTAAATAGTTAAGATATCATTTCTAACCTTGAAGAGAGCTGTTTTGGCTGAGGGGGGAAAAGTGAGAAAGTTGAGGTAGTGATACTTACTGTCTCTATTCACTCTCCTCTCCTAAAAACCCTTTGCAATCTGGTTTCTGACTTCATTACAGGCACCAACGATCAATTAAATTCCAAATCCAATCATCTTTTCTGTCCTTGTCTTTCCTGACCTCTCTACTGTAGTGGACAGCTGATCATGCTCTTTGCTTAATCACAATCGATCTCACGCCCCCTCATTATGGAAGAAGTCCTGAGCCATCTTCTTTTCTTTCCACACTCTCTCAGTGACCTCATCAGCTCCTATGGGTTGAATCATCATGTATATGCAGATAAGGTGATCAGCAGTGAGGTATGGTAGACAGAGAGCTAGCCTCTAAGCCGAGAAGATTTGGGTTCAAGTCCTATATTGGCTGTGTGACCTTAGGTAAGTCACTGAACCTTTCAAGGTTCTAAGCTTAAGTTGTGGAGAAGGTATCTCCATGCATTGGCAGTGGCAATCTCCTCATCCAGAAATTCCCTCTATATCAAGAAATCACAAGCCTAATCCCTATGTCTATAATTATTTTACATACAGTTACTCAGTGTATGCTTACATACATGTCGTGGATTATGTACATACATACATGTTGTCTCCCCAACAGAAAATCAGCTCCCTGAGCGTAGTGATTGTTTCATTTTTTTTTGTCTCTGTGACCCCAATGCCCAGCACAGTGTCTGGCACACAGCACTTAACAAATGCATAGCTGACTGAAGTAGAGACAACATGACCATTTTTAGGGATATTATAAAAGGGATTCTTGTTTAGAAGACAGGTTAGACTGGGTGACTTCTGAGGCCCCTTCAGACTCTCTATCTGATGCAAATGAATGGGAACAAACACGACTTAAGAGTTCATAGCCTGAAATAAGGAGCCGTAGATTAACAACCAAACGCTGGCTTCACAGAGTTTCATTACACCCTGAATGGTAATAATCAGTAAAATGCAATTACCTAATAAGTATAACAGCTGGTAACCTTGTTGGTGCCCTCCTAAAGAACACATATCACTTACAAGGTGGGCATACCCCAGTATTTCAACAACACATCATTATTGCACTACTGAAGCTGCTTTTATAGGCAGCACTCTTCTGATGGCAATTATCAGGAAAAAATGTATATTATCTCATACTCTAGCAGTAAAATATTATGTCAATCTTATACAAATTCTGCAAACCATGAACTCTCTTTGCTTACACATGTGAACATCTGACTATGAAGGCGCTATCAGATAAGTGCAGCTCTTCTCAAGGAGTTGTCTCTTTGCCAAAGCTTTCCAAAGGGTTTCTTACTAAATACTACAGTTCATATAATATCAGTTTCAGATTCTTTTTTTTAAAATTCTATTTCCCCTAACGTTATGGTTTCTTTGCATTTTTTCTCACGATTAATTTTAGTGTTTTCAATTAACAAGGATTTATTTTCTCTCTCTCCAACCTCCCCCTACTGAAAACATTAAGAACAAAACCCTTACAACAATTATGACTAGTGAAGCAAAACAAATTCCCACATCAGTCATGTTCAAAAATGTATCTTATTCTTTATCTTGAGTCCCTTGCTTCTTTGTCTGGAGGTCAGTAGCATTCTTCATCATCATCTTTGTCATCAGTCCCCTGGAATGATGTTTCAGCGTCTTGCATATGCAAGGCTAGTCTTTTTGCATTGGTAGGAGTTCTTAAATCTTTCCAAGTTGCTAGTCTTTACACTGTTGTTACTGTAATTGGATAAGTTGTTCCCCAGGTTCTGTTTAGTTCACTCTGCATCAGTTCATCCATGTCTCTCCAGATTTCTGAAACAATTCCTTCTGTCATTTCCCTGGCATATATATACATACATACATATATATATATATATATATATATATATATATATACATTTGACAGCTTCAAAAGGATACTTTCATCTTCAATCTTTGAGACCTTTACCATTTTCCTAAAGGTAGTAACATAGTAAGCCCTTCAATGCCAGTAAGAAAGAGTTTCAACTTTGTGTCATAGACAAAAAGCCATCCAAGACTTTTGACTGAAGGCATGATGTAATCAGAGAGATACATAAGGATTTCAGAGAGAATTTTTAGGTTACAAAACAACTTTAAAATTGCAGAAAGGCCTGCAAATGGTCACTGACCCTGGACATGCAGTTTACTGAACAACTTCTCCATTATTAGTATTTTGGTGATAAAATGCAAGTCTCTTAAATAAGCTTTTGCCATTTAAATGAAAACATATTCACCTCCAGGTAAGATGAAAAGATAAGCTGATGCAAAATGAATGACACCTCCTCCATGAAGTTTTCTTTGATCTTCCACCTCACTCCCCCCAACCCACCCACCTTCTCTGCCAAGAGTTATCCATCCCTCCTCCTTCCATCTCTTACAGCACTTCCAACTTCTGTGGGGAGATCACATTCTACTTCGTATTGTGACTTATCTGTACATATGTTATTTCTCCCACTAGATTTTAAACTTCTTGGGAACAGGAACTATGTCTTATTCATCTTCACATCCTCCTCCCAGCACCAATCAATATCTTGTTTGATTGAATTAAACTGTATAAAATATTAGACTCCAAGGGCCATTTTTTAAATTACTAAGCTGACAGAACAGCACATGAAAAAAACTGAATCATAGAATTTTAAAATAGAGATCTCTTTAGAGACCAAACAAAGAACATTGTTGATATGCCAAAAGAATCAAATAAAAAACAATGATTTTTTTATCTTAAGTTTCTGACACAGAAAGAGTAAAACTTATTGCAAAAACAAAAATAGTCTAACCATGATATTGCAGAATCACCCATTCAAACAAATAAAAAATAAAATGAAATCCTCACTTATTATTGAAAAATGTGTATTGTCTACACAGCCCATGGAAATTGGAACTAACATCCACAGTGCAGAATATACACATATTCTTGATTTTAAGTCTTGACTCCAGTGGGACAATAGACAATCTGAATGTTACAAACTACAGCCACAAGGCAAATTTAACCAAGGACAAAAAGCTCTTGTGCAATCTCCAAAACTACAACAAAGTTTTCAACAAAGCAGACTATCTACAAAAGCACTTAGTGCAAAAGCATTCAGGTTCACTCATGACCCCAAGTGGGATTCTGGCATAGTAGGATATTAAAAGCAAAACTCGGAAGAACCCATGAATGGTAAAAATGTTAATGACCAAAATCAAACATGAGAATCAAAAGAAGTTACGACTCCTATTTTTGCCACAAGGCTTACTGAAAGGAATTTTTGCTTCTAGGTCAATTATTTTTACCTCCCAAGAATGCCAAGATTGAAGCTTCTGCTTAGCAAAAGTATTTAGGCCACAGTAGAATTTTTAGTCACTCACTTAATAAATGCTGGCGGCATGTCTCTCTTTAAAATCTGATCCTCAGTTGTCTGAACAGTCTCCTTTCCAACCTGAGAGAGGGGAAGAAAGAGTGACAGTTAATGCTTTAGATCTAGAATTCTAAACCCTCAGAAAATCTGACTATCTACATATTCCATGTGCAATATAAAAATTTCTATAATTAGAATGTCTCTTAATTCAAAGAAAACTTCTACAAGGCTGGTTAAAATTGTTGAGCCTCCTCATATAGACATTTCCTGTATAAACTCAGCACAGAAACGGGGAGAGAGTGGGCAGTGGTATAAAAGCAATGATATTGTAGTTACTATAGAAACTAAATTAAACATTTCATGTCTACTACTAGTCCAATAACCAAACACCACCCATGTACCTCTAAATTAGTGACTCAGTCATACTCAATAATGATCTTTGATTGTGTCACATAACCAAATTTCCATACGGATATTTAATTTTAAAAGTATGGTGAGTTATCTATCACTTGCAAGCTAAGTACAACTATCCAACAAGGTGACTGTATGAATTTTAAATATCAGGACCTACTGATTTCCTAAACAATAAATATGGATAATAATCAAATCAAACTATTAGAAGTCACAACAACTCAACTATTTCGCATTTATTAAACACACGATACCTATAAATTCACTCTATTCAAGAATATTATGATAAATCCATTTGGGATTTGGATTCTACCTTTTACTATACGAAGCACTGTACAGTAACAATTAAAACACCCAAATATCTTATAAATAATTGAGTTATAACGCATCTAAGGTAACGTACGACCTTTTTTTTTAATGCAGAGATTTATCGTACTTTCGCTCCCTGAAGCAACTACTCCTTAAATCTGCCATTTGAACCATATGGCCTAGTAAAGGTTTTGAAGAGAAAAAAAAAGAAGATAAAAATGAAATTTCTAAATGCACAAGCAATCTTATCTTAAAAATACTCATAATCAACAATTCTTGGACAACAGAAGTCATGTGTAAGTTAATGAATCCAAGTTTTCTCTTCTAAGTTAACAGCTCAGGAACAGACGGGGGAAACACACATATTCCACTGTTAAATATCCATTGCTTCCATATACAATAGAGCTTTTGTATCACAATAAAAGCCTGTCCAGTCAACAGCTGGTTCTCCAGAGTTGCCGAGACCAAAAGATGACACAATTATTTCCAAATGTATTGTTCACTCTATTTTCTTGAAATAAACCACTTAAGAGGGCAAGGGTATTGACTTCACACACAAAGTGTAAAGGACTATACCAATCACTAGCTCATTGTTAAGCAGAGTTGGCCAAGAAAGACATATATGTGTGTAAATAAACCTTTACATGAAAGAACATGTATACATCACAAATTCCTCCCCAAATAGTCACTCAAATATCCATTGACTAATTAAATAAGTGCTAAGGCTCAAATATAATAAAGATAAAAAATTTTAACAAATTATAAAACTGAGAAGCAAAATGGTCTAGTGGATAGGGGGGGCAGCCTTGGGAGTCAGTAAGACCTGAGATCAAATTCTGCCTCTGAAATATACTGGCTATGTGACCAGGGAATGTGGGCACATCACTTACGAGGGACCCAAGCAATTCTCTAAAACTGAATGTTATGGATAAGCTGCACCTTTATTGAGAGCTTCCAAGGGAGGACAGTTCCCCATAGTAATAAACTGACAGGTATAGATCTTTTAAAAATAAGAAAACAAAATAACTAGTATTTAAATCAAGTCTTTTAGATTAAGTTTTTCAAAGGGCTACTGGCCTAAGATGGGGAAGAAATGCATGATCTGATGGATCCATTATTAAAGTGCTATGGGTGCTCTCTCCACTAGTACACATTTCCACTCTTCCAGGCCCTCTCATCCTGTGTGATTCTTATCCGTGTTTTCTCATCAATGCTCCATGGAGGAGCTAGCTGCCCATCTTGTTTTTCCTTTGGTTCTTTTATTACCACTTACCCACATACCCCTTGGGTTAGGTTATGCAATCTGCTGTATCTCGTTCTCGTTATACGACCAACCTGCCTCCTTTTCCAAATCTGAATTTCTTCAACAGCACCTCACCTGTGGTTGCTCACACAGGTTACCATTATGAACATACTTCAGCCTCCTCAAGCCCAGCAGCCTTCGCAACGCCCTTTGTGTTATTTGTAATTTTTAATACTCCTGAGAATAAGAGTATATAATTATCCCTCATGGGGCACTTGTAAGAAAAATCCTTTTTAAAACTTAAAAGCACTACATAAATGTGAGATACTATTATGATCATTTTAATTCAGTATTTATGTGTCTTTGGGAATAGGGTGTGGCAGGGAAAGAGAAAGAATAAAGACTACACTTTGAGGTTATATTACTTAAGGCCCTTTTTTAGAAGGCTGTTTAAAAAATAATTTAAGTAAATCCGCCCTCAGACATTTGACACACTTACTAGCCATGTGACCTTGAGCAAGTCACTTAACCCCAACTGCCTTCCAAAAAGCAAAAAATAATAATAATAATTTAAGTGCTACACACTAAATTTAAGGCAAACATTGTAGAATGCATCAGCACTTAATTCTAAGAATGCCTATGATAGAAAAGAGAAGTTTGTCCATTTTTAATTTGGCCTAGTAGTACATTAAATAAAATGAATGATGTTATCAAGTGCCCCACTTAAAACTGGAGTATTTTGGAGTGAACAACATTGTTTTACTAGGACAAGAGACTGGTACAAGGGAAGGAAGAAAAATTCTGTGACTCCTCAATCCATATTCCAAAATTAGCTTCTGAAATCTTAAAATGGATATTGACAAAGTCATAAAACAGTGTGTCTGGTTTAAGCAACACAATATTGTTTTGGGGTAAGTTACCAAGCTTCTGTTTCATTTCTTCTCTACCCAAATGGTTCTATTGTTCCCAAAGGAATCTCAATCTCAATCTCTCAAATTCTCTCCCTCTCCCCCTCCCATTTCCAAAGCCTCTTATAAAATGCTCTATAAACTTTGTAATATATTTGGCCCTCAGATAGAAATTGAGAGCATCAAATGGAGTTACTAAAAAGTACTCCTAAAAATCAGAAAACCAGGAGGGGGACATGAAGGCCATTGAGTTTACGCTCCCAGTTTCAACTAGAACACATCTGTAAGCCCTAGACAAATTAGAACTTAGCATATTTTTAAGATACGAAGAGAAGGAAACTACTCATCCTCCTGTGGCAACTCATTCCACTAGTTGACAATTCAGACTACTGGAAAATTATTCTTTTATATTCAACCAGTATTATCCCTCTTAGTATGATTAAAATAATTTTTCTTAATAATCAAGTCTACAGTAGAAATGTAACAAGGTGATGTCTGTGCAAATGCCTTTGGAATGCTTGAAACTATGACATCATTTTCTCTTTTTGATCTAAAGTATTAAATGATGCCAGTTCCTTTAACTTTTCCTTTTTTTTTTGGTCTAGGCATCTGGACCTGTGATTTCATTGGTTTCAAGGAAACTCTTCATGAAATTCTACCAATTCAGATCAACAACTATTGTACCACAAAGTCTCATTGCGATGCCTAGAGCAGAGAGAATCTCAGTGACTTGCCCAAGGTCACACAGCCAGGATGTGATAAAAGACAAGATATGATCCTAGGTCTTTCTGCACCAAGTCCAGATGTCTATCCACTATCCTGTGCTATCTCTCAACATTTCCTGACATACTCTTTTCCCCTGACTCTCTATTCAATCTTCTCATATTTTTTCATGTTTTTTTCTTTTTATTTATATTTCAATTTTCAACTAATCAATAAACCTTTAATAAGTACCTACTGTATGCCAGGCACTCTGCCAAGGACTTGGGTTACAAAAACAGGCAAAAGACACCTCTTGCCTTCAAGGATCTCGGAACATAATGGGAAATAACAAAAATTTACTTTCTCTTCTTTCCGAACCCCTCATCCCCAATATAAAATAAAAAAGAAAACCCCCGTAACAATCCTAATACTTGTAAATAAGGCAAACCCTACTAGTCACAGGTCTCACCCCTCAAAATCTCCGTCATACCTCGGTAATAATTCTCTGTATAATGAGGTAAATTAAATGTGTTTCTTTGCATTAGATCTCTAGCCCACCTTGCTTACCAACCATTTGAGAGCCATCTTTGGCCGTGAGTCTTGTCACCGGCTTCTTTCTTAAATTTTCTGTCCTATGAATGTCTGGGCATCTCTGTTGCTCCTCCTTTTGCACTGTAGTAGCTGTACTTTGCTGGGCATTAGCTGCTCACACTCTTTTTTTCTCCCCCTCCTTTTTTTCTCTAGCTATATAGGCTATATATAGCTATATAACTATAAAAGCCATGGCTTTTCTAATCATATCTTCTAACTCAAAAGATCCGTTGAAGGTAGAATGTTTTCAGTATTTTTGTGAAATTACTCATTTGCAAATAGTTAAGTTCAAGTGATAGTACTACTTCAAAATCCAGTTTTCACTTTTTTTCTATCTCCAAAATGTTTTCATATTAATCCTGTCCTGCTGCCCTTATTGATGACAGTGAACAAGGACTACGCTAAAAGAAGACGCGGTGGTCCAGTTGTTCCAGAAGTCAGCTGTCCTAGAAGTCAATGGCTAAGGGAAAGAGGGAAGTGCTCCACACAGACAGGAGCAACCGAGGCATGGTAGCAGTTCAGTAGACAGTGAAGGCACACCTGCCTTGGCAAATCCATCTCGTCTTCCACCCTGGGTCAGCTTGTTGCTAACCTCTCAGGACTCTGGACTTACACATTCCTCGATTTCCCTTGTCTAAAAAGTTACCTTAAATTCCCTCCTTGTTCCTCTAGATCAGTGGTTCTCAACCTTCCTAATGCCGTGACCCTTTAATACTTGTATGTGGGCATATCTGCATGTGGGCAGACCCACCTGGAGATGGATAGAGGAGCGGTGTCTCGGTTCCTAACACCATCAGAAATATGTGTTTTCTGATGGTCGCAACCCCTGGGAAAGGGTTGTTCAAACCCCAAAGGGGTCGTGACCCACAGGTTGAGAACCATTGCCCTAGACGGATCTAGATTAGAATGACCTGGTTTGAGGACTAGACCAAGCCCTAGCCAATCTCCAAAAAAACCTGGGAATCTCCCTGACCCAGTTATCTGAAAGTTGTCAGCTATGAGCAGAAAATTTATAGCATTTGCTTTGCTCTGAATTGACTCAGTAAAGAACAAAACAAAAAAAAAAATGTGAAAGTTATTAAATTTCCTAGAGTTGCTTATTCCCTTGGCACTTACTTATTTTGGTTTTATTAGTATTATTCTATACTACTAACATCTATTATTTGTTATAAAACTATAAACTGTGCTTTATTACCATGTTTTATGTGCATTATTACTCTCCAAACTTCTATGAATGTTCTTCATGCAGGAAACCAAGGTTCTGGGCTGAGGTTTGGGAAGGGTGAGCTGCCCAAGGTAGCATGGAGTTCATGGCAGTGGTAGGTCCCCAACTCAAATATCCTGACTCCCAGACCAGCATGTCATCCCTCATCAAGCAGCCACTGATTCCTGAGCTTGTCCCACATAGGTGGCCAAAAGGACCTTTTTGGACATTCACGGTAGTAATTCCAAGAGTCAGAGATGACAAAGAAGCGTCTAATGGATGGACAGAAGAAACAGTATGTGCAAAAGCAGAGGGAAGAGATGGAAAGCCAAGTGTGAGGGAACAGGCGAGAATACATCTGCATAGAACATCACGGCAAACTGTGAGGTGGGGGCCAGACTGGAGAAGAATTTAAATGTAAGGCAGAGTTTAAATTTAGACCTAAAAAAAGGAGCACGAAGACTTCTGAGCAGGACCCCCATTTTCTTGGCTAAATCTTCCTCATCTGGCATAATGCCTTACATATAATAAGAAGAAATGTTTGCTGAATGAGATTCTGTTTCTCCGGTAAGTGGAGTAATCCACTGACTGATAGACCAAGACAGATATCACACTTAAAAAGCAGAATGCAAAATAATAAGAATATTTCTTCTATCCTGATATCTGATCTCCTTATCTGAAGCTAAATAAAAGTAAAGCTGATTCCACTCAAGCGAAAAAAACCAGTTCCACTGAAGAGTGATTATTAAAACAGAAATTCTAATCAGATGCTATCAGTCTTCAGCAGGCACACACGCCCAGATCTCCACAGCTCTCAGCATATGCTACTCTTTCCATTTAGATGAGAACGTGACTGGCTAACTTGCTATGAGAACCAACAGTCTAAGAAATACCGATCTTGTATTATCATTAAAGTTCCAAGTCACACACTCCCAAAGAAGCCAAGTTCAGAAGATCTGCAAAACAGGAAGGCCATTTCCTCCCTGCTACTGACTGGCAAAAGAGGCCTTAAGACACCCAAAGCAGGGCTGCAGGCTTCTTACTAGCTGCCAGGAAACATGACATGCCTATCCTAAAACAATCAAAACAGATACTGTTTCTATAGTAGCCCTCTTTTCCAAACAAAAAAAGAGAAATTCATTCTCTGAATACTTTTTGTTATAGTCTTAATAACTGAATGAACAAGCATAGGTCATCATAGCTGACAGGTAGTAAAAATATTTTAGTGAGTGAGTATCATAACAGGAGGAAATATGATCTGTAATATGAGATACAGGTCTATGTTGAAACAGGTCCACAGTAATTTTCACAAATACTTATCACTGTGTAGGCCTTGAGATCTAGGCCTTGAATTGGTTAAATTATACTTTTTAAATATCTTTACAGAGGAAAGAACAGAGAAATTGAACTTCTAGCCCTAGTGCTATTCCTAAAGAGTATTTCACCAAAGTCATCTCATTCATTCATTCATTTAACAAGCAAATATTTAAGAATGCCTCACATGACTTCTCTGATTTGTTAATTTCCTTATCTGAAAAATGAGGCTGGACCAAGCGATTTAAAAGGTCCCTTCCAGGCCTATGAATATGTGATCTCAAAGTCCATTTGGAAGGTTGTGTAACCTAAAAGAACTTCAGCTTGAAATATATCACCACATTCACTTATAACTCTTATTTCCTGTATATTTTCTCTGCATTCTGTCATTACGTAAATCAACAACCGGATATTTAATTCTTTAACTCTAAAAGATAAAAAGCATTTTCATTCCCATAGGCAGCAGACCTAAGACTTAAGATGGAAATGGGCCCATAATAAAAAAGGGAAAGAAGGTCAGTTAATAACACAAGTTCTGACCAAGTTAAGCAATAGATTTATCACAATAAGTAAAAAGAAATCTTTTCTGAGGGATTCAATCAATTGTAATGCATATGTGCATTTAAATTTTTGCACTAGTGCCAAGAGAAATGCAGAGTTACTGGTTCTGTGCACTTCTAAATCAAAGATATATTGTTGTAGCTTCACTCTCTTATCCAAAGAACTGCCTTCAGAACTCCAGAGACCTAAAAAGAGATTCACGTGGGAAATAAAAAAAGTCCTCAGGCTTGCAGAGTTCCTTTTGGTGCTTGTAAAAAAACATTAAAACGGCCAGAAGGTACCAAGTGATTAAGAGGTTTAGTGGCATCTTGGCAAGAACCCCTGTTTCTTTGGAAGGGCCCTGGCTTGGCTGGGCAGTTCATTTAAACAGTTTTTGTTCAAGATGTGACTTAGGTTCAAAATTCAATGTGAGAGGCCTTTTGTCTTCTGTGGCTGTTATCACTTCTCCCAACATGATGCTTACCTCTATCTACTGGATTTGATTCAGTAATAAAGAGTGACTTGGTTCCTTTCCAACAAATAAAGTCTGGTTGTGTTTAAGCCTCTGCTCAGACTAAAAAATATGCTAATGTACATGTCTTTCTAAGTCAGAGAATACAGAAAACAATCACACAAAATGCAGAAGGAGCAGTTCAAGGCAGAGACCTGCACAATACCAGTTATCATCAGATTGTACACAATCAAAATGAAAGAAATGACGAATAAAAAAGATACAGGAGGGTTATGGGACAGGAGGGGGTGCCCAGAGTGTTTTTTTAAGCTCTTCTACTGGGAGGCTTCTTGACACATTCAGACAACAGAACTGAATTCTACTCAGAAGCCTTCAATCTCCTTTGGTTAATCTGGCACTATTAACCAAGTACAATCACTATCAAGCTACAAGGCCAATAAACTCTGACTAAAGGAGCCTGCAAATGCCATTCCTGCTTTGGGCTCGAGAGTCTCTACAACAAAAGCATAATGAAGTCAATCACCAATTAGAATGATCACTCAAACCTCAGTCCCTAAATCAATTCCCCTAAAAACAAACTGTTCCCATATCTAGCAGGGACTGTTCTGAGAACAGGAACACCTGCTTTTTTTTCTTCATGAAGATGGTTTTACTGCCTCACTAGCAATACAACTAATGCCTGAGTTATTAATGAGCAGTGGTGATGTGACAGATTGATGTTCCCCACCAGTCTTTTCACTGGGCCACCTTTGCTCCCAGAGCATATCTTTACAAGGCAGCTGGCCAGATTTAGGTGTGGAGTATATGACCATGGAAAGTACAAAGCTAACTAAGCAGCCTACAAAAGACCTCTCATTAAATAAGCTAACAGTAAGGAGCATGGATTAAGCTTAAGTTAATGATTCCCAAGTCTTCTAGAAATAACACCAAAATTCAACACAAGAAGAAGCCTTTTATCTTCCGTTGCTGATAAAATTTCTAATACAATTCTTAGTTCTATTTTACCAGATTTCAATGAGGAAGGGTGATTTGGCTTCTTCCCCACAAAACTCTGGGTTCTAGTTCGGACTCTGCCATGTGACTTTGGTGGCAAGCCTCATCATCTCTCAGGGTCTTGTTTTCCTCATTTGTAAAATGAGAAAATTGGACAATATGGTTTCTAAGGCTCATTTCAACTCTAACATTCTAGGATTCTAAAACCTGGAGTGCTGCCTTCCATTCTCACAGGACAATACAGGCTGCAGCATTCTCGGCCTCAAGCTTCAACTTCATGCTCGGTGAACATCCATGGTACCAAGCTGCAATTACAGTCAATAGAATACAAGAAAACCACCATATTCTTATGACATCAAAAAGCCCAAAGGCTGCTCTTGTTAGGGATCAGTAGCACTCAGTGCAAGGGAGGGGGCAGGAAGGGCAGAAGGGAACTGATTATCAGGAACCCAAGTCCCCTCTACACAACTGATGAGATTACAGAGCACAGTCATTTGTCAGAGATGGTCATCTCCCATGGAGACACAGTGATGGCCACCCTTTCTTTCTCTGGCTCCTTGCTGGATGATACCTGGGGCAGAAATGATGGGCCACTAGAGTCAAGAAGAGAGACTCTAATCAGGCTATAAGAACTGTGGGAATGGCCCTGGCTCATTCTTTTGGACCACTCTTCTACCATACACTTTTATTCCTTGACTTCCAGTGAGAGGGAGAGAGAAGTCTTCTCTTCCACACCCTCCCTCTAACGATGGCAGCTTGTAACCCAAGTGCAGGTGAGCAGGGGCACATGCCTGCCTAAAGAAGGCTAAGCTCCCTACCCCCTGCTTCTGCCTTTCTGTTCCCTTCTCTAAGCACAAGTCAGCAATAAGCAGCCCTGAAAAACAGACCTTTCCAGGCCTGATATCGACTCTGTTGGTTGAAGGGCTCTTCGATCAGGTACCAGCTGCCCAGGGTGGGGGAGGGGGTACAAAGCTCCACAACACTCTTCACACAAGCAATGCCCCGGCTCACAGGCCTTGTGACTTGCTTGGTACACGCAAAATCTCTATTCAGCCACCCCACAAAGTCATCCTTTTCCAATGGGAGCAGAAGTACCAGGAATTATTTCAGTGTTTTGTGGACTCTGCAGTTGTTTCTGTGCACCTTAGATCTTACATGATTTCTATGGATAGGAAATAAACAGCTAACCTAAATCTGTTATTTTGAGAAGACAGTATACACGAACCACAGCTACACTTTGTTTTACAGATTTTCTCTGCATCTCCCAGGGTGTGCACAGAGCCAGAGCCCCTGGGCAGTGGAGGCCAAGATGATTCAAAGCTTTTAGGGAAACCTGAGATCTAGCCCAGCTTCCTTCTTTGACAGAAGGCCACAGAGCTTTTGCTTAAAAGCCTCCAGGGAGGGGAAGGGGGAAAAAAGAAAGGAATAAGCATTTATATGCACCTACTATGTGCTAGTGCACAGTGCTAAGGGCTTTACAAATATTATCTCATTTGATCCCCAGAACAACCTGGCAAGGTGGGCGCTGTTATCCCCATTTTACAGCTGAAGAAACTAAGGCAAAATGTGGTTAAGTGACCTGCCCTAGGTCACACAGCTAATAAGTGACTGAGGTCACACGTGAAGGTGGGTCCTTGTGACTCCAGGCCCAAGGCTCTATCTGCTGGGCCCCCCAGCTAGGGGAATCAAATGCCTCCCAAGGCTGCCCACTGCACTCAGGATGGTCCTCGTTGTGAAGGTTTTCCCTCACATCAAGCCTAAATCTGTCTCTTTGCAACTCCCATCCATTACTTTAGATTCTGTCCTCTGAGGCTGAGCAGACCAATACCTCTTACAGGGGACAACTCTCCAAGCACTGAAGACAGCTGTCATGGGCCCTTCCCCTCCACACCCATTCCAATCAATCTTCTCCAACCTCAACATCTCTGGCTCTTGCAGCTGGTGTCCCATGGCCCAGAGGGAAGGCCCTTCACAGTGTTCTTCATCCTTCTTCCTAAAATGCGATTCCCAGAGCTGAACCCAAGGGCCTAGACGTGGTCTGCCCAGGTCCACAAGCTCCCCCACCCCCAGGGTCACAGTATCCTAACTGTGAAGCAAGGAGGCCCTGAGTGGTCACTCAGGCCAACCCTTTCACTTTAAAGAGTAGGACACTGAGGCCTAGAGACATAAGTGACCAGCACAGGGGGTGGCAGAATCACCCACACACATTCATTTGCCTTCCATGGTGTTGTTCACTAGAGCCCCCAGATCTTTTCAAATGCGTTGCTGCCGCTGCTGCTGCCACCCAAACAAACCTGCACCATCTTGACCTGGTGAAACTGACTTAGTAAAACTGAAGGGAGACACACTATGTTGATCTCCATTAAATTTTATCTCGGCTTCAGTGTGATAAGCATTTATGAAATACCTCTATACCCTGCACCATGCTGGGTGCTAGAGATACAAACGTGAAAATAGTCCCCAATCTCAAGGTAGGCTTATTAATTTAGCCTTCAAAATCTGTCCAAATTCTGACCATCCAACGTAATAGCTATCCTTCCCATCTTCGGGCCACCTGTAAGCTGGATGCCATCCAGCATGCCATCTTTACCATCATGTAACTCACTTAATAAAAATGGTAAATAGCATAGTGCCAGTTACCAATCACAAGCAACACTGGACTAAAGACTTCTTGCTAGGATGACATCAAATCATTAACGACTCTTCCTTGAGTCAGGCCCATCAGTCAATTCCAAATCCATCCAATTAGACTGTCATCTAGCCTACATCTTTTCATCCTTTCCAGAAGAATCAAATGACTCTGTCAAATGCTTTGCTAAAATCTAATTAAACGTTACTTGCAGCAGTGACATCAAACTCAAACAGAAACAGGGCCATGAACCACACCCACACATGAGAATTCCCGTGGGTGGTGCCTGTTGTGTTGGACAATCCTATACTAATATTATCTATGTTCAATTGTATTTTTACTTATTTTGTTAAGTATTTCCCAACTACATTTTAATCTGGTTGATGTGCATCCATGGTGAACCACAATTTGTGTTTGAAACCTCTGACCTATAGCATTTCCCTGATAGAAAATATTAATCATAGTAATTATTAGCAATTAGAAAAGCAAACAAGGCTAGACTGGCAGGACCTGTCTATGACATCGTGCTGGCCATTTGTAATCACTGCTTCTTTTTCTAGATGTCACCAACCCGAACCATTTAATATGTTCCAAAATTTTGCCAGGAATCAATATCATGCTTATTTCCCTATGATTTGTAGACTCCATTCTCACAGTACAGTGAAAAGAGGCCTAGACAGGAAGTCAGACAACATGGGTTCAAATTCTGCCTCTTCTCACTGCAACTGGTATATCTCCTTGTGTCTCCATTTCTTTATCTAGAAAATGAGGGGATTGAACTAGATGTCTCTTTCAGCTTTAAATCTATAATCCCTCTTAAAAAAACATTTGGTCTTTTCTAATCCTGAGTTATCTCTCCTATTCTTTACCATCTTTCAGAGCTCACGCTGACAGTGACTCAGCCATCACATCTGCCGTATTCAAGGACGTGGCTGATTTAAGCCAGGGGCTTCGAACTCACCAAGGAAAAGCAAGTGGGTCTCTTACAACTTCTTTATTTATCCAAGGTACCAACACCCTGGGGTGGCTAGGTGGCATAGTGGATAGAGTGCAGGACCAGGAGTCAGGAAAATGCATCTTCTCAAGTTCAAACCTGGCTTCAGACACTTCCTAACTGTGTGACCCTGAACAAGCCACTTAACCTTGTTAGCCTTAGTTTCCTCATCTGTAAAATGAACTGGAGAAGGAAATGACAAACCACTCCAGTATCTTTGCCAAGAAAATCCCAAATGGGGTCACAGAGAGTTGGACACAATGGAAAAGTACTGATAATGACAACGACAACACTCCAGAGGTTGAGCAGGCTGCCTTTTCTCCATCATCAAGTAAAGCATCATCTCATGGCTCTGTGTTGGCACTGTTCACAGCTGAAGATTCAAGTGCAAAAACTGATGAAATTCACATGAGGAGAATGTCTTCAGAAACATTCCAAAATAAAGGGCAAGGCTCTGAGCTTCTGGCAGGAACTTGTCACAAGTGCCTAACTGAATACTTAAACAAGTTCCCTCTGCCAATGGCTTGGAAGCTGAAATAGATTGTGTTTTTAGACATACTACAAATAAGTTGATGAACTGTTACAAAATCGCCCATCTTACAGAAATTCTTGAAACTGGGCCTTAACAGGATTCATACAGTGAAGAACCAGATTCCACTTAGGCTATAAAGCCTGAAACATAGCAAGAAAGTGAACACTGGTGTTTGCAGACTTAAGAGGACTAGAGTAAGAAACAGAAAGGTTCTAGTTGAACATACTGATAGATCTAAATTATGATCCTTCGAAGCATGTGTCAAAACTAAAATACAAACGTGAAACTCTAACATGTTATGAGAAGGATGAAAAACACGGGCAAATTTACATCTGAAAGCAAATTCTGATCTACTTAAAACTGATACTAGACAAGCTACAGTATTATTTGAATTGGGATACAAGTTTCCTTCAAAGCAGATCAACTTCAGAAAAATGGAGTGATATACTTCAGGATAAAGTTGAGGTTATGAGTCCTTACAACAGCATAAACTACCTCGGCTCTAAATTATCCAATGATGACCGTAAGTTACTTTGGTTGGACACGTGACATTTAAATTTTATTGTAAGATCCTATAAAAGGATCTTAATCTGCTCAACTTAAGTGATCCTCAAACATTACCCTAGGAAATAAGATTTCTATCACTATCAGAATAACAAAGTTTTATGTGGAATAATCTGTATGGTCTATCTCTAACCCCTTTTTAAAAAAATCTACATTGTATAAGCAACTGTCACTTTACCAATACGAAATTCCACTCTGCTCAAGAAGCAAATGCTAATATTAACACGAGAGCTTTTATAAAAGGATTACTATTGGGTATGAAACAAGCTTTCAATTTGGAGTTTTACATTTAAAGCAGTGGTTCTCAACCTTCCTAGTGCCGCGACCCTTCAATCCTCGTATGTGGGCATATCTGCATGTGGGTGAACCCACCTGGAGACGGAGTGGTATTTTGGTTCGTTTGATCCCCAAAGGAGTCGCAACCCACAGGTTGAGAACCACTGATTTAAAGGAATACAGATGGGATAGGCTATCATAGATTAATGCTGCCATACCAAAAGATAATCTAGAGCAACCAAAGTGGTTTTTTGGTTTCCTGAATTCAGGTAAAGGATAACTTAAAAGAGTAACGCTAATTCTGTGAAGAGAATTTAAGTTCTTCAAGGGCAAGGACCATTTTATTTGGGGTTTTGTATCCCCAGTACATAATTCCAATCAATAAATGTCTGTTTGCCAGCTTATTGTTGAAGACTAACTTCTAGCTAAACATCTAAGGATGGAATCTCTATCGACAAGGTTGAGAGTTACAAATTGTTCATCAGTGCAATGTACAATTTAACTTCTGAAATGACTACAATTAAGCCAAATGAGAGAGTTCATGCAAAGTGCTTTGCAAACCTTCAAGTGCCATATAAATGCTGGCTATTATTAAGCATGTCAAATACCTCTTTAAAGAAAACCTTCCCTTTAAAGATAAGCCAAAGGACAAAGTCTGTGTCCAACTTCTTGATTAACATGTTTTGCAGTCAAACCCCTTTACTAGTCTCAAACACCTGATTCACTGAAGAATTTCCCACCCACTTCATCAATTTCAACTTCCAATTGGCAAACGAAATGGAATAAAGTACATTATGCTTAAAGAATTTATCTTTAATAAAATTACTGAAATGTAACAATAAAGTGAATAAGTAGCAAAGAAAGGCCTCAGATCTTTGGACACCAACTACGGAGTACTGGACTAGTGCTCTGAATGAAGTTTCTTATCCATAAGTCCACTGGACAGCCAATCAACCAGACACAAGATGCCAGAACACATGTTCATTTCAACTACAGGTGTGGTGAGAAGTTTTTTGTTTTTTTTTTATGCCTGAGGGGATCAAATTCCTGTTTAATTTAACTCCTATTACTAATTTTAGAAGCACCTTACTTGTTAATTAGAGGCTGAATTGGGTGCCACTTTAACAATACGCTCAGTGCATTTGGCTCCAGTCTTTAACAAGTAGACTGACCTATCACCTAGGTCCATGCCAGTAAAAGTACATACCTGTTGGTACTGGTGTCCTGATTCATGACAGCAAACACTTCTCACAAACCGCCTGTCATGAAATTAGGTCCTGTTATATTATATAAACATATCAATGGCTGCAGGTTGCCATCATTATCCCCACCCCACCTGCTTTCCCAAAATGCTCCTGGAGATATTTTAAATGTTTAGATAAAGTTTCCCTCTGTGCAGAGCACCGAGATCATGAATCACAGAAGATTTAGGAGGACCCTTCCCAGACTATTCCTTAGAAAATAAAGATTCCCGTCTGTTAAACCAATGCTGAACCAAGAGTTTTGCTTTTAATTATCCTGTTTAGAAGGGAGGGGAGGAAGATGGGAACGATTTTTAAGACCCTCATTGTTTCCTTTTCAACTACTGCATGCACAAATACATTGTGTCTACAACTAGACTAAAAGCAGACCCACTTCTAAACCTGCTGGAAAGTGAAATCTGAGAACAGCTGTGACATTTACAGCCTAAACCAGCAGAGATGTACAAACAAAGAGGCTGTAAGTCATCCCAGCCAAAACAACTTGTGTCTGAGCCTAACACTGACTAGACTGTATCACTGCTTTACAGTGAAACACTTGAATATTAAACGTAGCCTTTGCTCAACGTAGAAGAAACAACTGGGGGGAGGGGGGGGTTCTTTCTTTTTCACTTATTATAACAAAATATCAAGGCCCAAAGACTGGAGGATGAGCAGTCAATACCAACTACAACCAAATGCACTAGTGATGGCCAACAAATAACCAACTCTCAGCTGCACAAAAGGGAAAACATATTAGCCAAAACTGATGATCCAGTAAGCCTTTAGTAAGCAAAAAAAATTTCCAAAAAAAAACTACTAAGGTTAATGCCAGCAAAGCATTTATTCACTAGGCTAAATTCCTTCTTTATCTTTAGTCCTTCCCTACTCCAGATGGCTAATTATCTCGCAAAAGGCTATACAACTAGTTCACATATGGAAAAACTTTTCTAACATAGGAGCTCAGAAGAAGGAAACAGCAATAGAGAATCCTTAGAGGCTCATAAAGAATATAAACTTCCATCATCGGTGGCTGCTTCATGAATTTCAAGTTCAAACCCATTCCTTAACAGATGCCTTTCATAAACCCCTCTAAACAAGAAGGATATCTGGGGCTTTTTTTTTAAATCACATAATTAGGCAACATCTTCTCAGGTGTTGCACAGATGTAAAGAAACCAGACAATGCTCATTAAATTCAATAGGGAAATAGACTATAACACATAAGAAACTGAGAAACGGAATTCAATTTTTTAAAATTAGGAAATGTGGATAGTTTCTTCAGCACATAAAAAGGTGTGGGGAGGATCTATATTTCACATTACTTGGGAAGGTCTAGACTTATGACTTATTGTTGGTAGGGAATGCCCAATACTTTCTGTCTCAAAGAGATGCCAACATCATGCTATTTACTACAACAAAGTTGATAAAGATCAACGAGCTAAAAATTTTTAATTATAAAGAAACTTAGAGAGGAGGAAGAATGTTATCTTTGTCTCAAATTTGGGAAGAAGAAAAAATTCATTATGAAAATGGAAGAAATGACTGGAAACAAAATCGATGAGCTTCATTACACAAAAATAAAAGGATTTTGCACAAGAAAATATATTACCTTTAAAAGAAAGAGAATGTGGCAAAATATTTATAGCTTATGGGGTGGATAAAGAAGAGACACACACCTCCATACCCTTTGAACCAGAGCCTCAATTACTGGGTTTATATCCCCAGGAAGCCAGAAGAATAAAGTCCCCATAGACATCAAAATATTTAGAGCAGAACTTTTTGTGATAGCTAAGAAATGGAAACAAAGGAGATGCCCATCAGTTAGGGAATGGCTAAATAAATTGTGATACGTGAATGTAATGGAATGTTCCTGTGTTGTGAGAAATGATGTGTGTGATGAATACAGAGAAGGAGGGATCTCTATGAACTGGTGCAGAGGGAAGTAAGCAGAGCCAAGAAAAGAATATATACAGTAACTACAGCAATGCAAATGTAAAGAATGACACGCCCCCAAAAACTAAAAGTAAAAACCTAATACAATTATAAAGATCTCGCAGGACTTGAATGAAGAGGTATGGAAGGGCACCCCCACCCCACCTATTAGCGGAGGTGGGAAGTCCACAGAACTGCGCGTTTTCAGACTTTTTCAATGTATTGATCAGCTTGTGCTGATTTTTTTTCTCCCTCAAAAATATTATTTGTCATATGGGACGGCCCTCTGGGAGGGGAAGGGAGAGGGATACTTGGGATAACTATGATGAGTGTAAGAAATAGAAGATATGAATAAAAACTGGTTTTAAGAAAATTTAAAAGAGGGGTGGTTTATACCTATTAGGGTAAGATTTACTCCTCAAAGGACAGGAAATATTTTAAAGGAAAAAATAAACTTAATAATCACATAAAAAGCTGTTCAAATTCTCTAATAGTCAGAGAAATGCAAATCAAAACAACCTCAAAATACCACTTTCATAGACAAAAACAGAAACAAAAGATAAAATATATTCTTGGCAGGCACTGCAGAAAAATGGGCCGTGTATTATTTTTGGTGGGGGATGCAGACTGGTGCAAATATTTTTTAGAACAATCTGCTAGCATATAATAATAATGATAATATTATAATAATAATAGTTATAAAAGCGGCATTTCTCTGACCCAGATATCCCATTGCTGAGACTATACCTGAAAAAATATCACTAAAGAAAAAAGGACTTGTTTATATAAAAACTGATGTAATCATGTAAGCTCTAAAACTGGGCTCTGAGGAAAAGGAGAAAGGGATAGAAACCAATCCAAAAGAAACTCAAAGCACCCCCAAACCCCGTACTTCTGGTACATGTTAGCTGTCTACTAAAGCATTCTGGTCATCTCCTGTGAGGCAAGATGACGTCAATAATGGTAACTTTTGCTCCAATTACTCATAACAAATAAAAGAGCAATGGCCATGTTTTCCATCTGAGCAGTCTGCTTCTACAAGAGGAGAAAAAATAGCATTCAAACATTTGGAAGTAATATCAAGTTAATGTATGCACATGCCTTTGAGAGCTGTGAAAGCTGATCATTGGCACATTCAAGTCTGTAAAACTTAATCCCAGAACCCAAGAAAGGGAATCTTCAATAGATGGTAAGAAGCTGTAAAGAGCTGCAATGTGGAGGCCCAGACGGAACCGTGACTCATGATCAGGGAGCCTTCACTAGCCACAGGATTGGAGACAAGTCCTCTCAATGGCCTGAGCCAGTCTCCTCATTTGTTAAAAAAAAAAAAAAAGATAATAACATTTTTTATTTACTCCATTGGACTGTTTGGAAGAGAAATGAAATGATGTTTGTAAAAGCACAGTGGAATTGTAAACTGATAAGCAAACATAAACTATTATTTTATTCATAATGCAGCATGTTATTATTCAGAAGTGTAAAAAGCCTATATATTCAATGATGATTATAGTTGTATAGCTTACTTCTCTGCAAGGTGTCAAGAAAATCCACCTGCTTATCTAGAGGCAGGGCAGCCAGGCATGGTGGGGGAGGGAGGAAAGAGGAGAGAGGAGAGAGGGAGAGAGGGAGAGAAAGGGAGAGAGAAAGAGAGAGAGAGAGAGACTGAGACAGAGACAGAGACAGAGAAAGACAGACAGAGACAGAGAGAGAGGCAGAAAGAAGGAGAGAGTGAAAGAGAAATAGAGACAGAGAGAGAAAGAGAGAAAGAGAGGGAGAAAGTGTGTGTGTGTGTGTGTGTGTGTGTGTGTGTGTGTGTGTGTGTGTGTGCTCGAGCTGGCCTCAAGGCCAGGAATCCCTTGACTCAAGTACTACCTGTGACAGGTGATTGGGCACATCCCCTCCCTATCAGTGCCCTAGGTGTTCCTTAGAATATAAATTGTAGAGAAAGTTTACTGGTTGATGGAATTTCCTCCCATCAAAGTTCTCTTACACCAAAGAAATCATGGGTCCATTCCTTATCCCTAGACAGACTTCAAATTAGACTTATAAAATGATCTACATAGTTACTATAAGCAAAAAAAAAAAAGTCAAGGGCTTCTATCGTAGATTACCCCTTGAAGACTTATATAAAGACACGGGCAGGAACCACACAAAATCCAAAAGGTGATTGTGCTGCTATGGTGTTTAAAAAGGATTGAGAAACAATTTCTGGGTGAGCATTTTTAAAATAATGCCAGCATTTTAATAAAATGACGGTCATTTAGCTGTCTGTCTCTTAGACTAAAGACAATCATTGGGGGAAGACAAGGTAGGCTTATGGCTTATATGCCCATTTGGACTGGGTATTCCCAAGGGTGGCAATCAACTGATTAAGGAGAGAAAAAAATATCACAATGATACTACTGAATTAGCCCCACCCAAGCCTGAGCAGAGCACAATGGCTTCTCCACCTGGATGGGGTCTGGAGAGAGCAGGTTAGCTCAACCTTCAGAGACTGAGGTCTTGAAACGAGGATAAAAGAAAAAGGGGGAAATCTGAATCTTCCCAAATCACTGGTTATTAATAATCATTTCTCTCACTGTGATCTCTGCCAGCGACGTGTCCAAATCAATGAGAGTAGATCCTTCAAGGTATTAACAACACAACAAACACCATTCATAGCAGTAACAAAAACAGCCCGTGC
>CM053582.1:535331869-535358470 GCA_028627135.1 Pseudochirops cupreus
CACACACACCAGCTCACACACACACACAAGCACATGCACACACACACACGCACACACACACACCAGCTCTCACACACACACACACACACGCACATGCACACACACACACCAGCTCACACACACACGCACACACACACACACCAGCTCACACACACGCACACACACACACACACACTACGCTACCTTTGCTTAATTAAGATCTTATGCTTTGGTCACAAGTGCCAATACATTAAGTGCTGCCTATACCCAGGTCTCCTCCTCCGCAGGCAATTCAGACACTCCTGGGAAAGGCTTTGGATGTGGAGGCTCAGAATCACAGTTCACAGGAGCAGAAGCTTATCTGTTCCAACGTCTGGACAAGAATTCCTGCTACAAACTCCCAGGCAATCAGCCATCTAACTTCCGCTTGAAGACCTGCTGGAATTGACTACTTCCTGAGGCAGCCCAAGTCATTGTTGGAAAGCTCTACATATTAGAAATCTTTTCCTTAATTCAAGCCAAAATCTGCCCCTAGAAATTTCCATTTATTGCTTAAGTTTGGCTTTCTGGGGCCAAGAAGAACAAATCTGATCCCTCTTCTATGACGACTCTTCAAATACTTAAAAATAACTACCATGTCTTCTCCAAGTTAAATATCCCTAGTTCTCTCAACAGGTCTTTATGTGGCACAGTCTCCAGTCACCTCACCATCCTGAGCACTCTCCCTTGGTCATGTTCTAACTTGACAATGGCCTAACTAAAGTGTGGCACCCAAAAATGAACACAATCCCCCAGATTTTATATAACCAAAGCAGAGGACTTTCTTCATTCTGAACATGGGGCCTATTTGAAAGAAGTCTAAGTTCACATAAGCTTTTTGGGGCTGCCACGTCACAATGCTGATCACAACTCAGCCTGCATCCCTCCGAGATCCTTAGTTCTTTTCTAGTAATCCGGGCATGTCTTGACCATCAGGCACTTGATTTTTTGAAGCTGTGTGGCATAGTGCATTGAGTGCTAGGCCCAGAGGCAGGAAGACTCATATTTCTGAGTTCAAATCTGGCCACACATACTTACTAGCTGTTTGTAACTCTAAGCAAGACACTTAACCCTGTTTGCCTCAGTTTCCTCATCTGTAAAATGAGCTGGAAAAGGAAATGGCAAACCACTCCAGTATCTCTGCCAAGAAAATAAATGGGGTCCTGAAGTCAGGCATGACTGAAATGACTGAGCAGCAAAATAGGCCTTTACCCTTATCCCTAATTAAATTTCATCTTATTAAATGGGGTCCATTTATGTAGCCTGTTGAGATCTTTTTAGATCATGATTCTGTTGTCCAATAAAATAGCTCTCAGATCCCACCTTCATGTCATTTGTTAAGTTGATAAATACACCAGGCATATCTTCATCTAAATCACTGACAAAAACTTTGATCAGAACAGGACCAAGGACAGAGCCCTGCAGCACTTTCCTGAGATTATATCAATCAATATTCCTTGGGTTCAAGTGTTCAATCAATCTTGATTTCACTTAAATGTAGGCCATAATTTAACATCTAAACTTTGTCTCTTCATCTTGTTCACAATGTTAAATTCCTTGCTAAATTCCACTGATGCCACTGCACTCAACAGTATTGTGTTAATCCATCACAATCCACTAATCCTACAGAACTGTACAGTGTTTCCTTTAAGTAAACTTCCAAACAGTGAAGATTTGAAACACTGTAATAAGTAAAGAAGGATATGAATTTTCTATTATACTGGCTTAAACAGAGTCCAGTCTGAAGGCAAAAGGACTGACTCAACTATTTCCCAAAATTCCTTCTATGTCTATAATTTATATGTGAAGTTACAATTATCACTACAAATGTAAAAGAAGGTAGAATAAACTTTGGGTTCACTCCATTTTTCTCTCAATAGAAATTTAAAATTTTCAACTACAGTATACAATCAATGTTAAATTATTCATGCTAACATAGAAGGTAGAGGATAATTTTCATATGAGTAATCCAACTTAATAGTTCTGGAACGAAGACAGTCACACAACCATATTTTTTAATCAGTACAACTCAACAAGTAGCCTTTGAAAAGGAAATCGTAGATAACCAAGAATTGATTATAGGTTAAAATTATTCAATTTCACTGATGTAAATACTGGCTCCACAAGTACAAATCCCAATTGCCCTGTAGTTTAGCCAACAGTCTCCTAGAGTGACTATAACCAAATGTGGTCAAACTGGTGATAGGCCTCTCTGAACTTCACTAGGCAGTCTGGAAATCCTCAATTCAAAGCCTGCCTTCTGTGTGACCATGGACAAGACACAACCTCTGATTCTCAACTTCTTTTGTAAAATGAAAATAAAGTGCCTAGGTCCTGCCTCACAAAGCTGTTGAAAATGCATAATCTATGGTGCTATAAAAATGAATGTTATTATTAACAGCTAGGCTGGCCCTCAGACAACCAACACAGTTTGCCTGGCATCAAAGAGATTACATTACTCAAGTATTTCCTAAGGATATATAGTGGATTTAAGACAAGCGCACAGTTCTTGAAAAGGCAGAAATTTACCCAAAATCTAAAACATCATTTCTAGCCCTTGAGTACCACAATGATGGGCAGCCCCAAGATGCCCCTTTGATTCTTAGTGCCTGACTATATCCACTCCAGCAATCTGATTAAACTGAAGAAGTCAACTTCATCTGAGATTCACATTTACATATGCTCTTATATGGCCCAAGGGATGCCATCAGAATCCTTTTATTGAGAAAGGTAGACAATAGAGAAACAAAAGAACCAATCATTTTCTTTAATTCAACATTCACTTTTTGTGGTAACAAAGAAATGGAAAGAAGGTAGAAGTCCAGGGCTAAACAAATGGCAGCATGGAACACTGCTGTGCTATATGAAATGACAAGCATGAATCCACTTTCATGAATTAATGCAAAGTAAAATAAGCAGAGTCAGGAAAATACCCAGTGACTACTAAACATTACAACGAGGTACAGCTAGGTCCAGTTTAGTGCAAACAATGAGTCCTGTTAAGTGATTGCATTATTCCAGTTCATTCTGTGTATTTCCATTGGGCTGGAACTCATTACGATATTTTACATAATGTAAATAGAAAAGAACCACAAAATAATCAAAACCTAATGTTGCAAAATTATAAAGAATAAGCTTAGCCCCCCCAAGGAGATATATAATACGTTTCCCCTCTCCCTCCTTTGCAGAGGTTGGGTTCCATGGTGGCAAACATTACATATGTCAGATTTTTCCAAAATGTTCTTTCGTTTCACTCAATCTTTTTCTCTTCCTTTCTTCAAAATTCTTTGTCATAAGAGATAAATCTCTGAAAGGGAGGAGGAAGAGGAATGCAAAGGGAAATCTAGGCAGTATAAGAACAGGTGATATCAACAAAAACCTATTTTCTAAATTTATTTTTAAAAAGAAAGTGGAGGCAAAAGATAATAGTGGGTAAGGTTCTGCACTATTTGCTCTTGGGCTAACTAGGCGAACTGGGACCCCTAGGAGAACTCAGGAATATCTTCCACACCCACTACAATCAACTAAGATTTGCCAATTATAAGTTTTTCTTTAATACTTCTAGAGTGAGGTTTCATTCACATATCACTGTGCATTACTTTCATCAGGCAGCCTCCTAATACCAGTTCTGGATTGGGAAGTGGGTACAAGAAAAGGACTACTGAAAAAGAGGCAGAAAGAAAAGGGGGTTCCCAGAAATATATAAGAAAGTGTTAACAGTTTCTGGTATTTATGCCAGAATTAAGATAAGAACTGAGGACTATTTTGGAAGGTCACACTCTTAGAATCTCCTTCACAAACCTCATATACAGAACTTGGGGCTGGAAGAGACCTTTGATGTCATCTAGAAAATAGATTCTTACTCTCTTTTTGGGTCACAGATCCTCTGGCAGCATCTAATGAAGCCTATGGACACCTTTCTAGAACACACAGAATAAAATACATAAGGTTACAAAGGAAGTCAATTCTACTGAAATAAAGATGTCTCTCTTTTTTTTTCACCCCAAGCACAGATGCCCAGCAATCTAATCACAGGCTCTTGATACATTAAGAGCCCTTGATCTGGGCCAATACCTTCATTTTACAGATGAGGAAACAAAGGCACAGAGAGAAGAAGTTATTGTTCCCATGGTTACCTACACATTGCCAGAAGCAACATGTGAACTGAGACTTTCTAACTGCAAACTCACTGCTCTTTCCACTATACCACTGCTCCCTATTCAGTCCTATCTCCATCCGGATGGAAAGAAAGAGAAAAAAGGACAAGGAAGACAAGGACGTAAGGAAAGAGAAAACATTTGTAGGCCTGTTTCACCTCTTCCATCTCCTTCAACATATCACTGAGGGATTTCACTATTCCTGGAATCTCTGGAACCCCAATTTACCAAGAATCTACTGCAATTTACACAAAGTGAGTTTTGGCTGATTGAAGAAGGAACAAGAACAGGGCTTTTCCAGTGAGTGGGGAGGCCAGGTCTCCACACGGTGTTGCAAGAAGGGCATCAGGGACAGCCAGAAGGCAGCAGGATTCTGGAGGGCAAGAGAATGAAGCATATACAAATCTGAGAAGATTACCAAATTTCACAGTTTACCTAACTAACCCAGTCACTTTCTCCAAAAGTCCAAGCCAGTTGCTGTTTTACAATTAAAAAATACATCCAAGTAAAAAAAGAATGTGGTACTTAAATTCTGGCTCTGCTATTTATTACTAGTTTTGTCTTGGGCGAGTCACAATGTTTCTGGGCCCCCATTTCATCATCCGCAAAATGAAAGATGTAAACTAGGCTATAGCTAAGTTCCTAAATCAATGGCGATTCTTGGCTTCATCTTCCTTGGCTCCCTGACATCCTTAGATTAGAGCTGATTGACAAGTAAACACCCCAGGAATGGCTAAGTGACAGTGATGGCTCCTAGTCATATGCAACTCAGTGACAGACCACAGGAAAATAATTTGATAAAAGTATGCTAAGAAAATTAGGGTAAGGCAGATGGGCCTGCTAGCTGTATGACCCACTGAAACCTATGAGGCTGAGAAGGAAATGGCAAACCACTCCAGAATTTCTGCAAGAAAACCCCAAATGGGGGTCACAAAAAATCAGACAGAATCGAAAAATGACAGAACAACAGCAGGGCTTTTGCTTACACTATAGAATGGAATTCTATGTGTGAGACAAGTAAACACTGGGCTAAGAGAGGGAAAGAAGAGTTGATCCCGTTTAGCTCCTATAACACCCAGAGCACTGGAAGGCTTTGCATGAGAAGCCCAGGTTACAAATGGTTTTCAGACAGCTATCAGATTAGTTCCCTACAGTTGACTCTAGAAACATTTGATTATGTGATGAAATCAATTAGTCATGGATATGAACTGATAACACTTATTTCTAGTAACCATGCCATGCAATGATTACATATTTCACTAAAATTTGTCAGATGAATTTTGTTATAAATATCATTTAATTATAAATCAAAAATGTGTATGCTCAGCCTTCCAAGTTTGTTGCTCACATACAATGGCAATCCAATTCAACTAATGTTTAAGTACCTACTACAGTTAAATCACTAGAATGAGTTATGTACTCAGGTTCAAATCTCATCATCTGAGACATAACAGATTTCAATGAGGCAAGTTACAATTTCTCAGAGCCTCAGTGGTATCAGTGGCTCTCAAAATGCAGTCCAGGGACCTTGGAGGGTCCTGAGACCTTTTCATGGGGTCTGAAAAATCAAAACTATTTTCATAAAAATATTAAGATGCTTCCATTTCTAATACTATAAATATTAATAGCTATAATCCAATTAAACAAAAGCTTTTTAGGAAGTCCTCAATAATGTTAAGAGTATAAAAGGATTCCAAGATTAAAAGGTCTGAAAACCACTGCTCTGTAATTATTAATTACAGAGAATGGCCCTCAAGGAAATCAAAGGTTGTCTACTATGCTATGTAGGAACACAAAGACAAAAACCAAAATCAATCTCAGCCCTCAAGAAGTATGTACAAGGATGAATACAGCATTCACACACTTCAAAATTATACAAGCTAATTCCTAAAAGAAAAACAGTTAACCATCAGGGGAATCAAGGAAGGCTTCAAGGAAGAGGAAGAATCTGAGAAATGAGTCTCAAAGGAAGACAAAGATTCTAAAAGGAGAAAGGAGGGTATATAAAAGACAAAGGGGATGCAGAAATGGGGTGGTAAGTTCCAGAGCATAGCTAATTTGGCTGAAATTTACATCACTTTAATTCAACTAGTATTAGGTGCCTACTATGTCCCAAAGCAATGGCCATATGTAGAGACACAGCTACTTTCATGGGCCCTAGAGATACAGCCTTTTTCATGGGCCAGGGTGGGCGTTGGGGGCGTTGGGAAGGACAATAATACCAAGATAAGTAAATACAAAGTAATATCAGGGGCATGAGAACCAGCTGCTAGGGGAGAAATGGGGGGGGTTAAGAAATAGCCTCATATGGGAGATGGCACCTAAGGCGAGCTTTAGAGGGAGTCAGGAATTCCATGAAGCAGAGATGAGGAAGGAGAACACTCTAAGAAGGGAGAACAACCCTGAGCTAAAATCACTGAATTCTGAGCTTCTGAAGAAGAATCATAAAAGGAACACAGATCACTTATCCCGAAAATATGAATCCAAGGACTTAGCCTTTCAATATGCCTGTTAAGTAAAATGAACTCATTCGAATCAATTTCTTAATACCCGTCATATAGCAGCATTTATGTTTCTGCTGCAGATGCACAAAGGAAACGGTGGTTTTAGAGACATTGGCTATTTTTGACCATGACTTATTTTTTACCGTGGAAATTTTCAGCAGCTATCCCAAAATAGCAAAAAATACTCATCTGAAGGCAGTGAGAGAGATTAGTACCTTCTCTGGCAGCAGCACATATACTAAAACTAGAAACATATATCATTCCTTAGAATCTGAAAATCCTACTGCTGATGAGTCAGAATATATACCTAAATTTTCCTGTCTTGTCAGAGTACTACTGTTACCAGAAATCGTGGCGTTTGTAAATTACCACTAGGATAATGGAATTCTCAATACTGTCAGGATACAGAAATCAAGTGCAATCTATGATCAAAGAACAGGTTAGTCTACCACCTAATAGAGAAGGTAAATAGGCAAGAGGAATACCTCTTTGTTCTTCAGATTATCAGGGAGAAGGTGTCCCTTGTTTTTAAAATAGAAGAAAGGAACAGAAGGGTATCTCAACCTAAACAGGAGGCTGGAGGAGGAAAAAATGTAACATAGAAGAGAAAGGGAAAGAAGAGGAAGCACTGAACATTTGGAGATAAATGAAAGCAAGGAATCTTTTCCCATAGAGTAGAGAACCAGAACTTTAGAGAAGGAAGAGCCTACACAGAACTTTAGAGAAGGAAGCAGCTGCCTGCATTCCAAAGAATAATGTTATGGATTCACAGAGGCCCTCAAGAGAGAAATTATCCTGCAAGAGTCAGAGAAAGGAGAGCAGCCAGGGGCCAGCACCTGTGCTGAGCAGTAAGGAGGCTGCTTGCTACGAATCCATTTAATAGTAACCAGACAGTGGACAGTTGTCTTCCACAGACATCTCTCCCAAGGACTACTACCCACTTCTGGTGGTTCAAATGATAATTTCCAGAAGGAATCATGTCAGTGCTGCTATGTAACAAGGGCTGCATTGCCTATTGCATATGCATTGTAACAAGAGGAATTTAAAGAAACAATGAAAGACCTGTCTGAACTGATGCAGAATAAAATAGCAAAATATACACAATTACTTCAACATAAATTTTAAAAACACTTAAAGGAAGCCAAACTCTAAGTAACTATGAAAAACCAGTACCAGAACAGGTAATGAAGCATACCTCTCTCTGCTGAGAAATGAAGATAGGAATTATAGAAAGAGTATGTTGCATACACTGGGTAGCTTGATGGGACAGTGGATAAAGCATCTGGCCTGGAGTCATGAAGACCCAAGCTGAAATCCACACTCACTAGCTGTGTGACCCTGGAGAAGTCACTTTACCTCTGTTTGCCTCAGTTTTTTCATCTGTAAAATGGGGACAATAACAGCACCTACCTCCCCAGGTTGTTCTGAGATCAGATGGGATAACTGTAAAGCACTTAGCACACCACATGACATATAGTAAGCAATCAGTCATAAACATATATTAAGCTCCTACTTTGTACCAGGCACTTTGCTAAGTGCCAGGGTCTCCAAAAGAGGCAAAAGACAGTCCCTGACCTTAAGGAGCTTACCATCTAAGAAGATAACAGCATGCAAACAAGTATATATAAAGCAAGCTATATAGAAGATAAATAGGAAATAATAAACAGGGGGAAGGCACTCGAATTAAGAGGGCAGTGAGAAAGGCCTCTAAACTATTATCATTATCAATGTACATGGTCAAATGCATCCCTTGAAACAGTTATCCCAGACACTTACTAGCTGTGAGTCCCTGGGCAAGTCACTTAACCACTGTCTGCCTCAGTTTCCTCAACTGTAAAATGGGAATAAATAACAGCACTACCTCACAGAGTTGTTGTGAGGATCATCTGAGATAATATTTGTGCCTAGCACACAGTAAGCCCTACATAAGTGCTGATTATTGCTATTATCATTATCATTATTATTATTAGAGCCCCTGGACTAAAATTCTTCAGGGGCATCAGCCCCCGACGGATGGGAAGCTCACATAAATGCTGAAGACCCAAGGAGAAACAGTTCTGATTAGGAGGAACCCGGGAAGCTAGGCAAACAGACAAATATGGACACACTTGGAACTCAACCTACACGGATTAGTTTTAAGACTCAGAAGGTGAAAGAAAAAGCAAGTAACTGAAAGTGAACACAAAAGCACAGCATAGCCCTACAAAGCCAGAGTCAGGACCACTAGAGCTACAGTTGCTGAGTCTGGCTTTAAAAAAAAAAGAAAGGCAGTTTGGTTCTATGAGAGAAAAAAGGCCCAAATAAGGTTAAGATAGTAGCACTGCTCGGGATGGATGGCAGAATGATAATAGGTGAGAGGAGGACAGCACACAGAATCCAACTCAATTGCTTCTCTTTTCTCTGCCAGAAAGAATGATCTTTGAACTTAAAAGGACATATATGGTTCAGAAAGATAATAACAGAACCTACTTTGCCCAGGAGTTCATGTCACCAGCCCCAAACATACAACATCTCCGGGAAATAAAAGAATAAGTGAGTTCTGCTGCTAAACCACTATCAGTGATCCCTGAAAGATCACAGAAGATGAGAGAGGAAATGAGAAGAAAAATGATCCAATTCTCAAAAAAGGGAAGAAAGTGAAGTCTATAAACTAGAGGCCAGTGAACTTAACTGATTCACAGGAAAAAATAGAGCCTCTAATTAAAGCGACAGCTTTAAGGGAGCAGGAGTCACGAAGAACTAGTTTAGCTTCAAGAACAAGCCAGACTGGACTAGCCTCATTTGTTCTCTTGACATTTACAAAACGGGTAGATCAGAGGAATACCTGATGGTTTACCTAGATTTTAGCAAAGCTTCTGACAAAGGCTCTCAGGCTAGCCTCATGGGGAAAAAAAGGAAGTGACGTAAGTCTAAACAATTCAGGTATATGGAATCAGAATGGTGTGACCAGAAGGACCCAGAGTTGTCATCAAAGACTCGATGTGAACCAGAAAGGTAGATGGCAGAGTGCCCCAGGAACCTTTCCTTTGCTTTGTGTTGTTTAACTTGGATAAATGCATACGTGGCATGTTTATCCAATCTGCAGAAGGTCCAAAGCTGTAAGAGATAGCTAATACATTGGCATATCACCCAGTCAGCAGTATATAACAGCCCAAAATAAGGAAGCACAAGGAGTCAAGGGATAATGTACAGTAATGGCAAGGTGGCAGTCCCACTCCACGCGCACTCTGCCCTGGTTAGATCATCTCCACAGATACTGTCTTCAGTACATGGAACCACTTTTAAGGAAGGACTGTAACAGGTTGGAGAACATCCAAAATAACAGCAACCAGGATGTCAAAGAGACTGGACACCATGCCATCTGAGGATCCTTTCAAGGACCTGTTAATGTTTTCTTTAGGGGAAAACAATGTCTTTATTGGGAGACACAACAGCTGTCTTGGAGCCTGGAGCAGAAGAGGGATGGCCTCAGAAGGAAGAACAAAGAACAAGGAGTCAACATTACAAAGACGTACATTTCCACTTGAAAGAAAAACTTTTGTCTTAGAGGTGTCCAAAAATGGCAAGGGCTGCTTTGGGAGTTGGTGGATTCCCCTCACTAGAGGGCTCTTGAAGCAAAGGGCAGATGACCACATATTGTATGAGAACCACACATCATAGAAAGGATTCTTCTCCAAGTGTGGGCTGAATTAGATGCCCTCAGAGGTCACTTCTAACTCTTGAGATTCTCGAATTCCATGAACCTGTAAATAGATGCCAAAAAGACCAGGAGGTTCTGGGGAGCCTAATATGAATCTAAGGGAGAAAGACCAGTTTCTAGAAGAGCATGCATTACCTAGAGCTGACTTTTTCTAATATAATAGTCACATCTTATGTAGAGATTAGGTTCTAGGTCAGTATAAGAAGAAAATTATGGGTAGTCCCTTTAAGATTCCTTAAATCATCCATCAGGCAAAGTATAGTTTCTTTAAATAATTATAGCTGGAAGAAGGTGAAGGGCAGGAGCTTTAAAAGACAACAGTCTGTATAGATGTGAAATAATTAGTAGGAAAACAACTGAAAGTAAATTTTAATTTTCACTATTCCCAGTTAAGCTACTGGAACCATGACTTCTATTCAAATAGAAAAATTCTTTTCAAAGCAGGCAAAGACTGATGATTAGTGAAAAAAATACTCTTGAAAAAGCTGGTGGTTTTCTAGGAGAGGGTGATTACATCATGATATAATGGTTTCTTTTCTTGCTTCCCCATAAGGAAAGAGAGGATGCAAAAACACCAAAGGAAACACAGAGGGATCTTCTAGATGACCAGGAAGGCTGGGAAAGCCATTCAACGCCAAGGTTTTAATTAGCACCAATAGTCCACAGAGAATGACTAGACTGTGCAAATGGAAGACTATATAATCATACTCAACTCCAGGAGATGAGTACCTGAGGGAACGGCAGACTCCAATCTTCCAATTCATGATTACTCTGGTTTATATGCTCACTAAACAGAATGCAAGAAAATTTCTCTCCTCCCTTCTTTTTCTTCCTCTGCCCCTTCTCCTCTCTCTCTCTCTCTCTCTCTCTCTCTCTCATTACACAAGTGTATGTGACTCCACTGTAACTTGTTACCTGACCTCACCTAACAAGGAAAATGCTGATTCCTTGTTCTATCCATCCTCTCTGGAATTAGTGAGAATATCCCCCCCTTTCTTTAGAGTTCTTAGGCAACTAGGTGGCTCAGGGGATAGAGTGCTGTGCCTGGAGTCAGTTCAAATCCAGCCTCAGACACTCAGTAGCTACGGGACCCTAGGTAAGTCACATAACCTCTGTTTGCCTTGATGCACCAGGTAAGGAAATGGCAAAACCACTTCATATCTTTGGCAAAGGAAATGTCATATGGGGTCACAAAAAGTCAGACACAACTAAACAACATTAGAGCTCTTTTCTTTTTTCAGAGTCCTCTTCAGACATAGCCACAGCGTACTCACCAGTTAGAACTTTTCCCTGCACTGCATATAACCAAAAAGTTGTAGGTACAACTTGAATGAAGTGTTCAATAAGATGTCAGTATCTTCTGTTCTTTACTGCCCTCATTTGGACACAGATAACACATTTTTGTATTAGATACATTTATGTTTTTATTGATCTCCTGCTGAGATGAAGAACACTATTTATTTAAATTTGTATAGTTTGTATCAATAACACTTAATATTTTTATTGACCAACTTTTGAGATGAAGAGTACTATGTATTTACATTTCAAACCAATTTGTTTCATCATTATCTGATGCATTTCATTTATAAAGATACAATACAATATAGTCAAAAGTGACCAGAATTTGGAATTCAGAAACTGGGATTAAGTCCTGGGTCAGTGGCTATAAGATGACTGAAGAGCTACCTAACCTCTATAACTCAGTACCTCATCTGCGAAAAGGGCACACCTCTATGACCTACTTCTGGTTATCGTGAGGCAAGCACCTTCTAAACCAGTGGTTCTCAACCTGTGGGTCCCAACCCCTTTGGGGATCAAACGACCTTTTCACAGGAATTGCCTAAAACCATCAGAAAACACATCATTTCCGATGGTTTTAGGAAATGAGACACCGCTCCTCTATCCGTCTCCAGGCAGGTCCGCCCACATGCAGATACGTCCACATACGAGTATTAAAGGGTCGTGGCACTAGGAAGGTTGAGAACCACTGTTCTAAACTACAAAGCTCTATACAACTGAGTTAGAAGCAAGATCCTAGAGGGCAGAAACTGCCATTTTTTTTAAATCTTGCCATCCCTAGCACTTAGTACAGAGGAAACAGTTAAACAATTTTAAATCCATTAATGAACTGGATGAATCTGGTGACTCCAGAAATGAATGCATTATTTTCAGATATATTCTGCTGATCATCAGTTCCATCAAGAGACTAAGAGCCTGGGCTGTTCTTGCTCTTTTACTGGGCTCCCTATTGATCCTCATCTTTGGTATGGGTCTGTAATAAGCAAAAAAAAAAAAAAAACAACTGTTAAGCTTTTTAAAAATCCTAACCCTGCTTCCACCCCAGCCCCCAAACTCCAAAAAAAAAAACCAAAAAACAAAAAAAACTTTCTAAGGGTCATTTGGGGGGAAATATTTCTTAAAATTTCTCAAAGTATGTAGTTAGTTTTATTGTGAATAGCTAGCATCCCAATGGGACTGCATTGGTCCTGGTATGAGCCTTGCCTCCATGGGGCCATGCACCCAAAAGGGTTGAATGGTGTTTTCTACACTGCTACCCTTCAGCATCTGTCACTTCACTGAAAATTCCCACTGACAATACTTTACTGGACAAAGTTAAAAGCCTGGCCTAGGCATAGCAGAAATGTATGAAGAAACTCAAGACGTTTAAACTGAAAAAGGGAAGATGTGAGAGGAATTGTATGGTTGTATTACCGTACTGGAAGAATCATCTCTCAAGTGAACAAGGGAATAGATTTATGATAGTACAACAGAATTATGACCAAATTATGGTTAAAAAAAAATCTTATGTCAAATTACAGTTCAACAGAAAGAGCTTCAGGGGTGGCTTGGTAGTACAGTGAATAGGACACCAGCCCTGATGGCAGGAGGACCTGAGTTCAAATCTAGCCTCAGACATTTAATACTTACTAGCCTTGTGACCTTGGGCAAGTCACTTACCCCCAATTGCTCTGCCTTCCCCCCTCCAAAAAGCAGCAAAAAAAACAAAAAACAGAAAGCGCTTCCTACCAATCAGAGCTATTCAACAGCAGGCAACTGCCTCAACAATGTAAATGCTCCAACAGAGTTCAGACCATCGGGGGAGGGATGCTGTTCGGGGAGGCAGATGGACTACGTGACCAGATGACTACACTGGACAATTCTGGTTGCTTAAGTTAAATAATATATCACTGGATAGGAGACAAGGACTAGCCCCATCCTTCCACTGGTACAGGGAATTCCCGGCTGAGCAAACTCCCTCCATCAATATAGGTTAGCCCCTCCTCCACAACTTGAAGTCTGAAAGAGCTGCCCAGTGCAGTGATATCCCATTAGCACTCTCTCTGTTCTAACGCATTTTTATTTAACTTGGTTTGGGGACCTGCCTATTGTGTTTGACAACTCTGGTCTCCAGATGACTTGTTACCCAGAATCCTCCATCCTTAGAGTTAAAATTAGAGAAATTTATTTCATATAATTTCAAAACAATAGACAGAGTGGGGAAAGCCATATGAAGTGGCAGTTAGGAGAGCTAAGTCTGTCTTGACTCGCCGAACAATTAAAGTGACTACCACTAACTTTGTTTCATTTTGTTTTTTGCCTTTTTGGAGGGGGGAAGGCAAGGCAGTTGGGGTTAAGTGACTTGCCCAAGGTCACACAGCTAGTAAGTGTTACATGTCTGAGGCCAGATTTGAGCTCAGATTCTCTTGACTTCAAGGTTAGGTGCTCTATTCACTGTAGCCACCCCTAACTACCACTAACTTTGGACAAACTTAGTTTTCTTCTATAAAATATAGATGGAAATGAGAGATCAAAAATTAATTTTTTAAATACTGCCTTCGACTAAGACTACTTGAAGCATCTACCCAGAGTTCAGTTTTCCAGTGAAAGGAAACAGTTTCCTCAAATGAAAAGGGAGGTTAGTAATGAGGGCAAGTCAGAGAACAGAGGTCCTCCATTTTTAGAAATGATATAGGCAATTTCCCTTCTTCCATTTAAACCTTACTCATGAGAACAACTGAAGCTTATTTCAAGAGAGGCCTATGTCTTTGACTTGGATTATGGCAGCTGGGCTTAGTAAATACCACAGTAGAGTTTAGCCACTTTCCCACTGAGTCATTCAGTGGAAAACTACGAAGGTGGGAAATTATCCATACAGTAAGTCATGGATTCCATTTCCTACAACTTAACAATATTTACAAAACATTTAAGTTCTAACATTCTCTCCCCCTCCCCACCACTCTGCAGGTCACACTTTGTTAGCTACTGTTGTTGCAGATGGTGGGAGGTATATTTAAAACTTTAAAAGTCTAAGAAAGATTAAAAAAAAATAAGAGGATTTCATTGAATGAAATATTTTCTACATAGCAGGAGTTTAGTAAGACTAATGACTCTATGGAACTATTTTTTCCTTTGTGAGTATTAAGAATGGGCATTAGGATCATGGAATCTTTGTCCTTTGAAACACCTTACAGATCATCTAATCTAATGGCCTTCTTCTGTATACAAGGAAAGGTGAAAATCAAAGGTGAAAAGAAACCAGATTGTGGAAGAGCTGAGACTAAAAATCAAATTTAGAGCAAAAGGCAGCCAGGTGGTACAATGGAAAGTGCACTGGGCCTATAGAATCAGGAAGCCCCAGGTTCAAAAACAGCCTCAGTCACTCACCAGCTGGGTGACTCTAGGCAAGTCACTTAACCTGTCTGCCTCATCTTCCCAACCTAAGAAATGGGCATAATAATAGCCCCTAGCTCCAAGGGTTATCATAAGGACCAAATTATATAATATTTGTAAGACACTTTGTGAATCTTAAAGCACTAGATAAATGCTAACTCTTATGACAACCCGGTCAGGTCCTTTTTTCCATTATCCTCTCCTACCAACATCTGAACGTGGCTGCAAAAGAGATTAAACATCACAAGGTGTGCTGCTCTCCCCTTCCAGAAACAATCCCAAATCTCTACTCAATTATACAATAGCTAGCTGTTTGACCATGGGCAGCTAGGTGGGTGAGTGGATAGTGCTGGGCCCAGAGGCAGGAAGACCTGAGTTCCAATCCAGTCTCACTTACTAGCTATGTGACCCTTGACAAGTCACTTAACCCTGTTTGCCTCAGTTTCCTTATCTATAAAATGAGCTAGAGAAGGATATGGTGATATCTTTGCCAGCGTCTTTGCCAAGAAAATCCTCCACAGGGTCACAAAAGAGTCCAATGTGACTGAAATGACTCAACAACAAAGCTGTTTGACAGAGTAGCTCAGAAACATGGTGCAGATGGTCTAGAAGCTCCAGCCAAATGTTTTTTTAAGTTAGCCCAAGTCTCCCGGTAGCATACATTATTCGTTATGGCTCCCATCTTCAGAATGGTAGGGTGTTACTACTGTGATCATAACTGCCCAGATTTAAAAATATTTATATTTTAAATAGCCAGATAACTTATCTGAGAAAGTACACACCCAGAATTTTTCAGTCTGCTATTTGTTGGAAAAGTCAATCTATTCCATGAGGTAATCTCCAAATAACTGAAAATGAAGTGACAATTTGCTCCCAGTTTCAACAGGTCTAGGTCTAAACACTTATTTGGACCTTCATTCCGAACCTCTATTATATGCATATACTCTTCATTGCACAAGCTGGATGCTCAAGATGGATCAGTTTGATAATATACCTATCTTAGATCAGCAAAGTGGTTTAGAAGCTCCAGGAGAGCCCAGATGTCTCCTGAATTCACTCTATGGCACTAACCAACTGGTATTTCATTAAGGTAGTGCGCTGGCTCTCCAACATGCATCATAAAAATAACCTTGATGTGTAGCAACAGCCTGGGTCAATTTCCCCACTCTTCTTTATCAATTCTTGACCAAGCCAATGAAATAGTTTTGGTTTTGAGGTTTTGGGGTTGTTGGGTTGGGTTGGGGTTTTTTTTGAGATTCTAAACAGAAAGAAGTTAGGTTGGCGTGTTTGTGGTTGTGTGTGTGGGTGTGGGTGTTTTCATACTTATAATAAACTTTATGGCTGGAAATCCAAAAGTAAAGCAAAGTAATATTCTATCTGCTCTCACAGCAAGCTCACAAACTGAGAATGGATACTGAATTCAAACACAGTGTTGATGAGGGCACAAAGTTGTTACAGCCTATTCACCGTAGCTTTACTAGGGGAACAATTCCATATCCAGAGGACATACCTCCAAACACAAGTCCAGTTAAGAATATATAATGGCCGGCACTCCTAGAAAAATAACTCATGTTCTCCTAACACATGAATATGGCTATTTGAAATGTACACATTTATAATATTTCAATGTTTTCTTTTTAGGTTTTTTTTTTAATATACATGTAATCATAGGATTAGGATGGATCTTTAGAGGGGTTGGATGAGATGATTTCAGATGAAGAACATCCCTCGAAAAGTGCCTTACTTAAGGACACAAAGTAGTATAACCAAGAAATGAATCCTGGTCTTCTCATTCCACATCCAGTTCTCTTTTCACTATTAGTTTTAATTTTCTTCTAAAACTAAAGAAAAAAGAAGCAGCCTTCATTTTCCTTCCCACTCTCAATGGAACGGACATGCTCCATTCCAATGGCCTTACGCACTGAGAACAATCAAAGGAAAAGCAGCTCTGATGAACCACGTGCACCCCGGCATGATTAAGGGTTGCCAGTGATTGAGAGTTACAGATTGAAAACAGAAGTGGAACTCTCCTCCCCTGCCTCCTTTTTAAAAAGCCATCTGAGTCAATGTTCTCTAGGTTTTCCGAGTCTCATGCTGTACTTTCAGCCTGCCTACGATGAAGAAACAGAACTAAATGCCAAGTGAATTTCCTAACAGTGTATGTAGGTTGATTGAACATTAGGATGGACTGGCAAAGAAATTCATGCAATCTCTTTCCTTAAAGGTCTTTATGCAGGAGAGGCGCAATGGAATGATGGAAAGATGGAAAGAGGGCTCCACTGCCAATCAGACTGGCCCTTAGTTTGAATCCTACCTCACAAACTAACTAGTTGTTTGACCAGGAGAAAGTCATTTAATTTGTCTAATCCTTGGCTTCCTCAGCCGAGAAGAGGATAATATCCACAGTATTTGTCTCACAAGCTTGTGGAGAGGATTCAATTAATCAAGTCACGTCAAGGGCAAACCCATGAAGCACTGTATAAAAGTCTGCTAGTATTATTACTCTAGCTTACAGGGACCCCAACCTAAATGGAGGGTGATCACCTACATGACTTTTCCAGGTTCCTTCCTGCTCCCTAACTTGGCCTACAAGTACATTGTATTACCCTAGGGGCAAACCTGGGTACAGAGTCAGCTCAAACCCTGTATTTGCTTTGCTGAACAGTACTGAGTCTTTTAAATTGCTCTGATGCTAATGTTACACAGAAATTCACCCTACTATCATTCTCTTGACAGAGATTAATGAATAAGCTTGGCCACATTTGGCTATAATACCTTAGTTGAATTAAAAAAACCAATCTTTCTGTTTGTCTCCTGACATAAAATTCAAGGAGTCCAAGATCTTTATTAAATAGTTATTCATTAGTCATATTAAAACAGGCATAATACTACATGACCAATAGACTTCCAAATGTCTTTTTTTTAAATCAAAACTTGACTTACATTTCTTACAAGTCTTCTAAAAAAGACATTCTTAGCAAGAAGATGTGAAATACTGCATTTCCAGATACTCTCCTGTTGTTAATTCAGTTAAGTGGCCCTTAGAGTTGGAATGAAAGTAAGACGAAGAATCACAACTCCAAACTGACTGGAATCTTTTTTTATCCTCAATATTGGGGAACCCAACCCTCAAAAGTGAGGGAGGGAGGGAGGGAGAGAGACAGAGAGTGAGGGGGAAAGAGAGAGAGAGAGAGAGAGAGAGAGAGAGAGAGAGTGTGTGTGTGTGTGTGTGTGTGTGTGTATGTGTACTTACACAGGTCAAATTCAAAACTTCTTAACTGTGCTACAACAGGATCATATCAAATGTTTGGGTTCCAAAGATTTATTATAAAGAAATTGCCATTACTATGTTAAGAGGCAAAGACACGTATGGTTTCATGTGCATAGGCGACAACCTTGCCGTGACATGCTGACAACAGCGCTGCCTCCTCCAGTTTGTTGGCTCTGCTCCACAGCATCTTTTCAGACTCTGTACTTCCTAGCTCCCTAGGGTATGTCATCCAACAAGAAGGGGACTTTGTGAGAAAATGTCAAGTTAATGATTTTTTCCTACTACAATATGAACTTGGATATCAAAAATACATGAAGTCATTCTTGGGACTGAAAATAGGCTTCATGTCTTCTCTTTTACACCAGAGTTTTCCCAAGCCCTATTTATGCTAGGGGTAAGCAATCTATACCCAGGCCATGGGGTAAAGGTTCGGTCGACATAAGAGTCCACAATTATTCAGGCACCAAATTCACTTGAGAATTGCTGATCTCATGAAATAGCTTTAGGAGAGTGCAACATTATAACTATAGAAGATCAATATGAAAAAACTTTGAAAGTCATATGTAATTTGAAGAAAACTTTCAAATGAATCTAATTCCCACAAGTATCCACATAAGTGAATTCTGGCTATTAAAGGGATATAGGCGACACATCTAGCTCTTCTAACATCTCTGGGCCAAAGGTTTCCAAGTGAAACCTCCCTAGTCTGTGAAGTCACAACACATCTGACATAGGTGATACAAAATTTTAAAGGGGTCAAATTCAACAACCATATACCAGCTTAAAATGTTTATGTGCGGATCTCATCACTTTAAAAAAAAGAAAGAAAAAAACTCCAATGTGCAAATGAAAATGCCTATAAAATATAACACTATTTGAACATAATTCTCTTCATATAGTCTTTTTATGCCATGCCAGAACTTGACTAAGAACAGGTAAACCAGACAAAACCAAAACAACAACAAAAAATATGACTAGACTAGAAATATATTTTTTTTACTTCTAAACCCATCAAAAAAAAAAACCCCAAACCACTCTCATAACTTTGGAATTAGCACAAATTCCCATATTCCCCCCAACATGAAAGCAAAACTTGAAACTAAAATAACTTCAGATTTTAAAACTGGTAATATACAACCAACTCTGCCTCGAGCATTCTTTCCCAGAAGTCTTACAGTAATGCAGCTATTTATCCCAGAGTTGCTTCTATCAGAAAACTAGATTATTTTGGGTGTGGTTTAAGAGTCAGGACTGGAAGGAAAAAAATTATTCAATGAATGAAAATGTCATGGGTCTAGAGAGGGACAGAATTAAAACATAACATCATACAAGGATGTAAAGCAAAATGCCTAAAACAAATGAAAATCATGCGAGATCTGGAGTCGGAATGGAATGGAATGGAAAAGTATGTATTGAAGGCTGTCTTGGTGCCAAACACTGGGGTAAGCAGAAAAGAAAGACAGACCCTGCCCTCAGGGAGACATTGCTAATTCTGGAAAGAAGACTGGAATGGCTGGGTTAGTCAATGGCCTTGGGGAAGTCACCTAACTTTCCAGAGCCTCAGCAGTACCTCACTGCAAAAAGCACTCAACTCTGGGCTTCAGTTTCCTTATCTGTAAAATGATGTGGCTAGACAGGACGACTTGCCTGAAATTTATGGTCCAATGATCTGTTATTGACGTGGCTGAAGTAACAGAAACAGCTAAGATTTATATATAGTGCCTACTCTGTGCCAAACAATGTGCTAAGCACTTTACAATTATTACCCCATTTGATTCTCACAACCACCCTGGAAAGTAAGTACTATTATTATCACTGTTTTTACAGGTGAGGAAACAGAGGTGAAGCGACCTGCCCAGGGTCTGAGACTGGATTTGAACTCAGGGTCTTCCTCACTCCTGGATGGCTCTTACCCACGGTGCCACCCAATTGCCTCTGAAGACCTCATCCAGCTCTAAATCCTCTGAATTATGAAATAAAACTGTCAAAACCAAGATGAATGGCTAAGGGTTTTTTCCCCAGAAGAAAAAGAAAAAATTGCAATACATATGCCACACTGCAAAACACAGTAGTAAAGTATCAGCTGAGCACTCTGACTGAAACACTGCTGTCCCTCCCCAGGATTATGCACCCATTCTTTTGTGCCCACCCTACTCTGAACACTCTTACTGCCCCCTGCTAATTTTTACTGCTCCATTAGAAATATTATTAAAAATTAAAACTGCACAGGGATTGAGGAAAAGAAAAAGAAAAAAAATATTCCTCCTCTACCTCTTCCCTGAGCACTGGAGCAAAGAACCAAAGAGAAGTAACAAGAGGCCTCCTCATGCAAAGGCACAAGAAAAGATACACCCTTAACTGTGATGTGACTGATTTTTTCAACAGATGTACCAGCAGCTTAAATATCCAAATAAGCACTACTGCAGTCAGAGGACTTTTCATCCTTTGAGAGTGGATGTGATTTCTGTAAACAGCCAAAAAGTCTTTTGAAGCCAATTCTGGTTAATTAGGAGGGTGAACAAGCTAAGTTAAATCCTGTGGGATAAAAAACTAGGTTTAACTATAAAGGAATGAGACTAGTTTTGTGTGTGTGGTTCATAAGCTGGTTCAAAGGCAATTATTAAAAAGGAACTCCAAAAACTTTTTGCAGCATTTCTATATTTATACTCCCAAGGTGAATCTTAAAAAAAAAATACTCATTTGCCTAAAGGAGTTGTGGCTGTTTGTTTGTTTGTTTTTAAAAGCTGGTCCTGGAGTCAGGAGGACCTGAGTTCAAATCCAGCTTCAGACACTTACTAGCTATGTGACCCTGGGCAAGTCACTTAACCCTTTTTGCCTCAATTTCCTCAACTGTAAAATGAGCTGGAGGAGGAAATGGCAAACCACCCAGCATTTTTGCCAAAAAAACAAAAAAAAACCCACACTGGGTCACAAAGAGTAGGACATACCTGAAATGACAAAAGAATCTCATCACTGTCTAAGTGATCATCTGCATTTTATTCCTTAAAAAACCTTAAGCATCCCTCCTTGCCATTCTCAAATTCATCACCAAACCCTATTAATTCAACAGTTTCTGACACAGTCCTCTTCCATTTCCCCATCACTATCCTTGTCACTTTGTCTCAAATCTCCTTACAAAGCTTCTAAAGTTGTTCTCACTGCCCCTAGTTCATTCATTCTGTAATTAAGTACTCAGTGAACTCATATGGTGTGCAAAGGCACTGATGAGGAGCTGAGGGAAATACAGTCATATGAAGTGCACACACAGTCCCTGCTGTCCAAAAGCTTACAATCTAGTTGGGAAGACAGGATGTGTACACAAATACAACAGGGTATGCACCAGAGCTCAGGATACAAATCCTCTAGTCTCTCTATACATGATAGTAATACTCAATAGTTAACAAATTATAGGCTTACAAAGCATTTTATTATGTTCATTATCTCATCTGATCCCAATACCTGACCTTCCCCCACCACCAAAAGGGGCTCAATCAACACTTGTAAAATCCTAAACACCTTAGCTTTCACATGAGTTTTTTCTAAGTGGCTCTTCCACAGTCATAAATTAGGAACTGATCCATCTCTATTCCAAATAGTTACATTCCAATTACATAGTTGTAATACCATATGCCCCAACATGTTTTACTATAGACAGCTTTTCACATAATCTGTTCTCTGTATACAATTTGGGATTATTGTATTTACACATCCCAAGTCTTTTGTGGTTTGCTATTAAGCACCTTAAAGCAAACTCATTTGTGTAAATGTTGAACTTAGCAATGAAAAAACCCATCTACTTAGCACTAGTTATAGCAAGATGTGATTTTTCATAATGAATCTCTTTACTGTTACCAATGTGATATCATAGAGTCAATACTTGTTATCTAGGCTACGTGATCTTTGAGAGCTGAATCTGCCTGAAGCTCTGATTACTGGAACTTGCTATTTAAGACTTTATGGGATTGTAACTGGTATTATTCTGAGTCTGACTCCGGGTACAATCATTAAGGAATGCTACTAAGCCAATGATCTATGATGCCAGCAGTTCTCTGAGGTTTTACACGCATGAACTGCAAGTGGATTTCGCCTGGGAAAGACTAGGGGGAACAACTCTTGATATGGGTGAAGACAGCATTCTTCTCCTGACTCAATTTCCCTAATCTCATTTTTTGAAAGGAAAATATTCCACCTGGCTGACTTTAAGGCACTCAATGCAATTGGCTATCTATATAACTTTTGCCAGGAATTGACATAAAGTTAGGTAAGCATTATTCCCTTATAGTTGTCCCTATTCTTATCTTACAGCAAATTTCTATAATCATGTCAGATGACCAGTGTGAACACAATCTTATAGGCTAACACTGAATATTGAAGAATATGTGAGCTACTATAATAAAGTACAGGTAAACATCTGAGCTATTTGGCCTAGAATTTTAGTCCTTTCTATATTCCAAACAACTAACTATTTAGGTTTGACATCTGTTACTAGTTATATATTCCTACGTAAGTTAAGGCCCTTTAAATTCTCATAATGGTATGGAGAAAAGTAGGTAAATGATGCAGATTTGGGAAACCAGAATATTAATCTGCAATCTAGTGAATATCATAATTGTCTCAGTTCTGCATTAGTGAAAAGAATACCAGTACAATTAGTTATCTTAGAAGAATGGCTTGTAGTCTAGTTTGTAAATGACTTAAGGAGATATCCACTTTTGTTAGCATTATTCATCTTAACACGACCAGAAGTTGAAAATGTTTTATTATAAATAACTTACTTGATATATACTATTTTGAAATGTATTTATTATTATTAAATGTATTATTCAATGTATTAATATATTCCATCCCAGAACCTTTTGTTACAACTAAAAACATTGTATACTTTTTTATATATTGGCTTGTCATACAAAAACTAAAGTTAATCTGGCAACTTTTAAATGAATTCACTTTTGTATTAGTATCCATCTTCTTATAAAAAGTATTGTTATTAATTCCTTAGCAGAATCTCATCTTACTAATGCGGAAATAAATAATGCCAAGCATAAAAATTAGGTTCTAATGTTCTGTTTCTATCTGAATTTCTCTCATATGTGTGTGTAGATATATAAATATACATATATATCAATATGACAATTGGTCAACCTAAAAATGTAAATTCCCTGGTCTAAAAGGTTCTGAATTTGATCTTCTAGTAACAGACACTAAGGTTTGAGTTAACTTTCAGTATCTGACCTGGTTATTACCAAAGTAAATTCAAAATTGTGCTAAGACCAATTTTGTACGAGATTTTTAACAGAGAAAGGAAATCCCTACAAGAGACCTAAGTCTAAAACAGTCAGATGAAAACTGCTCTGAGATCACACCCAGATCAGAGAGCTGCAACAGATGGTGTCCCAAGAATCAGAGAGCTGTAGGAGATTCGACTTCTGAGTCTTAAATGTACAATTTTTTTTTAATGCTTACAATTTCCCTGTGCACCTCTTATCTGTAAGGTTTGCTTAATAGAGAGGGAACTGCCCCCTTTGAGTTTTCAATTTGATCATCTCTTTCCCTTTTTCCCCTTCACATTGTTACCCACCATAAGCCCCCTAGTTAAGAACCCTTGATGAAGTGTTTGCAATATCAGTTAATGATTCATTGAGGAGACTTTGCCCTTCAATTAGAATCAAATGGGGGAATATGAGAAATGAATATTTCTCTCTTATATTTAAAAACTAATTATTGTATTAGGATCAAGGTTTTTTTTTCCCCTTCTTTTCTACTTCCTCATACAGAAAACAACCAGTGTGGGAATTCTCTCTTAAACACTTACCCAGGCCAAGATCTAATCAGACAGTAAAAGAAATTCTATTAAAAAAAAAATCCAACAACTATACTCCCTAAAATAATACTTCAACTCCTCTTAGCCTGTTTACATTCTTTCACACCATTGCAAAATGTTGTCCTGGAGTAATGCTATGAAATAATGAAGTATATCGATTTAAAGTCAGGTATCCCATGAAGTTCTTGTGACTACCTAAGAATGAACTCATTTCTGAGTCCTTAAATTATAATCAATATTGGCTCCATAAAGTATAGATAGAACATAAAGCTAAGCATTTTAAAAGAATGCTGGAACTCTTATTTCATTCATACATTAAGAGTTTGTGTCTAAATAAGGACTTTACCTCAAGAACTCTAGCTTAGTAGACATAATGGTACCACGTAAGCCTTCCCAGTTATGATGCTGCTGTGTAGAATGATTTAAATTCGGGGATCACCAATGAACTGCCTTGCACATAGTAGGCACTTAATATTTACTGACCTTAATAGACAGAGTAGCTAAAGAGGCAGTCCTACCCTAACTAAACCAGCATCAGTGGTCATGGGGCAGTCTTGACCCCAATTTGACGCCAACAGATAAATAATCAAGGCCCCACCCGCATCCTAGGCTTCTCAACTTGCCTATCCTTCCTGAACTCCCTGAGCATATACTGGGGCTGTTCACAAACCTACACCTCTTCTGTAAGGAAGTGTATTAATTTTTGTCCAGAGTGGTTTTTCACAGGAAGCAAGAGGCCAAACTACCCTCTCTGACATAAGAGAGATGGCAAAGTGTGAAACTGGTTATGGAACCCTGGTCTTATCAGTCACTGGTTCCTCTGTGTCATCCAGCCAACAGCTCTCCCCCTGTTCTCCCTTCCTCAGTGGGCTCAGCCTCCCACAGCGATCACTCTGAGAATTAGTCATGGCATCTGGAAAAACCAAATCGCTAGCTGAGAGGGTGGACTGCTCACCCATCCAGAAAGGCTACTAGAACCCAAGGGATCCCCTCCTTCCTGCTCTCAGGGATCTAGCTGGTCATCCCCATATGCCTCTCCAGGCAGCTCCATCTTGCTTCCTGCCAGGAGGAGGAAGAGTGGGAGGGACCCGAGTCTGGGAAAGGCCAGTGAGGGGGAGGAAGCAGTCTGACAGCAGGTAAAAGGGAACCTGGACAAGAAGGTTTAAAATATAGGGGAGGAACTTCGGAATGGGGGCTGACTCCATACTCAACACTGACTCAATATTGGGATCTACATATGCCCAAAGTTGGAAGAGAGGTGAAACTGACTCAGGGATTTTGGGGGGAGGGGAGAAAAGAGGGGAGGGAAAGAAAGGGGGGAGGAAAAGAGGAGAGGGAAGGGAAGAGGAGGGGGAAAACGAACGGGGGGGGGAAGGAAGGGATAAAAGGGGAGAGGAGAGGAAGGGGGGAAGGAAAAGGGAGGGAGAGGGGGAAAGAGGAACGGGAGGGGAGAAAGGGGAAAAGAAGAGGGGAGGGAGAAGGGGAGAAAAGGGGGAGACCCAGGGTGGGAAGAAAAAGAAGCAGGAAACACCAGGGATGGCCCCGGGAAGGTCGTTCAGCACGAAGGGGAAAGTGAGGCAGGCTGGACAAAGGATCCGGGACGAGTGGACTCTTGGAGGGGGTGGAGTGCGACGACAGGATTCCCATTAAGTTTGGTGGCGGGACGGAGGCCGGGGTCCGCGCAGGGGCCCGCAGCAGGGGAGTTCGGGACACGAAGGGTTAATGAGCAGGCGAGCGAGAGGGCGGAGGCGGCGGGGCAGGGCAGGGGCAGAGGAGGGGCTGAGCCCCGGGACGGCGGTGGGGCCGGGGTCTCGGGCGCTCCGGGGGCACCCAGGGGCCTCCCACCCGCCCCGGCCGGGCCGGTGCTCACCCGGACGAGGTTGCTGACGGCCGCCTGCACGGCGGCCACGGGCGCGGTGAGGTCAGGGATGGCTTTGCCGTCCACCTCGCCCTCCTCGTGCATGATCACCAGGTGCGAGATCTGCTGCGCCACCGGCTCCAGGATGCTCTCGATCGTACGCGTGTGGAACACCGGCATGGTGGCGGCGGGCGGGGCGGCGAGCCGCGGGCTAGGGGAGACGGAGACCGGCCGGCGGGCGGCGATAACCAGGGGCACGACTGCTGCCGGCGGCTACGAGCTGGGCTGCGACTGCCGACTCCGGGCTTCCCTCGGCGTAACCCACCTCGAGGCTGCCCCGCCCCTCGCGTCGCCGCGCCCAATCGCGGTTCCGCGCAGACCCGGGCGGCCGCTCTCATTGGGCCGCCTCCTAGCAATTCCGCCCTCCCTCCCGCCGCGGCCGCTGCCCCGCTCCCGGACCCCGCCCTCGGGAATGGGGGCGGGGCGGGGTCGAGGATTGGGGCTGCGCCGCAGGGATTGAGGCCGGATTCCCGAGCTCCAGCGAGGGGGCGCGCCTTATAAGGGCATAGTGGGAGCGGAGCGCCCTAGGAGACTGTTGGCC
>CM053582.1:535358970-535374589 GCA_028627135.1 Pseudochirops cupreus
CCCCCCTCCCCCCTCCCTAGAAGGAGCGCTGTGGAGCTGTAGCCTCTCCAGCCTCGGGAAGTCGGGCTGTCTGCTCCGACTACGCCCTCTCCCCCTGAATAAAGTCTTCACCACCCGGCTCTTCCCCTAGACTCAGGCCCCAATTTCCATAAGGTCATTGGTCAGCCTGGTGTGCTGCATAGAATGCTGGACACGGAGTTTTGGAAACACCTGGGTTTGAATGCTCCCTCGGACCCCCACCCCTTCTAAATCTGTGGCCAGTCACTTGCCTCCTGCAGTAGAAACAGCTAGATGGAACAGATAGAGTTGGGAACTTGGAGCAAGGAAGACCTTCGTACTTATTACCTGAATAAATCACTTAACCTCCATTTGCCTCAGTTTACTCATCTGTAAATGGAGTAATAACACTTACCTCACAAGGTTTTTGAGAGTCAAATGAGTTAACAGGCATAAAGCATTTTTCACTCTAATTTAAAGTATTAGCACTTTAAATGTCAAATATTAGATAATATCTAACATCCCTTCCAGCTCTGAAGACTTCAAACTAAACATGGCAAAACGCTTCCCGATCTCCCTTTTGCTTAAGCTTCTCCGTCACAGTGACAAGACTCATCCACTTGGTTTTCCCTATGTGAATGATGAAGTTCTTTTGGTGATTATAGTTCTCATTTAGGAGACTCTAGAAGAATTAAGGATGCCCTCTTCAAACGGCGTTTGGAGGACCTCACCATCTATAGGAAATCTCATATCCAGTTTGACTCCGAAATGGACCTCTTCCATGACACTGGTGGGCACACATCTTGTTTTTTGTCCTGTTCTCAGTCTCTTGATATTAATAACTGGAAGGAAAGTTATGGAATAAAATAAAAAATAAAGTTATGGAACAAAGTTATATCCCTTGCTAAGGCATTTAACAGATGCATTGGCAACACTTTATAAAGAGGTGGTATGCAAAGTGCTACAATACTGGAAAGTATTTGAAGTGGGAGTACTCAGGTTGACATCTTGTCTCTGCACTTTTTATGTGGATAACCTTGGATTTAACTTACTTAGATCTCAGTTTCCTCATTAGTAAAAATAAACAGGTTGGATTAGATTACCTCTAAGGACCCTTCCAGCTCAAAATCTATGATCCTATGTAAAAAAATTCTTTGCAAAAGCCTCCCCATTCTCTTATTAAAAGGATTCTCATAGAAATAGGGAAGTGTGCACATGGCTGAGTAGTAACTGGTATTCTCTCATCTGTTTACATGGGAATGTTGAGGCACAGCAGGGGCATCGATTGACCTAAGCTCTCCTATGAAGTCAAAAATGGAAGCAGACTTTGAACCCATGTCTCTCCTAAACTTCTCCCTAAGGAGCTCTGCTAAGCTCCTCACCCTGTCAGTTTGTGGGTTGTGCAATGTAACGTTCTGCCAGATATATTTCTGGCATAGAGATATCTGTACAGCCAGATATATTTCCAGGGACTCCTCCACAGCCTGTCAACAGACACACCTCTAGACACAGACCCACATTTCTTGCCCCCATTAGGTAAACCTCCAACACACAAAAGTATTTTCACTCTCCCCAGTTCATCTCAGATTTGCCTTCTCTAACAACCTTCCCCACCACAACAGGCTTCCCCCCCCCAAATAAATGCTGACACATGCTCCCCTTTCCCCACCCTAGGAAACCACACCATTTGCTGGGGTGTGGCTACAAGTGTAACCACTTCCCCTTCCACTTTAAAGACAGTTTTTAACCTGAGAAATAAGGTCATCTTTGCTCCTCTTCTTCTAACCTCACCATCCTCCTTCCTCATTTTGCTAAGTGAAGTTTTCCTGCCCCTTCTATGAAAATAACTTGTAAATCCAACTATCTATCTTGACATTTGCCATTTTGACTGTTTCAAATGGACAAGGAAGAAAAATGTTCAAAGTTTCATGTTTTGGGAACATGTTCATGGTTCCTTTTTCACTTCTACAGAAAGTAAACACTTCTTGATTTCTTAATTCCCACAGGTTCATCCTGGTAAGTCAAATGAACTTCTTAATCTTCCCTGGCCATTTTAATAATGACTTTGGAGAGGCAGCTAGGTGGTGCAGTGAGTAGAGCATTGGCCCTGGGGTCAGGAGGACCTGAGCTCAAATGTGGCCTCAAGACACTTAACACTAGCTGTCTGACCTTGGGCAAGTCACTTAACCCCAATTGCCTTGCCTTCCCCCCCTGCAAAAAGGCAAAAAATAATGATGATGATGACTTTGGAGATACCTGTTGGGTTAGGAGACAGGAAAATTTTGAAACAGACAGATTAGTCCCCTACCTCTTCCTAAGGTTCTTGTCCCCATCAAAAATTACCAGACCAGTGAGTTTAGCCTCAAGGCCCAACTAAAAGAAGCTAAATTAAATTAGTTTCATGATTAATATATTAATTGAATTATATTAATTGCATTAATATAATTAATTGAATGATCAGTAAATTAATTTATGTTTAAATGTTTTAATATGATAAAAACTTAACGGGCAACTTCCCTTTCCCCTCTCCATCCCAGACTACACTTTCAATATAATACTGGCCTTTAAAGTGAGACTCTAATGAGGAAGTAAGGTTGGAATCTCAAGCCCTGAAATAGAACAAAAGAAATATTTGGAGGGGTGGGGCTAGGAGTCTTTCATTTCCCTCAAATAATATCCCCTCAGTGGCTGGCTGCCTAATCTATCAATGAATAAAGCCAAAGCTGCCTCCAGTGAGCATAAGGAGTCAAAGTAATGGAAAGTTCACTAGATTTGAGATTCTCAAGGCCAGAATCTGAGTTCTGGCTATGCTGCTTATTATCTATAAGCCCTTGGGCAAGTTGCTTAATAATAATAATAATAATAATAATACTCAAACTTGTATATTTTTTTCTACATTTTTCAAACTGCCTTTACAAAAATTATCTCCTTTTAGCCTAACAGTGCCTTAGTATACAGAAGACTCAATATTTATTGAGTTTGTTGAAATAAATTGACTTTCACAACAACCCAGGTTGGTTGTGCAAAACAGCTATTTTCATTATCTCCATTTCACAGATTATAGCGGCAACCACACTGGCATCCCAAGGATGGCTGCTCACACAAGTTCTTAGATCTGCTTTACTAGGAAAGATAGCTGTTTAAGGAGTCAACAGTCTTTTTAAAATTACATTCATTAATTAGGCGAAAAGTCAGCACCCTGAACTTCAGAGAAAATCCAAACAAAGAAAATAGAGAAAATACAAGCAGAGAAATAAAAGCCAACAGACAGGGCTTCTAACTGTCTGAGAAATTAGCACAGATCAACAGACAGATCCAACTGTCTCACCAAGGCAATACATACATAGTTACCAGAGAGAGAAGCAACAACATCTGGGTTTTTCAAAGTGGGGGGGGGGGGGGAAGGGCCTCCTAACAGATAACCAGAGTCTCCAATCTGGTCAAATCACAATAATACTCTTCCAGTGAGTGAGCCTGAAAGCAAAATGCTAACCTCAGAGTTTATATACCCTCTTTAGAGTCAGAGGGCATCACAAGGTCTCAGTGCTTAATTAGAAATTAACAAAAGGTGTGAAAGCCTTCCTACAAGCAAGCCTCCCCAAGAAAGCTTCCCTTAATGGGCTCCACAAGAGGCCTGTTAATGAGTGGGGAAGATCTTAAATCCCATTAACACTACACAGATAAAGAAAAGTGAGGCTCTATCTAGAGAGATTAAGTGACTTGCTAAAAGGCCCAGCAAATGGTAGAGAACTGAGGGAGGCAAGGTGAGGAGGGGAGAAATGGGGTTGCCTTGTGGGAAAGAACTTTCCAGCTCTAACCCTATGATTCCATGTTCCTGCTAAAGCTACTTGCAGGCAACATAGTGTAGGGGCAGAACTGTCAAAAGGCTGATATTGATTTTTATTCCAACCCTTAAAATACCAGAAAAATAGAGCAACTGGGAGCAAAAAGAAAAAACAAACAAACAAACAAAAGGTGGGACTTTGGAGGCAAAGGAAGCCCTTTGGCTATAGTCCTCTCAAGTCCCCAGGGTGTTCTTGCATTTTGCTGTACATTCTTTTCTCTGGAAAAGGAAACCAGTAAGTCACTTCCCATCTAACCAAGAGACAGGTAGGTGCCACAATGGATAGAGTACTGGGTGTGGGATCTAGAGAGACTTAATTCAGATCTAACCTCAGATACTTACTAGTTTTGTGACCCTGGGCAAGTCATTCTCTACATCAGTTTGCTCAACTGCAAAATGGCAATCATAATAGCCCCTACCTCCTAGGGTTGTGGGGAGGATCAAACCAGACAATATTAGTAAAGCATTTAGTACAATGCCTGGAACACAGTAGGAATGAAATAAGTGCATGTTTCCTCCCATTTGTGTTCTTTTAAAATAGATTATGCATTATTTATCCTACATATAGCTTGTTTGTATCTGTTCCTTTGCTTGTTGTCTACCTCCATTAGAATGTAAGGTCCTTGAGGGTAGGGACTGTCTTCTGCCTCTTTTTTGTATCCCCAGGACTTAGCACAGTGCTTGGTACACATTAGGTGCTTAATAAAAGTTTATTGATTGACATTTATAGTTGAGTTTGCAAAAGTCTAGGCATAAATAACACGACAGGGCTCAGGTTCATAGAACAAAAGAGTCTTTGGATAAATTTCAGGAGGTCTGTGGATTTAGATAGGCAGCTAGGTGGCACAGTGGGACTGAAGTAAAAAAGACATGTTCCTGAGTTCAAATTTGGCCTCAGACACTTACTAGCTGTGTGACCCTGAGCAAGTCACTTTACCCTAGGTACATCAGTTCCTTATCTGTAAAATGACCTGGAGAAGGAAATGGCAAACCACTTCAGTGTTTCTGCCAAGAAAACCCCAAGTTTGGTCACAAAGACACAACTGAAAAATGACTGAACAACAACAGGGATTTTTTCCCCCTCAACATAAACTTAGATGCGAAAAATTTACAACTTTATTTCAAAAAAATTGGTTTCCTTTTTAATCCAATGTATTTTATTTTCTGCATTTTAAAATGCCACTCTGAAAAAGGTCTATAATTTTCCACAAAATGTCAAAGAGATCCATGGCAAAAAAAAAAAATAGGCTTTAGTTTCCCCAAAAGTTTCATGCTCTTAACAGTACCTTAAAAAAAAAAGTATTCATACTTTTTGTTTTAACACAATAATCATTTCCCAACAAGTGCCTAAAGACCCTTGCAAAGTACATGACATTCTCCCCTCCCCTATAGTTTATCTATCATTAGCAGAAAGGAGTATATACTTTAACTTTGAATATCTGACACTAACATAGACTAACACATATGCCCAGAATTTCCTTGCCGTTCAAGTTGACATATGTCATTTTAGGCATTGTATATGTCATATTTGGCTTTATTGCCTTCACTCTTCATCATTTCATACAAGTCTTCCCATGTTATTCTGAATTCTTTATATTTGTCATTCCTTATGGCACAATAATAATCCACTCCATTAACTTAATTTGTTCTGATATTTCCCAGTCAGCGGAAAATTGAGTATATGTTTTGTTTCTAGCTTTTTTTTGTGATTCAGGGCCTTTTGAAGTAACTTCTCTACAGTTCAGTCCCATCAGACTCTTTATGATCTGATGAGGGGAATTTTCTTTCTTTTTTTTTTTTTTTGCTTTTTGGGGAGGGCAAGGTAGGACAATTAGGTTTAAGTGATTTGCCCAAGGTGACATGGCTAGTTTTTTGTGTTAAGTGTCTGAGGCCGTATTTGAACTCAGGTCCTCCTGACTCCTGGGCCAGTGCTCTATTCACTGCACAACTAGCCACCCCGTGGGGGTTTTCTTGACGAAGATTCTGGAGTGGTTTGCCTTTTCCTTCTCCAGTTCATTTTACAGAAGAGAAACCAAGGTAAAAAGGGTTAAGTGACTTACCTAGGGTCACAGAGCTAGTGTCTGAGGTCAGACTTGAATTCAGGGTCTTCCTGATTCAAGGCCAGTACTCTATCCATTGAACCATCTAGCTACCTCAGAAAGAGTGCTAGGAGGGGCTAATTAATGTGTGATATAGTTAAGTGGAATTAGCTCAGATCCACTAACTCCTAAGTCCAAGGTTCTTTCCATTGAACTACTATTTACTCATCTTTATGTAAGCAATAGTGTAAGGCTCCCAACCCTCTGAAGACTCTGGGCTCACGCAGATCAGGGCCAGTTCTGGGTGCTGACACACAAAGGGTTATTTTCTCTCTTTGACAAATATAGTTTTGGTATAGCTCAGGTCAAGATTTCCTCAAATGGGGCAAAAGAGGTCCTTAGCTCTCACACAAGCACTCAAGGTAACAAATGAAAACTACATATAGGATGGCTTTTATTTTACTCCACTGTAAATGTAGAAGACAGAAAGGACTCACAGGAGCTCATAAATAGGTATAGAAAACACATAATATAACTCATGAACTCCAATGATATTTTTTGCTAGTGAACAATTAAGGGAAACTAGGGGGCACAGTGGCAAGTCTGGAATCAGAAAGACTTGAATTCAGCCTCAGACACTAGCTATGTGACCCTGGGCAATTTATTTAACCCTGTTTGCTTCAGTTTCCTCATCTGTAAAACAAACTGGAGAAGAAAATGACAAACCACCCCAACAATATCTTTGCCAACAAAACCCCAAATGGAGCCACTAAAAGTTGGATATGACTAAATAAAGTGAACAAGTAGCAAAATTTCCCATTGAACTTGCACTGTCTGAATCACTCAATACTGGGAGGTAAAAAAAAAAGGTTTTTGACTTCCTTAAGTCGAAAGTCACCTTCATTCCAACTTCAAGGGGTCAGTCCTCTTCTTCCTCTGAGAAGAACTATGTTCAGGAATGATCTGATAATCCTCTAATTTCTCTATTGAGGGCAAGGTTCAGGAACTGTATAGTCAATCCTCTTTCTTTTTCCAAGCAGGATGCATTGCCAACAAATTCCCTGCTTGACTAAGTAGACAAACTCTTGTCTATCTATCAAGTCAAAGCTTCTGCAATATGTTTCTGTAGGAATTCAGGTCTCTGGTCTTGACTGTGCTCAGAAAGTTGTGGACAAACATGTGATTCCCATGGGCTCCTGCCGCAAGGCAATCTTCACTGGTTCCTAAGAATGAGAGACTATGTACATATGAAATCTTCCCTACCCTGGGACCTAGATGTGCTCTGTTATACTACAATCCATCCTCTAAGCAGGGAAAAGGTAGATGACAAAAGGACTGGGAGTACTGTTATGTTGTCCTTTATTGAAAGGTCAGATCCATCCCCCTGATTTTCAGACAGTCAATCATCTTGGGACAGACTTGATCCTTAAAGCCCAACTAGGAGGTATCTGTGTTCTCTCAGCAAAGCACCAATGCTAATGTCTACACTCCATAGAGGGAAATTGATTAGGTGCAGATTGCTCATCCTTTAGAGACATTGTAATATATGCACGATGGTCCAGAAGTCTCATTAATCTTGAAGGATTTCTACAGAAGTGGTAGCCATGAGAGACTGATGGGAAATCATAATGAAGCACCCTTTGGGATTCCATTTTAGACCACGGGAAACTTGGAGCAGCATGATGACCCAGAAGGCTGTTGCTCACCTGACAGGTATAAATACGGGCCATGAGGATGATCAGATCAGGAGTAGAGAAGAGTTGTTGACTTGCTGTAAGTGGGAGATAGATAAGCCAGAACCAACAGAGGAAGAAAGAGACTATCAAGCCAAAACAGCAAGTTAACAGTTGATGAAATGACCTGAGACCAGTCCACAAGTCCATTCACTACTCCCTATGTCCTTAGAGTGGGGAATATTTTCTTTTATCCATCCAGCACTCTCTTCCTGTCTTCCTTTGCCATCCAGGGGTGTGACTGGTAGTAAGTCCTTTGTTCCCCCTTCTTGGCTGCCAACCAAAGCACCCTAGTCTGCAGTGTGGAAGTTTTATTCATTTTATGGCTGAGTTTTGTTAATATACCATTTGCAGTTATTCTTAGAAATTTGATGGTCATAGATCATGAGTCTTGTTTGCTATGAAAGAGTAGAGCAGGACTGAGAAGGTAGAATTTAACCCAAAAGGGGAAATGAGATTATTTGCTGCAGCTCAAGCTGATGTGGGAGCAAAGCCAATTAAAAGAAACTGTGCCCATTATTCTTAATACTTTTCTAGATCACATATGCATAAGTATACCTATACATCCTACCCTGGGTTTTCCCTTTAGAACCCGGAGAGACAGAGACTAATGAAGAAAACAAGATAAAAAGCTATTGGGGGGGCAAAGGGTTTGCAGTTGGTACCATTTTTTTTTGTCTGAGAGCACCTTGGCATGGAGGCAACTATGGCTTGAAGCCCTTGCCAGTCTTGTTCAGTGTTGAACTCTAAAGTGACTGAGGTTTGCTGTTGCTACTGTTAAACTCAGCAGGCATTGAGGTCCCTTGGCACATACTTATACACCCAAGAATCCAGTTCTCATGGGCCCCACCTCACTGAATACCATACAAGGGTAGGGCATTTATACATATAAAATGAGGGGTTTGGGCTCAAAGATTTCTAAGTTCTTTTTTATAATAGGGATCCATAGGGCAATTATCTCTAATCCTATCATACTTCAGATATACCTTTTCCCTGTAAAAATTTAGTTATCCCTTCCACATAACAGGGGTGGGGAAGGGAGCTTAGGAGCATGGTGCCCCTGCAATCTGGAAAATCCACATAAAATTTTTAGTCCTCCCTTCATACCAGGGATGAAGTCTGAATTTTTTCTTTTTCTTTTATGGGGTATTTATAGTACCTTATCATAAAATTTGGGTTGATATTATTTTTAAAAAAGGGGGGAGACAGAGAGAGTCCCAGAATTCCTTTCAACAATGTATAATAACCACTACTGAATTATTTCTCTGATACTTCATTGCAATACAAAGGTGAGCCTGAGTTTTTCAAAGCCTTACCAGAGGAACACAAGTTTTGGCAGGTCTTTCTGGGCTGGAAGCCTATATGACTGTCATCTGAAGGCCAATTTAGCTAAGCTTGAAGAGCGAAAATGTCCATCACCAGATTAGCTGCAGGGTAATGACTTTTTTCATCCATGGCACCTTTCCAAGATCATCTACTGAGGTACAGAGAAGTTGTAATCTGCACTGGTGAAGGGAAAATCCTCACATAGGAAGTCAGATACCTGAAGAAAGTTTAGGCAAATTGAAAAATTAATGAAATTTAGGTAAAGTAATTTGAAAAACTAATGAAAAATTTGCCCAGCTCTCTATGATTTTAAGGATTGTTACTTTTACAGTGGAAAGAGGATATAGGAGATCAGTTAAGAATTTGAAGTGAGTTGGGGAGCTTTGTGGGTTACTAGGTTGGATTAGTTAAAGTGTTAGTACAGAAGACCTGACTCCAAATACTGACTTTAGGCAACTCATGTCATCTCTCTTCTCCTCAGTTTCCTCATCTGTAAAATGGGAATAATAGGACCTATTTCACAAGGTTGTTGTAAGTATTAAATAAGATTTCCTGTGTAGTGCTTCATGAACCATAAATTACTATAGAAATGATAGCTAGTAGTGCTAGTACTAATACTGGTTGTTGTAGTCATCTCAGCCTCTCTCCCTACATATCTTATGCTGACCATGGCCCCCCCTGTTCTAGCCATCTTAGCCTTGAAGACTTCTCATTCCCCACTCTTCTCAATCATTTAGAATACAGGGAGCATTGAAAAAGGAAAAGGTGGGGGCGGGGGGGGATGGAAGGTTCTTCAAGGTGGTTTGCACTAGCTCAGAAGTAGGACAATTAAAATCAACTAAAAAAGAGAGAAATACCGCTTCTATTTATGCCACTTTTGGCATCAGGTGCTCTTGCTTTCACTTTATATATATATATATATATATATATATATACACACACACACATATATATATATATATATATATATATATATATATATATATATATATATATATGTATGTATATATTGTGAATGACTTGGAGAAGAAGAAGGTAGCATGATATTGTGGAGATAGAGCTAGATTTGGAGTTTGATGACCTATACTAGAATCCTAGTTACTTTACTTCCAAACCATGGGATTTGGGGACAAGTCAATTCTCTCTGGGCCTCATGTTCCCATCCGCAAAATCAGTGGTGAGTTGGATGAACTGTACAATCTCTGAATTCCCTTCCAGTTCTAAATCTATGATCCTATTATAATTATATATTACATAATTATAATTATCATTATAATAGGATTAAATTGGCTTTTTTCTTTTAAAATTTTATTGATTTTGTTTTTATATCATCTAAATTTCTCCTAGTATTTCTCCCCTCTCACTCTCCCAGAGAGCCAGGTATATGTTATCACATAGAACAAAGAATATTTTTATAAAGAAAAGAAATATATAGAAAAAGTCTGAAAATATATGCAGTGTCCCACCTCTGTGGACTTTCACCTTTACAAAGGAAGAGGGGGGAGTACCTTCTCAGATCTCTGGATTGAGCCTATGCCTTTGCTTTGTATTTTGCAACATTTACTTTTGATTGTTTTGTAGTGGTTTTTCTGTCCATTTACATTGTTGCACCTTGTTTTCTTGGCTTTGGTTATTTCATTCAGCAACAAATCATGTAAGTCTTTCCATTCTTCTTTCTATTCTTTATAGTCGTCATTTCTTATAGCACAGTAAAAGTCCATTACATTTATGTATCATAATTTGTTTAGCCACTTCTCAATCTATGAACATCTACTTTGTTTCAAGCTCTTTTCACTACAAAAAAAAATGTTGCTGTAACTGTTAGGGTGTATGTGAATTCTTTCCTTTCATCATGATTCTTCTTGGGAAGGAACCTATTAGTGGAACCCCAGGATAAGAGGGTATGGATATTTTAGTCACTTTATTTGCATCATTCCAAATTGCTTTGCAAAGTGGATGTACTAATTCACAGCCTCACCGACAATGTCTGTGTGCCTATGTTTCCATATTTCCTCCAGCATAGATGACAATTCTCGTCTTTTTTGTTATCTTTGCCAATGTGCTGGGGTGTGAGATAAAAATTCAGGACAATTTTGATTTACATTTTTCTTATTAATAGTGATTTGGATCATTCTTTTATATAGTTGTTAATAGTGTGAAACTCTCCCTTTGAGAATTTTTTTTAATATTCTTTGACTTTTGGTCGTATATTTCAATAAGGGGTCTATCTTGGATGTCAATATCTATCTAAGAAATTTGATACAAAGTTTGGGTTTTCCCCCTCATTCAACTGCTTCCCTTCTTAGATGCATTCATTTTGTTTATGCAAAAGCTTTTAAATTTCATATAATTAAAGTTACTCTATTCTGTCTTTTGTAATTTATCTCTATCTCTAGTATGATCAAGAATCTATCTTTTGCCCATAGGTATCAAAGGTGTATAATCTGCTTCTTTTCAAATTTATTGTGGTACAATCCTTAATAATAGTCACATATCCATTTTGAATTTGTTGTGAAATAACATTTTGGTCTGAGCCTAATATATGACAAACTGCTTTCCAGTTTTCCTGGCAGGTCTTATCTAATGGGGAGTTCTTAAGTAATTTATCAAATACTGGGTTATTGAGTTTTATTATTTCTGATATCTCTAATCTAACCTGTATGGATTATTCTTTGTAATATTTTACCAGACAGCTATTGCCTTTCCTTCAAATGTGTAATTTTTTTAAAAATTACTAAGTTTCTAAATATGATTTTATGATGTTTCCACGGGGAACACATTTGAAATTTTATAATGAAAGTCAACAACAGAATTTAATTCAATTCAGACATTTATTAAGTCCTTAATACATGTTAAGCACTAGGGACACAGAGACAAACAAATGATAATTAATAGTCCTTGCCCTCAAGGAATTCGCAGTCAACAGATAAGTGAATGTAAGATAATTTGAGAGAGAGAGCACCAACAATTAGGGAAGTTAGGAAACATATCTGGTAGACCATGGCACCCAAGCTGAGCCTTAAAGGAAACTAGAGATTCTAAAAAGTAGAGATGAAAAGGGAGCATATTTCAAGAAAGAGGGATAGCCTATGCAAAGGCATGGAGACCAGAAATGGAATGCTTAATTCAGGAAGAAGGGCAGTTTGGTTGGAATATAGCATACATGGGGCAGCATAATACAAAAAGTCTAGAAACATTCCGTGTCTTTATATAGTCTGGAATGTACTCCCTAGTCATCTCTACCTCTTTGAAATTCTAGCTCAGTGGTTCTCAACCTGTGGGTTGCAACCCCTTTGGGGGTTAAACAACCCTTTCACAGGGGTCACAGGGGTCGCCCAAGACCGTCAGAAAACACATATTTCCAATGTTCTTAGGAACAGATACACCGCTCCTCTATCCATCTCCAGGCGGGTCTGCCCACATACAGACACGCCCAGATATGAGTATTAAAGGGTCGCGGCATTAGGAAGGTTGAGAACCCCTGTTCTAGCTCTTTGTGAAGCTCAGTTTAAGTGTCACCTCCTTCAAGAAGCCTTTCCTAATTTTTCTAGTTATTAGCACTTACCTATATCACTGTTTATCACTGTTAAATCTGAAAACACTCTCCCAACCTATATTTGAACCCATGGCTTGGTCTCCTCAGAAGTATGGCTGGTACCTAATCTCTCACAGTTCTAGGTTAATTCTGAGGGACTAAGCATCTGTATTTCCTGAACCCCTACCAGTGTACTCCCCATTAACAATCATATAGTAGCCTTAGTTAGATTTTAGAAAAGGTACTAATATAATAAGAACAGTCAGTACAAAACCCCTCAAAACTTGCAGCACATTCTCTCACAAACTGAGAATTCAATAGCAATGAGACACACTTGTATAAAATACACGTAGCAAAGGGGTAACTCACAACTCCTTCCCTGAAATTCCTTTTCTCACAAAAGTATTTAGTCACTGTGCAACTTGATGAAGAAATGAAGATGGGGTAGGTAAGGGAAGGAAGGAGCGGGGTTGCCTTCTAGGTAGACCATGTGAATTCTCTTTTGAACATTGTTGTTGGTATACTCATTGCAGTTCCTCTATACTTACCTTCCTTTTCAGTCATTTACTGGTAAGCAAGGTTATTTATAGAGTGAGGGACCCTCTTACTAATCACTAACTACTCATATATGTATACCATCATTTACCTACATGTGTGGCCCTATATTGGAGGCTATTTCCCATGGAGTTTTATTATTATCTTCCAAATGGAGAGAAATTCTAAGGCTTAAGCCTACACAAAAGCACGAGATGCCTTATTCTTATTACAGTAATAGTGAATTTGTAAGAGGAAAACAATTATTCTAGAGCATGATCTTTTCTACAGTGGTTTGGAACCTGACAGTGAAAAACTTACAGAATGAAAGTCTGGTTTACTAAAATCTCATTTGGGGAGAGCATATAGAACCGGTAAACAGCTTTGCTTGTGCCTTTTGCCACTTAATGAATGATCTGTTCTATCTGGTTAAAATAGTTATTTGTTGTATGTGTTTATAGGTGCCAACCTAAGCCTCTGTTTAGAATTATTTAAAATAATAAAAAAAAAAAACCAACCACCCTACCACTGACCAATTCACTTTTCTCTTTTTTATAAATGTAATATTATGTTTTAAAATATTGTAAAATAATTAATTTTAAAAGTCAAATATGGATCAAGATGAAATGGATGAAACCTTTCTTTAAAAAAAAATAATGCTGTAGACCTTAACTTTTCTCTCCCCAGCATGGCTGGTAAGTGACATCGTGGTCATTTCTTATGGTTAGTCAAAGCTGCTTACTTATTGTTGTAAGATGTATGTGGATTTCAAATTGAATTCTTTGGCAGCAATGGTTTGTTGACTTTTAAAATCTCCAGAATTACTTGAAATAAATGGATGAGTTTTTATTATAAGGCTATTATCATAAGTTAATGTTTATCTGACATTGAACAAGGAATATAGTTGTAGCATCTGGGAATCTTCCTCACTTGTGGGTCTCCAGAAAGTTTCCCCAGATTTTAGCAACTTTATGAGAAAGCATCAACTAGAAACCATCACTTACAAGCCCCTACTTAAGTATTAACTTTTACAAGATCATCTATAAGACACATTAGGCCAAAGCAAAGACAGTCAATCATTTAGCATGGTGCCAGGCATGTAGTAAGAACTTAATAAATGCTTCTTGACTAGCTTATTAATGTAGCATAGCAGAATAAGGGAAATAAAAGATTCCCATCCCACATATACAATAAACAGAGAAAGTATACTTTCCCAGAAATTAGCATATAACCAATGGGAGAAGGAGGGACAGGATCATAAATTTCAAGCTAAAAGGGATCTTAGACACTTTCAAGTCTAACCCCTTCATTTTACACATGAGGAAACTGAGGCAAATGGGGCTAAGTGATTTGTCCAGGGTCATACAAATAGTGTCTGAGGCAAGATTTCAACTTTGGTCTCCCTGACTCTAAACCCTACACTAGCCACTACATATCTACCCTGCCTCTAAGGAAATAAGCGTGATTAGAGAATACACATAGAGGTGTACTCAAGTAAGAAACACATGTGACTAGGTAGCAAACACATGGCCAAAGGAACTTGTGTCTCCAGTGAAGTAGACCACTAATGGTCCTCTGGTGGAAGAAGATGAGCTACTTTCTCTATCGAGCTGGCATTCTTTGAGGACCTGTTCTTTGTTGCTGTGTTCTCTGCTGGTTACTTCGACTGAGCTGCTGTCTGCTACCATCTGCTGGTCTTCAGCCATCCTCTGCTGCCCTCTGCTGCTCTCTGCTGGATTTCAACTATTATAGCAGCTATTTAGTTAATGCCCAACACCTATCATTAGATATTTTTCTGATAGAGATTCAAGATAACTACACCCTGCCAGAGAAGCCTTTGTTGTGATTCTGTAGTTTCAATTGTGCCTAACTCTCCATGAGTTAGGAATTGGTTCTGTGGGGGCGGAGCCAAGATGGCGGCATAGCAGCAGCAACATATTGCAGCTCTCACATAGCCACCCCAAAATACCCATAAAATAGGACTCTAAACCAATCCTAGAACTCCAAAACGCACACAAAGATACTTCCCACTGAAGTCAGCTTGGCTACGAGGAACCATATCAGCACTTCGAACTGAAACCAGCCTGGCCTGAAGCTGTGGCTGTGCCCCAGGGGCGGCTGGACGGGAGGAGCAGAGGAGCCTCTCAGGTGAGTGGATTAGCAGCAGCTGTGAGTGGGGATTGCGAAAGGGGGAGATAACCAGTCCAGCAAAAGGCCTCCAGAGTGGAAAAGCCAAAGGCAGAGGTTTTGCTCCTGCCTCTGCTTTGTAGCTTCCCGCCTGCGGTCTGCAGACAGCAGGGAGACTTAGCGATTGTTCTCAGGCCAGTGCTCGCATTGAGCGGCCTGGATCCGGATCGCCGTCTTGGGCCTCAGTCTTGGAGTCTTTATTATCCAGTCTGCTGGAAGTATTTAGGAAGACTCCCAGCATCTTCCTGAGAGCTACAGCAGCCGGGAGGACCCCAGTGATTTGGAACAGAGCTTTCCCTTCTGGAAGCAGAGCCCCACAGAGATTAAAAAAAAAAATCACGGTCTGAAGAACCATGAGTAAGAATAAGCATAAGAAGCAAAGTAAGAACAGCTCCCAAACCCTTGATTCCTTCTTTGGGGAAAA
>CM053582.1:535382644-535431030 GCA_028627135.1 Pseudochirops cupreus
GCACATAGAAGGCACAGGATCAATTGAATAGGAAGGGACAATACTTTAAAAGGTGAAATTCTAAGGTGGGAGAGGATTAGAATGACAGAAGACAGGGAGAGACATAATGGGGTTAATCATCTCATATAGAAGAGGCTAGGGATAATTGTTATGATGGAGGGGAAGAACAGGAAGGCAAAAGGGAAAGGGTCAACCTTACTCTTATCGAATTTGGCTTAGGGAAGGAGTGACATAAACTCTAAACTGGGTATCTTGCCACACAGGAGAGTAGGAGGGATGGGATGAGAGGTGGGATGATGGAGGGGAGGGCAGGGTGGTGGGGAAGGTTGCTGGAAGTACACACTTCTGTAAAGAGACAGGGACAGTATAGAGAATAGAACAAGGTGGGCAGGATAGGAAGGATAATCAGTCTCTCACAATATGCCCACTGTGGAGATGTTCTTCGTAATTACACATGTACACCTGTATTGAATTGCTTGTCCTTCCAGTAGAGGTGGGTGATGAGGGAGGAAGGGAAAGAATCTAGAATTTAAAGTTCTATAATCTAATGTTAAATATATGTATGTATATATATATATATATATATATATATATATATATATATATATACACATAATTATTATTATTAACTACATGCTACTGGGAATTAAGATATATAGGCACTGGGGTAAGGAGACCCATCTTGCCCTACTAGAAAGTAAGAGGGGTGATGGGAGAGGACATAGGAGAGAACAGATTGGGGGAGGGGCTATACAGTGGGATTGCTGTTTTGGGATGGTGGGTAGGGGAAAGATGGGGAGAAAATTTGTAACTCAAAATCTTGTGGAAATGAGTGATGTAAACTAGAAAATAAATTAATTAATTTAAAAAAAATAAAAAAGAATGCTTGGAAGTCCTCCACCTCCTAATAGCTCTAGCAGCTGCAAAAGCCCCAGCAATTTGGGACAGAGCTTTCCCTTCTGAAAGCAGAGTTCTTCAGAGCCCAAAAGTCAAGTAATTGACTGGCAACATGAGCAGGCAAAGGAAGCAAACCAAGCTGAATGACCATATTTTCCCCTGGACCATTATACTCAATTTTGCTGGGTAGGTGATTCTTGGTTTTAATCCTAGCTCCCTTGATCTCCAGAATAACATATTCCAGGCCCTTCAATCCCTTAATGTAGAAGCTGTTAGATCCTGGGTTATCCTGACTGTGTTTCCACAGTATTCAAATTGTTTCTTCTTGGCAGCTTGTAATATTTTCTCCTTGATCTGGGAACTCTGGAACCTGGCTATAACATTCCTAGGAGGGTTTTTTTTGGGGGGATCTTTTTCAAGAGGTGATTGGTGAATTCTTTCAAGCTCCATTTTTCCCTCTGGTTCTAAAATATCAGGGCAATTTTGATCATGGCTTTCAGGTAGTCCAATAACTTTTAAATTGTCTCTCCTGGATCTATTTTCCAGGTTAGTGGTTTTTTCAAGGAGATTTTTCACATTGCCTTCTATTTTTTCATTTGTTTGGATCTGTTTAATAGTATCTTGATTTCTCATAAAGTCATTTGCTTCCATTTGCTCCACTCTAATTCTGAAGGAATTTTTCTCTTCAGTGAGCTTTTGAGATTCTTTTTCCATCTGGCAAATTCAAATTTTTAAGACATTCTTCTCCTCATTGGCTTTTTGGGCCTCTTTTGCCATTTGAGTTAATCCATTTTTTAAGGTGTTATTTTCTTTAGTCAGGTCATTGACTCTCTTTTCATGATTTTCTTGCATCATTCTCATTTCTCTTCCCATTTTTTCCTCTACTTCTCTTATTTGGTTTTCAAAATCCTTCTTAAGCCAATCTATGGCTTGTAACCAATTTACATTTTTCTTGGAAGCTTTTGCTGGGGGAGTTCTGACTGTGTTGTCTTTCTCCCATTCCATGCTTTGATCCTTTTTGTCCTCAAAAAAGGAATCTATAGTTGGATTGCTGAGCTTGGTTTGCTTCCTTTGCCTGCTCATGTTGCCAGTCAATTACTTGACTTTTGGGCTCTGAGGAACTCTGCTTTCAGAGGGGAAATCTCTGTCCCAAATAGCTGGGACTTTTGCAGCTTCCAGAGCTATTAGGAGGCCACCGTCTCTGCAGGCCGCACAAGCTTTGGCTCACTGGTCACACACCTCAGGACCACCGCCCAAGACCATGATCCTTATCCAAGCAGGTTAAGGCAAGAGCACTTAGCCTCTGAATGATCACTTTGCCCCCCTGCAATCTGCAGGAAGGGAGCTCTGAAGCAGCCATGTGGAGGCAGCTGCAGGGGCACCCTTTCCTCTGCTTTTTTGCCCTGGGGGCAGCCAGCTGGACCCACTCCTTTCCCCCAGATTTTGCCAAGTTCCACTGACCTTTCACTTTGTCCTTGGCTCTTATGGGTTGATAATTCTGGAAACTGCCACAGCTGCCAGTGATCCACTCTCCTGAAAGCTCCAGCCACAGCTTGTCCTGGCCACCCTGAGGCTACAGTCACAGTTTCAGGCCAGGCTGGTTTCAGCTCTCAACATGTTGTGATGAACCCTTCCTGTCCATCTGCCAGGCTGCCTTCAGCAAGAACTGTGATTCTCTGTACTTTTGTGGGTTCTGGAGCTCTAAAATTTTTTTAGAGTCATATTTTATAGGTATTTGAGGTGGTTATGGGGGGAGCTCACAGAGTTCTCCTGCTTCTATGCCACCATCTTGACTCCACCTCCATTCCTATTTCTTAAGGGCAAGAACTATCTCACCCTTTCCTATGTATCCCTAACCTTCATACAATTTCTGACACTTAGAAAGTACTTAATAAAAGCTTGATGGAGCAGTAGATAGAACTCTGTAACTGGAGTCAGAAAGTCTCCTCTTCCTGAGTTCAAATCCAGCCTTGGACACTTACTACCTGTGTGACCCTGGGCAAGTCACTTAATCCTGTTTGTCTCAGTTTTCTCATCTGTAAAATGAGCTGAAGAAGGAAATGGCAAACGACTCCAATATCTTTGCCAAGAAAATCCCAAATGGGGTCACAAAAAATTGATTAAAGGCAATATACATGGCAGTGAAACAACAGATAGGTATCTTCATTCAGAGCACCATAGAGCTGTCATTTCAGTACTGAAGGTTCCCTCCCGTCTTCACAGAAGGACAGCACAACCCCTCATGCCTTAGGAGGTTATCTTCCTGAGTTTCTGTGTCTAAAAAAATCATCACCCAGCAGACAACCTTCTGGTGAGACTTAGCTATGCTGGTCCTCAAATGATTGAGAAATGGTCTGTTGCCAGACCCACATTTGAATTCTTTCCAGCTGGATGGGAGCTGCTGAAGCATGCAATCCCTTGGCATAGCCTCAAGAAACCAGGGTCACCGCCATACTACAATGAGGCACTGGAGTGGAGCCTCAGAGTCACATCAATGTCTCAAAGTAAAGTCATTTGTGTATCTGTCATAGACTTCTACTGGACTGTGAACTCCACGAGACTAAGAACCCAATCTTAGTTATTCTTTGTATGAGTCCCAGTGAGTAACGTAATACTCCACACATAGAACATACTTATTTAATGTGCTGAATTTTGAAGAAATAGCATAGGAATTTCCTGACATCTTAGAACCAGTCAGCCAAATAGGATTCATTGAACACCTACTATGTGTAAGACACTGTGCTATGTAAGCACTGGGATTTTTAAAATGTTTTCCTCTAGTGATGTAGTAGATCTGAACTTTCGAACTCTGGAGTTGGAGTTAATTCAAGTAAAATAAATAAGCTGTTAGTGTCTACAAAACATTCTATCAGAGGAAACAATATATCCACATATACAATAAGTATATTATATATATAATATAGACAAATTGTACATATGATTTCATTGGTGTAGGGAACTCCCAGGAGAGGAAATGCCCTCTACCTATGCAGATCACCACCTTTCTGGGCCATCACCAGTGGTCTTGACTTTTATTTTGCCACTGGACTCTGATGACTCTGAAGGAGAGAGTGAAGCTGGTGACTTTGTGTAGCTCTGCCTCACTTAAATCCACTTCACAATCAAGTCAAGACCTCACCCTGCTGATGTCATTGGTCCTCTTTGAGAACGAAGGAGGAACAAGTATGTACTGCATACAAAGACAAAAATGAAATACACCCAAGTAATAGAAGCAGCAGAGGACTAAAGGATGGGGAGAGGGAGGAGGGTCTTAAAGGAGATTTCTTGAAGGGGCTTAAGAATTCAAGGAGGTGGAGGTGATGAGGGACAACATTCCAGGCACGTATAGGGGATTATATTTGCAAAGGCACAGAGAAAGAGATGGAATATCTAGGACTGTTTGGTTGGAACATGGATTATAGGAACAGGAACAGTCATGTAAAATCACTTGGAAAAGATAAGTTGGAGCCATATTGGAGTCAAATAGGAGAGTCTGGAGATATTTAAAAGTGGAGGAAAGGGCATCCAGAGACAAACTGTCTGCTTTGTAATTTCAGGGCTTTTTTTTTACTGGGTTCAGGGTTAGGAACCAGTGATTTTTCTTGACCCCAAGCTCAGGTCTTTCTTCCTTTAAAAAAATATCCCCACAGATTCATTCATTCATTCATTCATTCATTCATTGGTTTGTTCATTTGTTTATTTGTTTGTTTATAGCCAGCTAGGCTAATTGGTTAGATGGGGGAGATTTATCTCTGAAGAGAATAAAAGCTGTCTTGGCCTCCCTGGGTCAGATGTATGGAATCTGGGACTGAGGTTTAGAAAAGCAGTTTAGAAATGACCAGTGAAAAGAAGAACTTGGGAGCATGTTCCCAGAAATATCATCCCTGCTGGCTGGTTTCATAAGGAAGAACAAAAAGCAGGAGTTTTGTTCAGTTCCATTTCGTTTCTGTTTAGTTCTGTGTGTGATTTAATTTTTTTCCCTTTCTCTGCTCCCACCCTCACAATGGCTATTGATAACATTAGCCTCTCTCTCCTTGCCTCCTTCTGGAAGGGCCACCCAAGTAGAACTGATCCCTAACCTCCCTGTGAAATCCAGGACTGGGGGGGGTCATATCCTGTAGTACTGGAGTACCCAGGGGTAACATTATCCTGCCCAAGCTAAACAAGGAATTAAGTGTTTAGAATAACTACAAGAAAGTGGGGGGGGGGGCGGAGGCATTTCCCCTGTCACAGTAACAAGAAGCCACTGGGAGATAATGGATAGTTATTTTCAGGTCACAGAGTATCAGCTGCCACGGCTGCTTCCTGTTCAAAATGGGAAGCTATTTTTTTTCCAGTCACTGGCAGCCCATGAACACTCAGCCTCCTTGACAGCAGAGGGATCAAAGTGCCAGTGTCTGACCTGGGCCCTCCATGCATCTATAACTAGCCGCTCTGGGAAACAACAGAGAAGGTGAGGCTGGTGGTTTAGGTTGAGGTTTCTAGAGACCAGTACTCTGTGTGGTGTTTATTGGTGTCCAGGGGTACAGGGGCAGAGCTCTGGGTAGGAATAATAATTGGTCCGCGCATCATTTCACTGGCAGCAAGACAGTACAGTATTAGTAAAAAACCTGCCTCTTCCTTGTCTATGTCTTTAAGAAGCCTCCATCAGACTGGCTTTGCAAATACTATTTACTAAAAAAGAATCAACCAATCACTATCAATTAGCAAGCATTTATTTTTATTTTTTATTTTAAAAAAATTTTTTTATTGGGAGAAAATCTGGAATTTCATATCACGTACTTCATTTTAACCATAAATTTAGAATCTAAACAAAACAAAGGTTTTTTAAAAAATGTTATTTTAAACAAAACAAAGGTGTTTTTTTTAATGTTACAAACATTTATTAAACTCCATGTGCCAGGCGCTATCCTAGACATTGGGCATATAGATACAAAAATATGAAAATTCTTGCCTCAAGGAGCTTCCATTCTCACAAAAGGGTATAACATAGAGAATGGCAGCCAGCAAAGGGAGTCTTGGCCTAAGCAGCTAGGTGGTCCAGCAGATAGACCAATGGGCCTAACGTCAAGAAGACCTGAATTCAAATTCAACCTCAACACACTTACTACTTGTGTGACCCTGGGCAAGTCAATTAATCTCTGTTTGCCTCTGTTTCTTCATCTCTGTAATGGGGATGATAATAGTACCTACATCCCAGGGTTGTGAGGATCAAATGGTGTAATATTTATAACGTTCAACATAGTATCTGGCTCATAGTCGGTGCTTAATAAGTGCTTATTTCCTTACTTCTTTCTTAGGCATTGACGGGATTGTAAGGAAAGGCCATAGATGGTCACATGCTTTCCAGTAGCAATGGGATCGTTGGTTTGATTATCATTCCAAGCACTAAACTAAAACAACACAAACAACCCACAAACCAGCTTAGAGGAAATTCTCCTGTGGCTTCTAGTCTCAGGGATTTGCCAAGGGTGCAGGCTGTGTGGTCGCAATATATTAAAAATTCAGCCTTAAAATCCATTCCTGGGCAGGATATTAGGTCTCCTTCTGAGCCTGGCCCCAGTCAAAGAGGCAGTGGTATGCTCTAATGAAAGAGCCCTGAACTTAGGTCATGGCCCAAAAAGAACTGAAACTAGGGCAGGTTAATTAGGGCTTTATCCCAGGGCGCTGACAATACTTCTTCAGGAGGTAGAAAAGGCTGAGCTTCAAATCTAATTAGAAAGAATAATTGATTAAGAGAGCTGGCTAACAGATAGCTACTTCCTCCTACTCCTTCCTGAACTGGCTATGCTCCACAGGAGCTACTCAGCAGGCCAGTCCTGCTTGGATCCCTCCCTTTGGTGGTAGCCCCAACACTGGCATTGTGGTATTTCAGTATCATTGTTTCTCCTCCATGGGCTAACCCCAAAAGGACCTCAGGTTTGGAGGTCCGAGCTCTTTCCCAAGGGTGAGACTATTTGAGATATTGAAAGGAACAAGATAAACCAGTTGGACAGCTAAGTGGCACAGTGGATAGAGTGCCAAGTCTAGAGTCAGGAAGATTCATCTCCTTGAGTTCAAATCTGGCTTCAGACACTAACTAGCTGTGTGACCCTGGGCAAGTCCCTTAACCCTGTTTGCCTCAGTTTACTCATCTATAAACTAAAACGGAGAAGGAAATGACAAACCACTACAGTATCTCTGCCAAGAAAATGGGGTCACAAAGTCAGATACAATTGAAACAACTAAACAACAATGACAACAAAAAGCTAGACATATGAAAAGAGAGCTGGATTAAAGTAAGAGGACCAAAATTCAAATCTCAGCTCTGTCATTCACACTCTCTGTTACTTTGTATAAGTCACTTAAAAGTCCCTAAACCTCAGGGGTTTTTCATTTGCAAAGTGAAGGAGTTGACTTGTCATAGTATCATAAGCCAAGAGATGGAACTAAATGGATTAAAGTCCTTTCCAGCTCTAAAACCTAGGAACTGAATTTGTCTTTAAAAAATATATTTGAAGGCACATTTCCTAATGTTTTCCCTAGGGAGTATGTTATGGTGCTTGCCCTAGGTGCCATATTTGCTAGTTCTGACTCTGAGTCCTGTTCATAAGCTTGAACAGGTTGCTTAACCTGTCTCTGCCAGTTTCCTCCTTTTTGGGTTGTTTTCTTAACTCTTGACTTTCTCTATCATGTCATAAAAACCTTTCCACCTTGGGCTTCTCATGGAAGAACCCTGTGCTCTTTCTCTAATCGACTGGTTGCTCCTAGAACCTCTATTTTGAGGATGCCAGAGTCAGCCATCATTTCTCTCCAGGTTTCACTAATGCCTCTTTGGAAATTCCCTATCCTTCCCTCTGCCCAGGATCTATATGAACAAACTCTAAAAATACTTTGTACACAAATGAAATGAGACTTAAATAAATGGAGAAATAATAATTGTTCATGGGGTAGGCAAGGTCAATATAATAAGAATAACAATTTTACCAAAACTGATCTATCTATTCAGTGCCATCCCAATTAAATTACCAAAAATTATTTTACAGAGCTGGAAAAAATAATAACAAAACTCATTTGAAAGAACAAAAGGTCAAGAGTATCAAAGAAACTAATGGAAAAAATGTAGAAGAAGGAGGTTTAGCAGAACCAGATCTTAAACTATATTGGAAGTCAGTAATTACCAAAACTATCTGGTACTGGCTAAGAAATAGAAAGGTAGATCGGTGGAAACAGAGTAGACATACGATCTACAGCAGCAAACGAATATAGATACCCAATGTTTGATAAGTGTAAAGACTTAAGGTTTTGGGATAAGAATTCATTCTTTAGTAAAAATTGTTGGGAAGACTGGAAAGCAATCTGGCAGAAATTGGGCATAGATCAATATCTTGGACCATCGACCAAGATAAGGTCAAAATGAATACAATGGCCTAGATATAAAGGGAGATATTACAAGAATATTTAAAGAACATGGAACATATTACCTATCAGACTTATGGATAGGTGAACAATTTATGAACAAATGAGAGAGAGTGTTGTGAGATGTAAAATGGATAATTTTGATTACATTAAATTAAAAAGTTTTTGTACAAATAAAACAAATGTAGCCAAGATCAGAAGGAAAGCAGAAAGCTAGGAAAAGATATTTATAGATAGTTCCTCAGATAAAGGCCTCATATCTCAAATGTATAAAGAACTTTGTCAAATCTATAAGAATGTGAGTCATTCCCCAATTGATAAATAGTCAAAGGATATGAACATGCAGTTTGCCAATGAAGAAGTCAAATCAGTTTATAGTTATATGAAAAAATGCCCCAAATCATTATTGATTAGAGAAATGAAAATTAAAACAACCTTGAGATATTGTTGCGGTTTCATGATGTGTTGTGGTGGAATTGTCTCAAAGAATTCAGAGTCAGACCACTTCTAATCCAAGTACAGGCATTTATTGAGATTGACGCCTCTCATAAAGTGAGCTAAGATCCAAGAAGAACCAGCAACCTCAGAGAAAGCAAGGTGGATTTTTATAGGGTAAAGATGCAATTATAAAACAGAAATTATGACTATTAAAAAGGCAGGAGGAGTTTGTTAAGGGATTAAGTAATAGGGGAGGGGGTCTCAACCTCAGTATAACTGTGAATGTGATTAGCCACAATACATACAGAAAAACCCTTTGGAGGGGTATGCATGTATGATAATGATATTATAATAAGCCTTTCTACATTATAAGTTCATCGTAGGTCAGTTCTTTACTATTACTGCTCAGGTACCTACTTAGGGAAAGTCCCTTCTATCATTTTGGCGTCCACATCCTGCTTGGGCATCCTGGTGGTGCTGCTTTCTGATTGGCTGAGTACTGTGGTTCTGTCTGAGACTAGATGGATGTGGTTGTTGTTGAGTGCATGGACACACCTGCTGTTTCTGTGGGAAATATGAGGAATGGGTCTGGGGACGGTGGCTAGCTAGAGGCAGTGGCTAGGATCATGGACATGCCTCCTGTTCTGTGAGAAATCAGTTCAAGGACACACCTGTTGTTGTAGTGAGTAGTGAGGCATAGATGGAGAAATTAGGATATTGAGTGTGGGTGTGTGAGTGGCTAGGTAGAGGTAGTGGGCTTGCTGTTCAATGGGGCCTATATGGAAGTTAGAATATTGGGACTGTGGGTAGCTTTATAAGGATTCCATCAATATCATATTATTATTCCATCAATATCATATTATATTGGCTAAAATGGTAGAAAAGGAAGATGACAGATGTTGGAGGGGATGTTGAAAGATTGGGATCTTAATTCTTTGTTGGTGGATCTGTGAGTTGATCCAACCATTTTGGAGAGAGATTTGGAATTATACCCAAAGAGTTATTAAACTGCTTATATCCTTTGATCCAGCCATACAACTATTAGGTCTGTTTCCCAAGAAGATTAGGGAAAATGAAAAAGAACTTACATGTTCTAAAATATTTATAGCAGTTCTCTTTGTGGTGGCAAAGAACTGGAAATTGTGGAGATGCCCGTCAATTAGGGCATGACTAAACAAATTGTATATATGTTCATAATGGAATATTACTTAGCTATAAGAGATAATAAGCTCAATGACTTTAGAAAAACATAGAGGGGTGACTAGGTGGCACAGTGAATAGAGCACCAGCCCTGCAGTCAGGAGAACCTGAGTTCAAATTCTGCCTCAGACACGTAACACAAAAAACTAGCCATGTGACCTTGGGCAAGTCACTTAACCCCAACTGCCCTACCTTCCCCCCCTCCAAAAAAAAAAGAATTTAAAAAAAAGAAAAGCACAGAGATATATCCATGAAATAATGAAAAGTGAGAAGTAGCAGAACCAAGAGAATGCTGTATACAGTAACAGCAGTGTTTTGTTTTGTTTTGTTTTGTTTTTGCTTTTTCAAGGGGAGAGGACAGGGCAATTGGGTTAAGTGACTTGTCCAAGATCACACAGCTAGTAAGCGTTTAACTGTCTGTGATTGGATTTGAACTCAGGTCCTCCCAACTCCAGGGCTGGTGCTCTATTCACTGCACCACCTAGCTACCCCTGCAGTGCTGTTTTAAGAACAACTTTGAACAACTGAATCATTCTGACTATTAAAAATACTGAAATTAACCTCAAAGATACTATGAAGGAGGATGCTGTTTGAATCCAGAAAGGAATATAGCTGTGGTATAGGAAATAATGAGCTGGCTGATTTAGAAAGACATGGAAAGACTTGGACTTCTGAAGGAAGATGCTATCCACCTTCAGAGAAATAGGTGATAGGAGGAAATAAGCATAGTATGTGTACAAGTGTATATGTGTATATGTCTATGTTTATGTGTGTGAGTGTGTGTGTGTGTGTGTGTGTGTGTATTCATGCTTAATTATAGCCTTCTGGAGGGGAAGATAAAGTAAAAATTGCCCAGCAGAGAACAAAAGAAAACCAACAAGGAAACAAAGAAAAGCTGGGCTTTAAAAACAATACCTTGTGTATATTATACAGGTTTTCTTGAAATGCAAATTTATTGTTGTATATTGACTCCTTTCTCATGGTCTGCTTGTATATGGCAATGTTTTTTTTTTCTTTTCTCATTTTGTATTTATGTGTGAAATTTTAAAAATTTACCAAAAAAGTCAGGAAAAGCAAAAAGAGCAATTATTTTATACAAATGCAAGAGGAAGAACAGACACAGAAGGATGAGATGGGGGAGGAGGGCTGATAGTTCTGGAACCCTACTCTCATCAGGACTGGGTTAAAGAGGGTACCATACCTAATATTTAGAAGGGCATAAAAGTCTTCTAAATTCAGAAAGAAATAAAAGGTTAAGGGGATAGGGAGAGGGGAGATAATAAGGGAGGGATCTTTGAGGGGGTAGGTTAAGTAATAGGAGTGCAAGGTAATGGGTAGAAGTAAAGCAGAGGCATCAGGAGGGATAGGAAACCAGAGATACACACAAATATAAAATAAAGATCAGGAGTAGAATTTACTATGTAAAAAAAGCAAGTATAGTAATCATAATTTCAGACAAAGTTAAAACTAAAATAGATTTAATCAAAAGAGAAAAATAGGGAAACTATACTATATGTCAGCCATATTAATCAGTATTGTTTTAGACTGTTTAAAATAACTAGACAGTCTAAAGATGGAATATTGCTATGGTGTAGGAAATGATGAGTTGATAGATTTAGGAAAAATGTGGAAAGACTTGGATTGATAGTGACAAATGCAACACATTTTCTGGTCTTTTTTGGGGGGGGGAGGCAGGGCAATTGGGGTTAAGTGACTTGCCCAAGGTCACACAGCTAGTAAGTGTTAAGTGTCTGAGTTTGAATTTGAACTCAGGTCCTCCTGACTCCAGGGCCAGTGCTCTATTCACTCACTGCACCACCTGACTGCCCCCAAGACTTGGACTTATAAAGGAAGATGTTATCTACCTTCAGAGAAACAGAGGACAAGTGAGCATGGTATAGTCTCGCATAGATGCATATGAATGTGCATGTGTATGATTATAGATATCTAGGTATATAGATATATGTGGGGGGGGGGCTTAATTGTAGCTTCCTGGGGAGGGGACAAGGAAGGGGAGAAAAAGAACAAGGTAAAAAGCGCATAGCAGAGAACAAAAGAAAACGTATAAGGAAGCAAAGAAAAGATGGACAGTTCTGAACACAATGTGTAGTATTTACTATATAGGCTTTCTTGAAATGGAAATTTATTGCTGTATATTTTGAATCCTTCCTTATGTTCTACTGTGCACACAGCAATTCTTTTTTTTTCTTTTCGTATTTTGTATTTAAGTTTAAAATGTTTCTTTTTATTTTCTTATTTTGTATTTAAGTTTAAAATAAATTACTAAAAAGTTTTTTTAAAGTCACTTACTGTGTGTTTCTTTCCTCTCCTCCCTATTTTCTCCCTCCCAACCCCAGCCTAACACCAGCACCTGCACCTCCATGTCTACTGTCTAGCTTAAGGAGGAATCTCTGGAACCCCTAGAGAGGCCCTTAAGAAACATGAGCTGACTGAAGCAAATGACCGGATTGTTTTACATGAACAAATTGATTTTGCAGAAACAGGAAATTTGACTCATACTTTAGCCCTAAAATTGGAAAAACATGTTAGGATGCTGGCGGGGGGGTTGGGGTGGGCTGGAGGGGTGATGGTCAGAGCTTAGAGTTTAATTTGATGTTAGTTTTAAATCTGTCGACAAAGGAGCTGGTACCTTCTTTCCTAAAAATCCTTTTTGTTGAAATTCAAGCAGTGCTTACTAGTTGTCTTTACCCAGGAAATAATGTACAAAAAGTAAATAAATAAAAGGTTTGGTGAAAAATACTTCCACATTTTTTTGGTTTACACACAGAACTACTCTTCATACAGCTCACATACATGATAATAGTCATGCATAGATGTTCTGAATGTTGTTGTTCAGTCATCTTTTAGTAATTTTTGACTCTATGACTCCCCCCCCCATTTTGGGTCTTCTTGGAAAAGATACTGGAGTAGTTTGCCATTTTCTTCTCTAGATTGTTTTACAGATAAGGAAACTGAGGCAACCAGGATTAAGTGACTTGCCCAGGGTCATACAGCTAATAAGTATCTGAGGTTAGATTTAAACTCAGGAAGATTAATCTTCCTGTCTTCAGACCCAGCACTCAAGCAACCGTGCCACCTAGTTGCATTCGGTAATAACTACTTACAAGTAACCAAAAATATAACTAATGATGTTTGTACCTGGGACAAGCAAGGGGTGGTCTCACCTGGGATGTGGGCAAGGAAGTTAAGGGGTGGAGTCTTGGGAGTTGAAGCCTATTCATTCCTGCAAATGAAATTGTTAGCATCCTCCTAAATTTCTTGCCCTGGGGAAAATCTCTTCTCACCCCACCCTGGTTACAACTCTGAAAGTTAGTTTGTATAACACACAAAATCAAAGTGATCCTCCATTTTTTACACTTGGGTAGCTAAGCCTGGTCTCTTTTCTCCAGGCAAACAGCTCAGTGGAACACAGAGCTGAAAATGGCTGGTAAGAATAAACACTCCAAGCTGAAGTTATTTGGAAGTTCACATAACAAGAGGCTCAGAAATGGCCTTGTTATTACCTAAGGCAACCACCCTTCAACCTGCTGTTAAGATAGAAGAAATCTGGTGTTTCTCTAGAGCTGACCACAGGCATCAAAGGCATCTCCCAGGAATGCCTTACAAGAGCCTGGAGTCAGGGAATCAGAAAGATAGATTAGAGCTAGGCAGTACTTTGGGGAGGCCAGAAAAGTTGTAAGCTGCCTAAAATGACACAGGCAGTAAGGAACAAAGGCTGGCCCTCTTATCCCCAAATCAGTGCTCTTATTGCCATTACCAGGTCACCAGACCCAAAGAACCCTTTGTGTCTGACCCCTTACATATACTCCTCACCCCACAAAAAGAGATGGATAAGCAGAGTCAGGCATTGCCACTCCCCAAAGCCACAGCATTCAGCCAGGAAACTAGGGTATAGGAGGCTAAATGGCCAAGGATAATTCTAGTGCAGAGTACTTTTCTTTTTTCTTTCTTTTTTTTTAAGAGGGGAGAAGGCAAGATAATTGGGGTTAAGTGACTTGCTTAAGGTCACACAGCTAGTAAGTGTCAAGTGTCTGAGGCTGGATTTGAACTCAAGTCCTCCTGACTCCAGGGCTAGTGCTCTATTCACTTCACTACTGCTCTCAGAGTACTTTTAAGGTAGAATTTTTTTAAAGCTCTCTAATATTTGCAAAATGCTTTACATATATTATCTCACTGGATCCTCATAAACTGTGATCGTTATTAGAGATTGTTTTTTCTCCTTAAGCTGATGAAATATTTTAACTGGTCCCCACCCTAAGGGAGTGGGAAAACTAAATAGGGGTGTGTGGGAGTAGGGAGTGGGGAGGTGATGCTCAGAACTGTCAAAGGCACTGAATTGAGAGGCAGAGAATCTGGGTTCCAATACTGACCCTACTACTTAGCTCTTGAGAGACCTTAGACAATTCATTTCCTCAATCTTGGCCTCAGTTTTCCCATTTGTAAAATTAGGGAGTTGGGCTCAATGATCTTCCTGAGTCCCCTTCCTCCTCTAAACCTATGACTTAAAGTCTTATGAAGACTCTCCTCCTAAAAGTACAATTTGCATGCAGTCATTCCACTCATTCCCAGAAGAGGGCGACAGAACAACACTAATTACACTCTACCAGGGAGGATGCAGGCTTTTCAACCTACCTGAGACCATTTGCTCAAAGTGGTCTGGATCAAGGCCAGCACCAGGCACAGACATGGGACTAGAGGTGAGGACGGAAGGAAGAAAGATCAGGGAAGGCCTCAGAGAAAAGGTGACACTTAACCTGAGCCAGGAGGGAAGGAGGGGCAATAGGACAAGTTGTTTGGCCAAGGTCCCACATCCCAGTTAGTAGTGGAACTAGGGTTCAAACGCAAGTATTCCAATATCAAATCCAGCCCTCTGTCCACTGCTCGAGGCTGCCACCCATCTTTAGACTCCCCCAGGAGTCCTCTTGTTTAGAATGCTGTAGAACAGATCCTTGTTCAGGTATGGGTTGGACCAGATTGATTGGAAGACACCGGAATTGTGTCTGTGATTCTAATCATGAACTTTTGAGAGTGAGAACCAAGGCCTCTAGTACTAGTAAATACTCAAAAGCCAGTTCTTCAAAAAAATTGTATGTACAACACAATTTTAGGTTTAACTGGTATTATTAACATTTTGTCTATCACTTTCTTAAGTCTAGATGATCAATAAAAGATTAAATTAAACCCTGATTTGTAGTATTTGCTGACACTGTAAATTTAAGCATCTGCTCAGTTTGAATTGGCTCAACACATCCCCGAAATTATGGACCATTACATTTATCTTGTATCCCCCACAGCAAGAACAGTCCCATGCATCAGTTGGTACTTAGTAATTACCGACTGAATTCCTCTGAGGTATTAGGATCATGGGCTCAAAGAATTTGAATCAGAAACATTATCTTCTCCAGTCCTCTTATTCTATAGATGGGAAAACAGGGCCAGAGAAGTGGTAGCAGAGCTAACATTTGAAGTCAGGTCCTTTATTCCACATTCATTGATCTTTCCATTGTATGATGCTCCCTCTTTCTAAGTCTTAATCTGAGCCACTGCTGGACCCAAGTTGCTGGGACATTGCATCTTCTTCCTGTTTACTAATGGGTCCCATCTACTCTGGACTCCATGGGTTTAGTTTTGGGGAAGCTGGACTACCTAAAAAAAGAGGCAGACTCCTTTTCTCAAATTCTGATTCATTGCACCTTCACCAAACACTTTGATGGGAAAAAAAAATGACTTAAAGCTTAGCTTTAGCTCATGTCTAGGGACTTCCCAAAAAATGAATTTAGGAAGATATTTAATGAACAGTATAAATCAGGTATGGACTAAATATTTACTTCCTGCACATGAAAGTAATGCTTAGCACAAAAGTATCTCGTAAGTATGCATTGATAGAAGACTTAAGTAGGCTAGGAGGAGCAGTGAATATAGCACCAGCCTATATAGCACCAGTCAGAGCCTGAGTTCAAATTTGGCCTCAGACATTTAACACTTATTAGCCGTGTGACCTTGGGCAAGTCACTTAACCCCAATTGCCCTCCCCCCCCCAAAAAAGAAAAGAAAACTTAAGCAGGCAGTAAGTAATATCTATTTTGTTACTAGGAGGTAGAGAATTAAGCATGGAACAGTTTGCCACATTGCTAAAAAAACATCGATACATTTCACCTCAGCTCCGCCCTGTCTAAACAACTCCTTCTGGGTTTGGTACTGGAGTTTGGGGCTCCTCAGGTTAATGAAGTGCTGCTGGCATTGACCAGGGATCCAGGATCTCTGGTCACCTTGAACTCTCAAAGTCATCCCCAAGCTAGGGTGCGTTTATTTGTTGTTGTTTAACTACACTCTATCCTCAACTTTCATAGGGGTAATGTTTCTTGAAAATGGGTCAAAAATTAAAAATGCAAATGTCGATACATTGAACCTATGAGAAATAGGGGGTTAGGTTCCCCAAACCCCCCAAAACTGTACTCTTTTGCTAGAGATTGCAGAAAATACACTTTTCTGCATGTAATTCTTTATAATAAAACATTAATTGTGATAATATACACTTTTCTTAACACAATAACCATGGAAATAACCCATGAAATGTGTACACAGAATAAAATTGGCAACATGCAAAACATTTTTCACCAATAATTCCCTAGAATTCTACGACCTTTTGTGCTAACGTCTCAATTTAAAAAAAAAAGATTAATTTCAGACAAGCCTTCTGCTTCAAGCCTCTCTACTTTGGATGCTCTCTGAAAACCAAGGGACTTGTTACTGGGACTTTAGTATCTGCTTTTAGAAGGCCCTGAGACTGTCAAGGTCTCAACATTACTTCCAACACTTCGAATACATGAATTACTCTTGACTCTAAAAGGATAGGGTGCACAAGAACAGAGAAACACCTCGTAGGATATCAGTTGCACCACAAACTTGTGTGCATCACACCTCTCATTTTTTTCTCTACTGAGCATAGCCATGAATGTGTACACTTGCCAACACAAAAGTGAAAATGAGGTTACTAATAAAATCACAGGAATGCTTGATTTTCCATAAGTCAAATGCATGAGTTTTGAGGATTGACTGTGCTTATTTATCTTTTCAATTAACAAATATTCGTTTCTTCTTTCTATCTCCCTTCTGTGGAAAAAAAAAAACACCTCCTGCACAAAATATTCAGTGTCAAGCAAGACAAATTCCCTCACTGTTCATGTAAGAATGTATGTCTCATCTTGCATATTGAGTCTATCACCTCTGTCTGGAAGTGGGTAGTAGCATTCTTCTTAATCTGTTTTTTTGGGAAACTGGCTGATCAGTGCATTGATATTGATCATTGATGGATATTTCAAGTCATTGAAAGTTTTGTCTTTTCAATGTTGTTGTTATTGTGTAAATTGTTCTCCAGGTTCTGTTCACTTCCTGCATCTGTTCATACAAGTCTTCCTAGGTCCCTCAGACAATACTTTCCACACATCCTTCTACACAAATACTTGTTCTGTGAAGTTTGGGGTCAGTCAAAGGGTCACACTTGAGGACCTAGAGGGCCACATGTAGCCTCAAGGTTGCAGGTTTCCTAACCCTATTAGACCCTTTCAAAGCAAGACATTTTTAATGTTTGGTGACTTAAGATTAGACAAAGAAACACAAAATACGAGAGGCAGCCAGAGGTCTAGGCCCGAGTTCATCTAGCTGAGCCCCCTGATCTAGATGCCATGTTGGAACAGTCAAAATCTTCCAGGTCTTGTGGAGCCACCCTTCCCCCATCCCTTATGAGAATTCCCATAATTACATGGTACTTACCTGGGGGGAGAGGGAAGAGAGAGAGAGAGAGAGAGAGAGAGAGAGAGAGAGAGAGAGAGAGAGAGAGAGAGAGAGAGGAAGGGAGGAAAAGAGAGAGGAGTAGGGAGAGTCATTCCCTTTCTAAAGGTTCACTGAGTTATTGACACTTCCTTCGAAGGCCAAGAGGAACATTACTTTATCTTTGCCAAAGTGTCCAAGTTCTTCAGCAGTGAGTCACGCATGACTGAAAGAACCAGGGGCTTTGTCATGCCCTAAGTGCTCTCAGGTGCTGAGCTGGCACACATGGAAAGACAAAAGCAGGGAAGACTGTGAATGCCCTGCTACCTAAGGAAATCCTGGAAAACTGAACAAAATCAATAGTCAATGAATATTTATTAAGTACCTAATATGTGTACACATACACACACATAGGTATACACATATGCGTGTATAAACATATATATATGCACACATACATTTATATACATTTGTACACACAAATACACACATATCTATAAAAATACAATACACATTTATATACATCATCTCATTCAATCTTCACCACAGCATAAAATAGAGAGTTAGCTTCCAATTCGGAAAGACCTGGATTCATGTTCTGTCACATATTGGCTGTATGCCTCTGAGTGAGTCACTCAGCCTCTCAATGCTCTAAGCAAATCTGTAAGTCTCCCTCTAAGTAGAGGGACTTTCATCTACCAATCTGGGAGTTCCCCATAGTAATGAAATCACAAGCCCAGGAAGTATCCTATTATCTTCACAGCTCTATAAGTGGGCAATTACATATAATATTATCTTTGTTTTATGAACGAGGAAATTGGGACCTGGCTTAAGTCATTTGCTAAAGGTCACCAAGATGGAAAAGTGCCAGAGACAGGATTCAAACCCATTTCTATACTATCTCCAATTCAGCTTCCTTTTCCATTATACCATGCTTACTGGAGAAGTTTCAGTCACATACTAGAGTGAGAGACCACTGACAGCCCAAGCACTATACTTATGTCCACAGGGTGCTAAAAATAAGGAAACAAACATTTATTAAGCACCTACTATATGCCAGACATTGCACTAAGCACTCTAAAAATATTACCTTATTCAATCCTTTCAACAACCCTAGAAGATAGGTGTTATTATTATCCCCATTTTATAGTTGAAAAAACTGAGGCAAATAGAGGTTAAGTGACTTCCCCAGGGCCATACAGCAGGAAAATGATTCAGGCTAAATTTTAATTCAGATCTAGCCTGATTCCATTTCCAGAACTATGTTCACTGAGCTTTCTAATTGTTTCTATTAGACTGAGAAAGACATCCAGGGTTTCTGAGAGGCTATAGCTAAGTGTGTAAAAGGGTTGCAATTTGTACCTTTGGAGGTACTACATATCTATATCAGTAAGATCCCTGGATTACTAACATATTGAAGGATATATGCAAAGATCTGGGGTGAAAAGATTTCTAAAATGACAACCCTTACTTTCAAAGGGTTTATGTTCTACTGATGGTGGTTGGGAGGACAATGACATGAACAGCCTAGAGCAATGTAAAGCCAAGCACCATCAGCTTTGCAGAGGACTGCTGCTGTGAATAGCTTCAAGATTCTGATTACACAGTATAGTGAACTCTCTATTTACTCAGTAACAAACTAAGACAAAATATTCACAGAAATCAAAGTACAGCATTCACGGTGTTATGGCATAACAACTTATCACTAAAATGGCCACATAATTTTCACCAAAGTGGTCACATAGTTTTAAACAAAGTACATTCATTTAGAAACTCAATCATTTAGTAACTCATTCATTTAGTAAATCCTTAATTCAATCACAAAGTACAAAGATCAAAGTTCTTCACTTCTAGGTCACATTGTCTTAATCTCTTCAATCAAAAAGTCTTCTTTCTTCTTAATTGGAGAAGTCCTTAACTCAATCATCTAAATGTAAAGGTCAAAGTTCTCCACCCCTAGGCCACAGTAAATCATGATCTTCTCAGTTTGCATTAAATACCCAAGGAGAAGTCTTTTCATCTTGACTTGAGACAGGCTCTCAGCTTCCATGGTTCCTCTTCTATGGTCCCAGCTCCTGCCTGAATCTATCCAACTGTCACCTGAGTTCAAAGGCAGACAGCTCTCAGTTTTTTGTCCAGATTCTTGTGCAGTTCCTGTTCCATGTTGAAGCTCATAGTGTCTAGTCCACCTCAAGTCCTTCACAGTTTCTGTTCCTGGGAAGACAAAGCTTAACAAAGCCACAATAACATTCACAGACATTGCCAGCATCCTCATCAATTCACTTTCTGCCTGTGAAATCAACATGGACCCAACAACAAGGTCTGAGGAATCAATACAAATCATCGGTATAGTCCCAGGACCTCTGAAAATGTCAGTAAGACCCTCCTTCAGGATTTCTGTAAACATTCAACAAGAAAATCCTCTTTCAGGGCTTCTGAACCAGCAGTAAGGTCCCAGGACTTCTATAACAACAGCAATGTCCTCTATGAGCAGATGAATCTGACAAAGTAACATCAAAACAGACAGACAAAGTAGTGGCACCACATTCATGCTTCCTCCCAATTCTCTTCTCTTCTCTTCTCATTTCTCAGTTCTTCTCAGTTCTATTCTCAGTTCTTCTCAGTTCTCAGTTCTCAGTTCAGCTCTCAGTTCTCAGTTCCCTGTTCTGACACCACAAATTCTGTGTTCCATTCTGTTCTCGATTTGTAGCAGTTCTCAGAAGTTCTTAGAATCCTGGCAGTTCTCTTTCTCTCAGCAATTCTGGGTCTCTAGCTTGGGCTTTTCCTTATACATGGTATTAGCTCCTTCCTGTTTCTCTCCTGCCTGTTACATCAGCAACTTCCTCCCACTGTGGGATTCACTAATTCTGGATCTTAATACTTCACACAATCATGAACTTGAAACAAGGTGCTAAGTACCTGTTTGCTTGCCTATACAAGGGGAATGGAAGATCTTCAAATCCCCATTACCATTACAAGCAATGAGGTTAGGTGCTCTAGAGAAATTGAGGGAGGAAATAAAACTTAACTGGAGGGATCAAGGAGGGTGGCATGGAAGAAGTGAAAGCTGATGTGAACCTTGAAGAAAGGAAGAGATGGCAGAGATGAGAAGGAGGTACATTCCAGGAGTGTTGGCAGCCTGCTCGAACGCAAGGAGAAGGGAAAAGGCCAGGTAAGTTCAGAAAACAGCTAGGAGTCCAGTTTAACCCAAATAACAGAATGGAGGCAGGGGCATAATAATGCCAGGGAAATAGTAACAGAAAAATAGATTGGAGCCAAATTGTGGATGGTCTTAAGGGTCAGACTAAGCAGTTTGTATTTTATCTGAGAGGCTATAGAGAGACATGTTGTATTAATGCCTTCTATAATGTCTCTATAGCATAGTCGAGTTCCATCCCACCACTCCCCCTCATCTCTCCAAGATCAAAGGCCCTCTCATGGCAAAGAAAGGCAGTTAGGTAACATCAGATACAGAAAGCGCATCTCACAATGCCTACGACACTGTGTCTTGTTAAGCCCTGCCCCCATCTCTCTTTGTGACAAAGGACTTTTTCTGTTACTCAGAGTCCTATTTGCTTTTAATGATTTTTCATTTATATTGTGGTTGTCATCGTTTATGTTTTTCTCTAGGTTCTGACTATTTCATTCTGAATCAGTTCATGCAAATATGCCATTTCTCAAATATGCCTCATATTTGTCATTTCTTACTGAATAATAATATTTTATGTTATAAATAAAGGGATAGGGATGCGAATTGTGGTTTTATTAGAACAGGAAATTCCTAGGTTAGGTAAATTCCCTTTACCAGTGTGTCTGCTGCTTCTTTTCAACTTGGAGGCTTAGAGAGCTGCCTAGAGTGGAGGAATCCAATACACAGGGCCTTTCCCCCCCACTCTTGAGTGTGCCAAACCAATTAAAATATAACTGGGAAATACTTAACAAAATAAACAAAAATACAATAAAACATAGACAATATTGATATGTAATTTTCTAAGTCAATATGCAGCCTATAGGAATCCTCACGTACTGTTTAGTGGCCTGGCTTTTTAAAAATTCTATTTTAAAAATATATTTTATTTATTTCACTAAATATTTCCCAATTATATGTAAATTTTTAAAACATTCATTTAAAGAGACTCAATCAAGAGTACATCGCAGAGCATCACTCAGCCAGAGACTCTCCCTGGAGGTGCAGAGAGAGGCCGTGTACCCCTTTCCCAATGATGTTGGCTTGGTCCACCTGTTCTTTTTCTTTTCTTTTCTTTTCTTTTTTAGGCAATGGGGGCTAAGTGACTTGCCCAGAGTCACACAGCTAATAAGTATCTGAGGCTGGATTTAAATTCAGGGGCCAATGCTTTCTCCACTGTGCCACCCAGCTGCTCCTCATTCTCCAGTTCTTGGCTACCTGTTCCTTAGGGTTTGGAACCTGCCTATCCTCAAAGTATTCTACCCAAATCATAGCTACACACCTCTTGATTCCAGATTAGAACCTATGGGTCAACTGAAGAGTCTGGGGATAGAAAGGACTACCTTGAGTCACTGGGCTAAGCTATCTGGGTAAAACCATCTTATCTTTATTCAGGTCAACATCCAAAGTGAAGTGGACAGAAAGACAGACATGTCAAGCCTGAAGGATGTACCCCACATGCTCCATAGATTGCATATCAGATCCTGTAACCCAGTGCTTCTCAACCTGTGGGTCACGACCCCTTTGGGAGGTCGAATGACCCTTTCACAGGGGTCACAGGGGTCGCCTAAGACCATCGGAAAACACATATTTCTGATGGTCTTAGAAACCGAGACACTGCTCCTCTATCCATCTCCAGGTGGGTCTGCCCACATGCAGATACGCCCACATACGAGTATTAAAGGGTCACAGCATTAGGAAGGTTGAGAACCACTGTACCAGAAGCTACTCTGTGGGGCAAAACCAGAGAGACCCTCCTCTCTTTCTTCAGTCTTCTCCCAACAGGGCACTAGGGATCCTTGGCCTTCTCTGGGTTTATAGTCTAGTTCAGTACCAAACTCAGACTCTGCCAGCGCTATGGATTTTTCCATCTAGCAAGTACTGGTGTTCAGTAGTCTGTTTACAAGTCCAGTCCAGCGGTTTCCTATATCTGATTGCCTACTGTCTCAGGGAAGGGAAAGAGGGATAGAATATGGAACTCAGAACTTTAAATAAAAACGTTAAAAATTGTTTTAACATACATATATATAGATATTGCCTTGGAGGGAGAATGGCCTCCATCTCCAATTCCTGCTTTCCTCTTGTCCTGCTTCTTTCTAGAGCATCAGATTTGCCCTCTTTTCTTCTGTCATTCAGTCTCCATTCATAGGAGCATAGATTTTGAACTAGAAGGAACGTTAGAGCCATCATTGAGTTCAGCCTACCCACTTTGTAATTCAAACTCAGAAGAGTTAAATGATGTGCCTAAGGTCACAAAGCTAATATGTTTCTGAGGCAGGATTTAAACTCAGGTCTTTCTGACTCCAAGGTCTACATTCTCTTCACTGCTCCATTTACTCAGTTCACTTACCTCTAATGACCAAATTCTGTCCAAGCTTCACTGACCCAGATTCTTGGCACACTAGCTCCCCTGCTAAGGGCTAATTGAAGACATTTCTTCATTTTGTTCCCCTGGTTTCATGCCTTGCTAAATTCTAGGAGCCATGCCTCTCGGACCTTTGTGACCCATGAGGTAGCCTGGTTCCTTGGGTTCAGGGCTATTCTACTTCCAGTACCTAATGCTTATCTTCCTCCCTTTGTGATCATTTCTGAGTGTCCTATTATTAGCACCCACTGGGATGTGGTTTTCCTCTCTACCTCTTATTTCCACATATTCCCAACCACAAGAGTACTGGCTCATCATCCACGAGCAGACCCTGAAGTGTGGGTGGCCCCCAAGGCTCAGTCCCAGGCCTTCTCTTTTCTTGACACTCTCTCCTTTGGTGATCTCATCCTCTCCCATGGATTCAGTTATCTTCACACAGATGACTCCCAAATTGATCTTTGCTGTTACTGTGCACAGTGATCTCCTGGTTCTTTTTGTTTCAATTTTGTGTCGGTTCATATAGGTTTTGCCATGTTTTTTCTGAAACTACATCCCTCATCATTTCTGAGAGCACGAGAATACTTCATCACCACCCTACGCCACAACTTGTTCAGCCATTCCCCAATTGATGAGCATCTCCTCAAATTCTAATTCTTTGCCACCATGAGAAGAGCTACTATAAATATTTTTGCACATATAGGTCCTTTTACTTTTTCTTTGATCTTGTTGGGGTACAGAACTAGTAGTGGTATTGCTGGGTCAAGGTGTATGTGCAGTTTTATAGCCCTTTGGGGGTAATTCCAAATTATTCTCCAGAATGGTTGGACCAGTTCACAATTCCACCAACAGTTTTATTAGTGTACCTATTTTCCCTCATCCTTTCCAGCACTTGCCATTTCTGATAGGTGTGAAGTGGTTCCTCAGAGTTGTTTTAATTTGTTTTCCTCATCAATAGTGATTCAGAGCATTTTATATGACCACAGATAGCTTTGATTTCTTCTTTTGAAAACTGTCTGTTCATATCCTTTGACCATTTATCAATTAGGGAATGGCTTTTATTTTTTGTAAATTTGATCATTTCTTTATATATTTATTACAGAAACTTGAAGTAAAATTTTTTGGTATTGCTTTGTTGTCTATGGTACATTTTAGCAAAATGTAGTGTCTCTGATTATCTCTTCCAATTAGTTGTTCTTTTGCTTTGTCTGAGGTCATGATTGCCACTCCTGCCTTTTTTTTACTTCAACTGATGTGTAATAGATTCTGCTTCAGTCCTTTATTTTAACTCTGTGTGTGTCTATTTCATGTGCCTCTTGTAAACAGCAGATTGTTGGATTCTGGATTCCAACCTACTTTGCTATCTGCTTCTGTTTTGTGGATGAAATCACCTCATTCATGTTCACAGTTATTATTTCTGTGTATTTCCCTCTATCTTATTTTCTTTTGTTTATCTTTCTTTCTCTCTTTTTTGTCCTATCCCTTCTCAAAAGTCTGTTTTGCTTCTGATCACCAACTCCCTTAACCTGGCCTCCCTTTTTTCACCTCCCCATATCTCTTTTCTCCTTCCCCTTCTATTTTCCTATTGGGTAAGATAGGTTTCTATACCCAGCTGAGTATTTATATATATTCTTCCTTCTTTGAACCTATTCCAATGAGTGCGAGATTCGAACATAGCCTGCCACTCCCCTCAAACCTATTTTCCCTGCCACCATAAAAACTTTTCCTTGTGTTCTACTTTTATGTGAGAAAATTCCCTATTCTATGTCTTCCTTTCCCCTTCTCCCAGTGTATCCTTCTTTCTTACTCCTTCATTTTTTGGGGAAAATTCATCCCAAAACAATTGACTCAAACTCATGCCCTTTGTCTATGCAGCTTCCTTCTAACTTGCCTAATAATGATGAGATACTTGGGATTTACATGTATCATTTTCTCATAGAGGAATGCACATTGTTTGACTTTACTGAGTTTCTCATGATTACTCTTTCATGTTTACCTTTTTATGCTTGTTTTGAGTCATGTTTGAATGTAAAATTTTTAATCAGCTTTTGTCTTTTCATCAACGAATTCTTGAAAGTCCTCTATTCTATTAAATATACATTTTTCCCCTTGAAGGCTTATATTCTGTTTTGCTGAGTAGGTTATTCTTTGTTGTGATCCTAGCTCCTTTACCTTCTGGAATATCATATTCCAGGCCTTCCATTCCTGTGACATGGAAGTAGCTAAATCTTGTTTGAAACTGACTGCGGCTCCACTATATTTGAATTGTTCTGTTTTGATCACTTGAATGTTTTCTCCTTGATCTGGGAACTCTGAAATTTGGCTATAACATTCCTGGGAGGTTTCATTTGGGATTTCTTTCAGGAGGTGATCAGTGAATTCTTTCGATTTCTCTTTTACCCTCTGAATCTCTGGTATTGGGGCAGTTTTGCTCTATAATTTCTTGAAATGTGATGTCTTGTCTCTTTTTTTGATCATGGCTTCAAGGTAGTCTAGTAATTCTTAAATCATCTCTCCTCAGTCTAATTTTCAGATCAGTTGTTTTTCCAGTGAGAGATTTCACATTTTCTTCTATTTTTTTTTTTATTCTTTTGACTTTGGGGTTTTTTTTTGTTTTTTTTTTTTGTTTTGGTTTTTGATGTTTCATGGAGCTTCTACTTACCCAGTCCTAATTTTTAAGGAATTATTTTCTTCAGTGAGTTTTTGTACTTTGTTTTCCATTTGACCTATTCTACTTTTTAAGTAGTTCTTTTCTTCAATAAATTTTTGTGCCTCTTTTACCACTATGTCAGAGGTGTTATTTTCTTTAGGGTTTTTTGTGCCTCTTTTAGCAAGCTGTTAATTTTCCTTTTGTAATTTTCTTCCAACACTCTATTTCTTTTCCCATTTTTTCCTCTGCCACCCTTATCTTTAACTCTTCCAGAAATTCTTGCTAGCCTTGAATCCACTTAGCATTTTTCTTTGAAGCTTTGGTTGTAGGTGTTTTCACATTGTCTTCTTTTGAAGTTATGTCTTGGTCTTCTCTGTTACTGTAGTAGTTTTTAAAGGTCAGATTCTTTTTGTTATTGTTGTTTCCTCATTTTTCCCCCCTTTTTCTTGACTTTGAACTTTATGTTAAAATTGGGTTCTGCTCACATAAGAGTGGGGAGACACTGTCCCAAGCCTCAGACTTTTTCACACTGTTGTCTTCAGAGTTCATTCTGGGTGCTGTGCAAATTTTCTTCCAAGGTGCTTCCAAAATGATGTGATCCAGGGAAAGGAGTAGTCATTGTTCTCTTGATCTTCACTCTGGTCTTTACACAGGAAGGGCCCCTGTTCCCCTGCAGCTGCAAGCACTAGTGCTCCTCTTGACCCTGGAACTGTGACACAGCCTCTGCTCTCCTGTAACCAAAAGTGCTAGCACTCTTCTCTGTCTCAGAATTGTGACCAGAGCCCCTGTTCCCATTGTGACCAACCTCTACCCTGTGCTTCTTTCCACCCTGGAACTGTGACCCAGAACTGTTTATGGGCAAAAGAGTTGCCAAATAGAGCCAGATCCTACACCCAGTGCCAGCAAAGGATTCCCTATAATCTCTTTCTGACCAATTGTCCAACCCACTTATTGTCTCTGGGATGAGAGTTCCTAAAGCTGCTGCTGCTTTCTCAGTTGTGGGGCTTCTGAGGTGCTCCTATCATGCTCTAGGTCTGGCCCCCACCCCAGGGTCACAGACCTCTTCTACCAATCTCCTAAACTGTCTTAGGCTGGAAAAAAAGTCTCATTCTGGTTTTTTGTTGGCTCTGCTGCTCCAAAATATATTAGAGGAGTTATTTTAAATTTGTTTGGAGGGGAATATTGGGAGAGTTCAACAGGGTTGCTGCCTGTTGATTTACTCTCACCCTCAACCTTTCTAATCTTAGAAAGAGGATTTCCAGTTTCTGCCATATACTCGTTAATCCAGTGACACTGGCCTCCTGGCTGTCCTTAGAACAAGACACTTCATCTTTCACTCTGGGCATTTTTCTAACTGTCCCCCCACCCCAGGAATGCCCTCTCTCCTTACCTCCAACTATTGACCTCTCTGGCTTCCTATAAGTCCTAACTAAAATCCCATCTTCTACAGGGAGCCTTTCCCAAGCCTTCTTAATTCTAGTGCCTTCACTTCTTTAATCATTCCTATTTATCCTGTAAGTAGCTTATTTGTACATATTTGCTTGCATGTTATGGCCTCATTAGATTGTGAGCTCCTCGAGGACAGAGATGGTCTTCTGTCTCTTTTTGTATCCCCAGTGCTTAGCACAGTGCCTGGCACACAGTAGGCACTTAATAAATGTTTATTGACCTACTGTTTAGTGGTAGTGAAAAGAACACTGGACATAGGATCAGTGGCTTTGAGATTTGAATCCTGGCTCTGCTATTTATTCTGTGACCTTGGGAAGTTGCTGCATCTCCTTGAATATCGGTTTCCCCAGTTGTAAACCGAGGAAGTTGAGCTAGATGATCTTTAGGGTCTCTTGCAGCTTGAACATTCCAAGCTTCTATCAGAGGTTACACAAGGAGGATGCCGAACTAGCTACCCTCTAAGGTCTCTTTTGGCCCTGACCTTACAACTCTATGAGTTAGTTCTTCCTCCCTTCCCTCCTCCTGCTCTCATCCAATGAGGAGAGGATCTCAGTTTTTCCTGTCCTCTGTCCCCATCTCTGTCCCGCTCTGTTTTTGTCTTTCCCTCTTCTTCACCTATTTATATCTGTATCCACATCTATTTTGTACTGATATGTACACCTACGTCAACATCAGTATCTTCAACTCTATTTGTATATCTGTATTTATACTTCTATCTATCTATCTATCTGTATGTCTATCTATCCATCTGTCTGTCTACGTATTTATGTATCTATCTATGTGTCTATGTATCTATCTATCCATCCGTCTCTCTATGTATGTATCTGTCTGTCTGTCTATCTATCCATCTATCTATGTATCTATGTGTCTATGTATCTATGTATATATGTATCTATCTATCCATCCATCTGTCTATGTATGTATGCATGCATGCATGCATGTATCTGTCTGTCTGTCTGTCTATCTATCTATGTATCTATGTATCTATCTATGTATATATGTATCTATCTATCCATCCATCTGTCTATGTATGTATCTATCTGTCTGTCTATCTATCCATCTATCTATGTATCTATGTATCTATCTATGTATATATGTATCTGTCTATCCATCCGTCTATGTATGTATGTATGTATGTATGTATCTGTCTTTCTTTCTGTCTATCTATCTATCTATCTCACAGGATCTTTGAGTTGAGAGGGACCTCAAAGGCTATCTCTATTCAAATAAAGGTCCGTCTTCAGAAGCAAACAGCCCATTGTACCTTTAGAGTTCTAGTAGTAGTTTTTCTTAATATTGCCACCAGGGGGCACAAAGCCACCACAGGTGATAGATACATACACTCACATCAGAGAGGGCTGGGGATTTGTGTGTCCCTCCTGTCTTTCTCAGGCTCTGAGAGCAGCTGTTTGTCACTCCACCCTGTCTAGTTTCTCATTAATTCAAGTAGAGTTTGTGTCTGAATTACCTGATCAAATCTCATAGTTCAGCCTCTTATTGCATTGACTCCTTGCTTCATTCCATACTTGGTGTTTCATTTAAGGCTGCTTACAAGCAATACACTCATAGAAAGACTAGATCTTCTAATGGGGAAGTTTCCTTGGCCAGTTCAGGTTGGCATCTATCACTTATAGTCTTAAAGAATTGTCTAGAGCACTGACAGGTTAAGAGATTTGTCCAACATCACAAGGCCTGTATGTGCCAATGGTGGGACTTGAACCCAGGTTCTCCTGACTGCGTGGTCTACACTCTGCCACAGAGAGATCTCATTTTAATCAAAGTGGTAGAAGACTAAAGTCAGACTGAAGCAAACTTTTGCTTCCACGTAATCATGGTTCTTCCCCCAACCTCTAGTTTTCCCTCTCTCTTCCTCAGGTTTATCGATTTCACTTGATGTCTGTCCCTTTAATATTCTCTAAGTCCTAGGGAGTCCCTTCCTCCTCAACCCCCACCACCCACCAGCACAAAACTTCCTGCTATCACAGTCCCACTAAGACAGCTGGAGAAGAGAACACACCCAGTGCCACAACAAACTTCCATATGATTTTCAGATCCTCTATCCCACCTTCTTCCTTTATTAGTGTGGCTGTGTGTGCACTCTTTAGCTATACTTGAGTCAAGGGGTGTGTGTGTGTGTGTGTGTGTGTGTGTGTGTGTGTGTGTGTGTGTGTGTGTGTGTTGGGGAGTAAGGCAAGAATGGATGACTAAATTTGCTTCTTTGAAACTTCTGGGCAGCTAGGGGGTGCAGTGGATAGAGCACCAGACATTGGGTCAGGAGGACCTGACTTCAAATCTAGCCTTAGATGCCTTTTACCTGTGTGACCCTGGGCAAGTCACTTAACCCCAATTGCCTCTGGGGAAAAAGAAAAGAAAAGAAACTTGCACCATGACACCTAGGGCCAAACAGAACAATTCTATTCCTTCCTCTTTATGCCAGCCTTTCAAATACTGTAGGATGGCTATTGTGTCATTTTTAAATCTTTCATCCCCCACTTCCCTCAACCATTCCTTTTTTGACATTAACTCAAGGCCTTTCACAATCCCAGTTGTCTCCTCTGAATATTCCCCAGATTATCATTGCCCTTCCCAAAATGTGACACATTGATGTGCACCATTGATATAATAGGTTGGGGGAAACGACAGTGGTATTTTCATCTCTATAACCCTGAACACTATGGCCCATTAATACAAACAAAGCTCACATTAACATTTTTTCTTGACATTTTATACGTTTGACTCATATTGAGTTTTTAGTCCATTAAGATCCCCAGAGCTGTTTTTTTTCCAGATTAACTGCTGTCTAAACACACCTCCCCCATCCTATACTAGTGAAGGTGACTTTTAAAAATTAAGGTTTTACATTTAACTCTATGAAATGTTATTGTCTTAGATTAGACGCAATGATCTGGTCAAGCTAGCCAGCCAGCTCTTCGAGATTCCTGATTCTTTCTTCCTATTACCGGATAATGAGATTTTAGAATTACTACTATACTATTTCCTGCTTCTCTAGACCCAAGTCTCCTCCCTGGGTTTGTTTTCTAAGACAAAAATCTTTCTAGAAAATTTCACATGCCTGCTCAACTCAGACCTTTGGGGCTTCTATCCAAGATGGAGTCTGGGTGGCTTTTCTTCCCTCTCACACTTCTGAATGGAATCTCCACTTTCCCAGTGGAGCTGGAGGGGAAGCTGGGGGAACACCGGAGGCCGGAGCAGCTGGGCACCTTTGATAAGCTTTGGGTGTCCTTCACTGAAGGTCAGGCTCAAAGCCTGAACTTTCTGCTCCCTCCCCCATCAGCTCTGCCAAGAGTAGCAACTTCTTAGGTTGAAATCATAGACAGAAAATATGTGAAGTAGGCAAAATGTGCCTTCTGCACTGTCTCACATCTCCTTTCTTGTCCCTCGTCCTCCCCCCTACCCCTCCCACATCTACACCCACATACCCACATTGCACTCAGTGCTCTCATTCTAGAGAACTCAACCTAAGATTGTTTTTCCTTGAATCATAAAACTGCCTAATAGGGCAGTAGAAGGGGTGAGGTCATTTAACACACCCCTATCAACAGAATGCTATATTTCTAGTAACTGGTCATCCAGCTTCAAAACTTTGATTCCTAAGATACGAGGGATTTAATAATAGTTTAGTGTGTTCCCTCTACCAAGAAGATTTACATTTTAAAAGAAAATAGCAATATTTAATCCAAAAAAATTAATATCTAACGGTGGAATTTCAGACACTGTGACCTAGAATAAAGGATATTGCAGAACAAGAGGAAAGAACAAAACCGTGTCAGGTAAAAGTGACCCAGAGGTCATTCGTCAGCCATCGGTAGACAAGGACTGTAAGTTCTAAGTGTCTGAGCCAGAACTAGTTGGCAAACTAAATCTAGGGCATTCTCAAGTACTGAGGACTGGCCTGAGGTCACTCTCCCCCTACCCAACTGAACTGGCTCCCCATCTCCATGATATCAGATATAAAATTCTCTGTTTAGCGCTCAAAGTCCTTCATAATCTGGCTTCCTTCATCTTTACATCTTCTTGCATTCTCCTCTCCTCCATATATTCCGTGATCCAGTCACACGCTCCTTTTTGCTATTCTTCACACAAGACTCTCCATCTCTTTCATTGGCTGTCCCCTCTGCCTGGAATTTTCTCCCTCCTAATCTGTCTCCTGGAATCCCTAGCTTCCTGAAGCTCCCGACTTACCTCTGATATATCTTATAGATACCTAGTTGTTGGCAATTATCCTCCCCACTGGACTTTGAGCCCCTGGAGTACAGGAACTGTTTTTGGCCATTCTTTGTGGTCCCAGCACTCAATACAGTTCCTGATGCATAATAGATGCTTACTAATAAAATGATTACTGACCAGATGGACAAAAACCAGTAAGGGAGGTGATAGATGATTAAGGAAGCAGAACAAGGTGAAGGCTTAAAAATCCAGGAAAACAGTCAGGAATCAGGAGACCCACAGGAGCTCAAAAGCTGAACGGGGCCAGCATCAAGCTGACCTCAATGACTGTGGCAACTCCTCGCCTCAACGTAGGAGATTGTACATGCTTCCTGTTCAGCACGCTATCGGGTTTTGCAGGTGCAGACAAATGATTAAATTTGACTGGGGCCAGGGAGACAGAGGAAGAGATAGGAGCCACTCCTGGCATCTACTAGAGACAGTTATTCAGTTCTTCCTCCCCGCTCCGTTTTTCCTTAGGACACTGATTGTAGGGAAAATTGGACAGTTTGGAGAAAACAGAACTGCAACATTCCTGGGAGAAAAGAGGATTAAATCCCCGACCCCAGGTTTGAAAAGTTTGGGGTCAACTTTTTGTTTGTGGTTTCTTGGTTTCCGGGATGTCACAATTCTTTGAACTCTAGAAATTGCTCAAAATCTTGATTTTGGAGGAGGTGATGATATGTCAGAAAGATCAGAGCCTTTTTCAGCCAAGGGATGATAGAGTGTCTTGGTGGTGCTCCTCTTTCCTATTCCCTGACTCTCCCTCCTCAATACCTTAGCAAGAAACTTCTGGGAATGAGAAAGTGATTAGTGTGGGGCTTCTTGTATCGTGGGCCACTTTGGAAGTCTGAGGAAACCTATAGATTCCTTTTTTAAAATAATATTTTATTTTACATGAACTGATGCAAAGTGAAATGAGCACAACCAGGAGAACATTATACATAGTAACAGCAATATCCTACAATGAAGAATTGTAAATGACTTAGGTATTCTAAGCCTCTGGACTTCTTGGAATAATGGTTTTAAATGCATAAAATAAAATATCTAAGATTACAAAGGAAAATAATTATATTCCACTATAGTATGAAATTATATATTTTTAAGTTCACTAAGAAACCCATAGGCAGTTAGGTGGTATAATGGATAGAGCGCCAGGCCTGGAGATGGGAAGACTCATCTTCCTGAGTTCAAATCTAATCTCAGACACTTACCAGCTGTGTGATCCTGGGCAAGTCACTTAATCCTGTTTGCCTCAGTTTCCTAATCTGTAAAATGACTGGGAGAAGGAAATGGCAAACCACTCCAGTATCTCTGTCAAGAAAACTCCAAAAGAGTTTTGAATGTGACTGAAAACAACTGAACAACAACAATAGTATCAAAATACATATTTTCTAAATATCACTAAGAACTGAATGGGCAGCTAAGTAGTCCCAAAAGAGGTCATGAAGAGTTGGACGTGACTGAAAAACAACAAAGAATCCCTCCCTCCAGTGAAATGATTTTTTACTTTCCCTTATCACCTTAGGGTGTTCCTAGATTTAGAAGAAAACCTCAGAAACAAATAGTATTTAATAGACGCCTGAATTCTGGAGGGAGGAAAAGGGTGATTTCATCTCAGCAGTTCTGAAGCTCATGTCCTTCTCCCTTTCACTCTCAGAGCCTCTGACAGCAAATTTGTAAAGTAATCAAAGTTTGTCTTAGAAGTACCTACTCTTTCAGTGTTTCTTCCAAGGCATCCAGTGACCTCATGCCAATGCTGGATGCTCGCCAGTTTCCTCTCAAATCTAATGCTAGGAGAAATATTAAAAAAACTGTAGCACATCCAAAGGAGTTTAATCAGAATGGTAAAGTGATTCAAAACCATGTCTCTTAAATAAGTCAAGGTCTTGACTCCAATTTTAATGTTCTGTTCACTCTACTCATTCCATGCCTTTGCTCTGGCTATGCCCTATACCTGGTATGCTTTCCCTACTCACCTTTGCTGCTTAGAATGTTGAGCTACCTTCAAAGCTCAGAGTAGGCACTGCTACCACCTACAAGGTCTCTTCTGATCCCTCAGCTGTTACTTCCTGCCCTGTCTCCTGAATTACCTTGTATTTCTTTGTATATCCTTCTATGTATATGTTGTTTTACCCCAAATAGAATTTAAGCACTTTGAAGGCAGAGTCTGTTTCATCTGCTTCTTTGTATTTCCCATGCCTAACATAGTGTCTAGAACACAGTAGGTGCTTAATAAATGCTTGCTGATTGTTTGATCGAAAGAACAAAAGATGTTAAGCTTAGAAGAGAGAAGATGTAGGAAGTACATTATAGGTGGTCTCAAATACTTGACAGGTGTGGTGTGGGAAAAAGGATTAGATTTGTTCTGCGTAAACTCCTAAGAACAATGGGCATAAATTGAAGAAAAATCAAATTTAACTGGATATAAAGAAAAAACTCCAGTTGTTCAAAAATAGGCAGTAAGTTTCCCATCTCTTGAGGAGAATATGGCATCCAATAGAAATAACTCAATCAAAATTGATGGAAATAAGTTAATCATAATGAAAAAAAAACCAGATAAACCAATGGGAGAAAAGACTTAAACATCAGCTATAATAATTTCATTCAGAATTTTACTCAATACAAATCAATTCCCTTCCAGATGAGCCTAAAATGCACTTTATTTGATAAACATTGACTTATTTGCCAAGGTTATTTAAGGATGAAAATAAAACCACAAAAAGAAGGAAATGGAAAAGATCTGCAATATATATATGCATATATACATATACACACATATACACACACATTTGCAGATCTTTTCCATTTACTTGACTTACTTGCCAAGGCTATTTAAGGATGAAAATAGGACCACAAAAAGAAGAAAATGGAAAAGATCTGCAAATGTGTGTGAGTGTATAAATATATACATATATATGTGTGTATATATATATATATATACATATATATATACACACACACATACACATACCCACATACATTTGCAAGCATGTATACATATACATATATTCATTATGTATATATATATATATTTGCAGATCTTTTATATTTTCTTCTTTTTGTGGTCCTATTTTCATCCTTAAATAACCTTGGCAAGTAAGTCAGTGTCTATATAGCAAACTTTTCACCATCAAGAACAATGGAGCCACCAACCTTAGACTCTAGAAGGAAGAAGGAAGGGAAGGGAGGGGGAATAAGCACCATGTAGCACATATTATGTAACAGATACTGTGCTAAGCATGTTATAAATATTGTTTCATTTGATCTTTCACACTGAACTCTGACATCATAAATTGTATTTATAGAGTAGAAATGGTGCTAAAGAAAATAAAGACAAGAGAAGCAGACAGCAAGAATGCAGGTCGGAGATTATGCAATTATGAGGATGTTGATGGATTTATTTGTAAAGCTCCTGAAGGATTGGAATATAAGAATGTTATTTTTTAATCACATTTTATTAATACATAAAAAGATGACTGAGAGAATATTAATGACTAATAATAACCTCTATTACCATGTTCCCATCTATATAACACTTTTATGACAATCGTCTCCATATACACCAAGCAGATTGTGATGAGAGCATTGTTAAGAAACAGATTTTCTTAAGCAATATTCTATAGTAAGCCACATCATAAACATCATAAAAGTCACTAAAATACACAGTATTCTACAAGATCTCACTCTGTTTACTGTTGGTTGATCTATTGATCATAAAAAGCATTTGAGAAGATGGCAGAGAAAAGGCAGTGACTCGCCTGAGCTCTCCTCAAAATCCCTCTGAAGTTTAGAGTCTAAATACTTTTAAATGATGCCATAAAACAATTCCTGGAGTGTCAGAACCCATAAAATAACGGGTAAATAATTTTCCAGCTAAAGACAACTTAGAAGGTCAACAGGAAAAGTCGGTAGCACTGGGGTGAGAGTGGAGCACAGTCCAGTGCAGGTCCCTCCAGCACAGACTGGGCCCCAGCAAACCAGGAGCAGGCCTTGGGAGCAAAAAAAGCAAGAGACAGTCTCTGCCCTCAAGGGGCTTACAGTCAACAAGCAAACAAACATGTACAAAGAAGCTAAAGACAAGAAAAATAGGAAATAATTAAGAGAGTAAAGGCCCTAGAACTGAGAATTGGGAAAGATTTCCTGTAGAAGATGAGATTTTAGTTGGGACTTAGAGAAAGTCAAATAGCACCAAGGGATTGAGAGGAGCTGCTGCTACAGTGGGTGTGCGTGCGTGCATGCGTGTGTGTGTGTGTGTGTGTGTGTGTATGTGAGAAAGAGAGACACAGAGAGAGAGAGGAGAGAGACAGAGAGAGGCAGAGAGATAGAGAGACACACACACAGAGAGAGAGACAGAGAGAGAGAGAGAGAGGGAGAGACAGAGAGAGAGAAAGAGAGACAGAGAGAAAGAGAAAGGGAGAGACAGAGACAGAAGGAGAAAGAGAGACAGAGAGAGAGAGAGAGAGGCAGAGAAAGAGAGAGACAGACAGACAGAGAGAAAGAGAGAGGGAGAGACAGAGAGACAGAGAGAGAGAGGCAGAGAGAGGCAGAGAGAGACAGACAGACAGACAGAGAGAAAGAGAGAGAGAGAGAGGGAGAGACAGAGAGAGGGGGAGAGACAGAGACAGAAAGAGAAAGAGAGACAGAGAGAGAGAAAGAGAGAGAGACAGAGAGAGAGAGGGAGAGACAGGGGGGGGGAGAGACAGAGACAGAAAGAGAAAGAGAAACAGAGAGAGAGACAGAAAGAGAGAGACAGAGAGAAAGAGAGACAGAGAGAGAGAGGGAGAGAAAGAGACAAAAAGAGAAAGAGAGACAGAGAGAGAGAAGAGAGACAGAGACAGAGAGAGAGACAGAAACAGAAAGAGAGACAGAGAGAGAGGGAGAGACAGAGAGAGAGAGAGAGGGGAGAGAGAGAGAGAAAGAGAAAAACAGAGAGAGGAAGAGAGAGAGAGAGTGGAGAGAGAGAGAGAGAGGGAGGGAGGGAAGGAAAGCACGCTTCTGGTTGTTTCAGGGTGGCATCATGTGACTCCATTGAGGGTTGGGGAAGGACCACTCCACTTCTTCTATACCCTGATATCATGGTGACCCATGAGACCCACAACTAGAAAAGCTTGCATCAAAGCCCCCTTGGATGCTTTTTCTCCTTTTGTGTTCTTCTAGATCAGTGGTTCCCAACCTATGGGTCACAACCCCTTTGGGGGTCGAACGACCCTTTCATAGGGGTTGCCTGAGACCATCAGAAAACACATATTTCCAATGGTCTTAGGAGCCGAGACACCGCTCCTCTATCTGTCTCCAGGCGGTCCACCTACATGCAGATACACCCACATATGAGTATTAAAGGGTCACCGCATTAGGAAGGTTGAGAACCACTGCTCTAGATGAACATATATCCTGAGGCAGATATGTTCAGGATTGGAGGTAACCTTGTGATTCTGAGAGGTTTAAAGTTATCCTTGGAGGAGAGAGCTGAATGGAGGCTTGGGGAAGGGGAGCTTGACAACTACTCCATTAATTGTAGAGGGCAAGCACTGACATGAATATGACTAGCCCAAGCCTGGTTTATAAAGACAATGCCAAGCTGGAAATGGAAAATATCTAATTAGTAGTATTGCAAATTTCTTTGTGTCAAGTATCAGCTTCCACCTCCTAGCAGAGTGTAACGGTAGTTATAAATCAAATTACTGAGTTCTGTTTAATTTATTCTGTTAATGCTTCCTTTTGAGTGTTCTATGTTTAACAGTTCTTTTGTGCATAGGAATAAATTACCTGTTTATGTCCTAATCCACCTTGTACAACGAGTACCTCTTTTACTCTCTGATTTAGAGAGTCCTAGACACAAATCAAAATCGAAACCTTAAGCAATTTTCCCTCTGGAGTGGGAGATTTAGTAAGTCAAAGAATATGAGAAAGGGGAGCCTAATCCTCCTAGAGACAAAATCCCTTCAGGATCCATGCCTAGAGGCTGAACAGGGCTGACAGTGTTGAAACTCCCCTAGGCCCAGCATTAGTGCTGAAACATTAGAGTAAGATCATTGCTAGATCCAGAAAGGACCTTGTATGCCATCTAGTTCTGGTTAGACCTGCATCGGAGAGATGAGGATCTTGGTCCCGTGGAAGATGAATAACTTAACCAAGTTGGTCATGCTCCTTTCACTATACTATATTTAAAAAATGCATAACAAAAAAAATCATGCTTAGCGGGAGATCAACTGTACATTGAAAGACCAACCTAAGTTCTGAGAAGCTCATCACCAAGTTGGCTATAGAAAGATGAATTTTTTGACCACAGTAGGTCTCAGAGCCCATCAGCTAAGGTATAGAGGAGTTGTAGATGTAGGTTTGTGGAGTGAGCACCCATACTGTCAAATTTCAGTCACAGGCATTGGGAAATTAATAGAAGCTGTTAGCAGCTAGGTGGTATAGTGGATAGAGTTCCTCCCCTCCCACCTCTTCCCTAGGCCTGGGGTCAGGAAGACCCACTTCCTGAGTTCAAATATGGCTTCAGACACTTACTAGCTCTGTGACCCTGGACAAGTCACTTAATCCTGTTTGGCTCAATATTATAATCTGTAAAAAAAAAAAAATGATCTGGAGAAGGAAACGGAAAACCACTCCTGTATCTGTGCCAAGAAAACCCCAAAAGTGGTCATGGAGAATCAGACAAGACTGAAAAATGAATCAACAATCCATAACTAACTCTAGGACTTCATCTGATCCTTATGATTGTACATTTAGCTCTGCCTCTCTTAAATCCAATTCACCTGCAAGTCAAGACATCATCGTCCTGATGTCACTGGTCCTCTTCAAGAAGGACAAACAAGGACTGTGCGTTCCGGATATTTTAAACAGTTGCACTCAATGTATCTGTTGCATTCCTGGTTTTGTTTTTTCTACTCATCCAATTTCATATGGTTTCTAAATTGCCGTACATCCTTTGTTTTTCCCTTCTTGTGTGGATCCCCTTTCACTGCATGCTGTCCAGTGGCTTTTCAGGAAAATTGAGCACATTTGCATTTGCTAGGTAACTTCACTTTAACAGGGTCAGGCACATATCCTAGAAAGTCTGTTCTGGCTGATTCTGCCCAAATGTCACCCAATCTTCTTTGCCTCAACTCTCTTGGACTTTCAGGGCTTTTGGAGCAGTTGAGATGAGCCCCAGCTCCCACGCATACCTTATTTCCCTCTATAACTATAACTCATCTAGAAAGATGACTCCTGAGGGAGAGGCATGTCTGGGTAGTCTGGTGTTCTCCATTTTTATCTTCCTAGGCCCCCTAGAGCTTGTTTCAAATATTTCCTCTTCTTCCTGCCTACTCCCAGGGTAGAAAAGGAGGCTGGAAGCTAAGGGACACCCTGCTGAGGGTGGGGGTGGGTAGCGGGAAGAAGAGGTTTGAGGACCACCACATGCAAATGGCCCCACCCTTTCTCCCAGCTTCCAGTGAAACCTTAAGAGAGGAACAGGATCAAATCCAGCCCCCCGACTACACTTCCCTCACTTCCCTCCTCTATTAGCCCAGTGCAAATAGATTTCAGCTGTTTAGTCACTTCCCTTCTGGGTTGGGCACTACCTGGAGGACCTGAGTCACCACACAGGTGTGAGGCAGGAAGAAAAGCCAGCCAAGACATTACACATCTATCTGCCCTGGGGTAGAGGTTGAGGACCCTGAGGGTGGGAGCTGGGACTCTTTCCTCCCTATCTGTCTATGGAGGCTCCAAACTGTACCCTAGGATTGGACTAAATAATTTCTAATGTTTTTTTTTTCTCTAGCTTTTAAACTCTACAACTTTACGACAAAGGCAAAGGACCCAAGTTTCTTGGCATAAAACCAATCGTCCCCTCCCCCATCCTTGTCCTCTCTCTTTAACTCCGCCCTTCCCTTCCTTCCTTTGTATAGTGCCTTTAAAAAAGAGAGAGAGAAAAAGAAAAGAAAACCCAATCCTGTCCTTCACCAGGAACCCCAGGACACCCTGGACAATGCCTATTTGACTTCACTCTCTTCTGGTTAGCCTTACCTGCAGACAAAGGCTCCCTAACTCTGTGTCTCTTCCTTCCTCATGTGCACCAGGCCCTCACAGATGTGTGGGGGAAGCCAAGGGGGTAGGGGCAGAAGAGTAGTCAATGAAGCATCAGCTAATCAGATGGGATAATGATGATGATGATGATGACGACGACGACAACAATAACAGTGTTTTGTGTAGCTTCTACTAGGTGCCAGGCACTATGCTAAGTGACTTACCTGGGATCATACAACTGGAAAGTTTCTAAGGCTGGATTTGAACTCAGGTCTTGTGGCTCTTGGCCCAAAGACTTACCTACTTTAACACCTAGCTGCCACTCATCAGATGGTAAATCAAAGAGTTAGAGGAGAGATGTCCAGATCAGACCAGCCCAGAGGACTCTTGGCGTCTTCCTTGGAGATTCTCCTCTTTGGAGATTCTCTATCTGAGCTCGGGTTTCAAGGTACCTCCAAACATTGTGTCTTCAATTGTTACAGATTTTCAACTATAGCAACCATTCGTAGCCTTTTTGTATCTTGGATCCATCTGGCAGTCTGGTTGAATACTATGGACCCTTTATCAGGATAATGTTTTTAAATGCTTTTAATAATATAAACAGGATTACAAAAGAAGCCAATTATATTAATAGAGTTATATATGTATACATAAATTTAAAGTATTTAATATATAAAGTACATATATACATATACATATATACACATATAATTATCCCTCCCACATCTTAGGGGTTAGACGGCACAGCATCCTCTTCCACCTGGAAAATCCGTGTAAGATTTTTTGGCCTTCCCCTCAAACCAGAGGAGTCTGAATTTTTTCTTTACAATACATTATTGTAAAAATTGGGTTAACTATTTGGCCATGGGCTCTGTCATCTGTGGCTTCCACAAAAGTCCCCCAAAATTCCCGTTTAATTTCTTATGCCAACCTGCAATATATCAAAACTGCCATGGGGAAAGTCGAGATGTGGCAGGGATAACTGAATACAGATATGGACATAGATATAGTGCATGAAACCCAGGTTAAAAACCTCTGAGTACCCCAACCTCTGGTTGTCATTACTCTTTCTCAGCCTCCTCACCCATAAGCCTTTTTTCATTTCTTGAACCTGGGACCATCTCCCCACTGAATCCTAGAATCATAGGATTTAGACCTGGCAGGGGCCGTTGAGATTAGCTATTTTGTCCAGGGCTTCTTAAACTGGTGATGGAATCCTAATAAAGCTGCCCCCAGCCCCAATATTCTAACTTCATTATAAGCCCGGTCCTACCGAACAGCAGGCCCACTGTACCTACCTAATCCCCCTCCCCCCCTTCCTGCCAATATCCTAACACTGCTCCCTGGAACAACAGGTGTGTCCCTGAACTCTTAGTTCCCACAGAAACAGCAGCTATGTCCATGTGATGGGAACCAGGCTACTGCCTCTACCTGGTCACCGCCCCCAGACCCATTCCCACAGAAACAGGTGTGTTCTTGTATTCAATCACAATCACATCATCCATCTAGCCCAAGACAGGACCACAATAGCTAGCCAGTTGGAGGACAAAATGACCAGAATGTTTAACCACCAAACCACAGATGGGACCCCTCTTCTATTACCTAATCCCTTAACAAACTCCTCCTGTCCTTTTAACATTAATGGTCTTCCTCTATTCTATGTAAATGTCTGTTATGTAATTGCATCTTTATCTTATAAAAATCTATCTTGCTTTCTCTAAAGTTGCTGGTTCCTCTTGGAACTTAGCCCACTTCATGAGAGGCAGCATTCTCAATAAATGCCTATACTTGGATTAGTGGTGGTCGGACTCTGATTTTTTTGAGACAGTTCCAACCACAACACATCATGAAACCACAACAGTTTTAGGGTGGGCAGAGCCCCTACCACAACAGTTTTTGGTGTCCCTAGGTTTAAACTGCAACACTGGGATACATGAATTTGCTTGTTTTTTAATATTTTGAAAGTTACATTTCAGTATAATTGGCCTTCTTTGTAATCCTATGTGTTTTATTTTATACATATTTTAGGTTTTATATGTTTTATATATGTATTATATGAGAAGGGCTTCGTAGGCTTCCTTAACTGCCAAAGAGACCCATGAACTAAAAAAGATTAGGACGCCTGAACTAATCCAACCCCTTCATATCACAGGGGAAGAAACTGAGGCTCAGAAAGGTCACACAGGTAATAGGAGGGATTCAGATCTAGAATGCTTTCTGCACTGTCCGCTTGTCCCTACCTCCTTCCAACTCTGATTAAGGCTCATTTCTTCCAGAAGTCTTCTTTGATTAACCTTATCAACTTTCTCTTATCTTTCTTCACTCTCAGTTGCCCAACTTTGTTCAGTATCCTTTTCATTTGTTTCTCTGTGTCCCCTTTGCAGTGGAGAAAAGCAAGGGAGCTGAGCAGAGAGACTAGAAAGACTAGCTGATGAATGAAGGGAGAAGCTTAATTTCTTGACTGGTGTGATTGGTTGGGTCTCCTGTTGAAGAACTGGTTGTTCTTGAAGGAGGAAGAAATGAGGGCAAGGAAGAAAGGAGAAAGAAAAGGGAAGGAAAAGAAAGAAGGAAAGAAAGAAAGAGAGAGACAGAGGGAGGAAAGGAAGAAGGGAGGGAGGAAGGAAGGAAGGAAGGAAGGTAGAAAGAAAAGAAGAAAAGAAGGAAGGAATGCAGAAGAAAGGAAGGAAGGAAGGAGGGAAGAAAAGAAAGAAAGAGCAGGAGAAGAGAAAAAGACAGAGGGAGAAGGAGAGATAGGGTGCATGTGGTTGTGAGCAGCAGTGGGCTGGTGTGGCTGGTTGGCTCCCACACTGCATCTCTCTCTGTCTCTCTGTGTTGTGTGTATCGTTTGGGATGTCTTGTGTGCCAGACTGAGCTGCCTGTGGTTTGAGGTTCAGAGAACATGGCACTGGGTCAGTGACAATACCATGTATGACACCTTCTGAACCTGCCCTACGTGAGCCTGGGTCGGAGGTCACAGGACCCTGGCAATCAAAGATCGTGAGGTTCTGACAGTTACTAAATATCTGAGGTCAGAGAAGGGAAAATTTGGGACAAATCATCAAAGGATATGGAATTCTGATTTTTCAAAGTACTTTATATTGGTTACTAAAGATCTATTGGGAGCAGCTAGGTGATTCAGTGGATAGAGTACAAGGTCTGAAGTCAAAAAGACTTATCTTCCTGAATTCAAACCTGGCCTTAGACACTTTCTAGCTATGTGACCCTGGGCAAGTCACTTATTCCTGTTTGCCTCAGTTTTGGCATCTGTAAAATGAACTGGAGAAGGAAATGGCAAACCACTTCAATATCTCTGCCAAGAAAACCCCCCAAAAGGGGCCATGAAGAGTTGGACATGACTGAAACAAATGAACAACAAAAGGTTTACTAAGAAGCTTCAACGATACTAACATGCAGAGACACCCCTCATTTTCACATACGCTCTTCTTCAGTCCTTAGTTATTATTTGTTGGTAAACATGCACAGGTGAGGGTCCGGGCCCTGGCGACATCTCCGAGAAAATGCAGTTTCTATAGAAGGTCTCTGGGAGGCGGAGGACAAGAGGCAGTTGTAGGGACTGGATGAACTAGTGGAAGTGGCAATCATGCAAGCGCCAGGTGACCATAGCAAACGTGAGATCAAAGAGCTGAAGGAGAGATGCCTAGGTCAGATGAAACCAGCACCAAGGACTCTTGATGTCTTCCTTGTAGATCTTCCTTCTTAGAGACTGTCTATGATTGGGCTCCACAGCCCCTTCAAATATTGCCTCTTCAACTCTGGAGATCTTCTATCAAGCTTTACTTCAGTCAAATAAACCTAATTACTCTCTTTCAGCCTCCTCTCCCACAAGCCCCTTTTTTCATTTTCTTAACTTAAAATGATCTTCCCTCCACCCCTCCTGTGCCCCATTGAACTCTGGAATCACAGGATTTAGAGCCAGCACAAACCTTAGAGATCATCTAATACAATTTCTTTATTTTACTGGTGGATCTAAGTGACTTATCCAAGGTCACACAGTCTGTGGGCAGTAAGAAGCCAGTTTGGATTTGAATATTTGAGGAACATACTCTGAACTCCACATTTCTTCCTTCCTTTTTGGTTCAGCATCCAGTGATGCCTCAGAGCACAGGAGACTATTAGAATCCTTATCCCACCAGATGTCCAGTTGCTAATGGTATCATAAGATGGCCTTTTTGCCTACTTACAGGACTTCATCCCTTTTATCAGTTACTCAGTAGCTACAAAAGAGCTTTTGTACAGAATAGTCCAGTCCATAAACACTTTACACATATGTATTCATACAGACTTTCCACTACAATTAGACATTTATGTTTTGATCATAGGATTAAGCCTGGAAGGGATCTAAGAGATGATATAGTCCAATCTCCTCCTTTATCGATAAGGAAATTGACACTGAAAGCAGTGGGGTGGCCTTCCCAAGATCACACAGGAATTGATCAATCAATAAGTACCTATGTGTGAGCACAAATGGAAAAAAATGAAGCAGTGTCTGCCCTCAGGGAGTTTACATTCTGTCCAAGGAAATTTGTGGATACGTTCACACACATACATACATATACATATCTACATACATACATACGTGAGAGAACATATACGTATACATACATACATACATACATATATGAGAGAAACACAAACTACATACAAAGTAAGTAAAAGATAAAATATAAGGCAATGTCAAGCTCAGAGAAACAGAAAAGGTATCGTGCATTCAGGAGAAAGTTCTGGAGCAGAGGAACCTCAGGGATTCTCTTAAAGGAAGCTAGGGGTTCTGTTAGAGGAGGGAGCACCTTCCAGAAGCGCCTGTGTAAAGACAAGGAGACTGAAAATATGATGTCATCAGTGAAGAACAGCAAGTAAGCCTTTTTGGTTGAACTTTGGGATGCATGAGAGGAGGTGATCTAAGATCTAAGTCTAGAAAAATAGACTGGGGGCAGCTAGGTGGTGCAGTGAATAGAGCACCAGCCCTGGAGTCAGGAGGACCTGAGTTCAAATCCAGCCTCAGACACTTAACACTAGCTGTGTGACCTTGGGCAAGTCACTTAGCCCCAAATGCCCCTCCAAACAGCAAAAAAAAAAACAACCCCAAAACCCAAAAAAGATAGACTGGAGACAGCTTGTGAGGGCAGCTAGGTGGTGCCATGGATAGGATGTTGGATTTCTAGTCAGGAAGACCTGAATTCAAATCCTACCTCAGACAATTACTAGCTGTGTGACTCTGGGGGAGTCATATAATTGCTCTCACCCTTGGTTTTTCCTGTCTATAAAATAAGAATAATGACAGCATCTATCTCACAGAGTTAGATTGTGAGAATCAAATGAGATAACATTCATGAAGTGCTTTGCAAATAAATGTTTGTTGTTGCTAAAAACCAGATAGAAGAGTTTATACTGGATCCTTGAGTAAAGACATGGTCATATCCTTGCTATAGGAATAATTACTTTGGCAGTTTCGTGGAATATGGATTAGATAGAGGAAGAGACTGGAGGCAGTGACACCAATTATTCAGGCTGTCAGCAAGCATGTATGCCAAGCACTGTGCAAAAGTCTTGAGACAGAAAGAAAGGCAAAAGACAGTCCCTGCTCTCAAGGATCTCATATTCTAATGGAGACTCTTGCTAGTGGATTCTAGGTAGGAGGTGATGGGGATGGTGGCCATATGAATGGAGAGAAGGGAGGGAAGCCTTGTGGAGGTAGAGTATAGAAGACACACAATAATTGAATAGACTTGGGAGATAAGACAGAGAGAAGGTAGGAAGCAGTGGAGCTGCAATCCAATCCCAAATCTTTTGACTCCAAATTCAGAGATCTTTTCATTATACCATACTTGATTCGGTAACATAGATTGAGATTTTTGACTCACTGTTACTGCTGACATTATCATCCATTGCCCCATTGTGACATGGAAGTAACTGGGTTTTCTGTGGCTCTGTAAAAAAATGTATTAGGGTCTATCAAGATCACAAGGCTTTAAGTGGATGTCCAGCAAGAGACTGTCTTGAGGAATAGCCTATAAAAGTTTGGAAAAACCCACTATTGGATAATGGATCCAGGGTAATGCATTTTTCAGTTACTGAAATAATCAGAAATTTAACTGCCTTGTAATGAGTTAAGTTTAGAAATTCAGTTTCTCTCATTAATCACTGTTCTATTCTTGTGTCAAGGAAATCTCTTACCCTTGAAGCATATCTGGTTTGTTATCCAAAGAAGTCTAGGCCACTATCTCTAACACTGCAGGTAGACTTTTTCCTAGGAAAAGGAATGTGAACCTTTCTGTGGAGCTCTCTCAATCATGAGAACAACAGTTTCCCTTTCTCTCCATTTCTAAGCTCTGGCCAAGTTTTGACAGTGCAGAGAGAAAGAAAAATAAGAAGAAAGGGAATCTTTTCCCTCAGACTGCGTAATTTTTGTGCCATAAACTAATTAGAAACTGAGTTTGTTACTAAAATGCAAGTTTTCTATTGTGAATTTCCAAATTGTGGTTGGAATGTTTTTTATAAATGCTGGAATATTTTAGTGAGTTTGGGTTAACATTTTTTAGAATTTGTTTTAAGGAAATTAAGAACATAACTGTGAATGTTGCATGGATCTTTTATCACTCTTCTGGAGAGTTTATTGTTTTATAGCTACAAGAGTAAGGTCATTTTGCTGATTAGAAAGGAGCTAGGCACTAGGTGGTACAGTGGATAGCTCCAAGCTGGGCTTGGAATCAGGAAAACTCATTTTTCTGAGTTCAAATCTAGCTTCAGACACCTACTAGCTGTGTGGCCCTGGGCAAGTCACTTAACCTTGTTTACCTCAATTTCCTCATCTGTAAAATGAGTTGGAGACAGAAATGGCAAACCATTCCAGTATCTTTGCCAAGAAAACCCAAAATGGGGTTATTAATACTTAGACACAACTGAACAGCAGCCACAACAAAAGTTTGAAAGTAGTATCAATGAAGTTCCAAGGTAAAGAAAAAAAATGGGTCGTAACTGACAGTTTGAATAGCTTTGGCAGCTAAGGACTTAATTGTTGTTGTTTTACATCCTATATTGCCTTTATTTTATGAAAACTCTCGAACCTACACATTACTCACATTACTGTGTGAACACAAAGTCCAAACTGTGAAAGATTGGCCTCATTTATAAAAACACAGAAGTGAGTCTTGTCAGTTTCAGAATTTCAGGAATTTCAGGCACTTCAAAGGGTTTTTTGCATTGGTGTGTTTCAGTGCCAAAGCATAAGAATATATTCTGGCATCCACTTTGAGATGAAGAACTTAATTGTTAACTCTTTCCTGGGCTCATGAATAAGAGAAAGTTTGTTTAAATCAGGAAAGAACTAAAAAAGTAAATAAAGTTTACTAGAAGGGTATATCTAATTATGTACTTGGGAATTTTACAAGTTAAAGTTAAGCACCAATCAATTTAGAAAGAAAATTTTGAATTGCTATCTGTTTTGCAATTAGAAATTTTGTTGTAAATTATATTAGACTCCCCAATTCAGGTATGATTATTAATTGGAGTAGATTTCAAACAACTTGTCAAGAAGAAAATGGAACTCCTATCCGTGTTTATAATAGATTATGCAGAAGCATGGGCAGGACTAGTTCCACCCAAACCATATGATGCAGAAATTATTAACTCTGCTTTTGTCAATCAATCCCTGCTGAGAATTAAGTTGTATGTCCATCTTTTCTGCCTTAGGTGACATTAGAAGGGAATAGATAAACTTAGAAGCATAACCATAGATGTATTTGAGAAAAAGAACAAAAGAAGTGAAAGTCTGAACCAACATCTCCACCTTGATCCTAAGGTGAGTTATACCCCTGAGAGCTAAGAAGAAGAAGTCAATTTGGGCCAAATTTCAAAGCAAGTTTATAGAATTTTAAAGATCTTGCTTCTTGCTCACGAACAAAAGCTCATTTAAGGGAGCAACTTGAATGTAAGTGAAATTTAATTTTGGAAAAAAAATGTTTTGTGTTACTTCTGTGAATAATATAAAATAATTTAATTGTTTGGGTAAAATAGAAATAAGTCACCAAAAGGTATTTGATAAGGATATTAGAAACACTATGTGGTTATTCTTTATGGTATGGACACTATAGTAATATACTTGTTTTTTATTTTATTTTTATTAATTTATTTTAAAATTGAAATTTAAATATACAATAAAAAAGAAAAAGAACATAAACTTAAATATTGAAACTTAAGTGAAAAATAAGAAAAGAAAAAAAGGATTACCATGTGCACAGCAGAACATAAGAGAGGATTCAAAATATATAGCAATAAATTTCTGTTTCAAGAAAGCCTATATTGTAAATACTACAAACTGTGTTTAGAGCTGCCCATCTTTTCTTTGCTTCTTTGTAAGTTTTCTTTTGTTCTCTCTTTTGTACTTTTTATATAGTAATACATTTTTTTTGTTTTTTGGTTTTTTTTGTGCTTGTTTGCATATGTAAACACTCTTACATAAATTTATGTGTATGTATATGTATATACACATTTGTATTCCCTTGCCCTATCCTCATACTGAAAAAAGTTTCAACAGTTACAATTGTCACTTTTCCATGTTGTCATGTAAATAGTTCATCTTTGATAGGTACCTTATGATTTCTTTTCCGTGTTTATCTTCTCATGTTTCTTGTGTTGGAGTGTCAAACTTTCTTTTCAGTTCTGGTTTGTTCAGCAGGAATGTTTGAAAGTCCTCCACCTCATTGAATGACCATATTTTCCCCTGGAAGACTATGCTCAATTTTGCTGGGTAG
>CM053582.1:535431530-535455849 GCA_028627135.1 Pseudochirops cupreus
ATATGATGACCAACCTTGATAAACTGGACTATCCTCAACAACGCACAGCTAAAGACAACTCTACAATCCTCAGGATAGAAGGAGATATCTAAACTCAGAGAAAGACATAGAAAGACTATAGTTTAAATGGAGACTGAAGCATAACATGCTATCGTTCTTTTTCATGTTTGGTTTTGCTTTTTTCTCCCAGTGATCACTCATAAGTTACAACCCTTCTATATAACCAAACTATTATACAATGTGAAAGTATTTGCAGATCCTATACATGATTGCACGCCACCATGGGGGGGGGAGGGGAGGGGAGAAAATCTGAAACTCAAGGGATTGTGGAACTGAATCTTGTAAATTAGAAGTAAATAAACAAGTCATTAAAAAAAAAAGATGTTAGTAGCAGCTGGGAAGGAGTAGTAGAGTAGACTGGGAAAGAACTTACAAAGGGTGTTTACCGCCTCATTGCTCAACCTGTCCCTGGTGCTCACATTTCCTGTTTTCAGTTTCTACAAAGCTCTGGCACCCAAGCTGCTCTTGCCTGGACAGGATGGTTCCTGGCCCCCTGGGAAGACAGCATAGGAGGAGGCTTGAAGAAGCCACTCAGAGTGGGCTGGGCTCCTTGGCTGATCCCTGGGTCTTTCTTGAGCAAGTTCTTTCAGTAACAACAAAAACACAAGCAACTCTAGTCCCACACCAGAGGTAAGAAACTGAGTGGTTTGCTGGGAGTCATGTGAGCCACCTAAAAACATGGAGCAGAAGAGGGTACTGAGTCCTCTGCAACTTACCCCTAGAAGCATCGGAGATTCATTCAGAGATGGGTACCATGTTAGCCTCCTACTCCCCACCATCCCTCAAAGCCAGTGACCTTTCCTCATGCACCTCCCTGCCCAGGGTGCGGGACAGAAGGGAGTGGGTAGAGGTTGGTATATCCCTCCATCAATATTATGGATAAGATATATCTCCTAGCACCAGGTATATGGTATACAGAGAATTGTGTTTTCAGGAACTCTGGCTAAACGAACCAGGGATGTCGACAGTGTCTAACTCAGGGCTTAATTGCTGATTAATATAAGCAGGGGACTCAGTCTTTGATCCAAGGACCTCCTTCCTTGGAATCCTGGGGTAATTGTGGTGTCAAGAAAGTCTGAGGCCTCCCTGGGGTCAGGAGCTCCCCAGCTGCTGACTGAATACTCACTCCCTGGCCTCAGTCCCTCCCTCTACCTGCCCAAGGTATGTCTGCTCAGTTTTCCCAGGCAAACCTGGTGAGAGACTTGAGAATCAGAAGCTGGTGTTTAACTGGCACTGCAGCCTGATCCCAGAGTCCCCCCTCTGCTTCACTGTGACTTGCTTGTTAAGGGTCTAAGTATTCTCATCTGTTAAAAGGGGAGAATGTACTGGCTAGAGTTGGTCAAGTTCCTTCCCTGGGCTTCTTTACTTGTTTAGGGAACAAAAGCCTTTTAAATCGTGAATAGTGACTCTGGGCAAATGCGGCAGCTGAGGTCATGGGCCTGGGCTCAGGACAGGAATTAGGATCACTTCCAACTAGGGGCCAAACTATGTAATTGTAATGGCAACAGCTACTGGTATCACTTCCTTTTGATTCTGGAAGTTGTTCTATGGTTCTGGTGATTCCTCTTCTGGCAAGAGAATTTTAGTGTTGGAAAGGATCTCAAAATTCGTTTAGTTCAATTCAGTCATGTTCCTTCACATTCCTTCAACCCCTTCAAGTGTTCCTACAACCTCTTTCTGAATACCTTAAAAATGAGAAACTCATTACCTCACGAGGTACCTCATTTCATTTTAGGAGCTGCTACCATTTTCCACCCTCTCCCCCCCAAGAGGGAGCCAAAGCCTTTCAGAAGAAAGAAATATTTTTATTGGTGGTACTTATGTGATACTACAAAAATAAAAATAAATAACAAAATAATTATTAAATATTCAACCCAAGGGGCCGGCCCTCGTGTTACGTAGTAAGCTTTGGATAAGCAGGGGGGGTAGTTACTGAAGAGGAGTAAGGGCTTGGGAGAAACCTAGACATTCAGCGTCAGTCACAGTCATCCCGGCCTCACTCATGACATGACTGAGGAGGGCACCTCAGGAGGGCAGGGGCAAGGCCAGGACTGTTGCCAGGAGGAGCACCCAAGCGCATGTCCACATCCCAAGCCCAAGGAACTTTCTAATGTTCACATGGAATAGTCACATTCAAAGCCGCATGCACAGGGACACAAACATTCTACCTCCTGACTAGTCCACTGGGGGGAGGGGGTGCGTGGAGCCCTCCTGTTACTTCACTAGGGTCCCCATTCCTGATGTCTATTTCCACACTGGCCATTGTCCCATGAACTCCAAGGGCCCTGAGCTCAGAGTTCAATTCATAATTGCATTTTACAAACATCTGGACTTGGTCTCCATGGTGAAGGCAAGTTGCTCCAAAGAGCTGACTTCTTCCTCTCTGGATTCACCATTAGTAAGTAACCAGATGTTCTTAAGAGTCTAAAATCTCTGTGAAAACTTGAAAACACCTGCCTCTGACCCTGGTGACCACCCATCTTGGCCAAGAGGTCCAAGATAGCCAGTGCCTATGCCCCAATCTGAAAGCTGTCTGCTTTCATATTCCCTAGCAGGAAGTCTATATATAGAGAACATCTTTCTAGAGAATGTCTTCTCAGGGTCCTTATGCCTGGTAGAGATGAATCTGTGGTAGAAATGGTGACATCAGGGCAAGAGGGAGTAGCGCGGCCTTCTCCTTCCTAGGCTTCCTAGGTCTCCTCAGATAGGACCTGTGTGAGCCTGGATCCAGGGTAGGAAGTGAGAGACACGAGCGTAAACACCAGGCTTGTTCTCTTCGGCGCAGCCAAGGCCCCAGCTCACAACGCCAACCAGAGCCTTACGGCCACCAATGGAGCAGACTAGAGGCCCACCTGAGTCTCCCTGGAAAACAGACAAGAAACAGAAGGTAAGTTCCTGGAAAGAGAATCAGAGTTGCTATACAGAACAGGGCTGAGTGCAGGCAAAGTAGAGAGCCTTGGAAGAAGCTTGGGAAGGGGTGGACAGGCTCTTTACCATGACTTTTCATAAAAGCACATATTTTTAATGGCAGAAAACTCCATTTTTTCATGTTATGGTGGTATTTACTTTGTGGTCATTAAACCCCATGTGTGAAATCTCCAAGCATCTACTGGACTGCACTGCACAGGAGGTATAATTAACAACCCTTACCTGGGCCTTCTTCCAACTCTTCTATTATTTTCAGTTTTTTCTCTCTTTTTCTGTCTCTCTTTCACAGAGAGACAGGGAGAGAGATAGGGGAGTTTCCCAGAGTTAAAGCCTTTTATGACATTGTGGACCTCATCTTCAAGGCTTCCATCCCTACCCTACCTGCATATTGTTATTTCCCATTTCTCCCCAAGATGAATCCTCTGCTCTAGTTGGACCAAGTTCTCAGTGTCCTGCTACTACAGAACATTCCTTCCTGCCTTTGAAGTTCCAGTCCTGTCCTTCTCCTCTACTTGAAATGCCCTCTCCTCTCTCCTGACGATCAACCAATTAATCAACGAGTGTTTATCAAATACCTACTATGTGACAGGAACTATGTTATGTGCCAGGGCTAAAAAATAAAAAAATTAAATTATTCCTACCTGCAAGGGACTGACTTACTCTCATCTGAACTAGACCTATTTAGCAAGGCCAAGGTCAAATCCTTCCTCGTCTGTGAAGCCCTCTCTGATGACTCTGCCTTGCACTGCTCTTCCTCTCCTCTTGGTCCCTTTATCATTTCTAATCTATAATATGCCGTTTGATATTTAACTATATTCCATCTTCTACCTTTCATAATTTTGTGGGTAGAAGTTTTGTCTCCCTAAACAGATAATAAACTTCTAGGTCAGGAACCATGTGCTAGACTTCTGTATCCCCACACAGTCCCAGGCACAGAACTGGGAATACAGAAGTTACTTTAAATACACTTATTGAGGAAAACCTTGTAAGATCTCTCTCTCATAGATCACCAGCATCAGTATCTCCTCTAGTTGCTATTCTGGGCTTCTTGGGCATGAAGGATACCAGAGAAGGGAGATGTGGGGTATATGGAGGAGAAAAACCTCTTCTCCATGTGGGTAGGTGTAGGAGAGATGGTGAGGGAGCCTTGGCAAGAGGCAGGAGGAGGAGACAAGGACCCTTCCAGATCTCACCTGGCAGGCATCTGACGTCCACTGAGGATGGGCAGCACACACCATCTGGGAGGTGACTTCAGAGCCATAGTAGTGAGGTTGTCGACATTCCCTGTTTGAAATTGGCTTCACAACTGCCATTTTGAGGTACTCTGGATAGATGTAGTCATCTGGGAGGAAAGTGGGAATAATGGCTTGAGTTAAAATATTTTTCTCTTTCCTGACCTCTCTAACCTCCAAATTAGGGCTCACTCTCTCTGTCCAGGAGAGTACTGATTTTCTCTTCAACCTCAAAATAGCTGTATGGGTCTGGGTTGTTTCCATTGTCCTACAGCTCCCAGAACCATTTCCTATATCTCTCTCTAAAGCCTTCAGGCCTCCCAACCTCCCAGTGTCTGACCCTTCCAGGCTTGCACAGGTCAGCTTGCCTGGCTTGACTTGATGCCACCTGGATCTCCCACTACCACCCTTGCCCCAAGAGTCACTTACTCTGTTCTTCTAATCCAAAGCCAGTGACCTCACATTCACTGCCAATGGGGATGTCTCCATATGCTGGGGGGAGGCAAATGGTCTGTACGGTTCTGGAGGGCTCTGCACATTTACCAGTTCTGGAACGGATCTTTAGCAGGGCTGTGGAAAAACAGATAAGGAAACTGAGGCAAAGAAATAAGTGACTCTGTCTCATGACTTCCCTGAAATCTCAGCTTAAATCTTACTTTCTACTAGAAGCTTTTCCTAGTCACCCTTAATGTCAATTTCTTCCCTCTGAGATTATCTCCAATTTATTCTGCATGTGTCTTGTTCCTATACATGTTTACATGTTGTCTCCTATTAGACCATGAGTTTCTTGAGGGCAGGGCCTGGGTTGGGTTTTTGGGGGTTTCTTCTGTCATTTTTTGTATGCCCAGAGTTTAGCATAGTGCTTAATAAAGCGGGTGCTTAATAAATACTTGGTGGCTTATTGACTTGGCCAAGGTCATAGGTCATAATGGATTTGGGATAAGAATCTAGTTCCCCTGAGTTAAAATCTGATTTTCTCCGTATTTATTACATCATGTTGCCTCCAAGCGCCAAGGGTGGCAATCAGGAAAGGAGGTTCTCTTTCATCGCCTAGGTCAGATTAGATATATTCTCCCTAAAGCCAGCTATAATCCAAGTCATGCCATGCCAGTTAAAAGGGCAGGGGGCCTTCACCAGGCTATTTCTCTTCTATACCTCTTTCCTCTGCTCCTACCCTCCAGACCAGGGACAGAGACGGTGGTCCTTCTGAAAAACCTAGGATCCCTTTTGTAGAGCTACTTTTGCTGTGGATTTCACCCAGATGCCCCCTTCGATGTTGTATGTCAGGGTCTCCAGGCAGCTCCAGGATCTCACCATCACCATCATCACCTCCCAAGCCCATCTACCTCATGTCATGGTAGTAGGTGCGGATGTCTGTGTTTCCCCACCATCCTCTCCCCAAGTGCTCCCCTCCTTGGACTCACCAATATCATTGTGATAAGCGATGGCTCCAGTGCTAAAATTCTCATGTAAAATGAGCTCCTCAATTTCACACCGAATCTCTCCAAGGGTCTCAGAGTTACGCTTTGACTGGCCCAGGTATAGAAAGTAGCTCTCCCCCTTTTTAAGTTTACTATAGGGACAGGATTGAAAAATGTCAAGACCTGGTATTTGTTAATAAAGGACCCCCTTCCCTCCAGCCCTCAGGAGTCACCTGGCCTCACTCTACTCTTAGGGCAGTGATTATCATCCCAGAACTATAGAGAATCATGGCTATAGTGGAAGGGCTCTGCCATTGTCCTTGGAGGGGCGGGGGACAGATTTTTGGTGGTGGTGGAGCAGGTAGGGGACATTGGAATCATGGGTCAGGGAAGCAATATGAATCCGTGGAAATCTCTGGGATGGAGAATCTAAGGAGGACTTACGGAAAGCAGTGTGCAGCGCTGACCACCCAGCAGGAACTGATGAGGGCACCCCCACAAGTAAAGGAAGGACTGCCCCCTAGATGGCTCTTGTAGATGGCGGCAAACCAAGGCTGGTTCTCGATGGGCGTTCTGTTTCCCCCAACGATCTTGAAGCGGGGTGTCATTGATCTGTGGCCACACTGGAATCCTTCTTTTTCTGGGGGGGAAGGACAGGGGCTTCATGAGGGAGGTGTCTTGTGGCAAGCAGGATACCCACTCTCTTCTTCGTCTCTCCTCCCTATCAGTCCTAGGTCACTAAGGGCCAGGCAGGACTCCATACGTATCCCATTTCCCTTTACCCTTGGCCACCCGCTCTTGGGTGGGAGTGACTGAACTGGTTAGGGTCCAGCTTCAGGTCCTCAGCACTCACCAGTGGGACACTGTGGCACCTTGCACTCCCGCATATACTGCCTTCTGCCAACTTGCACAAAACACCATGGCCTTTTCTGGTTGTCTGGGTTTCTGGAAATACACAGAAAGAAGTAGAAACATAGCAGAGGGGTCATTCAACCTAACAAAAACCTCAAGTGTTTATTCTTCAGTGGGCTAGTCCCTAGGAATGAAAAAACAAAAATGAAAGCATTCCTGCCTTCAAAGAGCTGACTTTTCAATTAGTGGGGCAGGGGGTGGGGGTGAAATATGGAATGAACAAAGATAAATTTCAGGGTAAAGATACAAAAGCACAGAGAGATCAGACAAAGAACTACAGAATAAAGAACTGGAGGGTCCCTTGGAGGGTCTGCTGAGTTGGGCCTGGAAGGAAGCTATGAATTCTGAAAGAGATGAGTAGGCATGGGAGATAGTAAGAATGAAGCCTCCATGGAAGCAGAATATAGGATTGCTGGGTTTGGGGAATAAGTATTCCTATTTTTCTGGAATGTAATCTTCCTGAAAGGGAGCAACGTCAAATAAGTCTAGAAGCAAGTTGGATCTGGATGTCAGAAGGCTTTGAATGTCCAGGTAAAGGAGTTTGCATTTTTTTCCCTAGAGGCAATGGGGAACTATCAAGGATTTTGAGCAGGGGAGTGATGGTCAGAGTTATAGGCAGCAGGAAGATTATTTTGGCAGGTGCAATGAGGGATGGATTGAAGAAGGGGAAAGAATGGGAGCAAGCAGACCAACTAATTGGGTGCCAGCAACATGAGGGGAGAGAAAGAAAAAATGAGAAATATTGTGAAGGCAGAGTCAACAGGACTTGGCAGCTGATTGGATATGGGATATGGGGGGTGAGAAGAGTCAAGAATGACTCAGAGGAACCTGGGTGACTGGGAAGATAGTGGTATGTTCAGTAGAAACTGGGAAGTTTGGAGGAGGGAGTGGAGTTGCTATGCTCCTAATCAGAAGTCCGTCTTCCCAGGCTCTCTAGAGAAGTGAGTTTCTAGCCTTCAGTCTACCAGCCCCCTTCCCTACACCCCTCATTCCCTGGAATTTTCCCAGAAACTTTTATCCTGAGGCTCCTCAACAAAGAGCTGATGTGGTAGGCACAAAGCCAAGATGACTGACATTCTTATAAAAATAAATGGCTATAAGAGGGATTTCCTGGAAGAGTCACATCAAAGAGGGTACAGATGATACATTTTAAAGTTGTATAGTGAATGAGGAAATAAAGAGATTTGCTCTCTAAAAGATTTATCATATGTATGAATAAAGATTGTAAAACTGAAAAAAAAAAGCATATCCTGGGTGGCTGTTTGATGGGATGGAGTAGGATTGGGGGGAGATTGGGGAGGAACGGGGAGAGAGATGTTAGTTGTCACTTCCTTCTCACCTGCAGTAATTGTGCTTCCCCAAACCCAGCTGTATTGCATCTGGTCGGTTAGCATGGTACTTTTGGGTATGCAAAAGGGCTGAGTTCCACTTCAAACAAGTCTTGCCCAAGATGTCCTGGTTGATCGTTCCTCGGTAAGAGTGTCCATTACCTTCATAGCATTTTTGTGAAATGTCTGAGGGATGAAACAGATATAAGGGAATACTGAATTAAGCTCAGAGGAACAAGATGTGGTATGAGCAATTTAACCAAGCTCCCAGCTCAGGATGAGAATGTAGGAGACCAGGAAGAAGGGGTCTTCTCCAGCCTCTCCCCATCTTGAGTTACTATCTGAATGTGTAGCTTTTAGGTAGAAATGCTACTAGGACATTTCCTTCAAGACAAGAAGACCTGAGTTCAAGTCCTGTCTCTGACACATATTAGCTCTGTGACCCTGAGAAAGTCACTTACCCTCTCAGTGAAAGGCTCTAAATTGCAGAGAAGGTAACGGTTATTGCAAGAGAGAATTTTCTCTTTGGGAACCTCTGAGTTCCCCATACCAATGAAATGACAAGTCTAGTACCTAAGCCTACCTCTTATCCCTTTCCATTCTCTCCCTCCACCAGAATCCCCTTCTGAAATCCCTGGGACAGCCTCCCACCTAGTCAGGGCTCAGGGGTCAAGGATCAGGCAGGACTCAGGTACCTATCTCACAATGCTCCCCAATGAAATTTGCTGGGCAGGAACAGCGATTAATGTTGAAGTACTTGTAGGATATGCACACGCCGTTATTCAAGCAGCCACAGTTCGCTAGGGATGGGAGAGATGTGGTTAGTGAAGGCAGTTGGAGGGGAGAGAATGAGTAGCTGTGGAGGTGGAGTTGTGGGGGAAAGTGGGGCGGGGCTTCTCCCAGTGGTTCCCCTTGGACATCCATGTAGCAGAGGGCTATGCAGGGGGTAGCTACTCACATGAGTCAGATTCATAATCCCTTCTTCTCCAAGCCTAAAAGAAAAAAGAATGAGAAGGGTAGGAGGGGTCTCCAAGGGCTCTCTGCCCTTTACCTTCTCAAACTGGGAAGCTGAAATCCAGATTAGTTGGATTAGCGTCAAATTCTTCCTCCTCCGAGAAGCTTTCCTTGACAATTCCAAAACCACCTCCCACCGTTGCTCTTCCTCTCCTCAATTTCTCTATCACATAATCTGTAGCACACAGTTTGGCATTTAACTGCAAGCCATCTTTTAGTTTTCATGTGTGCAATAACTTTTAACACACCACTCCTGCTCCGCTCCCCAGGAGGAGTCTCCAGTTTTTCAGCAAGGTGGGATGATTTCACCAAAGCAATCTCAACCCCCATCACACACATTGCAGACCTAGGACTTAGCCCCTGTTTTTCCTTCCCAATCACTCCCCCTTCTTTCATGTGCAACAGTTCTCTGGGAGAGTTTCTCTTCCACTCTATTTCCCTCCCTAAATTCTATTCAATCCAAAAAGCATTTATTAAGTGCCCATTATGCACAGGGCACTGTGTTGCCAGTTCTGGAATCATGGCCCATTGCCCTCTGGAGGAATCTGACCATGTTTGTCCCTGAGTGTATTATATCGCCTCAATGGGTCAATCATGACCTTCCCCCTCCAGCTCCCTGGCTCTTTGCAGCTTCTCCCCCTACCCTCAATTAGAGACTCTAGAAGCCCGAACTTCCCAACCTCCAACCCCCACTGTGGGTTAATGCGGGACACTCACTCTGCAGCCCAAGGCCAGTATACACAGAAGCAGAGAAGCGAGCAGGATTCTCATGGTGGATTGGGTGGGAAGGTGGCTTCTTCTGCTCTAGGTACTCAGTTCTATAAGGGAAGGAAGAGTGAGAGTGAGAGGAGCGCTGGGACCCTGAGATCAGAGGGTAGAGTCTCCAATCGGGGGAGGTCCCTGCTGCAGGAGCCCTCCGCCCCACCCCCTCCACCGAAGGACGCAAGAGATCGTCCAGACTGCCACCAGCTCCGGCAGCTTCTCCCAGTCCTCAGGGCATCAACGTCTCTCGGGTGCGGAAAGAAGCCAGGGCGGGGGACCGCCCGGAGGGTGGTGACTCAGCCAGAGCCCGGCGAGGCCAGTGAAAAGGGGTAAGGGGTGGTGCTGGATTGGCCGCAGCTCGAGCATCCCGGCCCGGCGTGCCCAGTCAGGGCTACGCACTCACCGATCAGAGGCTCAGGCTGGTGCTGGGAAGTCAAGCTCAAGTTCACACTGAGCACGCTTCTAAGCAGTGATCAACTCCAAGTCTCAGTGTCTAGCTCTGCAGATGCGGCGCTGCCTTATATTCGATTCCACCCTGCGCTTGGCCCCGCCCCGGACCAAGATTTTCCCCCACTCCACCCCCCTTCCTTTCTCCTCTTGTTCCCTCCCTCCGCGAGCCCCAGCTCCCAGAACTCTGCTGGGCGAAATGGGAGAACAATACCTAGCTCCAGAAGTCCGTTTCTTCAATAAGGCAGGGGACAGGGAGTCCTGAGAATCAGAGAGAGGCAGGGAAGTCTAGAGAAGACCGCAGATCTTGGCCAGAAGGCTGGGGTTTGAGTCTTGGCTTACGAGCTGTGCAATCATGGGAGAGTCACGTTCAATAGTCGTTGCTTCAGTTTCCTTCTCTGTACTAGAAGGGGAAAGGAGGTTGTAATAACCCTCGAACTAATAAAATCATACGGTTTTGTTCCCCAAAACGATGGTAGAGACGTGGTTTTATTATTCATCATCCATCCTTGTTGAGAGAGTGATTCCCCTAGCCGCACAGGTGAAACCTAGGGGCTGCTGGTTAATGGAGTGGAAGAGTTACCTCAGTATACCCTAGCTTTGACTCCTCCTCCACTTTCTTCCCCGTCTTTTTTAACGAGTTAGTTGACTCCTCCCTGGCGCCGGTTCAGCAGGTCCCCAGGGATCTAAACAATTTCTTCAACTTTTATTAAGCTATAATATGTACAACACACACGCCTTGTCATCACAGACTGGAAGGGGCCTCAGGGATCATCTGCTCCGAATCCCTCATTTTACAGGAAGCTGAGGGTGTGACTTGTCCCAGATCACATAGCAAGCAAAAGAGTTCGATTTGAATCCAGATCCTCTAACTCCAAAGGGCTGGCAGGTGGCATGGTGGAGACAGTGCTGGCCCTGGAGTGGAGATGATTCCTCTTCTTGAGTTCAGATCTGACCTCAGGCACTTATTATAGCTGTGTGACCCTGGGCAAGTCACATAACCCTGTTTTCCTCAATTTCTTCATCTGTCAAATGAGCTGGAGAAGGAAATGGCAAACCACCAGGCCAGTATCTTTGCCAAGAAAACCCCAAATGGGATCACAGAGGGTCAGATTAAACTGTGCAACAGAAACTTGTGACTCTTTTTGCTGTACCAGGCTGACTACAAAACAATCCTTGCCCCCAAGGAACTTGTATTTCCCTGATAATCGAATTATGGTAGGATGGTAAAACATGAATACAGATAAATACAAAGTAATTTCAAGAGGGATAGAGCCCTAACAAGTGAGGGGGAATCACAAAAAGCTCCAAAAGGAGGTAACCCACCAGAACTGCGCCTTGAAGAAATAGTCTAAGAGTTTGCAGAAAGGAGGGAAAACATTCTAGGCATTGGGGAGACTGCCTGAGCACACACACACAAAGAGAGACAAGAAATGGCATGTCCAGTTTGGGGAGCAGCAAACAGTCTTTTAGCTGGATCAGAGTAGGTGAAGTGGAATAATATGAAATGTTTGGAAAGGTAGGCAGGAGACAGATTATGGAGGGTTTTCAGCATCACTCAGAGGAGCTTGTATTTTATCCTAGAGAAGCCACTAAGGATTTTTTGAGCTGAGTATTGACATGTTTAGACATTTATCTTAAGAATATTTATCTGGCAGTTGTGTGGAGGATAAATGGGAGAATGGAGAACCTGGAAGGAGAGAGATTAATTAGTAGGCTATTAATAATTCAGGCAAGAGGTGACAAGTCAATACAGGACCTTTCATTAGTGTGGCTACCCTTTCATCCTGCCCTGGAGTGTTCCAGGACCCTAGTCACTGCGATAGGATAGACTTCTTAATCAAGGCTGTACCACTGTGATTTGGGGTGATTGTTATGGAGCGGACATACTGGGACTTATCTTCCTAAGATCTGGCCATTTCTCCTGGTTGTGCCCACAAGTTTTTGATGACCTTGGAAAACTGAGCCCCTAGATCTGGGTCAGTTTCCAAAAGGGCATAAGAAGCAATGAGAACAAGAGAAAGAGGATGCAGTTTTAAAAATTTTTTTAAAATTGATTTGTTTATTTACTTCTAGTTTACAAAGATTCAGTTCCACAATCCCTTGAGTTTCAAATTTTCTCCCCTTCCTCTCTTCTGCCCCCCCCCCATGGTGGCATGCAATCGAGTATAGGATCTGCAAATACTTTCACACTGGACATTAGTCTGGTTGTATAGAAGGGTTGTAACCAATGGAGTGAACAATGGGAAAAAAGAAAGAGAACCAAACATGAAAAAGAACAATAGCATGTAGTTTGCTTCAGTCTCCATTTAAACTCTGTTCTTTCTAGATCTTTCTCTGAATGTAGACATCTCCTTTCAGAGGACGCAGTTTTGATCAGCCAGAGCCAAGACTTTCTTCAAGGGGCTGGGAAAGAGGTACTTTAACTCTCTAGCCACAAGAAGAACTAGTATCATAGATTTAAAAATAAAATGAAGATTCAGCAGTAAAATGGAAATAATGGTATTGACCTCAGAAGTTCGTTGTGAGGATCAAAAGAGATCATTTATGTAAAGACCTTTGTAAACCCTAAAATGCTAAATTACTTTCAGTAGTATTTAAAGGAACCTTAATAGATCATCTAAGCCAGGAATTTTTAACTTGGGGTCTGGGAACTTGTTTTTAAAAAAATCTATTTTGGTAACTGCATTTCAGTATAATTACCTTCTTTTGTGATTCTGTGTATCTCATTTTATGCATTTCAAACATCATCTTGAGCAAAAAAAAAATTTTTTTTTAAAGGGGGTGGCTAGGTGGTGCAGTGAATAGAGCATCGGCCCTGGAGTCAGGAGGATCTGAGTCCAAATCTGGCCTCAGAAACTTAACACTTACTAGCTGTGTGACCTTGGGCAAGTCACTTAACCCTATTTGCCCTGCCTTCCCCCCTCCAAAAAACAAAACAAAATAAAATGAAACATCATCCTAAGAGGGCTCCATAGATTTCACCAGACAGTACCCAAAGTGGGGTTCATGACCCAACAAAAAGAATCCAGAGCCTTTGATCTATTCCAACTCTCATTTTACAGTGGAAACTGTGATGTTGGGAAGGTGACCCAAACAGGAAAGAGCCGAGCTCTGACGTGAAACCAGGCTCTCTAACCCCAAGCTCAGTGTTCATTCTGCTACATGACACTGACCTCTGAAGAGTAGTTTGGATAATAAATTCCCAAGATGCCAGATCATTAGTAAAGGCCCCCCAAAAGGTAGAAAAATATACAAAGTCTTCCGAGTACCAAGGCATGTGATCTGGTGCCCTTTGAATAAAGTCTTGCTTAACTTGACCATCTTGAAACCCTGGAAGAAGGATAAAATCTGGGGGGCAATAGTACCTAAGGTTGTGAGTTCCTTTCCAGCTCACATACTAATGTATATTTCCTGTTTGAATTCCATTCATCTATTTATCAAATTGTGGTCACAGGGCTCTTGTTACTGATTGATTGTAAATTAACATGGTCAAAATGTAAACAGGACTTGCCCCGAAACTGCTCTGGTGGCACCTGGTTTTCAGGAAATTCCCAAAGGCCTGAGAAATTATAACTCTATCGTGATTCATGAAGATCCCCTAACAGCCTTCATGACTCCAGATTACTTGGCTGGAGGCTGTCATGCTGATTTTGTAGAGAAGGAATGAGCTCATTTCCTCCTGGTCAAAGAGACATGAAGACCGTTATGGTATGCCTCCCAACCTCTTCCCTTCTACTCTCTCTTCTCCAAGAAGCCTGAATAATTGTCTTGCTTTTCTTAGTCTCTCCTTATGGTCTTTATTTTCTAGTTATCTCTGGTCCATCCTAAGGTCTCCAAGCCCCTTTTCTAGGGCAGAACACAAGTATTAGGACTGAGAGCTTTTTGAAGGCAGAGACTATGTCATCCTGCACAACAACTACCATCATGACTTGCATGTAGGAATCCCTTAATTAATTCTTGCTGAATGGAAGAATGAATCAATATGGACAGTGAACTGGTAGCACTCTTGCCCTGCCAGTGGCTGCTTGTGGTCCCCAGGAGGTCTACTACTTCCCTCCCTGCACCAGTGTTTTTCCTCCAATAAAGATCAATAAACTCCATTTGTATAACCCTTTACAATTTTTCAAAGCACTTTCATGTGCATTATCACATTTTATCTTGTAACAACCTGATGAATTAGGTAGGACATTTTATAGTTGATGAAACAAAAACTTATTGGAGTTAAGGAAATTGCCCAAGGCCATGCAGCTAGTCTCACACTCAGTGAATATTTGAAGAACAGGGTCCTAGTCTAGACTCTTGACATTAATCCTCATGGCAAAGAAAAAACATCTCATGTTTCATTATAGTTTTCACAACTATTTCTGTTCACATCTCTCTGCACTGAGGAACTGTATGACTTTGAACAAGTCAATTATCAGTAGAGAGGGGTAGAGAAAGTTCTTGAGTATCTCTAAAAGACTATAATTTTAGGTTATGAAGCTAGACATGGCACTTGGGTCTTTTGATCACCAGTCTGGTAAAGTACCATGGTGCCCTCTATGAAATTGACACAAACAGATTGAAGTCCAATCATTCAGAACTATTTGAAGACAGGCCAGAAGGGTTTAAGATGAGAGGGCATATGGAACAGGAGAAAGTGAATGGGTGCCTGAATCTAGTGGACCTGGGTTCAACAACTCCTTCCTTTTATGCTTACTTCCTGTGTGATTTGGGGCAAGCCACTTAACTTACCTCAGTTTCCTCATCTGTAAAATGAGAAGCTTGAACAACATGCCTCTGAGGTTTCTTCTACCTGTATATCTATGATCCTATGAGGTGGCAATGGGGAGGTTTCTTTTCTTTCTTATGTAAAATTAGTGTTTTCTTGATGCCTTTTGGATTTTTTTAATCATACATAGTCTTTTCTAGTTATACCTTCCCCATAGTAAACCTTTCTGTGCAAGAAAACAACATAAGTAAAAACCACTGACTCTTCAGATACATCTGGCAGCACATACAACATCCTACACCCATAGTTCCCCACCCTCTCCAAACAAAGGAAGAAGGTGAATTTCTCTTCTCTTTTTAAGTTTTCTTTTTCCTAGCACCTTAATGCTACCTGCTGAACAGAGAGGTCTTGGGGTATGGGCTGAAAGTACCTGAGAGGCTTTGTGTTGAAGACTGAGTTATGTGCTAGAGTGGTGTGAATCTTAGTGCAAAAGAAGGCATCTCCTTCTGACTGTTATTAAGTGCCAAAAATTGATTAAGGAATTACTACATGCAAGGCACGGTGCTAGTTGTGATGCAGGATGACATGGTCTCCATCTTCAAATGTGACTTTGGGCAAATCACTTATCTCTCTGAACCTGTTTCCTTGTTTGGAGTAGTTATTCTACAATGTTCTTTCCAGCTTAAAAAATCTATGATTTTAGGTAGTCACTGAACATTCCCTTGTGACAAAGAAAATTTGTTAAGGAAAAAAATACCTTTCAACCATTAATGACTGACTCAGCTCTTCTAAGCAAGGCAATGCTCCAAGGCAAGTACAAAGGACCCATGAAGGAAAATGCTCTCCGCATTCAGATAAAGAATTGGTGGACTTTGAATGCAGATTGAAACACATTTTTTTCAGTTATTCTTTTTCATGACTTTTCTCCTTTTGATCTGTTTCTTCCTTCACAACTGTGACTAATATGAAAATATGTTTTACATGATAGCACATATATAACCTACATCGAATTGCCTACCGCTTTTGGAAGAGGGGAGGAGAGGAAAGGAGAAAAATTTGGGGCTCCAAATCTTGTAAAAATGAATGCTAAAAATTGTCTTGACGTGTAATTGGGAAAAGATAAAATATTACTAAAAATGTAAAAAAAAGAAAAAAGAAAAACATCTTGCTGGATGTAGTGGCGTCTCTGTAATTTGTTACTTGAGGAGGTTGAAACTAGTGGATTGAGCTGGGCATTTCTGAGCTTTGAAAGGGTTAAAACTGATCAGGTATTTGGACAAAGTCTGGCTGCTAGGTGGAACAGTGGATAGAGTGCTGCGCCTGGAGTCAGGAAGACTCTCATCTAGCCTTAGACACCTACTAGCTGTGTGACCCTGGACAAGTCAGTTATTCCTGTTTGCCTCAGTTTCTGCATCTGTAAAATGAACTGGAGAAGGAAACAGCAAACCACTCTTTTCTTTGCCAAGAAGACCCCAAATGAGGTCACAAAGAGTGAACAACAACAGCAACTAAGTCTGGTAAGTTCCATGGCAGTAGGGTGGGCACTATTAAGTCAAAGTGACTGTTTCATGACTAGCTTTCTTTTTCGTGACTAAGTTTTACCAACCTTTGAGCTTATGGCCTTCAAATGTTTTCTGTAAAACCCCCCTGATAAGACATCAATACACACTTGATCTAATCACAACTTTACTGATATACTATATAAAAATGTTATAAAAGCCAAAAAGCCATGAGCTTCTACAGTCCTTGCATTGACCAAGAGCCTTGGACCCAATTTATTTCTGCAACCACGTGCCTTGCCAAATAAATTGTTTGGATGTAACTTTGTGTCTTTATTTTCTATAAGAGTACCAGGTTGCCTAAGGAGGAACAAACCAGCCCAGGTCAGAAACAAAGCATGTCAAAGCCTCCATTCCATTTCACTTCTAGCCTGGACAAGACGGGGAGACCCAGTATTGAGAGAGAGACAGAGAGAGAGAGAGACAGAGGCAGAGACAGAGACAGAGAGAGAGAGAATGAGGGAGAGAGAGGATGAGAGAGAGAGAATGAGAGAGAGAATGAGAGAGAGGATGAGAGAGAGAGAGAGAGGGTGAGAGAGAGAGAAGATGAGAGAGAGAAAAAATGAGAGAGAGAGAATGAGAGAGAGAGAGAGAGAGAAAGAGAGGATAAGAGAGAGAAAGAGAGAGAATGAGAGAGAGAGGATGAGAGAGAAAGGATGAGAGAGAGAGAGAGAGAGGATAAGAGAGAGAGAGAGAGGATAAGAGACAGAGAGAGAGAGAGGATAAGAGAGAGAGAGAGAGGATAAGAGACAGAGAGAGAGAGAGAGAGAGAGAAAAGGGAAGATGGAAGGGAAGGGATAAGGAAAGAAAATAAAAAAACAAAAGAACATTTCATACAGAGACCAGATTTTACGCAATGTATATGATACTCTATACTTGTTATCCTCTGCCTCCCTGACATGAGGAAGTTTCGTTAGCTCTTCTTCACAGCTTTTTTCAATTATGAAGATTTCAATTTCCTTTTATTGTTGATGTCATTGTGTGACTTTTTTTGGATCTGTTTATTTTCATCGTTTTGCTTATTTTATTCTATTTCAATTCATACAAATTTTTCCACATTTTTTGAAATTCTCATATTTGTTATGTCTTACGGTACAAAAATATTCTGTTTTCACTTAGGGGTCTATGACAAGGATATGTTCCCATGTAATTTAGATGAGTTTTTCCTTCAAAAGTCTTAAAATAATCCTCAAGACTTGGTTGACTCAGTCTTTTGATAACACTTCCTTGTCACCTGAGGATAAAGCATCCATTAGGAGCCCCAGAAAGGGTCTAATGTTTGGTTGACAGATCATGTTGGGCAACTCAGAAGCAAAGAACTTTCTGCAGCTGAATCAACTCGGGATGTCCTTGAGATCATTGAATACCCTTCTCCTAAAGCTATCAGTCTTTTTATTAACTGTCAATGATCTGCAACCCTCAGAACAACGACGATAGTTCTGGTCATACCCAGACCAGATTAAGCCCTGGGGAGAACTTGACCCCTACAAGAGAGCACCAAACTTTTCCTTTAGCTCTCTGGCTCATTTATTCCCAACTCATTGTTGAACTCTGAGGAAAATCTCTTGTACAAAGCTTAGGTTTGAATTTCATCTCAGATCTCTCAAAAAACTTTAAGAGTCCTTTAATAGATAATAGACATATGTCAGTTCTTCATTTCCTTCACCTTAAAAATGCTTCAAAAATAAAGACTCATAAGCACCCGTGGTGGCTTCTTTGTTTTGTTTTTTTTTAGCAAGAATAATTAAAAACATTTATTAAGTCCTTGTGTGCCAAGTTAAGTGATGATTACGAAAGCAGAAACAGCCCTTTACCCTCAGTGAACTTACATTCTAATGGGAGAGAAAACAAACCTAGGGAAGTGGTCTGCAGAGAATGACACTTTGGTCTAGAAATTTACTGAATTGGTGAGATGGGCCATAGGGAAGTAAATTGACACTATTCAAAGTCAGTGACAGAGATGATGACTATGGTTCCTGGTGTAATAAGGCATAAGCATGCATCAGTAAATACTTAAAACATGAAATAGTGGGCAATCCTGAGGTGGGCAATTCCAAGTCTTAGGAGCGGCCTTCTGAGTTAGAGACGTCAGGAACTCTTGGTTCTCTGAGTGGAGGTCAACTGGCAGGAGGGAAAATTTCCTTCATTGGAGAAAATGATTCATCATTCCTCTTATATTCTCTTGGGATGTAGTAATGACTCCTAGGAAGCTTGTGAACTGTTGGCCTGGCATTTCACCTTCATGTAGATCCACATTGCCCAGGCAGCAGGTCATTCAAGGTCCACATCTTCTAGCCAATGAGGCACAAATGGCTCATTCTTCTGTCAGTGGCCATGTCTTCCAAGAAAGGGCGTAGCCTCAGGGAGCACCTTCTGCTGCCAGGCTCTGACCCTCTCAATATCTCCATCAATCTTGAGCTCATGAGGTAGTGGCTTAGGCTTGAAACATCCGTCTCAAGATTACTGTTTGATCACCTGTGCTCAGGAAAAGAAATGCAAAACACATGAGGTAGCCCAGGACTTCAGATCCAAACCCAGGTTTGCCCAGGAAAGCACATGTTCTCTGCCACATGCATGCAGCTGCTATTGCTGCCAAGGGGAGAGGAAAGAGATTGTCTCTATATCTCACTGGAAGTCTGAGGGAGAGGGTACCTGAGTCCCAAGTGATGTACTCAAGGAGAAGGAATAGAGAGAGAAATGGAGTTTGGGGAAGAGGGGGAAGAGAGAGAGGGAGACAGAGACAGAGAGAGAGAGAGTTACTCTTAAAGTCTATTCACAAATAACTTCTCCTAACTTACTGGACAATCTTCTAAGGGTCAAGCACATCCCTACCCCCCCATCATGGGGACCAAGAAACCAGCCAGGAGCCTCTGGTTTTGAATACCCTGAAGCATAAGGCCAGAGTGCATGCATCACTGGAAGCAACCCAAGTGTGGGGCCCGCTGAAAGAGGTCAGACTGCAGGCTCAGCACCGTGGGAAATGCCACAGTCCAGCAAATCACCCCCATTACATATACCATCATTTTTCAGCTGCTCCCCCATCTGTGGGCACTGATTTTATTTCTATTTCTTTAGTACCACACAGTGTTCTGATATAAAGATTTCCGTATGCATTGGGCCTATTCCCTGTCCTTGGGTTCCTTGGGGTATATGTGCAGAAACTGGGTCATTTGGCAAAAGGATCTGGACAGTTTAGTTGCCTTATTTCATTATTCCAAATTATAACACAGAATGGTTTGATGACTTCACAGTTCAACCAATGTATTAGGGTGCCTGTTTCTTCATAGGTACCAGAAAATTAACTCCTGTCATCTTTTGCTTGGCATAAGACGAAACTTCATATTTGTTCTAATTTGCATTTCTCTTTATAAAAGTGATTTGGACAATGTTTCCAGGTGATCATTTGTAGTTCACAGTCCTTTTATTTTTTTTAACTGTTCCTATCTTTTGATCATTTGACTTTGAGGAATAGTTCTTGGGGAGCCATTTAGAAAAATATAGGGACTCTGGGGGTTCGGCAATAGACTGGAGACAAAGGGACAGGTTCAGTGCCTGATTCATTGTATGAATCTTTCTGGCCCCTTCTCTGACGCTTACCTCTCCCATCTGAATGCCCATACCCTTAGTTCAGGGTGCTGTGGGAATAAGCCACCACAGAGATAGACAGCAGAGTTCCTCTGCATCTTAGACAAGCAGGGGCTTTCAAGGACCATGACACATTATGCCATACTTTTTAAAAGAAATTATTTATTTTTGGTTTACAACATTCAGTTCCACAAGCTTTTGAGTTCCAAATTTTCTTCTCTTCCCTTCCCTCCCCCCTCCCCATGACAGCATGCAATCTGATATAGGCTCTACATATACATTCACATTAAACATATTTTCACATTAAGACTATGACACATTAGCAGACCCATCCGTATATACTAGGAACTGTTGAGTGGCAGTGCAGGCTGGAACCCAATCTATGGTTAAAGAACAGAATTCCCATAGTTTATGGTGAGGGAGGTATGTCTGTCTGTAAGGGAAAGAGATATGACATTAGATCTCATGCTGCCAAAGAGAGGGCACAGTGCGTATGCAGGTGATGGGGTTGGGGGTGGGGCTCCCAGAGACTCTTCTCCAGAAACTAAGAACCCAGAGGGAAACTCCTGACCAGGAAGTTACTAATAATGATTACTGCTATTCATGAGAAGCATTATAATAGAGAGGAAAGAGTACTACCTCTGAAGTCTGAGGTTTCGTTGTTCAGTCACTCGTTCATGTCCAACCCTTCATGATCCCACGGACCATAGTATACTAGACCTTCTGTCCTCCACTACCTCCCAAAGTCTGTCCAAGCTCATGTTTGTCGCTTCCATGACACTATCTATCCACCTCATCCTCTGCCTTTCCCTTTCCCTTTTGCCTTCAATCTTTCCCAGTATCAACATCTTTTCCAGTGAATTCTGTCTTCTCATTACATGGCCAAAGTATTACAGTCTCGGTTTCAGTATTTGACCTTCCAGTGAATAGCCTGAATTAATTTAAGTATTGACTGATTTGATCTCTTTGCTGTGCAAGGTACTTTCAAAGTCTTCTTGAACATCCCAATTCAAAAGTGTTGGTCCTGCAATGCTCAGCTTTCCATATAGTCTAACTCTAGGAGCTGTGTTCAAATCCTGATTTTGACATTTGCTAACACTGTGACCTTGGGCAAGTAAATCACTGAACCAGCCTGGACATTGGGTTCCTTATCTGTAAAATGAGAGGACTTAGATAGATGGTCTCTGAGACCCCTTCCAGCTATGACTACAACTCAAGGAATATTGTAACCTTCTAAGGACCAAGCCAGAAATGGTTATTTTAAGCTAGACAGAGGATCATGACAATACATGTGGTGGGTACGAGCTGGCTAGAACACGTTACAAACCAGGAATTATTACAAAGGTGATCTGGAGTAAAGGATGTTATCAAAGAAAGACATAAACAAAAAAGACCACAGGAAGAGGGATCATGGACAGACAGCCCAAGTGCTTCATTGGTATTCTTGTGATATTAAGAGAAATCAGTGAAGGCCATCGGTATGTTGGGGTGGAGAATTCTCTTGGAGAAGGAACAGGAATAAGCATTTTTATAACCCCTACTCTGTGCCAGGTGCTGTGTTAAGTGATTTACAAATATTTACAAAGGTGCTTGTTTGTCCCAAACTTAGAAAGATTGAGCCATTAATAGCGTCCAGTCCTAGGGCTGCTGCAGCTAGTGAAGGTAGCGGAAGGATATGCTGTCCTTAGCCCACGTCTTCCCAGTTACAGTTATTTAGAGGGGGAGAAGATAAGGATCTGCAGCTGGGAGGCGATGATAGCAGAGATTCACATCTGGGAAGATTGCACCATTCTCCTCTGGTCACCCCCTTCTCTGTCCTTTTATGGTTTTGTAGTTCAGGGCTCAAGGTTCAGCCAGAAGCTCTTCTTCACCTCATACACAGGACAGACAAACTGGTCCCCTCCCTCTTCAGAGGACTGGACACTCACTTCTGAAGGTCGGAAGCAATGGGGGTTTCCTTCTCCCTATTTATGTAGCCCTAAGTGGTTAAGATTGGCTGAAGCTATGCTAGAGTCTAGAGACCATATTTAGAGCCAGTGAAACATGATCCGGGAGGGGCTGATGTTGGTTTGCCTCCCTGCTACCCTCCCTACCCCCCCAACCCCAGCCCCCAGGGCTGTGTGGGAAGCCAAGCAAAGCTACATGCTTGGGTCATTACTCATGGGAAGCGAAAGGCTGCAGGGGCCAAACCCTGAGGTTATATGCTCTGTTGTCAATGGAGCGTAATGGGACAATGGCCAATATCTATCCAGCTGCAAGCCTAGCTAGAGTGAGCGGCAAAAAACCCCACAACCCCTCTCCCCCTAGCCTCCAAACTTGACTTCCGTCAGGCTTGGATCTTACTTAGCCCCACCCCAGGTAAGTAAGAGGCACCTGGTGGATCTGAACCTTTGTAAGAATCATACTGAAAATCATTTGACCTAAGCCCAGCTTCCATTAACCAGTAACAGCTTCTTATAAAAATTTATTTTTATTCTGAACTTAAACACCGAATAAAATGGGCATTTTCATATGCCTAGCAGAACAGAATAAGAGGATAGATCTCATGCACAGTTTGCTTTTTTAAAAATACAAATAAGTATGTATGTATATGAAGTTCAATCACAGTTTTTCATGACTGTCCTGCTGGTCAGCGCTTCTCAACAGTCTCCTTTCTGTTCTCCTCTCTGCATTAAAAAAAAAAGTGCCTCCATGGTTCTCTCTTCTTTTTTTTCCTTTTCTTCTTTTCCCCCCTCATCTTCCAACCTGGCAAAAGAAAAAGAAGGCCTTGTAATAAATAAGTTGGTAACATCTAATCCTTACTTTCTAGGTCTCCTGATGCCTAGCTCAGATAGACTCTAGCCCCAGCACAGACCAAGGGTGAAGCCCAGGCTCTGGGCCTGAAATTTCCCCCAGATCAGGAAGGGTCTATACATTGTTACAGTTAGAAAAGAGCTTAAGGTTACCTAGTCCAGCGGTTCTCAAAGTTTTTGGTGTCAAGATTTTCATACTCTTAAAAATTGAGGATCTCCCAAAGAGCTTGTATCTATTGATTCTGTATACTATATATAGCAATATGTATGTATAATGTATAATATATACTATATATTGTAATATATACTATGTGTAGTATATATATATGTATATATATATACATGTAATATTTACTATATTAGAAATGAAAACACCTGGGGCGGCTAGATGGTGCAGAGAATAGAGCACTGGCCCTGGAGTCAGGAGGACCTGAGTTCAAATTCGGCTTCAGACGCTTGACGCATTTACTAGCCAAGTGACTTTGGGAAAGTCACTTAACCCCAATTGCCCTCCAAAAAGCAAAAAAGGAGGGGCAGCGCCAAGATGGCGGCATAGGAACAGCAAGAAATCGCAGCTCCAACACAGACACGTCAAATACCCAAAAAGTATGACTCCAAACAAATTCTAGGGCTCTAAAATGCACACAGATATATTTCCTGCTGAAGGCAGCTCAGCTCAAAGCAACCATTTTAACTCTGAAAGCAGAAACCAGCCCAGCCTGAAATGGTGGCTTTTGACACAGGGGTGGCTAGACAAGCCGAGCTGCTGCGGCTGGAGTTTCAGGACAGTGGATCTGCGGCAGCTGTGGCAGTATCCAGAATTATCAAGCCATAAAAAATAAAGGACTAAGGTTAGTGGAACTTGGTTAAAAACCAGGGGAGAAAAGAGGGTCCTGCCAAGCCGCCTCCAGGGCAAAGAAGCGGGAAGCAGAGGTTCTGCACTCGCCTCCACATTGTCACTTCAGAGCTCCTGGCCTGCAGACAGCAGGGGGGCCAAGCAATTGTTCAGAGGCCAAGTACTCTCACGTTGAGCAGCTTGGATCTGGATTGTGGTCTTGGGTGGTGGTCCTGGGGTTTTTTTTTTCAGTGAGCTGGAGCTGGGGAGGGACCCAATAGCCTCCTAAAAGCCCTGGCAGCTGGGAAAACCCCAGTGATTTGGGACAGAGCTGTTCTCTCTGGAAGCAGAGTTCCATAGAACTAAAACAAAACAAAACAAAACAAAAAAACATTGAATGATGACCCTGAATAAGCATAGGAAGCAAAGTAAGAACAGCAACCAAACCCTAGATTCCTTCTTCTGGGAAAAGAAGGAACAAAGCAGGGAAAGGGAGGAAGACAACACTGTCAGAACTCCCACACCAAAAGTTTCCAAGAAACATGAAGATTGCCAAAAAGCTAGAGATCAGCTGAAGAAAGATTTTGAAAACCAAATGAGAGAAGTGGATGAAAAATTGAGAAGAGAAATAAGAATGATGCAAGAAAATCATGAAAAGAGAGTCAACAACCTGACTGAAGAAATTAACACCTTAAAAAATAGATTAACTCAAATGACAAAAGAGGCCCAA
>CM053582.1:535456349-535473371 GCA_028627135.1 Pseudochirops cupreus
ATCCAACTGGAACTTAAGATTCACAGGCACTGTGGAAGGGAGATTCATCCTGCCCTACCGGAAAGTTAGAGGAGTGATGCGCGAGGACATAGGAGAGATTAGATTGGGGGAGGGGTTATATAAGGGGATGGCTGTTTTGAGGGGGGGGTATGGGAAAGATGGGGAGAAAATTTGTAACTCAAAATCTTGTGGAAATAAATGATGTAAACTAAAATAAATAAAATAAAATATTAAAAAAAAAACAAAAAAGCAAAAAAAGAAAAGAAAGAAAGAAAAAAGAAATGAAAACACCTTAATATTATTATAAAAATTGTTGTGACCTCACGGACCCCCGGAAAAGATGGTAGCCTTTCGAAGCCTCTGACCTAGTCTGACTTCTTCAGGCTCCAGCTGAGGTAAAAGCCCTGCCTAGTTCCTAAAGTACACTAATGGGTTAACTCTCAATCAATACCTGTGCCAGGGAGCTCAGAGGCAGCAGGAAGGCTGGCAGCTACAAAATCTCTGCAACAAACAGCTGGGGCACGCACAAAGCAGAATTGTACTTTCTGTAAGAAGAGAAGCTCAGAGATTTCCTAAAATAGCATCTGGGTGAATTTTTGGAGCATAACGCTGCAGCCAGGTGTTGAAATCTTGAAGTCAGGAATCTTGGCTGAAGGAACCCTGACTTGGGAGAGCAGGGAGTTTTCTATAGTCTTTGTCTATAAGACTCCCCCATGCTGGGTTCTTTTGTAAACCTTAAAGCTCTGGATAATTCTATTAATAATGAGGGTAATGAGAATGCAGTCTAGTGAGAAATGACCTCAGAGTGATGAAGACTTGGGTCCAAGCCGGGCCTCTGAAGAATACTAGCTGTGTGATCATGGGCCTTGACCCATCACTGCCCCCAGCAATGGTCTAAGTCTGAGATTTTTGACCTTTTTTTTTTTTCCATTGACCCCATTGACGGTATCTGGTGAAGTCTATCAATTTACTTTCAGAATAATGTTTTTAAATGCATAAAATCCATAGGATTCCAAAGGAAAACAATTATATTGAAATACAATTATCCATTTTTTTAAGGAAACAATGGAGTTAAGTGACTTGCCCAGGGTCACACGGTTAGTAAGTATGTGAGGCTGGATTTCGATACCAATATATTTTTAAAACCAAGTTCATAGACCTCAGATTAAAAATCTGTTTAAGTCCAGAAGTTTAAAAGTTGAAGAGACAGTGTTAATCTTCATTGGTGGAACACTTCCTTACAGTGATAAAATCATAATAGTGAAAAATATTGTAAAGTAAAATAACATTGCAAAAACATAGTAATAGCTGATTCATACAGCACTTTTGGGTTTGCAAAGTGCTTTATGAATATTATTTCATTTTATCATTGCAAGAACCTAAGAGACAGGTGCTATTATCATACCCATTTTACAGGTGAGGAAACTGAGGCAGACGGTAATTAAGTGATTTGTCCAGGTTCATACAGCTAGCATCTAAGACAGAATTTGAACTCTGTTCTTCCTGACTTCAGGTCTAGCACTCTCTCTGCTCTGTCACTAGCTGCCTATATTTAAAACATCCTCATCATCATACCTGACACTGACATAGCTTTTAGCTCTACATACATGATCTCATTGGGGCCTCACAACAATTTGATGAACCAGGCCCTACAAGTAGGATTATTCCCATCTTACAGATGAAGGTCAGGGAGGTTAATTGACTTGCCCTGGAGCACATGGCTAATGACAGGGGTAGAGCTGAGCTCAGGTCTCCCCAGGCTCTGGTTCCAGTGCCTTTCCTTTATTACCTATATATTTTTTATTTTGCCCCTTCATAAATGTGGCCTGCTGTTATATAAGGCCAGAAGCAACACCTTTCTTGTCCATTTCACAGAAGGGAAAATAAAGGCCAAAGGAATCGCCAAAGTTTGTGTTCCAGGAATGTAAATGGCTGTTGGTGCAAAGAGGTGACAAATTCTGAGATTTCAAGGAACATGACACATTCCTATTCCCTCTCTCCCCGCTTATTGCCTCTTTCTATTCCTCTTCTTGCCAATAGAATGCAGTTTCATTGCTTCTGTAGGTATTAATAGTAATGGCCTGAGTGTCTGCTGTGTTTTGTCTTTGATTAGGGGATGGTATCCTATGACAGGGCCACAGGAAAGCTCCAGACTGTTCTGAAAGAGTGGAACTTCTGGGATTATGGAATAGCAGGTACTTTCTAGGGAATCACACAATTCAATCATGCATTCATCCAACAAGCATTTATTAAATACCTATTACATGTTAGGCACTGAAGATACAAATACAAAAAAGAAATTGATCCCACCCTCAAGGAGCTTATATTCTAACATGAAAAATGTGTATTGCATGAAAAGGTTCAATAAAATTTGAAATGTGTTAGAGCCAGATTGCAAAAGTTTTTAAATGCTGAACAAAAGAGCTTATATTTTACTATAGACTATGTAAGGAGGCACTGAATCTCTGAGTCAGAATCTCTGAGTCAGAAGTGAGCTTTCTAGTGCAACCCACATCTGAACAGGAATTTCTTCTTCTATAATTTACCCTGCAAGTTGGCAGACTTCAAACCTCAGCTTCAGAGTAGAGGGAAGCTATCATCTTGTAAGGCAGCCATCTCATTTTCAGAAAGCTATCCTTCCATACTTCAATAGTCCTGTGGCTATTAATATACATTAATGTATATAATCCCTCCAATGGTGCACATCCCAACCCATTCATGACTTTCATTCTTTGGAACTTTTGTCCATGTCCACCCACAAATTTTCTGCAGAAGGTGCATCTAGTTTTTATAGGTTCATAAGTTTATGGACTTAGAGCTGAAGGCTATAAGAAGTCATTTTGTCTATCTAAAGCCACTCTTCATGTTACAGATGAAGAAAATAAAGAAAAAAGAACGGAAGTGATTTGTCCAAAGTCACAAAGATATCAGGTGGCAAAGCTGATACTCGAACCCAGGCCATCTGATTCTAAATCCAAGACTCCATTGCACCAACATTCTGAGAACTCTTCCTCTGGCTCTTGATGTTATGTTGATGACAATGGAACATACGAGTTATTTGTCGGTCATCTCTTACTCTCACTACATGATCAGCTCACCTCCTTGTACAATCATACAGCCCTCCAATGCTGTCCTTTATGCTTCTTCTCTTTACAAGTCTTCATTGCTGATATATCACAGTCTGCTGATGCTTTCCTTGGGCCTCTCCACAATCGTTTGGATCAGCTACAACTTCAAGTTTTCAGAGACTGGTATTCACAACTCATAAACATATGGCATCACTAGAAGACATTGAGGTGGAAAAGATAGACATTTGTTTCAGGGAGAAGTTTGGAGATAGTAAAAAAAACAAAAAACCATTCTACAATTTCCCAAAGTCTTCCTCTCATCCTCCTTTTTGATTCTTGATATTCTTTATCCATAGTGCCTGCCAAAGATATATGAACTGGTGGGCCACCAGACTGTTCATTTAAAAATTAGGCCTTTGTAATGTTAATGGGATATAAGATCTTCCCCAACCATTAATAGACCTCAGGAGACCAACAAGAGAAGCTTGATTAGGGGAGGCTCGTTTTTCAGGAAGGCCCACACCCTTTGTTACTTTGTAATTAGGCAGTGGGTTACAAGGGTTCTGACCCTGAAGAAGTACACACACACACACACACACACACACACACACACACACACACTCCTCTGAGGTTAACATTTTGCTTTGGGACTTACTCATTGGAAGAGTGTTCTTGTGATTTGACCAGATGAGACTCCTGGGTAGCTGTTAAGTAACACCCCCCTGCCCCAGGTTTTGAAAAACCCAGCTGTTGGTGCTTCTCTCTCTGGTAACTATGTATGTATTGCCTTGGTCAGACAGTTGGATCTGTCTGTTGATCTGTGCTAATTTCTCAGACAGTTAGAAGTTGGTCTTTATTTCTCTGCTTGTATTTTCTTTGTTTGGATTTTCTCTGAAGTTCAGGGTGTTGATTTTTCCCCTGAACTAATAAATGTAATTAAAAAGATTGTTGACCCCTTGAACAGATATCTTCCTAGTAAAGCAGATCTAAGAACCTGCGCTAGCAGCCATCCTGGGTATGCCAGTGTGGTTGCTGCTACAACATTCTTTATCCATTTATTTTTTCCTGTGTGAATAGTTAGGCCAGTCATTATGACTATCATTTAAGAGGTCTTGTAATAAATACCCAGGGCTTGATGCAATAGCAAAATCATCTGCAAATCAGGAGCATATAGAATCTCTCATCATCTCTAGGGAATCCTTTTTCTATTTGGAGTTTTCACTTGGCATCTTCCATGATAATGGCCAACATTTTTTGGTGAGTATACATCTCCCTGTTTTATACTTTTCTTGATATTCATGATCAGAGAGTTACCAAAGTTACATCTGTTGTTACATCTGTAAGGGAAGAGTGAGAAGTTAGACGAGTGTACATCTTCTCCTGTAAATATGGGTTCTTGTTGTTGTTTGGTTGTTTCAATCATGTCTGACTTTTCATGATCCAATTTGGGGTTTTCTTGGCAGATGCTGGAGTGGTTTGCCATTTCCTTCTCCAGTTCATTTTACAGATGAGGAAACTGAGGTAAGCAGGGTTTTAGGGACTTGCCCATCACTTGGAAGTGTCTAAGGCTGGATTTGAACTCAGGTCTTCCTGACTCTATGCCACTGCATCACCTAATTGCCCAAAGTGTGACTATATGAATATAACTCTTTGCCTATAGATTATGGGCTTGGCCATTGGCACTTAGTTGAGAGGGCAAAGACAACTCCTGATTGGTTTCCAGTGACAGGAGTCCATACTGGCTATTTGGAAATCTAGGGAGAGTGGACTTTTGTCTAAAGGAGTCCTGCCTCTGAGCTGGCTACAAAAGTGAGTCAATGAAGATGCTCAACCTTTTTTCTGATTTTTTTTTCTTTTTCACTTTTTTTCCATTTAGACCACATTGGTTCTCAACCTTCCTAATGCCACAACCCTTTAATACAGGTCCTCATGTTGTGGTGACCCCCAATCATAAAATTATTTTCACTACTACTTCATAACTGTAATTCTGCTACTGTTATGAATCGTAATGTAAATATCTGATATGCAGGATGTATTTTCATTGTTACAAATTGAACATAACCCACAGGTTGAGAACCACTGATTTAGAGGATAGACTGGAGCAGAGTAGAGATGTGGTCTAGAAGTGGGCAGATATGAAAGCCTGAGCTTTCTTGCTGTTTTCTCCCTCCAGGAGCCACTAACAGTGGACATGAGGTAAAAGTACAGGAGAATGACATGTTTGCCTATAGAGACCAGAGGCCTGGCAGGGGATTTTCCAGCCCAAGAGATGGTAGCTGTTGGGGTCCTTGCAGAAATACAAGAAAGAATCAGACGTGTTTGACCACTAAGCCCAAGGTTTGTGAACGATGTCCCTAAGCCCCAGCCTCCTATAATGGAGGGAGAATTGTGCTTTTCTAGGTCATGCAATTTTAGAATCTAGCCTTCTAAAGGAAGAGAGGATCTTGTGCAGCACCAGTATGGGATTTGCTAGAGTGTAACCTTAACCTCTAGAGTTTGGGCATCAGATCTTCTAGAAAAAAGAGGGAATTTCCCTGAGCAGCAAGCCTCTTGGAAAAATGAGAGGCATGGCTTGTCTAGCCCCTGCAGCTGAAGGAGCAGAAGGCATTAAAGCCCCAAAGGGAATTGGGGGGAAAGACTCATACAATACAGTTTTTGAAACAGTTTTTAATTTTTTTCAATTATATGTAAAAACAATTTTTAACATTCATTTTTAAAATTGAGTTTCAAATTCTCTCCCTTCCTCCCCACCCCCACTCCTCCCCTCCTTCCTCCTTGAGAAGGCAAGCAATTTGATATAGATTAAATACATGTGCAGCCATGCAGAACATATTTCCATATTAGCCATGTTGTGAAGAAAGATAGACAAAAAAAAACCAAGAAAAACAAAGTAAAAAAAAAAAATGCTTCCATCTGCATTCAGCCTTCATCAGTTTTTTTCTCTGGAGGAACACGGCGTATTTCATCAAAAGTCCTTCAGAATTCAGACAATACAGTTCTAATGAGAAGGACGTTGCCGGTCTAGCCACTCCAAAGGTGTTTGCCTTGGGGGAATAGACCAAATCACAGGTGTCCCATTAAGGTATGGAAGGACCTTGTAGACCCTGGGGAAAAATAAGAATTCACCAGAATGTTGGAGTGCTGCCCTGATGGGAACTGAACGGAGTTCCTGCTGAGTTCTTTCTGTATTTTCAGTGTTTGTTTTCATTGTCTGCATTTTCTGTAGGCTAAAACACAAATTATCCTCTATCCATATATATGTTATATCCATATGTTATCTTGAGTATTTATATAATAGCTAAGGACCTGTGCTGCTCACATTTGAGGAAACAGATGCAAGCACATTTGGAGATTTTCCCAGTATAAACTCCAGGAAGGGGCAATGAGCTTAGAAGGAAAATGACCCTTTTGAGGCAATCCCCAAGATAGGATCCTGTCTGTTTGAGACTAAAACTATGGAGCGCAGATTATATGGTCATGCCTCCCTCTCTTGTGCATGAATATGGGGGCGGGTATGTGAAGGTGGTGGGGAGCAGGGCCATTTTCCTGTTTGAACATCTTTTAATTTGGCTCTGAGGACATCGTTGGCAGGAAATGTGGTCTTCTAATGAGGAATGGAAAGCCAGTGTCTCCACCATCACATCTGTCCTAATCCACCTTCTTCCCACCCTCATTCATAGCAATAGACAATGACCATCTGTCATCAAATTTAGCCTGGAGAGCAGGGGAATCCGACCTTATAGGTGGGAGTGCTGCTACTTCTGAACAGGACAGGATCTTGATTCTTCCTCTGGTCACCCAAGATAGAGACATGGATGCCATTTCAAGAGTCCACGGCCACTGCCCCTTTCTTGCCCAAGCCAAAGAGGCTCAGGACTGGACTTTGGAAATGTGTTTACTTTATGGCCCAATATAGCCACAGCTGGGAAGGAAAACAATTCTGAGTATAACCAGGATAGCTGAGTAGCGTGGGTTTCATCTGAGCTCATTGAGAGTTCTAAGCAGTTTCTAGGAACACCAACAAAGCCCTAAAGTCTACATTATGACAGAAATTTTATTTATCCAAATCTATCAATGTGTGCTCATAGCCTCCTCTAGGCCCTCACTGCAGTTCGGTGGCTTATCTACCCTTATTCTGATGTCCCTGCTCTTTGCCAAGGCTGATACTTCTACCTGTGTCTTCTTCATTCTCTTCCAATCAATCGGCCTCAATCAGCACAGATTTTTAAGTGCCTTCAGAATCTTCCTCTTGTGATTATCTCTTCTTTCAGGCATTTCCCATCTCTACCTTTCCGCATTAGGCCCTCTCCTTCACCTACAAACATGCTCAGGTTTCCCCAAGCCTAAGAACAACAAAAACTTCATTTGGCCATCTAGCATATAACAACAGTAATAAAGCCTGATTGTTATAGCCAGCATTTATATAGCTCCTTAAGGTTTGCAAAGAATTTTACAACAACCTTGGTTGGTAAGTCCTATTATTATCTCCTTGTTGCAGATGAAGAGACAGACAGAGGCAAAACTGATGGAATCCTAATAAAGCTGCCCCCAGCCCCAATATTCTGACTTCATTATGGGCCTGGTCCCACTGAACAGCAGGCCCACTGTATTACGTGCCAATATTCTAACTTCTTCATATATGCCTCACTGCTCACTGAACAACAGGTGTGTCCCTGAACTCTTAGTTCCCACAGAAACAGCAGGTGTGTTCATGTGATGGGAGCCAGGCTACTGCCTCTACCTGGTCACCGCCCCCAGACCCATTCCCATAGAAACAGGTGTGTTCTTGAATTCAGTAACAATCACATCATCCATCTAGCTCAAGACAGGACCACAATACCTATCTGTCTTGACCAGACACGACCACGATAGCGAGCCAACTAACTGGAGGACAACATGACCAGAATGTTTAACCACTGAACCATAGAAGGGACCCGCTCCTCCATTACCTAACCCCTTAACAAACCCCTCCTGCCTTTGTAATATTCATGATTTCTGTTATGCAATTGCATCTTTACCCTATAAAAATCCATCTTGCTTTCTCTAAAGTTCCTGGTTTCTCTTGGAACTTAACCCACTTTATGAGAGACATCAATCTCGATAAATGCCTATACTTGGATTAGAGGTGGTCTAACTCTAAATTCTTTCAGACGGTTCCACCACAATACATCATGAAACCCCAACAGTTTCTGGGTGGACAGAGCCCCCACTGCAACAGTTTTTGGTGTCTCTGAGTCTAAACCAAAATAAAATGACTTGCCCAGGGTCATATAACAATTAAGTGCATGACTGGGGTAGGGAGATCCATCTTGCCCTACCAGAAAGTCAGAGTGATGATGGGGGAGGATATAGGAGAGAGCAGATTGGGAGAGGGGAGAGTGGGATCGCTGTTTTGAGATGGTGGGTCGGGGAAAGATGGGGAGAAAATTTGTAACTCAAAATGTCATGGAAATGAATGATGTAAACTAAAAATAAACAAAAGTTAATTTAAAATTTAAAAAAATTAAAAAAAACCAATTAAGTGCATGAGGCTGGATTTGAACTCAGGTCTTCCTGACTCCAGTCCAGCTACACTATCTAGTTGCCATGCAGTTATCATCTCATCTGTCTTTCATCCTTCAGAATCAAATTGCTTTAAAAAAAAAAAGTCTGCATCTGATTCAGCTCTACTCAGTTTAACATTTATTAACCACAGATCATGTGCAAAGCACTGTGCTGAAGATACAAAGGCAAAAATACGCAACCCAAACAAACCTGACAACAACCCAGCTATAGACCAGTCCTTGTTAAGAAGGATATCTTGAGGGATACAAGACATGTAAATCAGTGTGATACACCATAACTGGATGAGGAAGAGACTACCAGCAAATATAGAAATCAGCTTGCAAACCTGGGTGACCTGGGAAAAAGGCAGTCCAACAGAAATGGGAAATTTAAAAGTAACAGGGGACTTGCAGGGGAGGGAGGCGGTGGCAGTGGCAGGGCAGGGGGAAGGAGAAGATTGTGAGTTCCATTTTGGATACTTTGAATTTGAAATGCTAGCAGGAAGGTGGTGTACGAATAGAGAGCCAGCCCTGGAATCAGGAGGACCTGAGTTCAAATCCAGCCTCAGACACTTAACACTTACTAGCTGTGTGACCTTGGGCAAGTCACTTAACCCCAATTGCCTTGCCTTCCCCCCTCAAAAAAGCCAAAAAAGAAAAATATTACTGATACACTTGGAGAAAGCAGATTCAGTAGAGCTATAGGTTTAGAAACTAGATTGTAAAGGATTGAGGAAATGAGTGGGTGGTGAGGCAGAGGAGGAAATGAGAATCAGCTATATTTTTTACTTCCCCAGCACCCACTTTTACACTCCCTTCCGGCCCAGCCCTGAACCTTTGCTCCTTTGCCCACATCGTTTCCTATTCCTATGTCCTTGGAGAGGGTTTAGATCAGATCTGTTTGACTCCAGAGGGTAGAACTTGAGGTAAGGGGTGGTCTTGTGGAAAAAGGGCAAATTTAGGCTTGAAAACTTCTTAACAATTAGAGCTATTCAAATGTGTAATGGGCTGCCTCTAGAGTCAGTGGGTGGGTTTCTACTCTTTGGAAGTCTTTGAGTAAAGTTCGGATAACCACTTGTTGGATCTGTTGTAGAGGGAAATCTTTTTTCAGGAATGCGTTGGATGATGAGGTCCCTTCCAACTCTGAAATTCTGTGATTCTGACTTTTCAAAATAATTAAATTTTCAATTAACAAAAAAAAAATTCCTTCCTTTCCCCTCCCTCACATACACTGAGAAAAAAAAAATAAAAGAAAAAGCTTTGTAGAAAACATAGTCAATTAGCTATTCTGATCAATGCAATGATCCAAGACAATTCCAAACCATTTAAGATGAAAAATGTTATCCACCTCCAGAGAAAGAACTGGTGGAGTCTGAGTGCAGATTGAAACATAATTTTTTCACTTTCTTTATTTTTCTGGATTTTATTTTGTGAAATGAATAATATGGAAATATATTTTTTATGATTTCACACATATAATTGATATCACATTTCTTGCCTTCTCAATGGGGAGGAAAGGGGCTAGACAGGGAGAGAGAGAATTCAGAACTCCAAAAAACCCTTTTAAATGAATGTTAAAAATAAATAAATAATTTTTAAAAAGAAAATATAGTTAAGCAACACAAATTCCCACATTGGCTACATCCAAAAATGTTGGTCTTATTCTGCGTATTTAGTCCGTCACCTCTGCGTCAGGAGGTGGGTAGCATTCTTTCTCATTGATCCTTTGGAATCATGGTTAGCAAGTCTTTCAAAGTTGTTTGGATTTGTTTTGTTCTGTTTTTTACAGCGTTGTTGTTATTGTACAAATTGTTCTGGAACGGCTCACTTTTCCGTAATTCTCGCTCCACGTCTCTTTAGGGAGGGTCGGACTCTTCCCTGAGGAGACTGAGTTATGAGTTTAGGAGCCTTGGGGATAACCCAAGACTTTTATACTTTTTTAGGTGACAAGGGAATGGTAATGTACTGCCCTGGGAAATTCTGCTTGACATTCTGGAGATTTTCTCAGCCTGTTTTGTCGATCCCATTCAGCTGTGTTTTCAGAGGAAATTGTATCCAAGTTATTATCGTGATAAAGGATTTGACTTCAATTTAAATCGGACTAATTTCAACCAATTAGCCAATAAATATTCACTGAGAAATTTCTATATGAGGAGGAAGAAGAAAAGTAGGAGAATATGACAACAGCTGCTGCCCTCATGAGCTTGCAGTCTAATCAGATGATCAAATATGAAGATACACAAATGACAGAAAATAATCACATTAAATTGTATGGCCCTGACTATTCATGCAATAAAAATTTAGAGAAGGAAAAAATTGTCAGAGGAGGCTGAATAGTATTTGAGCTCGGCCTTCAAGAATGAAAAGGATTCAGAGAGGTGAAGGGGAAAGACCTATATGACTAGAGCAAAAAGAAGTGTAATGAAACAAACCTTCACTTTTCAGTAGAAGTTACCCATTATTCCTTTGGGTTAAAGTAATGTGATAACACAAAAAATTGTAAAATACGTCAGATAGCTACTTCCTAGGAAGGAAATGACTCCCCAGATTGTGAATGTCAATTTGCTAGCCAGTTACTACCCCTTTCCCCTTCAAAACTTTTTTTTTAAAAAGGAGGAGAGTGTTCATTAGATCTAGGATTCTAGAATATTGTTTTATTCTGGCTCTGTTAATGAGTGGAAATCCAGAACCTCCTGGAAGTGGGAGTGAGGTTCAGTAAGAGATTTGATAAAGAAGAGGGGTAGAATAGAAATGATTTAGGGCAGTGGTTCTCAACCTTCCTAACGCTGCAACCCTTTAATACTCGTATGTGGGTGTATCTGGGCATATCTTCATGTGGGTGGACCTGCCTGGAGACTGATAGAGGAGAGGTGTCTCAGTTCCTAAGACCATTGGAAATATGTGTTTTCCGATGGTCTTAGGTGAGTGACCCCTGTGAAGGGATTGTCTGACCCCCAAAGGGGTTGCGACCCACAGGTTGAGAACCACTGATTTTGGGTACTGGAATGGAGTAACCACCAATGGGTTTTTCGCATGCTGAGGCCTAGCTAGATGCTAGATTTGGAAGTTGTCTATGGTTAAATTATGGCTGTCTTAGCATAAAATTGCTTTGCTTAAAAATTTTGTGTTGTTGCAAAATATTTTTTGTATCATTTCAAACAAGGTAACGTACATAAAACATTTTGTAAACCTTAAGTGCTATATAAATTCTAGCTATTATTATTATTATTATAATTCTCTTAGTTGCCGGCAAAGTCTTTTATGAAAAACTCTACTCTTGGCTCAGGTGAACTAAAAAAAAAAAGGGTTTTGCCCAGGCCTAAGCCAGGATATCTAAGCCAGTTCTAGTACCCCAGAGACTAGACAAGGCCTGGTGGAAATAAAATAGGAGACCTTTCCAGTTTGGGGTTAAAAGCCATACCCTGAGTGAAGGTGATATGGAGTTTGGCTTTGAGTGGTGTTGTACTTCATCCTAGTGATATTTCTTTACAGGTTCCTATTCAGGAATAGAGAGAAATAATATTGGATTTGACTGGGTTAGAGACAAGTTAGGGAGCATATAAAGAATTATGTGTAAGAGTTCAGACTTAATATCATAGATAAAAGGGAGTCAGTTGCAGATTCTTGAGTATCATGATAGTATAGGTATTTTAGGAAGATTAGTCTGGAAGTGGTATACAAAATGGATTCAAGGTCAGGAGAATATTATAGGTACCCACTCCAACTTAGGAGTACTTGCTACATACTTAGACCATGGGCCACACCCATATCTCTAAGGCATGACCTTTCAGGTCAGTAGGGCAATGCTTTTACAATGGCCGTAGCTGTGGTTTAACAGTCAGAGAGCGGATCTGTCTTTGCAGCTTTATTGCTGACTCGTTATATGAACCCAGGTGAGTCACTTCCCTCCATGGAATCATTTTGCTTTCTGTGAAATGGAAGAGGAAGTCTTTGCCACCTGCCTGAAAGGAAGAGAAAAGGGTCTAGAACAGTGGTTATCAACCTTCCTAATGCTGCAACCCTTTAATACAGTTCCTCATGTTGTGGTGACCCCCAACCATAAAATTATTTTTGTTGCTACTTCATAACTGTAATTTTGCTACCGTTACAAATCTATCTGATATGCAGGATGTATTTTCATTGTTACAAATTGAACATAACCCACAGGTTGAGAACCGCTGGTCTAGAAGATGGAGCAATGAGAAGCATTTCAGCAAGAAATCCTCCTGGGTAATGAGGTATTCATTATGTCTGAATTGGGTTGAGGGGATACCCAAGGTATGAGAATGTAAGACCTAGCTCTGACTGTCCTCCTCCTGACATCAGAAATTTTAAGAACAAGACGTAAGTTTGTATAAAGTAAGTATAAACAAATGAAAAGCTATTGCCTCAGAGAGCCACTTTTCTGGGAAAATAGACAAGGAATCTTGACCAAAATTCCAGGTCTCCAAGTTTCCCTAAAGGAGTCATAAGGACCCTGTACTACAGAAGGTTGAGTCATTACAGTCAGGATCTGTCCTGGCAGTTCCCATCCCTGGCCAATTTACTTCTTGTCCCTGCCTGGGAGTTATAGAAAAACAGAAGAAATGTCTCTGGCTCAAACTGTCAAACCATAAGTTTGGCAAAGGAAATAGGTTGGGGGGCGGGGCCAGTATGGATCTAGCTAAAGATGTCTCCCTAGCCTAGTTCAGGATCATGGCTTGAAAGTGATCTCAGTCAAAGCCTGGAAGTCTTGGTTGCTGAGTCTGGATGGAGGGAGAAGTCCACCCATGGCACCATTATTACAATTCTGAGTCAGTCCAAGGTTCAGGCCAGTAGAGTATCCCCCTGTAGGGTCAGTATGCAACTGTAAAAGCAAGAGTGCATGCATCACTAGTCTGGGAGTGTAAGTGGGGAAAAAGGATTCAGGATGCTGAGTAATCAGCCTTGAGAAATCAGACTGCTCTCTTCCATGTATCTCTCCTGCTTGTGGGTTGGCATAAGCAGAAAGCAGAGTGCCTGGGAGTTTTTTTACACATGAAACTGCATCTCCCATCTCCATGCCTTTGTGTTGGCTGAGCCCCACACCTGGAATACACTACCTCCTCACCTTTACCTCCTTTAAGATACAGCTCAATAGAACCAGGAGAACATTGTGCACAGTAACAGCCACATTGTGCGGTGATCAACTTTGATAAACTTAGTTCTTCTCAGCAATAAAATGATTTAAAACAATTTCAAAGGACTCATGATTGAAAATGCTATCCACATCCAGAGAAACAACTATGGAGTCTGAATGCATAGCAAAGCAGTTTTCTCTTTCTCATGTTTTTACCCTTTTGTTCTCATTCTTCTTTTACAACATGACTAAAGTGGAAATATGTTTAATATGATTGTACATGTAGCTTGATTGCTTGTATCAGATTGCTTGATGTTTTCGGGGTGGAGAGAGGGGGGAAGGGGAGGAGAGGGAGGGAGAAAAAAATTTGGAATGAAAATCTTATAAAAGCGAAAGTTGAAAACTAAAAAACAAATAATGGGGGGGGGGGGAAGATACAGTTCAAACTCTACCTTCAACTTGAAGCCTTACCTGCTTACCTCAGCTCCTAACAACATCTCTCTCAAACTTTCTTATATTTAGCTTTTCTATTTCTCTCTTTCTTTTCTGCATATATATATATATATACACACACATATGTATATGTATACATATATGTCTTAATTCTCTCCCCCATTAAGATTATAAGCTCTTTGCAAATATTGTATTTGTATCCCAAGTACCTAGAACAGTATAGACACTTAATAAATATTTGATTGATAAGCAGAAATTACAGAGGTGGGAGCTTTCCAGATTAAAGCTGGTTGCCTGGTAAAAAACCTATAGCAGATCTGAGAATAGTACTGTGCTAACCCCTCATTACTTATACCATGGACAAATGGAAATACCAAGTCTAATGCTTATAGGGTAATGGATCTTGGCCTGGGACTCATGAACTTTCAAGAAAATTTTATAATTGCATTTCAGTATAATTATTTCCTTTGTAACCTTATGTATTCTATTTAATGCATTTAAAAACATTATTCCAAGAAGAGATTCATAGGCTTCACAGACTGACTGCCAGAGGGCACCATGACACACAAAAAAAGAGAACCTTTGTTTCACTAGCCAACAATCTGGAAGAAATTAGGATCAAACCAACATCTCACACCAAATACTAAATCAAGCTTCAAACGGATATGTAACCTAGATATAAAGGTTGCATCAAAAACAAATGAGAGAAATTAAGAGAGAAATACACATGACAGCAACTCTGAGGTTCCTTATCACCAGATTGGCAAAGCTGACAAAAAAGGAAAATGACAAATATTGGATTTAACTGATCAGTGCAATGATCAGCCCCAATTCCAAAGGACTAATAATGAAAGATGCTCCTCATCTGCTACTGGAGAGGACATAGACTAAAATGCACAATGAGACACACATTTTTGGACTTAGTCAACGCAGGAATTTGCTTTGCTTGACTATGAATATTTTGCTTTTTCCCCAGTGGGGGAGGAAGGATGTAGGTGGGGGAAGGTGGGAAAGAAAAAAGTAAATGCTTTATAATTGGAAAAAAAGTTTAATTAAAAAATAACCCCTGTTATAGAGGTAAGAAATATAGTTTGATGAGATCCTTCTGTTTGTTTGATATTGTTGTTGGATTGGTTTGTTTGGTTTTTTTTTTAGGAATTTTAGACTTCTGGAGAAGTTGAGAGGTAATGTTGTATAGTAGAGACAAGGCTAGGCTTGGAATTGGGAGAGACCTGGGTTTGATTCCCACCTCTAACCTTTAGTAGTTGTACGACCATGGGAAAGTCATTTAAACTAAGCCTCAGTCTCCTCCTTCACAAATTTGGAATAATCATATCTTATACAGAGGATCAGAATGAGATAGGAACTCTGCTAGACAATGAGAACAATACCTGTAGGCATAGACTGTGAGGCAAGAAACAGAGACAACTGAAAATATCTAGAGAAATGAACAGAAATAGAAATGGGACCAAGATGGAGATGGTATTGGAGACAAAGCCAGAACTGGAAATAAAGAAAAGGGTAGGTGGGTTAATGAGGATGAGGATGAGGATGTGGATGATGATGACGATTGATTGATTGACATTTTATATAGTGATTTAAAGTTTGCAAAGTATTTTCCATGGATGCTCTCCTTTGAACTTCACAACACACCTATGAAGCAGGTACTATAGGTATTTTTACCCACGTCTTGCGGGTAGGGGAAAATGAGGCTGAAAGAGGGTAATTGATTTGTCCATAGACGCACAGATAGTGGGTATCAGAGGTGAGATTTGAACTCTGGGTTTTCCTGATTCCAAATTCAGCACTTTCTCCACTGTGCCACATTAATTCAGAAATTAGGAAGAGGGGACGGAGCCAAGATGGCGGCATAGAAGCAGCAAGAAATCGCAGCTCCAACACAGCCACATCAAATACCCAAAAAATATGACTCTAAACAAATTCTAGGGCTCTAAAACGCACACAGATATATTTCCTGCTGAAGGCAGCTCGGCTCAAAGTGACCATTTCAACTCTGAGAGCAGAAACCAGCCCAGCCTGAAACGGCAGTTTTGTCCCAGGGGCGCTGGTCGAGAGGAGCCCCGCCTGGGCTGGAACTTCAGGATAGTGGATCTGTGGCAGCTGTGGCAGTATCCAGAATTATCAAGCCATAAGAAAAAAGGACTAAGGTTAGTGGAACTTGGATAAATACCAGGGAAGAAAAGCGGGTCCTGCCAAGCCACTTCCAGGGCAAAGAAGCGGGAAGCAGAGGTTCTGCACTCGCCTCCACATTGCCCCTTCAGAGCTCCCAGCCTACAGACAGCAGGTGAGCCAAGCAGTCATTCAGAGGCCAAGTGCTCTCCACTGAGTAGCCTGGATCCAGATCGTGGTCTTGGGTGGTGGCCCTGGGGTACCTTTTCAGTGAGCCGGAGCTGGGGAGGGACCTAGCAGCCTCCTAAAAGCCCTGGCAGCTGGGAAAACCCCAGTGATTTGGGACAGAGCTATTCCCTCTGGAAGCAGAGTTCCACACAACTAAAAAAAAAAACAAACCATTGAATGGCAACCATGAATAAGCACAGGAAGCAAAGTAAGAACAGCAACCAAACCCTAGATTCCTTCTTCTGGGAAAAGAAGGAACAAAGCAGGGAAAGGGAGGAAGACAACACTGTCAGAATTCCCACACCAAAAGCTTCCAAGAAATATGAAGATTGCCAAAAAGCTAGAGATCAGCTGAAGAAAGATTTTGAAAACCAAATGAGAGAAGTGGAAGAAAAATTGGGAAGAGAAATAAGAATGATGCAAGAAAATCATGAAAAGAGAGTCAACAACCTGACTGAAGAAATTAACACCTTAAAAAATAGATTAACTCAAATGACAAAAG
>CM053582.1:535473871-535494544 GCA_028627135.1 Pseudochirops cupreus
CATCCAACTGGAACTTAAGATTCACAGGCACTGTGGAAGGGAGATCCATCCTGCCCTACTGGAAAGTTAGAGGAGTGATGGGCGAGGACATAGGAGAGATTAGATTGGGGGAGGGGTTATACAAGGGGTTGGCTGTTTTGAGGGGGGGGAAGGGAAAAGATGGGGAGAAAATTTGTAACTCAAAATCTCGTAGAAATGAATGATGTAAAGTAAAATAAATAAAATGAAATATATATTTAAAAAAAAAAAGAAATTAGCAAGAGAGTCCAAGAACTAGACAGCTGTTATTGAGATGAAAACAAATTTGTTCACAAAGACAGAAGTTGAGATGGAAACAGAAATGAGTGGAGAGACCTGGGCATGTATTAGGCAGGCCTGGAATGTGTTGACCTCAATCTCATGAAGCAAGAACCCCTATCCTGTGCCTGAGAACCAAGTGTTTCTGTGTTTTTGCCTCCAGTCCTAAGGTGGGAATGCTCCCCGGAGGTTGATTCTCTGGAAGGGTAACAGGCAGCTGCTTTCTGGTATTTTCTGTCTCATTGCGGAGCTGACAGACACCGCAATGAGTCAATCCCACCAAGCCCTGACTCACATTTAACCTACTTTTGCTGCTCCTTTTGGGGGGGGGCATGGGGGTGAAGCAGAGATACTTTCCTAAGGATAAAAGTGTAGAATAAAGCTCAATCTCGAGACCCTATTTCCAAAGTATTTTCTCTTGCCTCTTCCCATTTTGCTCATATCAGTATGGTGTCATTGGGTACTAAGGATAGCTAGCTACAAAAGGATGCAAGAACCAGGCCATACAAGCCACCATGATAAGCACCTGAAATAGTCTATAGCTCCCAGCCTGTAGTGTACTGGGCATCTGCTCCTCAATCCCATACATCTGCATTAAGACAGAGTCTGTTCAGGGCTAGAAGTACAGTAGTGATCTGGGTTAAGACCCATATGGTCTGGGTTAGTGTTGGACCCAAGACTGGCATTGGGATCAAAATTGTGGATGGGGCTGGAGTTGGGATCAAGGTCAAGATGTCAAGGCAACAGTCCAAACTAGGGCAGCAAGTGGGATCAGAAACAGGATCCAGGCAGAGATTGGGGTTTTTAGGGCAGGGAAGGAATGAGAGCCAGGAGGCGTGCACAATGTCTAGACCTGGAGGGGATGCTTCAGTGCTGTGGTGACTCAGAGATGGTTGCTCTGCCATGGCTGGGCATGTGATCCAGGAATTTTGGAAGGGGAGAATTAGAGCATGTGGCTTCTCAAGCCTTGGTGTTAGTGAAGGCTCAAACTAAAGTATGATCCCTTCACTGTCCAAGGCCACCAGGGTGATATATCCAGGCCAAGGAGAAGGTGGTTCTACAATTTCCTATCTTCCAATAGCCTGGCAGGTCCTGGTATCAGAGGATTTAGAGCTGGGGCCAGCTTTGGTGTTGCTGCTCTTTAGATGTGTCCTTTTCTTTGTGACACCATGAACCTTTGCACACCAATGCTGTCCAAAGATACTGGAGTACTTTGCCATTTCCTTCTCCAGTGAATTATGGCAAACACCAGCATCACACAGCTAGTAACTGTTTGATGTCGAATTCGAACTCAGGTCTTCCTGACTCCAAGCCAGGTGCTCTGTCTACTGTACCGCATCCTGGGAGCCACCTTACAAGATAATCTAATTGAACTCTTTCATTTACAGGTGAGAGAAACTAAGATTGACTTTGGTCATCCTGATTGCAGTATAAACCTAGGTCTTCTGATCCCAAATTCAATGCTCTTTCCTCTCAACAACACTAACTGAATCAGGAGAGAGTCAGAGGAAAGTCAGACTATCCTCAGGCTTATGGTCTCCACTCTGAATTACACTAGTGTCCCCTGAGGGCATCCCCTCTGTCAGCAGCCTGAGTCCCACTTACACTACATACAGCGAATGCTGAATGCTGGTAGGGTAGTGTGCAGAGGATGACGCCACCTAGGGAGCTCACTTGACTCCAGCTGTCATAGCTCCAGACCACTTAGGAAAACAGTCATAGACAACAACAGACATGTATTAAGTAACAATCGGGTTGTTTGCATTCTTACTGAGGGTAAGAAGCATTGCCAGAATCTGAACCCAGATCTTCTAACTCTAAATCCAAATCAATTTAGGGAAGTCTACGAAGAGAAAAAGAAGCAACATTGTCATATTATCCATTTTTCTAACTGTAATATGTAACATTAATAAATGCAGTATTATTAATAATATATTTATTAATGTTAATAAATGGATTATGTACAGGGCATTGATTTGGTTCTGGGTGGTAGGAATAAAAAGATGAAAACGGACATGGTTTCTGCCCTCAAGCTTACAATGGACTCAGTCAACAAAATCTATTGAATTCCTGCTATGAGGCACTGTGTTGGATGTGTTGGCCAGTTCAGAGACCTGACAGGTCTGAAGGGGGGCTGACTCTCCTCTGTCTGAATGATAATTAGAATAATAACACCAATAGCTAGACTTTATATAATGCTTTAAGTTTTGCAAAGCACTTTACGAATATCTCTTTTGATCCTTACAATAACCTAAAGAGGTAGATGTTATTATAATACCAGTTAGCAAAGGAAATGGTCTAGATGAGGAATGGGCATTGCTACAAGTGTCTTAAGCAGTTGTGTGGTCACTACAGTCTGGCAAGTTGGCCAGTGGGGGTCAGCAATGGTTAGCAATTGTTAGGGGGTTCCTACTGCTTGCCGCCTTAAAGCCGGAAGCTTAATGAGAAGGCAATGATGCTCAGGTAACAGCCAGCGCTCCTGACTTAGCACCAAGAGGTGAGGTGGGAAAACCAGACTCCTAGACTCAAGTCAAAGAGGCCTCTTGAGCTGGAAATGACTTTAGAAATAATCTAGGGGGCGGTTAGGTGGCACAGTGAATAGAGCACTGGCCCTGGAGTCAGGAGGACCTGAGTTCAAATGTGGCCTCAAGACACTTAACACTTACTAGCCCTGAGCAAGTCACTTAACCCCAATTGCCCTGAATTCCCCCCTCCAAAAAAAGAAAAAAAAAGAATTTAGTCTATCCCCCCTCCTTTTATGGGTTGGGAAATGGGGCCTGAGAGCAGGAATTTGCTTAAGTTCACACAGGTCATAAGAAGAAAAGCCAGATTTTGAACCCAGATCTTCTGATCCCAAATCCAGAGCCGCTTAGGGAAATCAGTGAAAAGCAACAGAGAGGCAGCCTCTTGGTGTAGTGGTGAGAGGGTCAGCCTTGGACTCAGGAAGACCTGAGGTCAAGCCCTACCTTTGAAATATGTTGACTGTGTGACTATGGGAGACTCACTTAACTTCTCAGGAGCCCCCATCAACTTTCTCAGACAATGAGCTACGCAGAAGACCTGCTAGTCTGCATTGGATGGGGAGTTTCTACACTGGGGTTTTCACACACTGATAAAATCATGGTTCTAGACTAAGACAAGAAACTGCAACAAAGGGAGACATAACATACTGGGGCTGCACGTGGGGTGACGAGCTGGAGCCTGTAGGTCAGAGTCTGACAAGTCATTCCCCTATGGCCCACGTGGCTTCTCCATCTTGTAGGGTAACAGAGTTACTGCTGGAAAGGAACTTGGGGGATCGTTTGAATTTTTGTCCCGATAAGAAACCTGAGGCAGTTAGGTCAGCCTTAAGTCACTCAGGTAGTATTTGACTCCAAAACTTTCTGCTTAAACTACACCCAAACAATCTCTTGTGAAGTCACATTAGCAATTTTTCTGCCTGTAATATTAATAAATAATTCTTTCATCCTATCTACAAACTAGGAACATATATAACTTAACTATCTCACCTTGATCATCAGCAATAATATTAGTCATTTCTACACTAGCTGAAACTGATGAAAAACATTTTATCTAATCAAAGAGTATTCATTAATGTGGCTTCATGGATTGACAATTGGGCCTGGAGTCAGGAAGGCCTGCATTCAGATCTGGTCTCAGACACTTACTAGCTTGTGACTCTGGGCAAGTCACTTAACCCCATTTGCCTCAGTTTCCTCATCTATAAAATGAACTGGAGAAAGAAATGGCAAACCACTCCAGTATCTTTGCCAAGAAAACCCCAAATAAGGTCACAAAGAGTTGGACATGACTGAAACGCCTGAGCAACTACGCTCATTAATGGTTAAATGTCACCCATGGAAGGAGGCCTCCAATGACAAGCCTCAGGGATCTGTGCTTGATCCTGAGCACCATTTTTATCAGTGATTTAGATAAAGATAGTTGTCATGCTTATCAAATTGCAGATAACAGAAAGGTGTGAGAGGTAGCCAACACACTAGGTGAGGGAGTCAAGGTACTAAAATATCCTGAAAAACTAGTTTGGTATTTGGGCCAAATCAAACAAGACAAAATGTAATGATAATAAATAGAAAGTTTTACACTAGAATGCTAAAAAAAAAAAATAATACAAGTTGGGAGAAGGGGAACTAGGTAGGAGTTCAGCTGAAAAATATCTGGGAATTTAAATGAACTTGACAGAAATCAAGAGTGTAATATGACAGTCAAGAAACCGAATCCAATCTTTTGTTGTTCAGTAGTTTTTTCAGTCACGTCCTGCTCCTCATGTCCCCATTTGGGGTTTTCTTGACGGATATACTGGTGTACTTTGCTCTTTCCTCCTCCAGTTCATTTTACAGATGAGGAAACTGAGGCAAGGAAGATTAAGTCACACAGCTAGTAAGTGTCTGAGGTCAGATTTGAACTCACAAAGAAGAGTCTTTCTGACTCCAAACCTGGTACTTTATCCACTGCCCAATTTAAAGCTGCATAAAAAAAAACAAACCCAGGAATAAGAAGATCACACAGTTCCACTCCACCTTGGTCAGAGCATATCCAATTTGTTCTGGGTGCCATGTTTCAGGAAGGACTCTGCCAAGCTAGAGAGTGCCCAGAGAAAGTCAACCAGGAGAGTGGAGGGCCTCATGTTTGATCAACCTGAGGACTGGCTGAAGGAAGGAGGGGAAGGAAATAAGCCTTTTTTTAAGCACCTACTATGTGCCAGGCATTGTGCCAAGTGTTTTATAGACACAGTCTTGCTTGATAGTATTTGTGATAATTAAGAGGGCCACAATCGCCATCTTCAAGCATTTGATGGGTTGTCCTACAGAAGAGACAGTGGCCTTGTTTCACTTGGTTCTAGATGGCAGAACAAGAAGCAATAGGTGAAAGTTACAAAGAGGGAAATTTAATTAATTATTTTTATTAATTTTAATTAATTTAAAATTAATTTAATTAGAACTATCTAAAAGTATTCCAGGCCCCACCCCTTCTCAAGGTATTCAAGCAAAGGCTGAATGACATCTTGTCAGTTAAATTGGTATAGGGAATCATTTTCAGGTACAATACGCCTGTCAAGGTCCCTTCCAAACCTGAAATCCTGTGATTCCGTGAAGATGAACTGAATCAGTCTCAGGATTAGTCCTGACTCATCTCAACGCTAATGTAGAGCATGCCTCAGGTCCCTTGGCATATTCTCCCTGGTAGAGTTTGCTAATATTATTGAATTAAATGGTATTGCCACATTTCTATTTTTAGGCATATACATTTTAACTCCACCCTGCCTTATCTCAGCCCCAGGCAACCTGGCCATCATCCTCTCTGCTTCTGGAAGGAGCTGAGGCCTGGAGAATGTGGGCATGAGCTCCCTGTGGTCCTAACATGGGAGGCTGAGACCCTAAGGGACTGTCAGAGGGTTCAGAATGCCCTCTGCTCTCACATTCATCAGCCAGACCAGCTCCTAAGGGAGTTATCCTAAGTACAAAAGCACCAAGTGCTGACAAAGAACAGCTTTCATTCCTTCTTCTGCAGGAAAGGAGGCCAAGCCAGCCCTGGAGTCTTGGAGGCATGTGATTGGCTTGGGTGTCCAGACATGCCCACAGGGCGACAAGAAACAGCAAGCTTGCTAGGCATGTCAAACTGCTGGTCCAGGTTCCAAACCTTCTAACTTCCCTGACCCCCCCAGGCCCAACCCTTGCAAAAAAGGCCAAAAAATCAGGACTCTGGGGTTTTGTTTTCCTTTTTTTTAAGCAAGCATCATCCCCTGCCTGAGCATCATTTCTCCATCTAGATCAGAGGAGCACACTTTAGTACTTTGGGGAGAACAGACAAAATATTTTAAAACGATACATTTTTGTATAAACCACTTTGCCATTCCTGGGAAAAATGCATGTACATCAATGGCCCCAGTCACAATCCCTGTGATATCCTTGACCAGAGCACAGCTCCCTGGCCCACCACTGCCCTGTGTTTGTGTTGTCTTCCCTGTTAGAATGTAAGCCCCTTGAGGGCAGGAGCCGCTTTACTTTAGTATTTTATCCTCAGCACTCAGCAGAGCACCTGGCCGGTAATAAGCGTCTCACAAATGCTTGTTCATTCATTCATCCGTCTTATTCAGATGGTGTACAGCACATGAGACAGAAATGGCAACAGAGGACAGTGACTTTAATTTTCTTTCGTCTTTGCATTTTTAGAGCCTAGCACAGTGCTGCGACCGCAGTAACCCATGCTTAATGTAGTGAATTCATTGAACAGATCAAAGATCTGACCCTTTACCTGAAGCCAGTGAATAGAGTGCTGGGTCTGGAGTCAAAATCAGCCTCTTGACTCTTCCTAGCTGTGTGGCCTCAGGCACGTTTTTGCCTCAGTTTGTCTCCATGTTATCGTCTGTAAAATGGGGATAGTCCTCAGGTTTGTTGTGAGGATCAAACAAGATCCTAATTATAAAGTGTCTAGCACAGTGCCTGGCACATAGTGTAATAGAAATGTTAGCTATAATAATAACCTCTATTGTTTGATCCTCATGGATAGAGTTCTGGATTTGGGGTCTGGTGCCCTGGGTTCAAATTTCAGCTCTGCCAGTGACTGCCTGTGGGACCTCAGACCAAAGATTTTTCATTTATCAAATGAAGGTGCGGCAACTACATGGTCCTCAAGTCCCTCCCATGATGCTATGACTTGTCCCACCCTGGCCTCTGTAGCCTCATGGGAGAGGAGGAGAGCACCTGAGGAAATTCATCTGTTCCACAGTTTCTTGTCAATGATTCTCCTGCTGCTGCTTGATAGAAGGGGGAGCACAGAGCGACGCAGACAAGAATCCTTTGGAGCCTTGTGTTTTCCAACTCCCTGCTCATCTGCAGGAGGTGGGGTGTGGGAGTGGGGGATGAGGAGGCATTTTTCTCCCCTTCACACCTCCCCCTGAGTCACCTATAAGGCAATCGTCCTAGCGTGTTCCAGGCCCCACACCCAGGCAGCCAGGAGAGCCTGGGAAAGTCCCCAGAGGGTGTTGCTCTGTCAGACGCACCAGACCCTCATTAAGGGCCCTTTCCTCCTGTGGACCCCAATTGTGGTTTCGGGAGGGAGAAGCTCAGAGATTATGGACTTGAGATTCTTGCTCCATAATCTGTCACACTGAGCAGCTAAGTCAACTGCCCAAAGGCTCCAGCTCCAACTCCAGCCCTGGGGGATGGCCAAGTGCCTCTCTCCTCACAAGGCTTGGCTGAGTTGGACTCTCGACCCCAGACCCTTGCTGGTTCTTGGTTACATTTTAAAAGCCAGGGAGAGTAGCAGTTCACAGGCAGTAGGCCAGGTCTATCCGCCTAAAGTTGCTCCACCTTCCCCCAGGGATCTGACTCAGATGCTACTGGCAGGAAGGGCTGATACAATAGCCATGGAGACCTTTGCTTAAGTCTAGGAAAAGTGGACAGACAGATGGAGGAAAGCTTTTCCTCTTCCCAGATATTTCCTTCCCTCTTTTGTATCCGAGAGCAAGAACTTGCTGGAGAAAACCCAAGCTAGAAAGAGAGTGAATGGTTTGTAAGTTGCTTTTACCTGAATCCTACCTCCAAGATTTAGCTCTAGCCCTGAAAGTCTCCTTCATGAAGTTTCCATGACCACCTCTGCCCAGCATCCTGGGATCACAGGACTAAATGGTGGCAAAACTGGAAAGTACCTTTCAAGCCCCTCCTTTGGCAAATTTGGTTCAACCAACACATATTAAGCCTACAATATATGTGATGGATCACACAAAGGAAAAGACAACTTAGACCCTGTTCTCAAGGACCTTAAGATTGAACAGAAGATAAAGTCACAAACTCAAATAACTATGGGAGAGAGAGAGAGAGAGAAGAGAGAGAGAGAGAGAAGAGAGAGAGAGAGAGAGAGAGAAAGAGAGAGAGAGAGAGAGAGAGAGAGAGAATGTGGTAAGTACTTTGGAATCCAGGAAAAGAGCCATAAAAAAAATCTTGGGGAAGGGAAAGAAGTCACTGTCAACAGAAGGTGGGAGTATGTCAGGGCAAACTTCAAGGAGGAAGTAGCAGCTGAATTAAGCTTTAAAGGAAGGTTCTCTAATTGTAATAGGGGAGGGAGTTCATTCTAGGCCTAGGGGACAGGGTAAGGGAAATAGGAAACACAGAGGATTACATTCTGACTGGAACCAGATCATTAAGGCCTTCAATAGCACATATATGTAATAAAAATATATATATATATACACACATATACACACATATATACATCTACATATATGCATATACATCATATAAATACATATATAAACAAAATACATAACATGTAATATACATATAGGTGTTTGCAAAGCACTTTATGTATTATCTCATTTGATCCTCAAAACAACTCTATGGGGTAGGTGCTGTATCTGTGTTACCCCATTTTTTACAGATGAGGAAACTGAAGCTGAAATTTAATGACTTGCCCATGATCACACATCTGGTTAAGTATATGAGGCAGAATTCAAACTCAGATCTTCCTGACTTTGTATCTACTACATCACCTAGCTGACCATTTATAAGGACAAACAATTTATACTTTATTTGATAGACAATGGAGAGTCTGTGAAGGCTTCCAAGTAAAGGCTCTCTGTTTAGTGTGGCACATTTAGGGGGTGGTCAAGAGAAGGAACAGAGAAGAGAAATCTAAAAAGGTAGAAAGGAGGTTCACTCATAGACAGCTCCCTAACACCTGGCCTCCAGATTCTACAACAGAAGTACCTGAAATCCTTCACCTGGAGGCAAAGGGGATATACTCTATAGTGATTGAAGGACTGTAGATTTAGATCTGGGAGGTAGGACTCTTCATCCCTACAATCCCCATTTTACAGATGAGGAAATTAAAGCCCAGAGAAGTTAAGGAGTTGGACCAAGGCAACAGTAGGGGTGACTAAGCTAGGATTTGAACCCAAGACCCTTGATTCCAAAGCTAATGTTCTTTCTGCCATATTATAAGGCCACCAGTAACGCAGGGCCATCCTAAATAGGAGGAATGAGTATAGAAAAGGAAGAGAGAGTAGATCAATGTTTTCTTCCCTACCTTGGGTTTTTATTCTATTGCCCCTGGGGAAGCACCATAGCAGCCTCCCAAAAGAGAAGAGTCCTTAAAAGAGACCAAATCCAGATCCTAAAAAGGAACCAGCCGCATTGAGATTGAGAAGCTTTTACACTATCTTTACTATTCCCCTGATAGTCTAAACAGAACTTATTCTAGCCCAGAAAAACCAAAGATCTCAAGAAAGGAAAGCCAGGGACCTCCAGTGGACTGTCTCTGGGTCCCAGGGCTGACCTAAATCATGGATGTGGAAGGTTTAAGGCAGGAACTGACACACGCCAGGATCTCCCATCTTCTTCCCACTTCCTCTCATATATAGGATGTCCCAAAAGTTTTAGCTAAAAACTGTATTAAGACTTTGGGGACTCCATAGCTGCAAAGCTTACTCTCTAAAAACTGGACCTAGGGTGGCCCCTAGTGGCCATATGGTTATCATTACCTCCAAGGGGGTGATCCCAGCTTCTCTCTGTAATTTAATAATCCCTGATATTAATGTACTGATTTAAGGTTTGCAAGATAACCCTTATCTAATCTGAGCTTTGTAAAAACCTTCTAAAGTGGGCACTACTAGTATTGTTCCTATTTTTCAGATGAAGAAACTGAGGCTTAAAGACATTGTTCAAGGGCATGTAGCTAGTTAATATCAGTGATTGGACTTGAACCTAGAAGCTAGATTTGAATTGCCTGATTCCAGGTCCAACATTCTAGCCATCACTACACACCGTCTCAGCCTCAGCCTCATAGAGCCCAACTCTTCACAGCCTATTGAGCCAGGAAGCCTAATTTGAGGCTAGAAACTCAATTGGCTTTTGGGATAAGACAGCCTCCTGGTAACTGGACTAGACCTAGTCAATGAAAGAACATTTCTTGTTTTGTTTTCTGTTTATCTATTTTTAGTTTTCAACATTTGCTTTTATAAGATTTTGAGTTCTAAATTTCTCCCCATCCACCCACTTCCCCTTTGCCAAGATGGCATGCAATCTGATATAGGCTGTACATATATGATCATATTAAACATATTTCCACATTAGTCATGTTGCAAAAGAAGAATCAGAACAAAAGAGAAAAACCATGAGAAAGAAAAAACAACAAAAAGTAGAGAAAATAGTATGTTTCGGTCTGCATTCAGACTGTATAGTTCTTTCTCTGGATGTGGATAGCATTTTCCATCATGAGTCTTTTGGAATTATTTTAGATTATTGGATTGCTCAGAAGGGCTAAATCTAACAAAGCTGGTCATCATACAATGTCGCTGTTACTTTGTACAATGTTCTCCTGGTTCTGCTCACTTCACTCAGCATCAGTTCGTGTAAGTCTTTCCAGGTTTTTCTGAAGTCTGCCTGCTCATCATTTCTTATAGCACAATAGTATTCAGTTGCATTCATATACCACAACTTGCTCAGCCACTCTCCAATTAATGGGCATCCCTTCAATTTCCAAATCAATCAAAGAACATTTTAATGTGTGTAGCATTGTCCTAGGCAGGAGGATTTCTATACAGGAAAAGCATTTCATGGGTCTGCCTTCAAAAAACTTACAACCCAATTGTAAAACAAAACCACCACACGTGAAAAAAATCAGTGAACTAGGTAGTATGTAGTCAAACAGCAAGATAGCGTAGTGGAGAGAGAGAGAACAGGGACTTTGTAATTGGAGAACCTAAGTTTGAATCTAAACTCTGCTAATTGGGTAGGTCACTTAAATTCTCGTTGATAAAATGAATTAAATTATACTAAAGGTCCTCTCTTTCCTTAAAAGTTCAGAGAAGGGAAAGACTAGTAAGAACAAAAATAACCCCTGAATCTCAGAGTTGGAAGGGAACTCAGAGGTCATCTAATCCAAGAATCCTCTCTACAATGTGCCCCACAAGGGGTCAGTCAGACTCTGAAGTGTTACAGGTCTGAGAACTCACCACTCTCTGGAGTAGCTTATTCCACTTTTGGTCTGCTTTAGTTGTTAGGAAGTTTTTCCTTACAATGAGCTTAAATTTACCTCTCTGTAACCTCCCTTCCATATCCCTAGCTCAATTCAATTTAACGTGCATTTACTGAACATTTGCCATGTGCCAATTGCTGGACAAAGGAGGGAAAAAAGAGTTTCTGCCCTCAGGGAGCTTACATTCTACTGGGAAAAAAACATCTGTAGAGGTAAATAAATATAAAATATATACAGAGTAAAAAGAAGAGAAGACTAAGGTGGAACATAATGGCCATGTTCAAGTGTTGGAAGGACTGTCATGTGGAAGAAAGATTAGACTTGTTCTGTTTGGCCCCAGAGGAGAGAACTAAGAGCAATGGATGGTAATTGTAAAGAGGTAAATCTAGGCTTGATGGCAGGAAAAAGTCCTAATAATTTAGGTAGAATGGCTGCCTTGGGAGAGGGTGAGTCCCCCTTAATTTGAGGTCATCAAGTAGAGGCTACATTATCATTTTTCACTATGGTGTAGCAGGAATTCCTTTTTTTGGTATGGGTCAGACTAGACAGCCACCAAGGCACCTTTAAAGTCTGAAATTCTGTGATGTTGCAAATTGCTTAACACGGTATCTGACACATAGTAGACAATTAATAAATGCTTATTTCCTCTCCCTATTCCCTTCAACTGAGACTCATATGAAGTGATCTGAATGCCCTTCTCCACCCTCCTTTGGGGACTCACTACTTTGTCAATGTCCATCCCAAAATGTGGCTCCCTAAACTAAACATGCTACTCCATGTGCTGTCTGATCAGGGCAGAGTACCAGGGCTACTATTGTTTCCCTTGTACCGTTCATGAAGCCTAAGAGCCCATAAGTCACTTGATCTGGATGTTAAAGAATACATAAGATTCGGGTTGATAGAGGAAAGAGGAAAAAACAGTTCAGGTGAACAGAAAGACTTGAGCAAAGACCCAGAATCAGGGCTGGACTTGGCATGCTCATGTTCTCAATAGAATGGAGGGTAGTCAGTCTATCAGCATTTATTAAATGCTAAGCACATTGTGAACCATTGGGAATACAAATAGAAAGACAGTCCCTGCCCTCAAAGAGCTTACATTCTTTTTTTTTTTTTTATTAATCAACAAAATTTATTAGGCCACAAGCAGCTGTGAACAATTCACTGTGTCAGATCCTATAAATACAAATTCGGGAATAATATTTTTTGTTGCTGTTGATCATTCCAGAATGTTAGAAGAGGTATATGAAGTGTTCAGAGAGGACTAATATCTCTTGTATGAGGGCTTGTCAAGCCTTTCTCAGGGTTGCTTGCCCACCTTTGGTGCCCACCTTTCATCTAACTCTTGCCTTTGGCTTTGACAAAGAGCTTACATTCTAATGGAGGAAGACAACACATAAAACAAAGCTGAAAAGCTGGGTGCCTAGCCTGAGGAATGCTAGAAGAAGTCACAGAGGTGGAGGGCAGCCTGGAGAGGAATGAGACATGGAGGGCCCGGAAGTTCTCTTTTAATGGAAGTTCTGGAAGAAGCCATCCAGTCAGAGGGAGAGGCTGCAAGAGCGGAGGGAAGTAACGAAAATATTTAGGGCTTAGTCTGAGAACTCCAAGGAAGACTCAAAAGCACCAAAGCACCTTGCATTTATTTTGTGCACACTTGCAGATGTATATTTTTTTTCTCCTCTGATAAAATATAAACTCCTTGAGAACTGAGTCTCTTTAATTTCTGTCCTTGCATTTCAAGTTTTTGTCATGTAGTAGGTACCTAATAAATGTTTGCAGGTTGATTGATAGAGGATCATCATCGAGAATCCAGCATGGCTATTGATTAGAGAAATGCAAATCAAAGCCACTCTGAGATACCACATCTCACCAGTCAGATTGGCTAACATGAGAAAACAGGAAAATGATAAATGCTGGAGAAGACGTGGGAAAATTGGAACACTGATGCATTGTTGGTGGAGTTGTGAACTGATCCAGACATTCTAAAGAACAATTTGGAACTATGCCCAAAGCACTATAAAAAAGTGCATAACCTTTGACCCAGCAATACCACTTGCTGGGCTGTATCCCAAAGAGATCATACAAGTGGAAGGAGGACCTGTTTGTACAAAAATATTTCTAGCAGCTCTTTTTCTGTGGCAAGGAATTGGAAATCAAGGGGATGCCCATCAATTGGGGAATGGCTAAACAAATTGTGGTATATGAATGTAATGGAATACTATTGTGCTATAAGAAATGAGGAGCAGACGGACTTCATAATAACCTTGAGAGACATATATAAACTGATGCTGAGTGAGGGGAGCAGAACCAGGAGAACTTTGTACACAATTACAGACACATCATATCTGTGATGACTAACTTTGATAGACTGGGCTCCTCTCAGCAATGCAGGGTTATACGACTACTCCAAAGGACTCATGATGGAAAGGGATATCCACATCCAGAGAAAGAACTAGAGTCTGAATGCAGATTGAAGCAACCTACTTGTTTTATTCCTTCTTTTTCATTGTTTACTCCATTGGTTATAATTCTTCTTTACAACTTGACTAATGTTTAATGTGAAGGTATATATAGAACCTATATATATCGGATTGCATGCTGCCATGGGGAGGGGGGAGGAGAGGGAAGGCGAGAAAATTTGGAACTCAAGGGATTGTGGAACTGAATGTTGTAAACTAAAAGTAAATAAATACATTTTAAAAATTAAAAAAAAAACAAAACAAAACCCTGATCACCTGGCCTTAAAAAAAAAAAAAGAATTCAGCATAGCTAACAGGTCCACCTTCCTCTAAGAGCATCCTTTTAATGACAGGAACAGCAGATAGTCTCAGCTTTGGTCAACCATTGGTCACCTTAAGGACCAGTACCAGTGGCCCAAGCACATCAGCCATCCATGCACCTCCTGCCTCCATTGAGTGCCTGGAATCTACTTATCACTAACCAGAAACTCAACAGACATGAGCCATGGTAGATCTAGGACTCAGCAGGGCAAGGGAAGGTGGCCCTGAACGTCAAGCACTTTGCCCAGAGAAATGGCAGATTTGATGAGAGACAAGATGAACATCAGGTGCTTCTCTGGGAAATCTGTGCTGCCTCCTGATAGGGATCATCCATTCAGACCTGGAAAAGAAAGAAACTTAGAGATCACTAAGTTCAATTCCTTAATTTTAGGGATGGGAGAACTAAGGCGTTTAACTATGGTGAAATGATTTGCCCAGAGTCACACACCTCCTAAGTAGCTGGGGCAGGATTTAAACCCAGGCTTCCTGGACTCTGATGCCAGGGCTCTGTTCACTAGACCACACTGCCCCCAGATGGCACACTGACTGTGGCCCTTCTTCCTAAGCCTAGTGCCTAGTTCAAAGAAATTAACATCTCAGAATCTGAGAGCTAGAAGGGATCTCTGGTCTCAAGTTTCTTAACCCGGGGGTCTATGAATATGCTTTTTTAAATATTTGAATGACTGCATTTCAGTAGAATAATAATAGCTAGCATTTATATCATACTTTAAGGTTTGTTGGACAGGTACATGGGTGCCATAGTGCACAGAGTGCTGGACCTGGAGTTGGGAAGACCTGAGTTCAAATCTAATCTCAGATATTTACTAGTTATGTGACCCTGGGCAAGTCATTTAACTGGGTTTGCCTCAGTTTCTTCATCTGTAAAATGAGCTAGAGAAGGAAATGGCAAACCATGCCAAAAGGTTTGCCATGTACTTTACGTGTTATCTCATCTGATACCTTATAATTCCATGCATTTTATTTTTGCATTTAAAACATTACAAGAAGGAGTCCATGACACAAGAAAGTTTCATTAAGAATTCCTGATCTCAAATTGCATGCTGTCTTGGGGAGGGGAAGTGGAAGGGGAAATTTAGAACTTCAAATCTTATAAAAGTGAATGTTGAAAACTAAAAATTAATTTTAAAAAGAAGGAAAAAAAAAGAATTCCTGATCTAACTTGTATACAGGATTCCCAACTACATATATTGTCTGACAAATGGTCTTTCAGCTTTGAAGGCCTCCAAGCTTGAGGAGCCTACCTCCTGAGAAAGGCTTTCACCTTTCAGGTGAGTAGCTGAGACCAAGAAGCCTGAAGACTTGGTAACCAAGTATAGGGCTGAGGTCATGAACTGCAGCCTTTCCTGGGATGTCCCCCTAAACTTACCTAGCCTGTAAGCAGTGGTTCTCAACCTTCCTAATGCCGTGACCCTTTAAGACTCATATGTGGGCATATCTGCATGTGGGCGGACCCGCCTGGAGATGGATAGAGGAGCGGTGTCTCCGTTTCTAAGACCATCGGAAATATGTGTTTTCCAATGGTTCTATGCGACCCCTGTGACCCCTGTGAAAGGGTCGTTCAACCCCCAAAGGGGTCGCGACCCACAGGTTGAGAACCGCTGCTGTAAACTGGCCAGCCTTTCCTGCACTGAGTCTCTCCTCCTTCATTTGCTATCTGAATATTTGTTGTGTGTTCTCAAATAAAACTGGGGACAGTTTTATTTTGGTTTTGGTTTTTTAAGAAAAGAATTAGACTAGTTAGTGGAGTAGGACCAGATTGTAGACATTTTTGAAAGCCAGGCAGGCGTCTGGTAAGAAATAGGAAACGTTGTGTTTTTACTGGAGGAATAATAAAATGAAAGTCGTGTTTAAGGAATATTAGTCTAAAAGACAAACAGCTTTGAAAGACTTTAGAATTTTGATCAATCAACATTAAAAAGTACCTACTACATACCAGGGACTGGGGATACAGAAAGAGACAAAAGACAGTACCTGCCCTCAAGGAGCTTGTACTCTCAAGGGGGAGACAACATGCAAGTCAATATATATAAAGCAAGTTATATATGGGATAAATAGGAGATAATTCGCAAAGGGAAAAGTGCTAGAATTAAGAGGAGTTGAGGAAGGTTTCTTATTGAAGGTGGGATTTTTGTTGAGATTTAAAGGAAGCCCAGGAAGGTCAGAAGTTGGAGCAGAGGAGGGAGAGCATTCCAGGCCTGGGAACAACCAGAGAAAATGCCAAGAATTGAGGGATGGAGTATCTTGTTCTGGAAACAGCCAGCAGGTCACCAATTCCAAAGATGAATCATTCTACTCACCTCCCGCTACTGATGGACTCAGGATGAGACATGTATTTTTGGACATGGTCAGTGTGGGAATTTGTTATGTTTGACCATGCATGTTTGTTACAAGGGTTTGGTTTTTCTTTCTATTTTTTTTCCACTGGGGGGGGGGGAATGAGAGAAAAGGAAAAAAATGAATGCTTGTTAATTTTTTTTTAAAGGAATATCTGGAATCAGTATACAGGATGGATCGGTGGGGGGAAGAGACTGACTTCAGGAAGGTCAAATACTAAGCTATTTAGTAGCAACCCAGGTGTGATAAAGGTGTGCACTATGGTAATCGTGGTGAGAAAGAAGATGAAGGAATAGCAATGACATTTGGTGTCTGGGAGAGGAAGGAAAGAGGTGAGTCAGAGATGATACGAGCCGTGTGTATGACAATGTTTGTAGCAGCATTTTTTTTTGTTGTAGCAAAAAGCTGGAAACAAAGGGTATGCCCCTCAATTGGAGAACGACAGAGCAAATTGTGGTTTATGAATGTATCAGAATATTATTGTGCTACAAAAGATGACAGAAGGTTAGATTCAGAGACACCTGGGAAGACTTGTGTGAACTGATGCCAAGTGAAATGAGCAGACCCATGAAAACAATTTATACAAGAACACTATACAGGAAGATAGGAACTTTGGTCAATTCAATGAACAATAGCCACGTCAGAAGCATGACCATGAATCTTGACAAAGAGGTGGTGGTTGAGAGGCGCAGAATGAGATATGTGTTCTTTGACATAGTCAATGTTCAGAACTAGTTTTGTTCTTTTGTTGTTGTTGTTTTTTAATTTCCTCAATTACACATAAAAACAATTTTTAACATTTTTAAAAATCTTGAATTCCAAATTCTCTCCTTCGCACTTCTCCCCACTTCTTGAGAAGGCAAGCAATTTGATATAGGTTATACATGTGCAATCATGTGAAACATATTTCCACATTAGATATATTGTGTAAGAAAACACAGACAAAAAAACGTTTCCCAAAAGTTCTCTCTTTGGAGGTGGATAGCCTTATAGTAAGTCCTTCAGAATTGTCTTAGGTCATTTTATTGCTGAAAATAGCTAAGTCATTCACAGTTGATCATTACTACAATATTGCTTGTGTATGATGTTCTCCTGGCTCTGCTCACTTCACTTTGCATCAGTTCGTGTAAATCTTTCTAGGTTTTTCTAAAAGCATTCTGCTCATCATTTCTTGTAGCACAATAGTATTCCATCACAATCATATACCACAACTTGTTCAGCTATTCCTAAATCGATGGATATCCCCTCAATTTGCATGGAACTGTTTTGCTAGACTATATTACATGGGATGAAATTGGCAGGGGGGTTAGGGAGAAAGAATTATAGAGAGAGGAGAGAGGTAGTAATAGCAATAAAAAAGGAAGGAAGGAAGGAAGAAAGAAAGAAATAGATAGGTAGAAAGAAAGAAAGAGGAAGAGAGGGAGGGAAGGAAGGAGGAAGGAAGGAAGAAAAAAGAAAGGAAGGAAGAAAAAAGAAAGAAAGAAAGGAAAAAAGAAGGAAGGAAGAAAAGAGTATTAATGAAACTTTCATAAAATACTCAGAAAAGAGCAGAAGGAAATTCAGAAATAGACACAGGCAAGTAGGACAGTATTGGAATTATTATGTAAAATATATTCTATACTTTGAAAAAATAAGCTGCCTATAATTGAGATACATAACTTAATATGGAATTCTCCTTTTCTGTTCTGATTTGCATGTGGAAATTATCATGCTTGTACATAACCCTCAAGTTCATGATAATTTTTTAAGATGATCTCAATTTTGTTTGACTTGGAGAGTAGAGTTGGGTCACTGCCAGAGCCAGGAAAGTTGGAAAGGGAACTTATTTGGGAGATGTTTGATTTTAGGGTGACAGCAGAATATCCAAGTAAAAATGTGAAATAGGCAATCAAAGATCCAGGGCAGGAAGCAGCATGAGAGGGGAAAGACTAATAACATAGGTGCTACTCAGCTTGTAATGTAGTTTTTATCATGCCAAACTTCAATTCTTTCTTAGTAATCACTATAAGGTAGCATAGCAGAAAGAGTATTGGAGTCGTTGTTAGAGAATCTGCTTTCAGATTTTGTTTCTCTTACTTTCCTCCCTGTGTGACATTGATGAATCATTTATTCCCTCTGGACCTCAGTTTCCATATCTGTAGAATGAAGAAATAGAATTAGATGCTCTCCAAAGTTCCCTCCAGCTCTAAATTCTGAGATCCAACTATTCTTGCTTGTGGATCCCACTCATAAACAATATTACTTGATTAATTACTGTTTGTCTATCATCACCAGATCCTGATGACTTTCCTCATCATCCAAGGAGGGATAGAACCAAGCTCCAAATCTCACAGAATCATAGAATCTCAGAGTTGGAAGAGCCCAACTCTTGTTTGGAAAAAAATCCCTTCTTTGACATCTGAACAAGGTAGCCAGTCAATCTTTGGTTGAAGACCTCTAATAAGGAAGAAGTCAAATCAAAGAACATTTATTAAATGCCTACTATGTGCTAAGCATTGCATTACACTCTGGAAGAACCTACTGAGGCAGCAGATCCCACTTTTGGACACTTTTAATTGTTAGGAACTTTTCCCTTTCATTGAACTTAAATCTGCACCAGCCCTGGAGTCAGGAGGACCTGAGTTCAAATATGACTTCAGACACTTGACACTTACTAACTGTGTGACTACAGGCAAGTCACTTCACCCCAATTGCCTTGCCCCCCTCCCTCCAAAATAACAGAAACAAAAACAAAAAACAGACAAAACAAACTTAAATATATCTCTCACCAGCTTCCCCTAGTTCCTAGTTCTCCCCTCTGGGGCCAGATAGAACCAATTTGATCTCCCATCTACTAGATGGCCCTTCAAACATTTGAAGACAGCTACTATATCCCCTTTAAGCCTTCTCTTCTCTAGGATGAAAGTCCCTACTTTTTTCAACCAATTCTTATGTAACTTGCTCTCCAGTACCCTCAGTACCCTGACTGCCCTCCTCCGGGTATACTCTAGGTTGTTAATGTTCTTCCTACATTCTTCTTTTTTTAATATATATAATTAATTTATTTATTTTTAGTTTTCAACATTCACTTCCATAAGATTTTGAGTTTTAAATTTTCTCCCCCTCCCTTTTCTTCCCCCTCCCCAAGCATGCACTCTGATATAGGTTTTACTTATACATTCATATTAAACATATTTTCATATTAGTTATGATATAAAGAAGAATTAGAGCTAATGGGAGGAACCACGAGAAAGAAGAAACAAAACAAAACAACAAAAGAAAAGTAAAGAAAAGAAAATAATATGCTTCCATCTGCATTCAGACTCCAAAGTTCTTTCTCTGGATATATGGTTAGCCTTTTCTATAGTGAGTCTTTTGGACTTGTCTTAGATCCTTGCATTGCTGAGAAGAGCTAAGTCTATCAAAGTCAGTCATTGAACAATGTGGCTATTATTGTGTACAATATTCTCCTTGTTCTGCTCATTTCACTCAGCATCAGGTCATATAAATCTTTCCAGGCTTTTCTGAAGTCCACCTGCTCATCATTTCTTACAAAATAGTATTCCATTACATACCACAATTTGTTCAGTCATTCCCCAACTGATGGATATTCCCTCAATTTCCAATTCTTTGCCACCATAAAAAGAGCTGCTGTAAATATTTTTTTACGTGTATTTCCTTTTCCTGTTTTTATGATCTCTTTGGGATACAGACCTAGAAGTGGTATTGCTGGGCCAAAGAGTATGCCCTGTTTTATAGCCCTTTGGGCGTAGTTCCAGATTGCTCTCCAGAATGGTTGGATCAGTTCTCAACTCCACCAACAATGCATTATTGTTCCAACTTTCCCACATGTTCTCCATCATTTATCATTTTCCTATTTTGTCATGTTAGTCAATTTGATAGGTATAATGTGGTACCTCAGAGTTGTTATGATTTTGCATTTTTTCTAATAGTGATTTAGAGCATTTTTTCATATGACAATAGGCAGTTTTAATTTCTTCCTCTGAAAATTGCTTGTCCATTTAGTAATTGAGGAATGACTTGTATTTTTATAAATTTGACTCAGTTCTAAAATATATTTTTTAGAAATGAGGCCTTTATCAGAGACATTGTCTATAAAAATTGTTTCTCAGCTTTTTGCTTCCCTTCTACTCTGGGTTGCATTGGCTTTGTTTGTACAAAACTTCCTACATTCTTCTTAACATCATACAACATGGTGCCCAGAACAGAATGTAACACTATGCCTGTGATTTGACCGCAGTAAAGTACA
>CM053582.1:535494644-535518713 GCA_028627135.1 Pseudochirops cupreus
AGGATGACTATAAGAATGTAGGATTGTCAATAGGAAAATGATAAATGATGGAGAGGATGTGGAAAAATTGGAACACTAATGCATTGTTGGTGGAGTTGTGAACTGATTCAACCATTCTGGAGAGTAATCTGGAACTATGCCCAAAGGGCTATAAATAAGTACATACCCTTTGACCCAGTAATACCACTTCTAGGACTATATCCCAAAGAGATCATAGAAGTGGGAAGAGGCTCCATATGTACAAAAATATTTACAGCAGTTCTTTTTGTGGTGGCAAAGAATTGGAAATCAAGAGGATGCCAATCAATTGGGGAATGGCTAAACAAGTTGTGGTGTATGAATGTAATGGAATACTATTGTGCTATAAGAAATGAGGAGCAAACAGACTTCATAATAACCTGGAGAGACTTATACAAACTGATATTGAGTGAGAAAAGCAGAACCAGGAGAAATTTGTATACAATTATAGACACAACGTATGTGTGATGACCAACTTTAATAGACTGGGCTCTTCTCAGAAATGCAAGGTTATAAGACAACTCCAAAAGACTCATGATGGAAAGAGATGTCCACATCCAGAGATAGAGCTAGAGTTTGAATGCAGATTGAAGCAAATTACTTGTTCTCTTTCTTTTTTCTTATTTTGTTTTGTTTCCTCTTTCCCATTGTTCATTCCATCCATTATAATCTTTCTTTACAACCTGACTAATGTTTAATGTGAAGGTATTTGCAGATCCTATATTTGATTGCATGCAGCCGTGGTGGGGGGGAGGAGAAGGAAGGGGAGAAAATTTTAAACTCAAGGGATTGTGGAACTGAATCGTGTACACTGAAAGTAAAAAAATAAATTAATTTTTAAAAAAGAAAAAAAGAATGTAGAATTGTCTAATTATAGATAGGTCGTACAGTAGACAGATTACTAGGCCTGGAGTCAGGAAGATCTGAATTCAAATCTAGCCTCAGACATTTACCAGCTGTGTGACCCTGGGCAAGTCAATTAACCTCTGTTTGACTCCATTTCTTCATCTATAAACAGTGGATAATAATACCTAAAAAGTAATCCCAGGGTTGGTGTAAGGATCAGATGAAATAATAATTGTAAACTGCTTAGCACACAGTGCCTGTAAATGCTATATAAATGTTAGTAACTGTTATTAGTGTTATTTATTGGAAGGGCCCTCACAAAGCAGCTGGTTAAAAACCTTCATTTTTTAAAAGAGGAAACTAATTCCCAGAGAATGAATTTATTTACCCTAGGTCACAGAGTTAATAAGTAGCAGAACTAGGGATTGAATCACGTCTTTGGACTCCAAGTCTGGTACAATTATATCTTCAGCATACTTTCTCCCTTAATGTAACCTAAGATCCCATTAGTTAACTTTCATGGCTACCATATCATGTTAACTAATATTGGGAGTATAGGCCACTATAACCTCCAGACCATTTTCAGATGAATTCTCTATCTTGTACTTGGGAAGATGGATTTTTTAACTCAAATGTAAAGTTTTATATTTGTCTCTAATAAATATCAATTTACCAGATTCGGTTCAGTGTTTTTAGTCTGCCTAGATCTTTTTAGATGTCCATGCGGTCATTGATTCAAAGTATTAACCATCACGCTCAGCTTTGCATCAACTGTAAAACTGATAAGCATCCCCCTACTTTCTTTTTAAAATTTTTTTTTCAGTTAATAAGCGTTCAGTTTTCCCCTTCCCCAGGGAAAAAGAAAGAATTCTGGTAAAAATGACTATGCGTAAGCAAAGAAAACAAATTTCCACATTGATTGACAATGCCCAAAAATGTAGGTCTCATTTTTTCGTCATGAATCCCTCACCTCCTTTGAACAAGTAAGTGTGGCATAGTGAAAAGCCTGGGTTCATGGAGTGCCTCTGACCTGTACTAAGTGAGTGATCCTGGGCAAATCACTTAATTTTTCAGTGTCCTAGGTAACTCTCTAAGACTAAGAGTAAGTAATGGCCACTTTTTTAAAAAGTGCCTACTATGTGCCAGACACTATGCTGAGTGTTGGGGACACACAAAAAAGCTAAAATGTGTTCCCTACACTTGCTCATCTGTATTGGTGGAGAGAGTTTCGACACTAGGAGTTCCATACATGGATGAAATCACAGGTTGGGACAAAAATAAAATAAAATAAATATTCCTACCAAAGCTGCCATGCTTCCTTATCACATTCCCATGGCTTGTTCCATTACCCATCACTCTCCTGTCGCATCACTGTTCCAGTTATTCTCATTTATGAGGGGCGGTTAGCTGGTGCAGTGGGTAGAAGGCTGAGCTTGGAGTCAGGAAGACCCGAGTTCAAATCTAGCTTCAGACATTTACTAGCAGTGTGACCCCTGGGTGTCACTTTAACCTCTGTCTGCCTCGATTTCCTCATCTGTAAAACTGGGATAATAATAGCATCCACCTCCCAGGTCTGTTGTGAGGATAAAATGAGATAGTATTTCTAAGGCACTTAGCACAGTCCCTGGCACATAAAATGGGCTACATAAATGTTTCTCTCTCCTCTCTCTGTCTCACATACACACACATACACACACACACACATGCTCCTCCCTCACTTTCTCATTACTTCCTGTCACATTCACATTGCCCTTATCCCACTCATACCTCTTATCATTTGCTCTCAAAGACTCATAGGGTTGGAGGTGAATTGTGATGTCATCTGGTCCAGAGGTTATTAACTTTTTATGGGTGATGGATCTCTTTTTGAAATGGGGGGATCTGACCTCAGACACTTGACACTTACTAGCTCTACGACCTTGGGCAAGTCACTTAACTCCAATTGCCCTGCCTTCCCCCCCCAAAAAAAAACACAAAAATAAAATAAAATTTAAAAAATGAAATGGGGGACTGAGACATTTGGAAGTCTCATGAGGCCAAGAACCCTTCCTATTTAGATGCAAAAAATCAAACACATAGAATTACAAAGGAAGTCAATTATATTGAAATATATTTATTAACTTAGAGTTGAGGAGGCTGAGGCCTAGAAAGGGCAGCTTAAATGCACAAGATCACATAAGTAGCAGAGCTAGCATTTGAACCCAGGACCCCTGACTCCTAACCCAGGGTTTTCTCTCTCTACCCCAAGCCCCTTCTTTCTCACCTCTCATTCCTCCCCATCACAGATTTAGAGCTGGAAGGAGTCTCAGGGGTCGTCGAGTCCACCCCCTCATTTTTGCCGATGAGGAGACTGAGATATTCAATGATTTACCCAGAGTCATATGGTAAGTTGTGCGACAGGATTAGAACTCAGGTCTTAACTGATGCTAAGTCTAGCCCTCTGTCCACTATCCCTTGTCCCAGTCAGTCACGCGGGCTATTACTCACACCACTCTGTCAACATACACTCATCCCCCTTATATCTCAAATGAGGACCTGTCGTTCTCACTGTCGCCCAGACGTGCCCCTGATTGGCCACTCTCTAGGCTAGGTCCTTCCCTATGCTAACTTCTAGGCTTCCGCCACTAGATGGCTCCACAAACCCGCTCTTCCTAATTGCTTCCAGTCCCCAAACCCAGATTAAGAAGCCCACTGGTCCAGCCTCAGACATAGCCTAAATACCTTCCCCCCACGTACGGGCAGCACCAAGCCTGTCTCCTCCCCTCACAGACGGGCTCTCTTCACTTCCAAATGCCTCCGTCCCTCCCTCCAGATACTCCAGTCCTTAACCCACATAGCTGACATTCATCTTGCGTCTCAAGGTTGACAAAGTACTCCACAAACATGATCTCATTTGACCGCAGGTCCTTACCTGAATACCTCAGTATTTCTCTCCCATCCTCCCAATGACTGCATCCCTCCCCTTTTTTAGAAGGCCTCAGCCACCAGCATGCATTTCTTTATTATATCTTGGGAAGGCGCCCTTAATACTTCATCTCTCTTCCACCTGAATAAATCCTGACTCCCAATACCCCATCCGTCATATTTCAATGACTCTACTTCCTAATATTCTCATTCCTCTCCTGCCTCAGTCACAAATATTTTTATCTCCAGAATGAAGAAAATTGGCATATCCATCATTTTTAAAAGAATTAAGAAGCAGAGAGTAAAGTCCTCTCATCTAAGGGGTATGGAGCAGTTTTCAGGGCCATTTCTTTGCTTTTTTTTTTTTTTTTTTGGAGTGCAATTGGGGTTAAGTGACTTGCCCAAAGTTGCACTGGCTAGTAAGTGTGTCAAGTGTCTGAGGCTGAATTTGAACTCAGGTCCTCCTGACTCCAGGGCTGATGCTCTATTCACTGCACCACCTAGCCCACTCCTTCAGAGCCATTTCTTAAAGGAAACCTAGCATTTTTGCCTAGGGGACCTCTCCACCACCACACACAACATCCCCCCACCTGTGTGCCTTTGGGCATGGCAATAAACCTCTCTAGGCTTCCATTCCTTCATCTGTAAAATAAGAGTGTTGGACCATATGACTTCTAAGTGCTTTACAACTCTAAATCTATGGTTTGGTCATCCATCTGTAATGGCCATAATCATTTGCTATCAGCCTGACTTTGCCCCATACCTACTATGACTGCCCAGTCTGATGCCTGGCTGAGTACTTTAATCATCTTTCAAGACTCACCTCAGCTTCCACAATCCAGAGGAAGCCCTGGCTGTTGACAGAGGTTAGTTTTGCTCTCCTCAAATTATTTTGTACATTCTTATCCATACCCAAGTCATCTCCTCAGGAGATGAAGAACAAAAGACAAAGACTGTATCATTGAACTCTGTATCATGGTGCCTGGCATGTTGTAGATGTTTAGTAAATGTGTGTTGAATGGAATTTAGGAGAATGTGGCCAGAGGATCCATTGTGACTATATTTCTGCCTGAGCAGATTAGATCCCATGAAGCTGCTATAAAGTGACCTGTGAAAGACTGGTGAATTATTATTTACAGAGATCTTCCTTCTAATTGCTATGGAGTAGCAGGAAGTTGGGTAAGTGCTGAAGGGTTAGAATATGGTATGAGTTGATGGATTCTGTTTGCCAGTGAGAACACCTCAGTGTCTGATCTATTGGAGGGTATTTGGGAGAAGAGAAAACCTTTGCAGTCCATTCTATCATTAGGTGTTTAATAAGTAAATGAGGAAAGGAAAAAGAAGAGAATGGATTCATTTTATGCATTCCTGCTCATATCTCCCTCTACTCCTCACACCCTATTTGGAAAATTGTTTTTGTTTAAGTAATAACAGCTGTACTTATTGTCGAATGCCTTATTGTCAACTCAGAATAATCTCCAAAAATTGCTGTACCCACAACTCTCCAGCTTCCCATTTTTCCTCTCTCCAATCTCTCCTCCATTCAGTTGCCAAATTGGTATTCCTAAAACGCAGGTCTAAAGCTATCTATCCCCTGCTCAAACACCTCTAGTGGGTCACTATTGCCTTTAGAACAAAACAGAAATTTCTCAGTCTAGCGTTGAAAGCTCTCCACAGTCTGGCTTTCATCTCATTTACTATCATTTTGTTTCACACACTTAACATTCCAAGCCAAAATGACTTACTACTGCTCATGTACTCAATATTATATCTCCTTCTCCATGCTTTTGCACACATGTTGTTGTTCTTCAGTGGTGTCCAGCTCCTCATGACCCCATTTTTTTCTTGGCAAAGATCTTAGAGTGGTTTGCCATTTCCTTCTCCTGCTCATTTTATAGATGAGGAAAATGAGGCAAACACAGTTAAGTGATTTGCCCAGAGTCACACAGCTAGTAAGTATCTGAAACCAGATTTGAACTCTGATCTTCCTGACTCCCGTGCTAGTGCTCTATTCACTGTGCCACTTAGTTGATCCTCATAGCCCAGACATTCTCCCCTAACCTCAACCCAGGGGTATGCTGATACCAGCTCTAACAGAGCCATTGTTAAATTTTCAGCTTGAGCATTTACACCTTGTAAATCAGTAAATGATACAAATCAGGGAGTGATTATTGTTATGTTGATTTCTAGACTTAAGAAACTGGTGAAGAAAATATTAATAATACAGGTTAAATTTTAAAATATGTCGGGTTTACACTCCTCACCCCTCCCCCTCTCCCAGAGCCAGCTGTTAAATATTTACCAGCACACCCCTTTTTCAACCTCTTAGACTCCCTAGTGTCCTTCAAGGTTCAACCCTGAGACTACCTCCTACACCAGTGGTTCCCAACATTCCTAATGCTGTAATGCTCCTCATGTGTGGGCATATCTGAATGTGGGCAGACCCGCCTGGAGACAGATAGAGGAGCGGTGCCTTGGTTCCTAAGACCATCAGAAATATGTGTTTTTCGGTGGTCTTAGGCCACCCCTGTGACCCCTGTGAAAGGGTCATTCAAGGACCCACAGGTTGAGAACCACTGTCCTACACCAAGCCTTTCCTGACCACGAGTTAGTGGGCTCTTCTGGACGTTAACTTGCACATACCTTATACATATTTACCTGTATATTCATATTTCCCTAGTACTATATAAGCTCCTTGAGGGCAGTGAAAGGCACATTTCTCTTCATCTCCTTAGGACCTAGCACACAGTTCTTGGCACTTAGTACTTGCTATAAGCATATGAGTTAAGCTCTTCCCGCTCCTCTCCATCTTTCCACACCCTTCATAGTGAGGGAATGGAGAAAAGACTGAACCTGGAATCATTATCTCTAGATTTGAGTCTGGCTAAGTCATTTAGGAGGTGTGGAGGACTCAGGCTAGCAAAGGAAGTCATGAGCCTTCCTCTTGCCTCCTTAGGGTGCACCAGCACTCCAAGGTTTTCCTCCTTCTGCTGGAACCAGCCTTTATCTGTTCCCATTTGAATTGCCTCACACCTGCATCTTTCTTCTTCTCCCTTCACTTCATGTTAATAAATATAAAACTTTCAGGATCAGCTCCTAGGGGACAGGAACTAAGGCATTTTAATCTAGAATTAAAAATTGATGACAGTTGATGGTGGATTGCTTTGTGTAGGGTGTAATGGGAAGAGCCTTGTGGTTGGAGCCAGAAGACCTTGTTTCAAGTTTGGGTTCCACCAGTGTTTAAGTCAGATATTCACTCTGAGCCTCTGTTTTCTCATCTATAAAATGGGATCATAAGCCTGGAACTGACCTCCTTCCAGGGCTGCAGTAAAGATTAGATAAGATGATATATGCAAAATACTTTGTAACTGTAATTCACCACGAAAACTATGACTATTCCTCTGAATGAACATACCCTGAGCTGAGCTGAGCTGGAGTGCTGGGTTCATCTATCTAGCTAATGAATGCACCCACAGTAATTGAAAAACAAAACAAAACGCCTTAAGCTTCAGTCTCTCTCCCCTCCCCACAAGCTCCTTTAGGATTTGCCCCCCATAAGGGGATCTGGATCTCACTCAGACGTTGACTCCCCAGCAGCTGCACTTCTGGTTGCCTTAGGCAAGGGTGGAGGGTGGTTTTATTGTCCCTCACCTTTGTCCCAAACCCTGCCCTCAGATCTGGAGAGTTTTTCATCTCCATTCATTGGCTTCTTCCTTCTCACCAATCCAGGAACCATCTAAACAAATTGGTCTCTGGGTATATCAGCTGATAAGGCGCTCCCAGGGCCCTTCATAATCATTAAATCCAGTCCCTTCATTTTACAAAGGAGGAAATTAAGGCCCAGACAGTGAAATGTGGGGGCAGTGATGCAACAGTGACTCTGAAGATACATAGTTTCAAATTCTCTCCTGCTACCTTCTGTCTGAAAGTCTAATGGATAAAAAGCTGGCCTTGGAGTAAGGAAAACCTGGGCTCAATTCCCCCTCCTCTGACACCCATAAACTGTGTGACCTTGAGCATGTCACTTAACTTCTCAGTATTCTGGGCAAATCTTCAAAACTATAGGTTGCAGGACAGCTTCGGTGGTGCAGTGGATAGAGCACTGGTCCTGGAGTCAGGAGGACCCTAGTTCAAATGAGGCCTCAGTCAAGTCACTAGCTGCGTGACCCTTGGACAAGTCACTTGATCCCAATTGCATCCCCCCCAAAAATAAAACTATAGGTTTCAGAAAAGATTCCAACTGTACTGGTAGAAAGCATCTCTTCCCTATACCAATGAAATTAGAAATCCAGTCCCTTTTGATAAGTACAGTGCCCTGGTTGCAGAGTCAGGGCTAGAACCCAGATCTCTTAACTCCCCCAGTCCAGCAATGTCCTTCCCCTCCCCAGGATTCATGCTCTTACCCCTGGATCTGTCCACCTTTTCCCCTCCCAACCTCCCCAGGCTAGATCTGGAAATGAGGCTATGGTGATGGATTCTCTCTACTGGCTCCCTGGAGGAGCCTGCCTGATAACTGGATGAAACCCAGCTCAGCCGAGTCCCAGTGGGTGTCCTGGTGTAATCAAGTCTGTTCAGCCGCAGTGAGAGTGAGAGCACACTGCAGCCGTGCTCAGCTGTCTCCGGCCCCAAGCCTAGGTGAGCATGCAGCTGTCTGGGCAGGTCTGGAACCTGCCCAGCCTGTTCTTGCTCCGGGCCAGCTATGCCCCTGTGCCCGGCTTACCACCCCCCACCTCATGGGGGAGGGGAGCCTGCAGGAAGGAAGAAAAGCAAAGCAGTTGGTATGTTTCTCACGAGCTGGAAGGAGGAGGAAATATCATGGGATTTGGCCAAAGGAGAATGAAAATATTAATCTTTCTCTTTTACCCGCTCTTCCAGGCCAGATACACCCCCAGAGGCTCAAGACTCTCCTACCCTCTCATATCTCTCATTATTGTCTGTCACCAAGCTGACTAGAGAGGTGTCATTCATCCATCTTTGAGGTTTGGGCGATGTTTCTTCTTAGCCAGAGGAGGTAATGCATTTCACTTGGCTCTGGGAAAATTTGAATTAAACCTGGGTTCTGGAGAGTTAGTCAGGAGGGGCTGGGTTAGAAATCCAGCTCTGTCAACTACAACAACAATGTGCTTTATGGTCTGCAAAGCATTTTACATAATCTCATTCGACTCAGTGATGTAAGTGCTATTGTTAATCTTCATTTTACAAATGAGGAATTTAACTCAGATAGTGGTTAGGTGACTTGCCCAGGGTCATACAGCTAATAAACATCTGAGGCAGGTTTCAAAAGTGGGTCTTCTGGACTCAAAGTTTAACCCTCTCCAAAGGTATTCACTCTCTTCATGGTTTCAATTTCCTCTTCCAAATGAGGAAGGTTTGGCCAGATGAACTCTAATGCCCTTCCTGGCTCTAACTTTCTGCCACTCTGTGGTGTTCCTAGTTAATCCTAATCTTGGTTTTGAGCTGGTGTCTTCTCTTGGAGCCGAGAACTGCTTGCTGCCTTAGATCTGCTTCTTGCAGGTTCCTAAACTTGAGTTTCGATCCATTATGTTATCTGAAGATCACAGGATTGCCTTAGAGCTGAAGGGGACCTTAAGAGTCATCTAGCATAATTTTCTAATTTTACGGGTTAAGAAAACGAGGTTAAGTGAAGGTAAAGAAGTAAGTGGTAGAGACAGAATTAGAACGCAGGTCCTCTGATAACTGGATGAAAGAGCTCCAACAGCGCTCTTTCCACATAGGATCATGGTTTCTTAGAGCTGGAAGGAGCCTGGGAAGTTATCCTCTTCTTGGACGGAGGAAGAAATCGAGGCCCAGAGAGAACCCACTCGCTTGAATGCTAGAGCTGGGATTCTGTACTAGGTCTTCTGATTTCTTTCTTCTGCGTCCCCAGTGGTGCAGGGGCCCGATTTGGAGAGAGACGGGACACTCTGTCCATTTGCGCGGAGCGGCTGGGTTTGGGGGCCCCCGGGGGGGGGTCTGCTTAGGAGCCACTCCATCTAGGGCCCTGTCTCAGGGCCTCCGTCATAGAGGCAGGGGCCGCCAGCTCTGTCTCCACCCCCACCCCTCCATGCCGGACTCTTCGGTGCAGCTCAGACCCCCGAGAAGGACACTGCGGTCACCCTCCCTTCCGCTTTTCGAGACTTTGACGTGGGGCAGCTGCTGGGTCAGTACAGCCCCACTCCCTGCATCTTTCCCTCTCGGCCCCCCCTCCCCACCCCTGGCCGTCGGTCCATCAGTGCATGGGCTGGGCAGGCGTCTGCCCGGCTGGGGCGGGCCGGGGCGGGGCGCCGGCGAGAAGCCCCTCCCCGGGGGCGGGCGGGCCGGACTGGGGGCGGGCAGCGGGGGTGTCCCTCCCCGCCTCGCTCCCCGGTAAAGTCTCGCGGTGCTGCTGGGCTCAGCCCCGTCTCCTCCTCCTGCTCCCTCTCGGCCGGGCGGCGGTGACTGTGCACGGAGATCGGAGCGGGCAGCGCAGCCGTGCCCGCCCCGCCAGCATGGCCACCACCGCCCCCTGCACTCGCTTCACCGATGACTACCAGCTCTACGAAGAGCTCGGCAAGTACGGCTCGGACTCCCCCCGCCCCCGGGCGCTCCTGCGGCTCCTCCCCCCGCCCCCCGGCCCTGCACCGGCCCCGCTGCAGCCCGGCCGGTGCGGCGCCCCTTCCCCGCCGGGCGCCCCCGCCCCCGGCCCCTCCCCAGCCAGCTCCGGCTCCTGCAGCCAGACTGGAGCCTCCTGCTGCATCTGGTTGGACGGACGAGCCCCGGCAGACTGCAGCCCCCCGGCCGCTCCTGGGCTCCCCCAGCCACGCCCCCGGCCCGCTCCGGCCCCGCGGGCTCTCCGACCTTGGTCACACCCTGTCCGAGCCCAGACCCCGCGGCCCGACCCTCAGCCGGTGCGCGGGGTCCGGGGGCTGCTCTGGTGCCTGGCCCCGCCCCCGTCTGTGGGCTAGTGCAGCCTCTTCCCGGATCCCGACCCCGCTGCTGGGCGCTGCTGCAGCCCCCCTTCCTTCCCCCCCCTCACCTCCCTGCAGTGGTCCCGGGAGCCGCGCGCCGCAGCCGCAGCATCCCCCTCCCCTCCGCACGGCACCGAGCAGCCGCCGGCCGCCGCTGCTGCTGCAGCCCCAGACTCCCCTCCCCGCCCCCCCCAACCTGGCCACTGCAGCCCCCGCCCTGCCCCCCCATCCTGTTCACACACAGGCGAGGGGAGCTGGGTATCGAAAGCTTAGAGGGCTGTCTCGGGGGTGGGGGGGGCGGGAGGGGAAAGGGAGAAGGAAGGGAGAGACTTTGCAGCCCTGCCCTTGACAGCTGGGGCCCCTGCCCCACTTGTGAGGACTCTCCTTCCCTTTCCCTGCTGCTAGCCTAGACTGGGATGCTATTCTTTTTGTGGGATGTGGTGAGACCCTAAGGGTCTGAGGGTCCGTGGGCTGGTGTCTCCTAGCCTGATGCTAGAGCTTTATTCCTCCCATGGATGAGGGAGATGGTATCTTCCGTAGGGAGCTCTACCTCCCAAATTTCCTGTGGTTCCCAACTGTGACTCTTATGAGGAGGAGAGGGTACCTTTGCCCCTCACTCTTCACTTCTCCTCCCTGGAATGCAGGGTAGCTCTGAATGCATCAGGTGTGTGTTAGGAACATTTCCCACCAATCCCACACCTGTGAGCCTGAAGTCTGAGCTGTTTCTTTCAGGGTCAGATAAAGGGACAGTTTGTCATGAATGCTCAGGTGGGAGTACCATTGGGTAGGGGAGGGGGAGGGGTTCAAGTAAGAATCAGTCAACCTGTTCTAGGGTTGGGAGAGTCACTGTCAGGAGTGGATGACTGTGGTTATAGGTGGCAGTCATTCTGATCTAGCATCTGGGCATGTTGTTGAGATCGGGTCTAAGTATTTGTCACTCTACTCCAGGCTTTGTCCCAGTTCTCGCTCTCCTCTCTTTCCAGGGGAGCTTTCTCTGTGGTTCGAAGATGTGTCAAGAAAACCTCCACTCAGGAGTATGCAGCAAAAATCATTAACACCAAGAAGTTATCAGCCCGAGGTGAGTGTGTGTGGATGAAAACTCCTTGAAGGCAGGAATTTTTGCACTTCTCTGCTTATATCCCAGCACAGGGTCAGGTCCCTAATAAATACTCCTTACTTGATTGATCTTGATCTGTATCCCCTGAAAGAGTGGGGTCTCCAGCCTCATGCATTTGAATGGTGGAGCAGAAGTTGGTGACAGTAGGAGGTGATTATTGGAACTTGGAATAGAATTAAGTTGACTTTCTGGGGAACTGGTACAGAGAACTTCTCTGTCTAGGAAGGAGAGGCCCAGGGGCCTTTGGGATGGAAGAAGAAATGAAGTGGTGGATTGTTTTCACAAGGGTGACTAGAGAAGGCAAAGGCTCCAGCAGATGGGGACTTTGGTCCCTTAAAGTGGAGAAAGGGTGGCATTAACTGCAAGTTTTGCTGGAGAAATGTAGTTTCATGTAGCACAAAGCAAAGATCCCCTAATTTGTTGAATGTGAGGAAAGGTCTCACCTGGTATGGATTTGTTGGAGTCAAAGGCAGTGAATGTAGAGCTGTCCTATCCACCCACATTCTTCCCCCTCCCAACTTGTGCTTGGGTTGGAACTGCAGTAAATGAGCAGCCTGGATGGTTGCTTGCCTCCCCCTGCCCACCAGGCAGCCAAATAGACTCCCAAGGGGAAAAAAATCTGTAAACATCAGGGGAGGCTGGTATTGGCGAGGACTCTTTGGGAACAAATCCTGCCAGATGAACTGGATTGCTTTTTTTTGATCAAATTACCAAGTTAGTGATGCAGCCGCAGATGCAATCTCTCCTGGGCGGAGGTTGGTTGCCTCACGAACAAGGGAAAGAGAAAAGGCACCTGATAGCAGTGGGTCAGAGGGGCTGCAGCTCTCCAAAGCAGGGGGCCTGACTTCAAAGGCTGACTGTGGAGACTTTCTCAAGGCCAGAAAAGACAAGGTCTATTGTATCTCCTCCCCTGAACAGTTCTACCTCTAATCTCACCATCAGTGTATACCAGCTTCCTGGCACCGGACTTGTGTGGTCCTCAAAGTATGAGTGATTGGTAAATGAATAGATCCAGTGAAGGAATAATTATGTACAGATGTTTAATGGATGGGGTATGATGAAGACTCCAGTATATAGCTGTGAGGCAGGAGAAATAGAAGAGGGTGCTCTGAATTATGCAAGGCACCACAGGGTTGGCACCCCAGTGGGCTGCATAGAGGGGTTATAGTGCAAAGTGTACTTGTGCTTGTGGTCAGGAGAGACCCAAGTTCAAATCCTGATGTTGACACTTGAGTATATAGGGGCGGTGGGGGAGGTGGGTGTTGCTTAACTTCTTCTAAGTCTCGTCTGTAAAATGGGAATGATAATACAGTGGTGACCTGGCTCACCAGGGTCTTGTGAGGCTCATGAGTATAGAAAGTGCTTTGTGAACCTTAAAAAGTACTACATCAGGATTGGTAATAATTGTTCTAGGGAATGGGGAACTCTGGGATTGTCTGGGTAGAATGTAAGCTCTGTGAGGGCAGAATGGTTTCATTTTTGCCTTTGTACCCCCGGTGCCTGGTACCTAGTAGATGCTTAATATGTGTTTTTTGAAATTTAAGTTGTCGGGCTGTAGGATCGAGGGGAGCTGGAGGGGACTGGCCAGTGTTGTCAGCATCCCAGGGCCATGAGAACAGAGGAAAGAAGAAGCAGGGACCTCGGGTCCTGCGGCATGGACAGTTTCCCTGGTACTGCTCACCTTCTGGTGGTGGGGTTCTGTAGAAGGAGGTGGTTCTCAGGTGTGGGATTTGTCAGTCCCTATTGTTCACATCACATCTTCCCATCCCTTTCTTGGCCCTGAGCATCTGCTACCAAGTTCACTTGTTTATTGGTTTCTTTTCTGTTTAGGCATCTTGGCTCCAGGGTGATGGTTGCCATAGAAACATGTGGGTGGCCAGGGTGCCCTCCTACCCTCGTCGGGGCAGTGTGGGCTGGGATAGGAACACCATTTCATTCCGTTCCCCCTCCACTTTCCTCCCTCTGCAGACATTCTCCATCCTAAGAATGGATACATCACTCACTAGCAACCCACAGCAAAGTCCCAGCGCCCTCAGAAATGGGACCCTGGTGTCTCGTGTCTCCAGTTGATGATGCAATGTCCCTCTCTCCTCTCAACAGTGCCCTCCTCTTGTCTAGGAGCTGGGGAAGGGAAGGACAGCTGGGAGTTGAGTGCTGTGCCCATAGACGTGATTTGGGGGAGCTGTCTGCTCTCTTTTACCTGACCTGAAGTGGAGCTTCAAACCTTTTCTCCCTACCCTCCCCAATCCTTATGCTGCCCTGAGGTGGAATGTTCCTTTCTGGTCCCTCTTGCCTCTTTCTTCTTTATCTCTTAATAAACCATGCTAAACCAGTACTTTCTGCCCCAAGCCCTGGGGACTCAAACCAGAGTATGTTTTGAAGCAGGCTTTATTTTTTTCCCCCCTTAGAAAAAGAACTCTAGCTAAGTAGTTCCTGTAGGAATGTGAGCTAGGGTACCATGTTGTTCTCTCTTGAGATTGTTATGCCCAGATGGGGACTATGCCCTGGGGGTGTGAATGTGCCAGGAATCTGTGGAGCAGAAGAATTTAGAGAACCAGTCCATTATGATTGGCACAAATGCCAAGAGTGAGGATATCCTGAGCAGGAACTCGTGGAGGAAGGAATGTTCATTGGGTAGTACCAATGGAGTATGGAGTAATTGGGATATTGGGGGGCAGGGGGGTTATAGCATAGTAGCACAATAGAAGGGTACATTTGAGGGTAATAGTTCTATGAGAATGTTTATTGAGTAGAGGCAGAAGAGAGCAGGGTGGGATGAGTGCCATGTTGTGCTCTTGCCCCACAGAGCCCTGGAGTAAAGGCTGTGGTTATCCTGCAGCCTCTCGGCTTACGCTGTATATTTTATAAAGGTACTGGAGCAGTTGGGGCTGGATTTCACTTCTTCACTGTTTGCCTGGGGTTAAATAGGTATTGGATTTCGGTGCCAGGGTCATGGTGAGCATGCAGGTAGAGTGGAGGATTCAGGGAGCCATTCTAGGGGGAAGGGGTCTGAGGTTGGTTGCTGTATCACCCAGATTTCCTTGTCTTTTTTCCTCCCTTCCTTTTCCACTTCTGTTTGCAGTGCAGCTGACCCTGGGGAGACAGACAAGGTATAGAAGTCCACTTAGGAACCTAGAGTAGTCAGCTTGGTGAGGTGGCTAGAAAGCCAGCCTCCTGACTCAGGCAGTCATGGGAGTCTCACCTCTGAACACTTACTAGCTAGGTGACTTAACCTTTCAGTGTCCTGGGCAACTCTGAGATGCTAAATTGGAAACCTGGTGCTGAACTTATTGGTAGAGAGAGTTTCCTTATTGGGAATTCCTTATATCAATTAAAATCACAGGTCTGGACCAAAAAAAAAAATGTACCAGGTATTACTACTTGCTGGGGATTCAAGAGAGCCTCCCATGTCCTTCCTGGCCCTAAATCTAAGGCTTGAGGATTTCTTCTGGGCACATGGACCTGGTGGCTTGGGCATAAGGACTTAGAAAAACCATAGGTTCTCTGAATCCATATATGTGGGTGGATGAGCCTGCCTGGTGTGATGATGCAGAGTCTTAGATTTGGGCTCTGAAGAACCTGGATTCATATCCCAACTCTCTTAATTATTGCTCGTGTGACCTTGGGAAAGTCTTGTCCTCTTCCTGAGCCTCTGTTTCCTTATTTATTAGATTAGAAGTTTGGACCAGGGAGTTCAGATATTATTCTTAGTCATCTTTTTTGGTCTGAACCCTTCATTTCCTTCAGCTCTGGTATTCTCTGATCCTGTAATCAGGAACTGGGACCCTTTCTTTTTTTCTCTTCAGCCTCCTTGTGGCCTCAGAGGCTTGACACGGATCAGTTTGGTGGTTGGAAGTAGAGTCTGTGGGCTGTCCACTTAGCATAGAATCAGGTATATTAAGTTCCTGGCCTTTAGAGAGATTTATATGATTGCTTCTTGACAGGAGCAAATATGAAGTTGTCCAATCTGTAGGAGTCCCAGTTTGATCCTATAGCACAATATTCAGCTGTTTAACTATAAGGCCCCATGATGGAGGGAAGGGAAGATGGTATTGGACCCTTACCTCTTTGAGACGAGCATAAAGCCAGCATCTCTGATAGAACCAGGCTGGTCATACCTTTCCCAGCAGAAGTATAATCACTCCAGACTGCAGAACAGCCTTGAAAGTTCCATGTGGAATTTATCATATACTTTAAAAGAAGAGTAAGCTGTACATAATAGAAATCTGAAGTTTAATGTACAATCCACTTCTGTTCTCCCATGTCAATGGAAATGCACATTTTATCTGGGGTTTGGGATAAAAATTTTTAAAAACCAAAGCAAATTACCAGCAGCTCCTGAGAGGTCATCTAACCTTGAAGGTGAGGAAAGAAGAGGGATGCTGGTGGGTAGGGATCACATGGGAGTCTTCCCCCATCTTTCTATCCCTGTTATACTGGGGCAGCTCGTGAGGGGGGTGCTTTGGGCAGCCAACACAGTGGCAGTGAGACGCATTCCTGTCCTGTGTTTCTCTGGAATCTGACAGCCAGACAGGGCCTTGGCCTCACCTGCTCCTCTGCCATCTTCCCCAGCCTGAATATCTGTCACTGGGGGTAGGGTGTGATGGGAGGGTAGGGAAGGGCCTGCTTATATATGTGTGCATGAGTGTGGATCAGTCTGTGATTGTACACTCAGGCCTGTGCCCCCATTTTGGTCTGCCTGTCACTGTTTGAGGCGGGGATGGGCCAGTTGTGGTGTGTTGGCTACAAGAAGGGATGAGACCGTCTCTGTACTGGCCCAGCTGGCCCTTGGGCCTGAAAGGGGATCTGTCTGGGTGGTGCCAGCAGAAAGTCTCCACCCCCTTCAAGTTGGCCTGAGTAGCCCCCATGACATTTGTGTCCCTTGTGGATCTCTGAGAGCTATTTTCCTGCTGAGGATAGGGGGTTGGGGGGGAGCAGGAATATAGAGGGGAGAAAAGAAAGAAAAGTTTATGATATACTTGGATGAAAGACTGGGAAATTAGAGCACGGGGATGTGTGATCCCTGAGACTATGGTCAAAATAAGGCTTTGATATTGGAGGAGAAAGTGGTAGGTCAAAGAGTCTGACCTCACTAGTCCTTTGTGCTTCTGGGGACGGGAAATACCATAATCTGGAAAGTCTTCCCCTGGACTTTCTCAATTCTGCTTTGTTGTACCTTATTCTGGTGAGTCAGGCATGTACTGGATAGGTCTATCTCATTGAGTTAAGTTACAATACAATAAGGTAGAATGGAGCAATACATGTTAGTTGGAATTGGATTCCATTCTCCTAATGCCCTCTCCCTTTTCCCCGTCCTAGAGTGTCCTAGAACCTCTCCTGGTGTTGATATATTCTAGTAGGTTGCCATCTGAATCCCATGGAGGAGTGCTCTAGGTAAGAGTTAGTGTCTTGAAGAGCCAGACTGGCCTTTGCTCTGATTGCCCATCACAGTATGTCCATTGAAAGAGATAGGCTCAGCCTCGGGGCCCTGCGCTGAAACCTTAGAGGTGAGTAACCAGCCTGATTCTTCAGCTGAGGCTAGAGACAGAAGGGAAAGGATTTGCTTGTGTCGAGGGTAGGAGTCAATGCATGGTGTACCTGCCACCACCCCGCTCACCCTCACTCTCACCCAGTCTTTTCCAGAGAGCCCTGGCAGACACACAGGTGCCTGGTGCTCTGGGTACCAGAGAAGCTGGTGACAGCAGCAGCTTGGCACTTTGCACCTTTTAAAGTACCTCTCGGCAGAGGGCCTTTACCATCTGCCCACAAACAGAGAGAGCTGCTTCAGGGCCCGGGGCACCGAGAGCTTTCTTTGGCTGGTTCCGTTCAAGTCGTCTTGCCAGTGCCTAGAGCCCAGCATTCAACTCCTCAGCCCAGTATTTCCCTTCCCCCTCCACCGCCCAACTATAGGCCCCTGCCTAGGTGTTTTGTCCCCCAGCTCAAACAGTGCCTCGCATCCCATCATCCATCCATGCCTGGAGGACTGACCACAATGATGGAGCAAACCCTTCTTTGCTTCCCAAGGGTCTCTTCTCTCTTCTGGTCTATACCAGGCTCTGGGCCTGGAGTTCTCAATTCCCCCTACTTCCCAAAGTCTCTTTCATATCCCTGGGCCTCTATTAACCAAAGCCTCTCCTTGCTCCCCTCTTCTGAATCCGTTCCCCTCCCCCTCTGCTTTGCTGCTGGCCTGGGAGGAGTTATTTTTAGGGTTGCCTTCCTGGGATGCTTTACTTGGGGCGGGCTGGTTACCGTGAAGGAAATGTTACCCAAGCAGGCAGCGAAGACTCTTGACACCAGAATCCCCTGGCCTAGGAACCCAGGCGCTGACCCTGCCCTTGCCCCTGAGGGCTAGCACCCTCTAGGGGCAGCTGGCATGATGTCCTCCCCCATAACACTTTGTGGTGCCCAAAGGCGGGGCTTTCCGTTCCCTGGGGGCAGATAATGGGTCAGCAGAGATTTTCTCTGACCTAGAAGCTAGTTTGGGGCTTCTAGCTACAGAAACGCTCCTTGGGGGCACCTTCATTCTCTCATTAGGTATAAGTCTTCTCTAAATGTTCCAGGAGTTGGAGCTAAAGAGTTGGAATTGGTGTTTGAGAGAAAAAGCTCTAATTTGGGGGGGAGAGAGGACACCCCCCCCACTTTTATTCAGTCAGTCAGCATGGGATGGAAGAAAGTTGGACTTGGGATTCGGGGAGACTTCGGTTCAAATCCTATTTGTGACTCTTACATTGTGACCTTACACAAATCATTTAACTTCCTCAAAGAGGTTTGGACTGACCTATTGAGTTGGAGCTATCTTGGTGCAGAGAGAAAAGCATCGAATTTGAAATCAAGGGAACTGGGTCAGAGTCTCCATGTTATAAATTCCTTACCTGTGTGACCTAGAGCAAGCATTTCACCTCCATGGGCCTCAGTTTCCTACCCTGTAAAATGAGACTCAGACTAGATATCCTGATCTAAATCAGTGCTCCTTTGACTTTCGTAGATGGCTTATAATCTCCATTTGTGGATAGAGTTTCCACACTGGGAGTTTTCCTGGCACTGATGACGTCACAGACCCTTACCAGATGCTTGTGCAGCACACTGACTATGTCCTGAGTGCCGTGGGGCATGGAAAAGGAGCAGGAGATGTTAGACCGCTGGTGGACTCTTTGTACTGCACAGGAACTGACTTGGGGTGGGGACAGTGATGAAGAGGAGGTCCCGGTGCTGGGGTGGGGAGTGATGAGGAGGGGAGGTGTTGTGGTCTCTATCGGATTAAGCCTTGTGATTTCCTCTTGCCCAGTGCCCAGGGCCAGTGGGCTGCTTACAGGGTGCCAGGAAAGCTGGATTAAGACACTGGGCCACTGTGAAACGCTGGTTCCTGCCCTCTGGAGCAGTGTGTTAGAGGGGGTTGGGCCTGGGAGAGAGGATGGGTGGTACTCTTGGAGGGAGCTGAAGTAGATTGATGATTCTGGAAGTGACCTCAGCAATGCCTGGATCTTGTGAATGCTCAAGGGCCCAGCACTCGGCACTGAATCATGGCATTCTGCTTACGTAGTCTCTGTGGGCATTGACGGGGCAGGAGAGAAATTCTGCTCATGATCCACATTGGCCCCCACTCAGCCATGGAATTGGGGACGGCCTGGTGGATGGTCACATAGGAAGTAAAGGACTCGGGGTTCTGATCCCCAAGCTGGGGCGGAGGGAGCTGGCACCCTCCATTAGGGAGGCTCAGAATCTACTGGAAGTGAGGGTGATGGCTGCCGCTGAGGGGTGTGGTTCAGGGGCCCACCTTGTTTTTGTCCTTGCACCTAACAGAACTGCTTGCATTTATACAGCTCTTTAATCTTTACAATGTATTGTAAGGTGGGTAGTGTGTGTGTGCTATCCCCAATTTACAGAAGAGGAAACTGAGGGTCAGGGGTTCCCCAGTTTTCCCAGAGTCATACACGGTAAGCGGCAAAGCCAAGATCATGGGATGGTAGATTCAGAACAAGAGGTTGCCGACTCCAGCCCCCTCATCCTGTAGATCACAAAGGGGTTGTTTGACTCGCTCATGGTCGTACAGTAAGCACGTGGCAGTGCCTGATCCAAGATCCTCTCATTTCAAATCCAGTGCCTTGTGTGACTTGTCAAGTCATAAAAGCAGCTCAGTGGGTATCTCAGTGGATAGAACCCTGGGCCTGGAATCAAGAGGACTTGAGTTCAAATCTGGCCTCAGACACTTAGCAGCTGTGTGACCCTGGGCAAGTCACTTAACCTCTGCTGCCTCAGGTTCCTCCTCTGTAAAATAATAGCCCCTACCTTCCCAGGTTTATAAGGATCAAATGAGACAGTCTTTGTAAAGTGCCTGGCATATAGTTGGTGCCTAATGAACACTTGTTCCCTCCCTCGTAGGATCAGAACTGGAAGGGACCCCAGAGATCACCTAGTCTACCCCCTCATGTTACAGAGGAGGAAACAGGCAGCAGAGGTTGTTTCACACTCGGGGTCCCACGTCCATAGTTTAGGACTTGGCCCCAGCCTTGTTGTTTCTGTTACAAGGTCTGCGAGCCGGCTGCTTAGAGGACGGAGCTGTTCCTCTACTGCCTAAGGCCCTAACCCCTTCCTGGTGAAGGTGGATCTGCCAGGCTCTTCCTGGGCCTTCTCTGCAGACTGTGCGGGCAGCAGGCCTCTCAGTGAGGGATGGTGGGCCAGCTCACCCCAGGATCCTCGGTGCTGTGGGCTAGATTGATGAGGGGAGGTGGTGGACGCCCAACTCTTCCATTTCCCCAGAGCTTGAACCTGATCCTGGGATTAGCTGAAGGCAGGGATTTGCTCCTGGGTCTTTAGGAGGGGGGAGCAGAGATGCTCAGTGTGCACAGAAAGCAGAAGCTGCTGTGGTTCTGGAGGGGGGAGGTAGAGGGGACGGTGGGGCTGTGGTTGGAGTTGGGCTGGAGGGCTGGCCAGCCACGGGTCCCTACCCATGGCAGTAGCACACAGGCGGCAGGAAGCAGCCTTTTTCAGAAGCGGGAAGTGGCTGGTTTTTGAACAGGAAGGGGATAGGGGGTGGGGGCTGGGCTGTGGGGGGGGGGCGGGTCCTAGAGCTTGGATTGAGGTGATGAGGGGGGGTGCTCAAGAGGCTGGGCCTGACCTGGCCCCTAGAAGGGCAAGCTCGTTCTTCTGAAACAGCGCTGGGAAAGAGGGTAGGATGGGAAGGGAAGGGGCAGGGAAGGGGCAGAACTAAGCTGCTCTGACTGTCAGAAGGAGTGCACTCACCCTTGGACCCTTGGACTATGAGTGACAGCAATGATTCCTTATGTCCCCCCCCCCACTGGGGAGAGGGGAATCATGGGTATGGCCAAGGTAGCTTTGGAGGAAAGGTTTGCTTTTGTTTGTCTTTACCCACCATTACTGGTTCCTGAAATGCAGCTGCAGCTGGGGTGGAGCTCTCACTCCTTCCCGGCCACAGAAGCAGCCCTGGGTGGGGGGGGAGTTGCCATAGGACAGGAAGTATAGTGGGGTTGGGGGGTGGGTGGGGGAGACAGGAGATAACAGCTGGAGCTGTTGGAGAGATGGCTGGGCTTCTGCATGGTATAGAGGTATCAAGTATGTCGTAGTCAGAAACCACACGCATGCCATGACGTTGCCATCCAAGGAGCTGAGGAAGCTGAGCGATCCCAGCAGGCGTCTGGGCTTCCTGGGGGCTGGGGACAAGAGGGGATTTCACATCCCAGCAGAGCAGCCCCCGCTGCTGAAAGAATCTTCTGCCCACAAGCTTCTGACATCGGGCCCTGGGGTTTTCCCCCACCCAAAATGTAGAGGAAGAAACCCCAGCCATGGTGGAATGTAGACAGGGGTTGGGGTAGTCTTTAGAGAAAGCCTTAGGTCTGGGTTGAAGTCCTTGCCCTCTCCTGTTAGGGGCCCCTGTGTGCGTGTGTGTGTGGGGGGGGTGTCCCACTAGTCACTGCCCAGGCTTGAGGTCAAGGCTGGCTGATCCTGGCCCTCCTTTGCTTAGGCCTCCTGCTCACGTTTTACCCCATACTTCAGCTGCCCTTCTAAGCTCTTGCCCAAGGTTCAGGGGATTGCCCCAGTTGTGAGTGCCCCTGCCTCCTCCAGCTACCTTCTCTTTATTCCTCTGTATTTGTGTGTCTCCTTCATCAGAATGTAAGCACACTGAGGGCAGTGGCCATTTCACTTTTATCTTTATGCTCTGTAGACTGAGCACCAGACAAAGAGGGTGAGTAGAGCAGTGGATCGAGGCATGGGAAGCCAGGGCTGCCCATCCCATCCTTCCCTGCTTGGGACTATGAGTAGACCTCTTTCATGCTCTGACTCACTGGTAATGCCTGAGCTCCCTTATTTTTAGTGCTGTTGCTGCTTTGGGGCCGTAACCATTAGCTAGTAAGAGACTTAAGTGAGGAGATAAGCATTAATCTCCTTGGGCCTTCCCCCTCAGCCCTGCATCCCAAGCCGCCCTCTTGCCCACACTGGCTGGGGCAGCCAGGCACCAGAAGTCTGTTGGAGAGGGAGCGATGGCGGTAGGGAAGGAGGAAGAGGGGAGCTGCAGCCTCAGTGTACCCCCAAGCCTACAGCAGAGGACGGTTTCCCAGCTTGCTGCTGGGGAGATGTGCCCCCCCCCCAGTCAAAGACACCCCTCATGCTATAAACTCAAGTGCCTGGATGGCTCTGTTCATCTCACTTTGCCCCTGCCTGGGATCCATGGGCTGCTAGTCAGATGTGAGAATGATGCTTGTGCCCAGCCCTCTCTTAGCCATACCCTACAGAGACCAAATGTGCTTAGGAACCGTGTTCCTGGGGGAGGGAAGGGGCTGATCCCAGATGAGCAGCTGGCCTGGATTAGCCAGGAAGCAAGGACACACTCCTCATCTCTGCCCATTTCCCCTCCTTCAGTGAACCAGAGCCACCTCTCAGGGAGGAGCCCCACCTGGGAGGGGCGCTGAGACACCCAGTACCTTACATTTAGATAGCACTTGGGGGCTCTTTATGGCCTTGGCTAACTGATGGATGGGATGGCAGAGAGTTTAATGAAGCATGAATTTTTGAGGGTTTTGTTTGTTTGTTTGTTTGTTTTGAGCAGGATGTAAAGGCTTTCTCCTAGAGACCTTTGTAAGCTCGTTGGAAGGGAAGGACTGTTTTGGTTTTCCTCTTTGTAAACACCCCCCACCCCCACCCCATCCCAGTTCTTATACATAATAGGTGCTTAATGAATGTTGAATTGAGCATCATGGGCACTTGGGATCAGAACTGTAACTAGAACTTTTTCTGCCTTTGGAAGAAAACCAGTTTGGACAGGGTGGGGGTGGGGGTCGGGATGAAGTATAAGACTGTGGGTACAGTTTGGTTGGGAGAGAGAGAGAGAGAGAGAGCTGCTGGAGCGACAGGACCCTGGGTGCTGGAGAGTGGTGTGGCCTGAGGGAGAAGTTGGACTGGATGAGCAGAGGAAGGAGAATCTCTCTTCCTTTATAACTCAAGTGCTTCACAACAACTAAGATGCCCTGGGGAGTGGGAAATGGACCATAGGACTGTATATCCAGACTTTGAAAGGACCTCTGAGGCCATCTAGGCCAATCCTTTGAATTTATAGATCAGGAAATAGCCTCTGGGAGGTGCCCAGGAAGGAGTGCCAGAGGTGAGATTTGAACACACATCTTCCAGTGTCCACTGGACCAGCCTTTCTCTTGCCCCAGAGTCACCCTTGGATCTTCACTAGCTATGTTCACTTCTCTCCTTCTTCAGAGCACATTTTATTTATTTGGAGCCTATTAGGTTCCAAATCACAGAGTTAGACCTTAAAAGAATCTCAGCGGTCTCTTCTGGTGTAATCCTCTAACTTTATAGGCCCAGGAATGTGAAAAGACATGTCCAGGGTCACACAGGGAGTAAGTATCAGAGATAGGATTTGAACTGAGATCCCTCTGGGGCCCAACCCAGGCCTCTTTCCCCTGTCCCTTGCTTCCTTTTGTAGACTTGGAAGGAAGCTAGACTGATCTAGAGTTGACTTCATGGAGAGGGTGAGATCCAAGAGGGGTCTTTAGACTTCTCTAGGGAGATAAATTATTCATCCATAGGGTGTATCAGCAAGCACCGCAGCACACCCAGGGGGGCTGCTAGCACAGGTTCTTAGATCTGCTTTTCCAAAGGAAAGCAACTCAAAATGGGTTAACAATCTTACTTTAATCTATCGAATATCATCTACCTAGTTCAGGGGGAAAAGTCGGCACCCTGAACTTCAGAGAATGCAAACAGAAGTTA
>CM053582.1:535519213-535626335 GCA_028627135.1 Pseudochirops cupreus
TCTTCTCAAAGTGAGCCCCAAACCAAAACCTCACATCAGGGCATATATATAGCCTTCTCCTGGCTTGGAGAATGTCACAGCCCTCTAGACCCACTGCCCAATCACAAAGCTACAAGGCACGGGCATTCCTGGAAAACAAGCCTGGCGCCACAGGCTCCACGTGACCACATTCAGCCTATTAGGGAACAGAGTATACTTTGAAATATCCAAGGGTCTTCAGAGTCTCGTAGCCACTTTAGCAAAGGGCCTAGGGGCAGGGAAGATCTTCAGATTCCCATAACATAGGGGATCAAATCTTCACCATTCTCAAGGGAGGAGAAGCTATTTGGAAGGGGGAGACACACACTGTGAAGTCCTGGCACCGCATCATTTTTTGGGGGGAGGGCAGATGGACGGATGGTTGAGTTGACATCTTTTGTTTCCTCTCATATGATTGCAGATCACCAGAAGTTAGAACGGGAGGCCCGAATATGCCGGCTCTTAAAACACCCAAACATTGGTAAGTGCTTTTGGGTACACTGGTTGGTTCCTTGCCTGTTTATGGAAGATGGTGGAGACAGTTTTGTCTTTTGGGGATGTCTGTACACATGTTCTTCCTCTAGCGTCTGGTTTGGCTCTTCTTATGTGTTTAAAAAAAGGACAACAGCACTCTCATTTCGAGTTATGGGATGTTCATAATTACAAAGTGCTTTTTATGTCTGTTGTGAAGAAGGTATCGTGGAAAAATGCTGGGTTTGGAGTCAGAGAACCTGGGTTCGAGTACTTGCACTGACATTAACTAGCTATATGACCTTGAGCAAATTGTTTTCTCTATCTGGACCTCAGCTTCCTAATCTGTAAAATGGGGAGAGGGGGAAATCCCCCTAAGGCCCCTTCTCTCTTTTTACTTATGAACCATTTGATCCTCAGGACATTCCCATGAGGTAAGTAGTATGGGCATTGTTATCTCCATTTTCAGGTAAGGAAACTGATTTGCCCAGGGGTATTATTGCTTAGTCAGTGGGAAAAACCAAGATTATAGAATTGTAGACTTGAGAATTGTAAGTGATCTTAGTGGCCTCTCATTTAACAAATGGTGGAACTGAGGCCTAAGGAGGTTAGGTAGTTTGCCCAAGGCAGAATCGGCACTCAAACCCAGGTCCTCTGCCTCTGACACTCTTTCCATTGTACCGTGAACACAGGTGTTCTGACTTCTTGTCTCCGACTGGGCCCTTGCACTGAGCCACAGATAGGTCCTAAGTAGGGGGCCTGAGCTCCCCGGATCCTGCAGGCCTATTTCCAGACCAGGGGTGTTTATCATCTTGCTGTTTGTCTCCTGACTCACCTTTCCTCCTTCCTCAGGCTGAGTTCCCAGGGTTCTCAGCGTTGGAGGCAGCAGGCTAATTCTGCCAGTGTCCCCCTAGCTACCTCAAACGGGTCAGGATTTTGTTTCTGTACCTGAAAGCGTTTTGTCTCCTCTGTGGTTCCATGCACACTCAAGGGGTTTCCATGGTGCCTGGGTTTGTGTTCCCCCGGAGCCAGGAAAGCAAGCTGCCCAGGAGCAACTTGGACTCCAAACACAAGGAAGGAGAAAAATTAGGAGTATTCTCTCCCCCTCTTTCCTCTCCCTCTGCCCCTTGATGGGGGGAACAGGAGTAGATTGTCTGCCGTTCCAAAGCCTGCCGAGTTTTGCCTGACACAACCCACTCCAGTTAAATTTTACATTGTTCAGCTGAAACAGTCTTTGGCAAAATCGTTGGCCTTGATTTGCTGCTCCTTGACAAGGGGCCAGAAATTAAGCCAGCTGCCAAGTCTGAGCAGAAACCAGGGCCTTGTCTTGAGGGAGAGGCACAGGGGAGCATCTCATGAGCTTGGGTTTAAAAGTCCTCCGAAAGGAAAGGAATTTTCCGTAGCCATAGCTGGAAGATTTGGGGGACTTCCTCAGTGCTTCTGGGCTCCTGTTAGAGGTGAGGGCTCTGTGGTAACCTGCTGAAGATTTAAACCATCCTGAGAATTCAGTAAATCCCTGCGGTCTGGGATAAAGATAACAGTTAGTTGGCATTTATGTACTGCTGTAAAGCTTGCAAAACACATTATTTTGGTTGATCTTGACGAGGACTCAGTGAGGTCAGCACTGCAGAGATCTTAGAAACTGAGTCTCAGAACTATCAAATGACTTGCCCAGGGTCACACAACTAGTATCTGAGGTGAGATTCCAATTCAGTTCTCACTGGCTCCAACTCTAACACTCAGTCAATCAACCGTCATTTATTAAACACTTTCTCTAAGCCAGGCCCCATGCCCTATAATGTTATTCATCCTTATTCTTGATGATAATCTTATCTCTCTTACTAGACTATAAATAGGGATCATCTTTTATTCTCCCCCAGGACCTGGCACGGTGCCTTGCTTGTAGTGGGGTTCTGGGTAAAGATGTGTTGAGTGAGAGGGAGTGAGCATTGTTGAGTAACTGCCCACAGTCGCACTTCTAGTAAGATATCTGAGGTGGGATTCAAACCCAGGTCTCCTCCAAGCCTGAGCCTAACCTTCTTTCCACCAGCTCATTGACACTTTTTGCTGTGAGGCTGGCGAGCCCCGTGTATGGGGTGATCACAGGTCCCACTCAGAACAACAGGGAGAGGAACAGTTCGGAGGTAACCAGAAATCAAACCGTGCAGGGCTTTACAGCGCAGAATCTTCATCTGGAATTACACCCTGCAGGTGATTGGCAGCTCTGCCTACTGATTGTGCAAAGATGTACTCTTTTCCACAGAACCAACACCTTCAAGCTGATAGACCCTTGTGTTCTGAACGCGCTCCTCTTCTTGGGTGGTCTTTCAAGACAGGCACTCTTCCGTTCCCAACTTCCTGCCACTGAAAAGCACTGGATTGATCAGTCTTGTTTCTCTTTAATGGAAAAGGGGTGAATTCTGAGAATCTGGATCAGAGAACAATACCCACAGGCTCTTAGAAAGAAGAAAAATGACATTGTGGTCCTCCATGGCCACCCAGGAGTACCAGAGCAGGGTGAATCTTGGGGTACAAGCCTCAGTGTTGAGAGGCAACCACTTCCCTGTCCGGTGCTTCTTGAGTGAACAAAAGACTGTGACATTGGATTTGAAGGCATAGGTCCTGGGTTCCACTTCTGGCTTTATTTATCACTGTTATGACCTTGGAAAAGTTACTTCACTTCCTCTGGTCTCGATTGCTTCGTCCATGAAATTATTAGATTAAGTGGTCACTACAGTTCCTTCAAGCTCTTAAATCTTAGGCCCATGAACCTTCTCCCCCCCCCTTCCCCTCAATGAATGAATGAGTGAACAGATAAAACATTTCTTTCAAGAGATAAGACAAAGAGCAGAACCATGCCACTTACCTGTGATGGGGTTTCCACAAAAGGTCGAGGAAATATAGTGAAGGGTATAGAAAAATGGATTGGAAAGGACAGGATGGGATTATATCTGAAAAACATTCCAAATTTTTTTTTCCACTGTATTTCTAGCCATTTTTCCTCCTCCCCTCTCCCCTCCCATACATAGTTTTAGAAATCAAATATGTGACTTGGTTTTAACTTAGTCCAGCAGCTCTTCCCACCCCTTGCTCCCCAATCAAAAAAAAGACAGTTTGTCCTGACACTTCTCTGCTGTAACAGAGGCAGTGGGCAACATGAGAATAGGCCCAGGACGGGCCCTTTGCAAGGCTAGAGTCTGCGGGCCTGCTGTGGTGACCCCATTCTAAGACTGCCCCTGGTGTCTTGTGCTGGTGGGAGGGATGTTGGCTTGGGGCTCTGTTCTTATGTGAATAGTTGGTGAAAGGGAGGGAGGGAGGAAGGGCCTGAGCCTGAGAAAGAGGGCCTGGAAGATGAGGCCTGGGCTTGGCTCCTCTTGGAGATGGGGCAGCAGTGGCCCGGGGAACTGTGGGGACGTTGCCATGGATTCTGACCCGGCTTGTGGAAGGGGGCAGAGGAGGTGGCTTGGTGCCTTCTATTCATTCTTTCTCTCCCTCTGCCCCCATCCTCCAGGGTTGTGACCCCCTTGGCTCCATCTTCCCCCAACTCAGCCATCCCAGTGGACCAGATTGCACATTGGTGCTGCAGAGGGAGAGAGAGAGAAGATTTTCACCAGCTAGTTGACTTCAGACTCAGAGGCACCTGATTTCAACAGGTCTATTAGGTGGAAGGAGTCAGAGATTCATTTTCTCCTTACTCTTTCTTCCCCAAGTAGATTTGCTATCTATCCTAGGAGTTAAAACCCACCATTTACCAAGTTGCTGAACTACAGGGGCCCTCAGAAAAGAGCAGTAAAGGGAGTTTTAAGAGCTGGGAAAGGCAGTTCTGCTAACTGCCCAGTAAAGTCTGAGAAGAGTGTGCTGTCTCCATTGGCACCCTGGGGCCTGCCCTACTCTAATGTCCTGTAGTCTGTGGCTTCTTCTTGGAGTCCAGGCTATTATGAAGACTACCCAAGCTATGCCTGACAACTGGGGTCACCCCTAGGTATGCTGGCACCATTCCTTAGTGGAGTATAGGGACATTGATCAAGCCTTGGAAAGGACATCACAGGCCAGCTAGACCAACAACCTCTGACTTCTCGAAGATCAGGAAACTGAGCCCCGGGGAAGAAAAGTGACTTTTCCAGGGTCATACAGGGAGTGTCAAAGGCAGGATTTTAACCCAGATCCTTTGACTCTTGAGCCAATGCCTCCTCCATGGAAGGAATCGGCTCCCTTCCATCTTCCTTGTTTCAGTCTTCTGCCCTCTCTCCCATTACCATTAGCTCAGATCCCACCATCTGCAGGAGGCCTTTCCAGATTCTCCCCTCCCCCCTTCCTCTAAGATTGTTTTCCATTTATTCTGTATTGATCTTATACTGTATGGTTTGGGGGGATTTTTTTTTTTGGCCTCTATAGGTTCCCTCATTAGAATCTAAGCTCCCTGAGGGCAGGATCCTTCTATTTACTTTTCTTTGTATTTCCTGCTCTTAGCTTATTGCCTGGCATATAGTAAATACTCTAGATAGACCCACCCTGGGGCCCATCCATCTCCAGATTGGAGGATCTTAGATCTAGACCAGTCCCTTCACTTTCTAGATCAGCAAACAGAGGCCAAGGGACTATGACGTGACTTTGCCCAAGGTCACACAGGTAGTAAACCTCAGAAGCAAGATTTGAATCCATATCCCACTGCCTATAGACCCAACCCTCTCTTTACTATCCTAGGCTGCCTTCCACAGCTAAGAAAGAGCCTTCCTTTAGATCTTCAGAAGTTCAGTGTTCATTTCTACCCTCTCTGCCTTTACCCTGGGGCCCATTAGGCTCAAGATGAGTGTGGTAAGAAATAAAGATGCAGCAGAGGAAGGAGAAAATGTCCTGATAATGCTGCTAGTTGAAGTAGTGCCTCTGGGGACTGACTCCTGCTCACACCCGCTCAAAACCCCAGGGCTCTGTGGGCTAACCCCTGCCCCTCCCAGCCAAGAAGTGCTAGGCCTACCAGTGGCCCGGAGGCTTGGGGGGAGCCCTTCAGTCAGCCTCCCCACCCTTTGTTCTCCATTCTGTCTGGCTGTTTTGACAAAGGTTTGTTAGCAGAGGTGTAGGATGCTGTTGGGTGATTTCAAGAGAGCTTTAGTAAGCAGGAGCATCCCACTTTGGGCTGGGGCTTTGTCAGTCCTTAAGCCTACGCAATGTGAGGATAATGTTGGCGGCATCAAAAAGAGACATTTGGGGATTTGGCCAGGCTCTGGAGCATTTTTCTGCTTTCTTTTTTTTTTTAACAGTTTAAGGAAAAATAGTTATGTTTATTGCTGAAATACTATAAACACTCCTAAGATGTTGGAATCATAGTGTTTAGGACCTTCCACAACAGAATAGAGCCGGCCTCTCTGGGAGCAAGGAAGATGACTTCTTTGTGAGCTAGAGAGGAAACCTGGTGCCATGGGCCTGGGGGGGAAGAATGTCAGTTAAATTAGCTTCCAGTATCAGCTGTAGTCTAAACCAAGTCCTTGGTATAAACATGATGGGGCGGGGTTGGGGGTGGGGGAACCATCACCTTCTTACTGTTTGCCACACAGTGCCTGGCACATTTGTTGTTCCTTTGTTCCGGTTGTGTTCGAATCTTTGTGGCCCCATTTGGGGTTTTCTTGGCAAAGATACTGGAGTGGTTTGCCTTTTTCTCTTCCAGGCACATAGTAGATCTTGATTTTCTTCTGCTTTGGATGTGGCCCTGTGAGGAGGGTTCTTAATTTTGTGTATGTATGGCATGGATACCTTTGGCTATCTGCTGAAGTTCACAGCCCCCTTCTCAGAACGATGTTTTTAAATGCATAAAATGTAGGATTACAAAGGAAACAATTATGTTGAAAGTTATCAGTATATATATATATATATATATTTTAAGTTCATAGACTCTCGGTTAAAAATCCCTACCCTAGGAAGATTATAGGCAGTTGTGATGCAGTAGAAAAAGCACTAACAGCTAATGAGGAGTTACCATTTCTGTTACACCTGACATATGACAGATACTGTGCTGAGCGCTTTACAGAAATGATCCCTGGGAGGTAGGGGCTATTATTATTCCCTTTTTATAGATGAGGGAACTGATGCAAACCGGGTTTAAATGACTTGCCCAGGGTCACACAGCTAATAATATTAATGGCAAATTACAAAAGCTAACATTTATATAGAGCTTACTGCGTGCTGGACACTGCGTTAAGCACTGTCCCGTGATCCCATTTGATCCTTACAACCTTGGGAGGTAGAGATCTTATTTTCCCCAATTTACAGTTAAGGAAACTGAGGCAGAAGTTAAGTGACTTGCCCAGGGTCACACAGCTAGTAAGCGTCTGAGGTCGGATTTGAACTCATATCTCTTCCATTCCCCCAGTTCTTGCCCCTGAAAGGCGCTGGATTGATCAGTCTTGTTTCTCTTTAATGGGAAAGGGGTGAACTCAGGTCTTCCTGTCTCCAGGGCTGGCAGTCTGTTCACTGTACCAAAAAAGGCATTGGCTTTGGAGTCAGTACCAAGGTTCAAATACTGACTGCCATTTACTACCCAAGGAACAAGTCTTACCAACCCTCTGGGCCTCAGTTCCCTCATTTATAAGAGGAGGGCCTTAGTTTAAGCGTCCCCCAGCTCTGAGTTTGTGGTCCTAGGGGCAGCCTTTTGGTTTGCCCGGATTCCTCCCTTGTGTTCCTCTAGAGCACAGGAGCTCTCTGACCCTGGCAGGGGTGGTGCCCGCTGGTGCCTGGCTTCTCTGTGGTCTTTTCAGTGTTCCCAGGCTTGCCGGCTGGGTTGTGTGCAGAGCCGAGTGGGGGGCAGGGGGGATCCAGGGCTGACTCTGCTCTTGGCTCAGGGTGAGTGGGATCCTGAAGCATGGGGGAGGAGCAGGAACGGGGCCATTCTGCTGTAATCCCCTGAGCCTGCCTGTTTGCAGTGGGTCCCTGCTGGCCTGTCAGCTCCCCATCCTGCCGCTGTTAGTCACCATTCTAACGAAGCTGGTCATTAGCTTCTGGGACAGATGATTTCCAGGGGATTATTTGTATTACACACTTTAATGCTTTTTAATAGCAAATTTTTAATTAAATGGGAAAGGCCTTTTGGAAGCAGCGGAGCAGCTGCCACAGCCACACTTAGCACAAGGCATGAATTCGGAGGAACAATGGAGTAGTTGAAAATGCTAGAAGAAAGGATGGATAGGTGTGACAGATGAGCATGAGACTTGGAGTCAGGAAGACCTGGATTTAAACCCCTCCTCATGCACCCACTAGTTAGCTGTGTGACCCTGCGGAAACACTTAACAGTCTCCAGCCTCAGTTTCCTTCTCTGTGAAATGGAGCTAATAATAGCACCTACTTTACCAGAATTGCTGTGAGGATCTAATGAGATCCTACAGGTAAAGTGCTTCATAAACCTCAAGGCAGCCTGTAAGTGTCAGCTATTATTATTGTTGTTATAATCATTAGCTGTTATATTACTATATGAGGCAGCTGGGCAGTGTAGCTGGACCGCCTGGAGTCAGGAAGATCTGAGTTTGAACCTGCCCTCAGATACTTACTAGCTGTATGATCATGAGCAAGTCATTTAACCTGTCTGCCTCAGTGCATGTCATCTGGAAGATGGGGATGCTAGTGGCACCTGCCTCCCAGAGTTGTAAGACAGAAGGTGATATTTGTAAAGTGCCTTTCAAACCTTAAAGCGCTATATCAACACTACTGTTGTTGTACAGATTATGAGGGCAGGAGAATATGAGGCTCATACATCCCCTTCCAGCTGGCTGGAGAGCCCTCTCCTTTCTCTCTTGGTCTTGAAAGGGGTAGCTTTTGATTAAGAATGGGTTCCTTTGAAGGATTTAGGAGCCCCAGGCTGCCTTTGAGGAGCAGGGATGTTGCCTGTGCCTTAGGATGAATGGTACCTGCCATCCATCCCCATCCAAGAGGGAGAGAGAAAATGAGGTGAATGATTAGTGGTTCCTTGGGTACACTGTAGGCATTTAATAAATGCTTGTTGATTTTTTAGCTTTTGGCATGATTTGTCATCTTGGATCCAATTAGGGAGGCAAGCAGGCTCCACGTGAAGGTCTAGGAGATCTTTTGCCTCATTTATCAGATGGGGTAATGCCTACTCTTTCCCCTTCCCTTCCCTCCAGGGTCGTTATCAGGATCTCCTGACAAAACATGTGAGCAAACCTCTCCTAAAAATATGCAGTGTTAGTGTTTGGGCTCCTGGGTAATCCTGGGCCAACAACCTTAATAGAAGTTGCTCCTCCTGGTTATATACCCCTGGCCAAGAGCTTTCCTGGTTGAGTTTGGGTGGTGTTGAGCAATACCCTTTGTATCCCAGAAGACAGGGAGGGAAACCTTGTGGGGCCGAAGGCAAAGCCTCCTTTCTCCATGGAGAGAGTTCAAAGGAAGAAAGTAGCCCAAAGGAGAGGATCCATCCTGCCTAACTTTTGTCTGAGATGGGAGGAGCAGAGGGAGTACAATCTGCCACGGGAGTTTAATGCCAAGGGCTTACTTAGGTGATGCTTCCATCAGAATGATGATCGGGGCTTGGCAGCCTACCCAGAGGTGGCTTTGTGGGCAGAAGATTCGGGAGGAGGCCTGAAGAGAAACTAGGTTGGTTCTTGGCCCAGAAGATAGGGGGGGGCAGGGAGTGGGAAGGGAGTCTCGCCTTCTCTACTTAACCTTTACACATAGTCTATCTTTTTTGGACATCTTGCTTCATTGCTTTGGGTATCTGCTGCTGCTGCTGCTGAAGGGCTGCCCTGGGTCTTTTTTCAAATGTCTGCCCATCTGGTACGATTGTCCTTTGCCCTGAGTGTTCTGGACTTTGCCCACCCCTCACCTACCTTCCCCTAATTTTCATCCTTTAGCTGTTCCTTCCCCATTCCCACTTTCTTGTACTATCTCCATTCATTTCCCCTGATCCCATTCTCCATTTTGGTCTCCCCTTCTTGCTTAATTCTTAGCTACCTAGTGCTTTTAGAGTCTTTTCCCCACCCAGCCCCTATGACATTCCCCCCCTCCCCTCCCTCCCTGCTTCTCTGCTAACATCCAACAGCAAACATTTATTTTAGGGCATGTTATGTACAAGGGCACCGGGCTAGGTCCTGGAAATCCAGAGATTCAAATATGACATTGTCTCTTTCCTCAAGGAGCTTGCAGAGTATCAGGAGGATGAGTCGTGTACAGGAATCTCCATGAGACAAGTTACAATGTGACTAACTCCCTCCTGATTTGTATGTGTATCTTTGAGAACAGGCAAGATCAGTTCACAGCATGAAGGACTAAAGGAGGGAGGGATCCTTTCTAGCAGAAGGATGGGGGCGGGAAGGGGAAGTCAGGGAAGACTTCTTGGAGGAGGTAGTGGCACCATAGCTGGACTTTTAAAGAGGGAAAATTTCATCAGGCAGAAATATGGAGGAAACTCATTCTGGGGTTGGGGTGGGGGACGGATATCCAAATGCATGGAGACAGAAAAAGGACAGATTGAGGTTCCAGAATAGTAAGTAAACCAATGTGACTGGAGCCTAGACTATGAGAGAAGATTGAAGAAGTATACATTTGGAGTCAGACTGTGAAGGGCCTCGAATGCCAGGCTAAGGAGATTGTATTTGATTTACTAAGTGATGAGGATGTGCTGACATTTCTTGAACAAATAAATAACTCAGACTTACATGTTATGAAGTTTCCTTTTGGGAAAATTGCAAAGGGGAAAGGCTAGAGGCAGAAAAATTAGTTTATCATCATAATCCTCAGCCTGAACAAGAGAAGTGAGGTATGTACAAGTATAGAAAAGAAGGAAGGGATAGGAGAGATACTGTGGAGGCAGATCCAATGGGACTTGGCCAGAGATCGGATGTGGGAGGCAGGAGAGAGGGGAAAGCTGAAGATGTGTCTGAGGTTTCCAGCCTTGGTTAGTGGGAGAATGCATTTCCATGAATAGAAATAGAGCATTTTGGAGAAAAGGAGCAGATTGGGGGTAGAGGGAGAGGAGAGATATGATTAGTTTTGATAGACTGTAAACTCTCTGAGGGTCCAGAGACTTTGTGTCCCCAGTTTAGTGCCTGGCACATAGTAGTGGCTTAATAAATGCTTGTTGATGGGTTAGTTGGTTGAGTTTTGACCGTGGCGAGTTCAAGGTGCTGGTAGGAAACATTCAGCAAGCAGATAAAAATTCAAGACTGGGGCTCAGCTGGAAGGTGAGGCCTGGAGATGTAGGTTTGAGAGTTCTCTACAGTGGAGCTGTGGGAACAGATGAGAGATACCCAGGAAGCAAGAAAGGAGTAGAGAAGAGAACCATTTTTTCCTCTGCATCTCTTTTTAAAACATTCTTCATATTTTTGTTGGTTTTTTTTTTTTTACATCATCAGATTTTCCCCTTCCCCACCAGATCTCTCCCAGAGAGCTCTCCTCTTGTTTAACTCTTACCTATAGAGTAGACTTCCTGGTTTCTCTTTCATCTCAGCTCAAATCTTCACCTCTTGGCTATATCTCCTCCTTTTGACTTATTCTCTGGACCCTTTGTTGTAGCGCATTGCGATCCTCTCTTTCTGTTGCCCGACCTGGAGGCCAGCATGGGTGAAGCCTGATGAGAAATGAGCTCTTATTATCTCCTGTCAAGTGTGTAGCTGCTTTGATGATGTGCCAGGATGGAGAGAAGCGAGTACCTGGGCAGAGAGTGGGCAGAGAGGGCTAGAGTCTCTCCACTAAAAGGATGAAGGGCTTCCGGAGTCTTCTTTCTTGCTAACCCCTCTTTCACTGTCTCCTCTTTTACAGTACGCCTCCATGACAGTATTTCTGAAGAAGGGTTCCACTACCTCGTCTTTGACCTGTAAGTGCCCCTTTGCCACTGCCAGTACTTGCATTAGAAGCATTTGGGCGGTTCCCTCCACTCCACTCCTTCCTCAGCTTAAGATAAAGGCTTGGAATTTGTGACTCCAGAGGATGATGGGAAATAGTGGGCCTTTTTTTTTTCTTCTGCCTAAGAAATAGAAAGGGGCCATGATAACATTGTGGATAAAGAGAGCTGACCTTGGAATCAGGAAATCCTGGATTCAGATCCTGCCTCAGGCATACTGAATTTGTGACCCTGGGCAAATCGTGGAATTTTTTTAAGTGGCAACTCTCCAAAACTATAGGTTGCAGAGGTGTTGACCTACATTGATAGAGAGAGTCTCCTTCCAAAGAGTTCCCTACACCAATGTGATCACAGATCTGACCAAAAATAAATAAATAGATGGAGACAGATAAATTTATAATGTTCTTTTTGCATTCCTCACCCCCGTTGTTGGTTTTTGGGGGGGAGGAAGAAGAGGGGTTTGATCCTAGGGTCATCAAAGGAAATGGAGACTTTTGTACCTTTAATTCTCTGGAAGAGATGGAGGCTTTGGGGCTAGCAAGGAAGACCCATACTCAAGACCTCCTAATTGTTTAACCTCTCAGTACCCCCAGGCAGCTCTCCCAAGGTTCAAAATTATGTAGACAGCATCAGTGATCAGCATTGGTGCATGGAGTTTCTGCATAGGAGTTCCCCACACGGATGAAATCTGTGGCTGTCACCCCCTGCCAAAAAATGCTAGAGGAAGCAAATTGGCCTTTATTAGTAACTTGGCTCCATGTGGTTTCTGCTGCTGCAAGCCTGCAGTTCTATATCTTGGAAATGCCTTCTCGGTTTTCCTGGAAGCTTTCTTCCTTGTTTTTTTAGCTACTGTTTCACTAGGCCCAGATGTCCATGAAATTTTGTCACTCCTCACATTTAATATTGGGTTTCTCCCAGTGGGTTCATTTGTCTCCAATCACAGGTGTTATTTTGGGGGACAGATCAGGTGCTGTCTCTTAGGCGCCATCTTGCTTCCTTCTAGTCCTCCTAAACAATGTGAAGGTCATAGAAATGTGACTGAAATGAAGATAATCTATAATCAAGGTGATTTAAGTACCTACTGTGTTCGAGGAGGCATTGTGCTAAGTGCTATGTAGTTCAATCTCAGGACTCCACAAGACTGGAAAAGGGCCATCTGTAAAGGAAAAGAGCAAGTAGAAATGACCTTGTATGGGTGGTTTGGGTTTTGCTGGAAGCACGTGTGTGCAAGTGGATTCCTCCTTGCCCATCCTGGGACTGGGATTTGGGGATCTTGCCTTCTGGCACCTCTAACTCCCTCTTGTTGGGTTACAGCGTTACCGGCGGGGAACTGTTTGAAGACATTGTAGCCAGAGAGTACTACAGTGAAGCCGATGCCAGGTGAGCATCAGATAATAGAGATGCAGATTCTCTCCTGCAGTATTTAGTAAACTCCCTGCAGCTTAGGGTTCTCTGGGTTTTGATCTCAGTAGATTCTGCTGTAGCTCTTGACTGCCTTGCTGGGCCAGGTGATTTGCCTACCTGAATCAGGTGTGATAAAGTTGGGAGGAGAGGCCAGCTGGTATTGTGGAAACAGGGCCAATCTTGAGATCAGAAGGACCCAAGTTCAAGCCCTGCCTACCTCTAATACATATTGTGTAATCACGGGCAGCCTCTAAGTGCCCCAGATAACTTACTGAGACTTAGAAAGTTGTGAAGAAGTTGCCAGTCTGCTTTGGGCACTACCGCTATGTACACCGATGAAATCTCAGGTCTGTATCAAACGGAGAAAAAAAGAGAATTGGAAATGGTTCTTTCTCACGAAAAGGATCATCAGTTCCGGAGTGGTCCTGAATTTCTTGGCAGGATTGTAAACTTTATTTAAGCTTGCCTAACCAGAATTTATCCCAATTCCCCCAGAAATGCCCCCTTCCAATGCTCATCCTCCTTGAAGCATCCAGTCTTGCAGCAAATATACCCACATCCACAGAGAGTTATTAAGCACTTTCTACATCCCAGACACTGTGGGAGGCAGAATATAGAACACAGAGATAAGTAAGATAAGATCCATGTCCTCAAGGAGCCATTCTTTGCCTGGTTGCCACATCAACATTCTACTCCTAAAGCACATGTCTGCCTGTGACACTCTTGATCAAGGATCTCCAATAGCTCCCTATTACTCTAAGAAAAATATAGACTCCTTTGGTATTTAAAGCCCTTCCCAGTCTGTCTCCAAGCTACCTTTCGAGGCTTGTTGCTCAGCCCTTTTCATTCACTCCTTCTACATGCCAGCCAGACTGGCTTTCTTGTTCCTTGAACACATCATTCCTTCTCCCATTTCTCACCTTCTGCCCATTTCTCCCCCCCCCACCCCTCCTCCACCCCATGCCTCTTGATTTCTACCCTTAGAATCCTAAGCTTCAAAATGTATCCCAAATGCTGCTTTTCTACACGAGGCCTTTCCTGATTGTTCTCCACACTCCCTCAAGAAAATTAGTCAATAAATTAGCAGTCAGTGAGCCTTTATGAAGTTCCTACTGTGTGCCCAGCACTGTGCTGAGTGCCAGGGGAAATGCCCATGAGGAACTCGCAGTCTAATGAAAATTAAAATTAATTCATATGAATCTTTTATTGCATACATATATTGTATGCATTGTTTAATATATTGTATATATCTTCTCCAGTGTCTCCCCCCTCCCCATTGGATTGCAAGTCTGTTGAAGGTAGGGACTGGTTCACTTTCATCTTTACTTTTCTCCCTAGTACCCACCACGGTTCCTGGCACATAGTAGGTGCTTAATAAATGCTTTCATTGAATGAGTATTGAATGAATGGATTGGCCTGAGGAGTGTATCCCTAAGACTTATGGTCTTCCTGATGTCTTCTGACCACTGTGGCCAGTTGCCAGATCCACATCTTGCGCTCTGGAATGAGGTTTCACCACCCCAGGAGCTCCTTAATAAGAGTTTTTTTCCTAGACATAGCTCTGACAGCCTGGTGTCCAAATCTTTCCAAGAGCCGCCTCCATGCAATGCAGATGTCTTCTAGATAAACTTTGTCCAGCCTCCTTCTCTGGTCTCTTAACTCCCCTGCCTCCATCCTGCCACTTTTCAAGTTTAGTGGGAGTGGGTTGTTCTTCCAGCCTGACTTGTTAGGAGGGGAGGGCATACCTTCTGCCTGTGGCTGATTTGGATGTGAAGATCACTCTGGTCATTGCTCGAGGTCACTACTTGTTGATCAATTTCAGATGCTTAAGAGCTTCAAGAAAGAGTCTCAAGTGGGAAGATAAATTCTAGTGCCATTGGGGATGGCCTGGGACCCGGAGGGGGGTGGGTGGTGGTAAGAGAAAAAGGGAGGAGGGAGATAGCCCTTGGAGCCTCTGGGGGGGGGGAGTTAGTGCTGAGGCAGGAAGGGGGAGTGCAGGGGGATGACGGTGCCAGTGGGCTTGGCCTGGCTCAGCTGGGACACTTCACACTTTTGCCATTTTTGGCCAGAAGGCTCTCTGCCGGCCCAGCTCTGTTCTAATTATACATTTTTGTGGAGAGAACGGGGAGTAGCCTCCTTGTCTGGCCTTGCAGCCTGTTCTGTGTGTTGTAGGAATCTGCAGAGCCCCTTGCCTCTGGTCGGAGTCCCAACATGGGTTTTTGATGGGAGATATTGGAATTCAAGATTGCCTAGGTGAAAATACAGACCTGAGAGGCTCTCTATCCCAGCTCAGGTGCTAGAAAATTTATCCTGGGCTTTTCCTCCCTCCCAGACAGGACATCTCTGCCCTGCTCTCTGAGCATTCCCTGGGCAGTCAGTGGGGATTGGTAGTATGGTGGGTAGTACAGAACGTCTAAAATTCCATGTCTCAGAGGACCACTTGAAGTCTGAAATGTAGGTAGAACAGATTGTGGTGGCTTGAGGGCCGAGTATGACTGGTGAAGAGAACTAAGTCACTGAATGTTGCTTGAGCCTGCGCTGGGTTTTTTCTAAACAAAAACATGACCAAGACCTTTCTTTCCCCTGACTCTCCCTCAGGCTCTCATCTGGTATTTTGTGTTCCAGCTCATTGTATGTTATATGGTTCACATTTATAGCACGTTAAGGTTTACAGAGCGCTTTGTATATCTCGATCAGTCTTCATAGCAACCCTCTAAAATAGGTGCCCTTCTTACTTTCATTTTTCAGATGAGGAAATTAAAGCTCAGAGTGGTTAAGTGATTTGCCCAGAATCCCGCAGCTACTCAAACATTTGAGGCTGAATTTGAGCCCAGATCTTCCTGCCTCTCAAGTCTATCATTCAATACTTCCAGTAGAAAAATCGAATACTGTTAGTTGATAATTCTTATTAACAATGATCTTAACTTCCTTACTGGTCTATGAGCAGGGACCATTTCCTGTATTATCTGGCACCATGCTTTCCTACTAGTAGGTGCTCAGGTATTTTTTCATTCATTCATTCATGCCAGAAATTCTTAAAATTATTGGAGAACTCCCCCCTCCCAAAGAGCTTTTATTTATGTGGGTTGGAGCTATCGATATTTACTATGTTAGAAATGAAAACAACTTAATATGCTTATGAAAATAGTTTTTAATCTCCTGAACTCCCTGATCCTGGACTGTACTTGGAGAACCGCTGATTCATTCAGTAAATATTTATTGCCGCAGAGCAGATAGACACACAGAATGGTAGAGCTAGAAGGCACGCTGGGGAGCTAGGGCAGAGAGGTGGGGTTGGGAAAGGCTTAAGTCCAACTCTGCCTCCCACCTCGCTCCACACACACACACACCCCGCAGGTGGCTTCTCAGGCAGCCAAAGACAAGTTGGAGGCGGGGAGCAGGACCTGTTACAGTCTTGGCTGTCGTGCCTCCCGGGATCTTTTCGTGGGTCCTTGGAAGCTGCTGCTGTCATCTTGGAGGGTCTCTGGGGACCTGTTCATGAGCTTTGGTCTACTGCTGGGCTTGGGATAACTGTGGTTTAACCCTGCTTCCTTCTTTCTTTCCCATTTGCTTTCTCAGCCACTGTATTCATCAGATCCTAGAGAGCGTCAACCACATCCACCAGCATGACATCGTGCATCGTGACCTCAAGGTACACTGCATGCCTACTCCTGCTGTAGCTTGTGGCATCTTGGCGCCATCTGGTGTCGAGCGCTGGTAGTGCTTGGACCACAGAGGAGTTGCAGGATGTCCTTTGACTTGGGTTGCCAGAGTTCACGCTCCTCTGCTCCCGCTATAGGTCATGTGAAGAGCAGATTTAGGGGGGCCTTGAGGGCCAGAGCATTACAACTTTCTCTGTCTTCCCTCTTCAGCCCGAGAACCTTCTGCTGGCAAGTAAATGCAAGGGTGCTGCTGTCAAACTGGCTGACTTTGGACTGGCCATTGAGGTGCAGGGAGATCAGCAGGCTTGGTTTGGTAAGGGGGTAACCCCTTCCCTCCTGGGATGCAGAGCCCCCGTCCCTTTTTCCGTCTTCCTCGCCTGCCTTCATGTGGCAGAATGAGAACTGAAATTCCAATGTTTCTTACCCCCCCAGAGCACCAAGTCTGCCTATGTCCAGTGCTGGGTTAACGTTGCCATTGTATATTCCTTCTGTTCTGAGCAGATGAGCAGGAAGTTCTGGGTTCCATGTAGTCCTGTTTACCCATCCTTGCTTCTGGATGGTACTCACTGCTGCCCTTGTCTTCATGACTCCACCCAGAAGCCGAGTCTCTCTCTGCTGCCCAAAAACAGAGACTAATGCAGATTCAGAAAAAGCTACAGACCCAGGCACCAGGAAAAGCTTGGGAAATGAGGCACCCTGGCTACAATGGTATGGGAGGCAGATGCATGTGTACCAGTGCCTTTTCTCCCAAAACAGGCTTTGCGGGTACGCCAGGGTATCTGTCCCCTGAAGTCTTGAGGAAAGATCCCTATGGAAAACCTGTGGATATCTGGGCCTGTGGTAAGCCCTTTTAACACACTCAGCTGTGAGTATGAGCAGCCTTAGTTTCTAGAAGAATTGGAACGGCAGGGGTTGGTGGTGGTGAATGGGGATCCTGAAGTCACATGGCCAGTCAGTAATATTTGAATGGGTGGAACTCATTCAAATGTCCAAGGGACCGATAGCCACATCACAATTCTCTAATCAGGTAAACAGAGAAGGTTCCCTTGTTGTATTGCATTAGGTTCCCTACTCCAAAGAAGAACCAAACCAAGACCAGGGAGTTGTTGTTTCGATTTAGTACAAGTTATGTGAACACCTGTTTGAAGCAACCTGTTCTCAGGCAGCCAAAGACAAGTTGGAGGCGGGGAGCAGGACCTCTTACAGTCTTGGCTGTCGTGCCTCCCGGGATCTTTTCGTGGGTCCTTGGAAGCTGCTGCTGTCATCTTGGAGGGTCTCTGGGGACCTGCTCATGAGCTTTGGTCTACTGCTGGGCTTGGGATAACAGTTTCCCTCACCCCCCAAACCCCAGAGAAAAGGTGAAGTAGGGAGCCACAACCCTAAGGTAATGATGAGAAATTCCTTTCAAATGAGAAAATATTTGTAAACCACTTAGCACAGTGTCTAGTACGTAGGAGGTGCTTAGTAAATGCTTATTCCCTTCTTTACCCTGAGATAATCACACACACACACACATACATACACACACACACACTCACAGACACACCCTCACTCACTCACTCACACTCACACAGTCATCCATCTCTGATCACTTCTAACCTTGGTTTGGCTGCCATTTTGCTGAGTGACTCTAGATACTGGGTCATCCCTCACCTGTGCCTTGGGTAGGTGACTGGCCCTAGTTTCGTGTTGTGCTCTGTGTCTTCCCTTAGGCGTGATCTTGTACATACTTCTGGTGGGATACCCTCCCTTCTGGGATGAGGATCAGCACAAACTGTATCAGCAGATCAAAGCTGGAGCCTATGATGTAAGGACATGCTAGGAAGGGGTCTGACCACACCCTTAGTGTGGGCCTAAGGGGAGAAAGGGGGCTGGAGAGCAATGGGGTGTGGCTTTGGTTGTAGGCCAATACTGTCCTGTCCTATGGGTTACCTGTGGAGGGGCTTATGGTGCCCTGAGAGGAGAGAATCCCTGGAACCTTTCTGTCTGTCCCATTAACTTTCCCCCATCCATGCTGCATTATTTCTTCCCTGGTTATGGAGTCTTTGGTCAAAACACGTAATACTTCATCTCTTAATACTTTCTGTGCTGCCTCAGTGGACCAGACCCCACAGAGGGTGTTCAGTGTGGGAAACTGAGGCAAGAAAGAGGAGCCCACCTGCTGGGTGCAATACAGTGCTCATGCTTTCCCCATCTCTCCTTCCCCTATTCCTATTCCCTAGTTTCCATCACCAGAGTGGGACACTGTGACTCCTGAAGCCAAGAACTTAATCAACCAGATGCTGACAATAAACCCTGCCAAGCGTATCACAGCTGACCAAGCACTGAAACACCCATGGGTCTGCGTAAGTGTCCTGTTGTGGGGAGAACTGAGGCTCTGGCTAGACAACAACAGATTTGACAAAGATCTGGGGGTTTTAGTGGACCTCCAGCACGGTATCGGCTAACGGTATGGTGCCACCACTCCAAGACCCCAGTGCATCTGAGGTTGCAGTAAGATTGACAATAGCCTGTGTGTCTCATAAGTTGAGGATTATCTACGCCCTGTACTAGCCAAAAGATGTCTGGAGTCATGCTTAGTACTGGTTGCCCCATTTTATGAAGGAAATAATCAAACCAGGAAAATCCAGAGGAGAACAACCAGGATGATGAGGGGCCTGCAGACTGTGTCACAAGGAGACCAGTTGAAGGGACTATTTAGACTGGAAAAGAAACTTATCAAATAGCTGTCTGAAAGAATCTGAAGGGGTACCATGTGCAACAGGGAGTAACTTTCTTCTGCTTGGCCCCAGAAGGTAGAGGTGGGAACAGAGAGGGACAGGAGAGGGGATTGTAGACAGAGGCCAGTTTAGGCTTAGAAAATTTTCTATTGATTAGAGCTATTCAGAGATAATAGATTGCCCCTCGAGGGGGTAGGGTGAGGTGGGCAATGAATAAGCATTTATTAAGCACCCTACTGTGTTGTGTACCCAGCATTGTGCTGAGTTTGTCTTTACAAATATTATTTCATTTGATCTTTATAACAATCCTTAGAGATCGGTGCTATCATTATTATTACTTTACAGTTGAGGAAACTGAGGCAATTAGAGGTGAAGTGACTTGCCCAAAGTTAACAGCTAATACATATCTGAACTCGGGTCTTCCCAACTCCGGGGTGAAAACTAGACGATTGTCTGTTGGAAGCATGGTACGAGTAGTTCTTGGCCACAAACAGGTTGGAGTAGATGACTTCTGGGGTTCTTTCCAACTTTGGGATTCTGGGATTCTACAGAAGGGCATTTCTTCTCTCTGGAATATTCTCTTTATTAGATGACCAGTGGTTGGGTTGTATTCTTGCCTTGGGATTTATCTTCAGTCTTAAAAACTCTGAGTAGCTTGTGATGAAGATGGGTCTAGTAGCAACCTCTCTGAGTCGACATGCTGTGTATTTGTTATGTGAGAAATACCTTGTTTATTTAGAGCTTAGCTCTGTGGAAGCCTTGGCTATTCAGAATATAACTGAGAATTAGCACACACACACCCACTGTCCCGAAAAAGGCCCACAGTCATCAAAAGTAAGAAATGTAGGAGAAGCTCTCTCTCTCTGATCCTGTTTACTCTTACTTTGTGCACAATTGGAGCAAGCTTTTAGTTATTTGGTTTCCAAACACACAGAGGAACAAAAGTAGTGAATTAGAAGAGGAAACACATGTTTCCATGGATAGTGGAGCTGGCAGCAATAAGCATTTATTAAATGCCTTCTGTGTGCCAGGCACTGGAGACAGGTTAAAATGGAACTATCATTGCTCTCAAGGAGTTTATATCCAACTTGAGGCTAGTTTATTTTTACAGATAAGTAAATAAGAGAGATTTTGAGCAAAGAGAATGCCTTCAACTAGGGGAATCAGGGTGACTTTCTTTTCCCACTTTTTTTTGGGGGGGGAGGCAATTGGGGTTAAGTGACTTGCCCAGGGTCACACAGTTAGTAAGTGTCTGAGGCCAAATTTGAGCTCGGGTCTTCCTGACTCCAGGACTGGTGCTCTATTCACTGTACCATCTAGCTGCTCACTTTCTGCAGTAGCTGGAACTTGAATTGAGCCATGGAGGAAGCTAAAGATGTCACAAGGTGGAAGGGAGGAGGAAAGGCATCCCTGGAATAGGATACAAAGGCAGGAGAAGATGGGGTGCCAAGTTCAAGAAACAGCAAGTGAACCCGGTTTGACTGGACTATAGAGTACACGAGTGAGAGGGATGAATATGCGGTCTAACTGGAAGTGCCAACACGTGGAGTTTATAGTTATGCCAGGGGCAGTGAGAAGCTATTGAAGATGCTTCAGCAGAGAAGTAACCCAAGTTTTTAGGGGAGATCATTTTTGGTAACTGGGTAGAGGCTGGATTGGAAAGAGGAGAGCCTGGAAGCAGGGAGACCATGCAGGAGGGTATTGCTCTCATCCAGGCCAGAGGTGAAGAGGTCCTGGACGATGGTGGTGGCCTTGTTGAGTGAATGCTAGAAATGTTAGGGTAGCAGAATTGGTGTGACTTGAGGGCTAAGGAAAAGGGAAGAGCTGGACACAACTCCAAGGTTGTGAGCCTGAGGAATTAGAAGAAGAAAAGTCCCATCAACAGGGAAGTTTGGAAGGGAGGCAGGGGGGTAGGGACTGAGTTGGGGGGAGTTCCATTTTGCACTTGCTGCCACTTACTACCCATGTCAGCTTGGACAAGTCAGTTGCCTTCTTGGAGGCATTTGTAAAATAAGGAGGTTGGACTGGCTGGCCCCCGGGTTTCTTCCTAGCTTTAAATGCTTGTTGTTGTTGTCGGACCAGAGCCCCAGACGTTCCAGACTCTGCTAAGCTCTTTGGGTCCCCTGCGTAAGCAGGTGCCATATCTAGGACCTGGGCATATTCCAAGAAGAACCACCAGAGTTTGCATCATGGGAGGGGATGGAGAACTCCAGTGCTATACCTGAATGTCATCAGGGTAACCCCACAGTCCTTAACAAGAAAAGACTGACATTTCTGGCTCTACCGTTTCAGATTCCTGGGCGGGATTAACGGAGCGCTTCCTCTTTCCTGTGGGGAATTTGAAGCAGTTAGGTGTCAAAATGAGTAGAATGCTGGGCCTGGAGGCAGGAAGAGCTGAGTTCAAATTCGGCTTAGGATTCTTATTAACTCTAAGACACTAAGTGACTCATTTTACCTCTCTCTGCCTCAGTGGTAGCACTTTGAGTGACAAAATGCTTTCCATGTGTTACCTCATTTGATCCTCACAACAACCTTGGTAGGTAGGCAGTGGTAGTAGTATTATTTCCATTTTACAGATAAGGAAACTGAGGCTTAGGTTAAGAGACCTCTCCAGACTTTCATAGCTAATAAATGTCCAAGGCAAGATTTGAACTGGGGTCTTCCTGACTCCAGATGCAGCGTTCTATCTAGTGTACCCCCAGCTTCCCTGTGGGAGGGGGCTAACAGGCCAGTGTGCCTGGAGTGGAGAATATATGAAGGGTCAAGATTATGACAAGAGACTAGAAAGGTAGGTGGGAGCCATCTTGTGCCAGGCTTTAAATGCTGAGTGGAAGATTTTGTATTTTGTCCCAGAGGCAATAGGAAGCCATCAGATATTTCTGAGCATAGGAATGATTGGATCAGGTCTTCAACTTAGGAATGTTAATTTGGTGGCTGTTTTGAAGATGACTTAGAGAGCGAAGACACTAGAAGCAGCCTCAGGTTTCACACTATAGCAATAGACCAGGAGAAAAATCCTAATACCCCAAGCAAGGGTAGAGACTATACAGGTGGAAGAAGGGTAATGAATAGGCCAGATGCAGTAGAGGCAGAATAAAGAAGATTTTTTTTATTTTAGTTTTTATATTTTTAATTTTGTTTTTTGTAACTAATTAGAAATGTGCTGGTTATGCCAAGGGGAGAATCAAGTTTGATGCAAGTTTGGGTGACTGAAAGCGTGCTGGTCCTCTCCATGGAAATCCAGAAGTTAAGAAGAGAGTTTGGGCAGAAAATTGGATGGGCACCATTTTGGTCAAGTGGATTTAAGGTGCTAATGAACCATCTAGGCAAAGGTGTTCAGCAGGCCATTTGTAACATAAGACTAGTGTTGAGGAGGGCGAGAAGGATTGAATGTGTAGATTTGGGAGTCATCTGCCTAGATACAGAATCAAAGCTGTGGCATCTGACAGATAGAAATGGAAGAGGGCCTGGGGCAGAGCCCTGGGGGACACCCACCTTTAGGGGCCTGGAGATTGATGCTCATCTGGAAAGGAGCCTGAGAAGGGACAGTTGGACAAGTAGATGACCAAGAGTAAACAGTGTCATGGAAGCCTAAGGATAAATGGATTATGTCCAGCTGTGCAGAAGGTCTGCAGGGTCTGGATCTGCAGAGGATAAGTGTAATGAGGGCTGAGATGAGGCCACTAGTTTCAGAAGTTAAAAGAGCGCTGCTAACCTGGGGTTGAGTCAGGTAATTTTACTAGATGAATGTCCAGTGACTGTTCCAGATCTAATGGTCTGTGGTTCTTAAAGTTCATTATTAACAGAATGTCCTTTCATTGCCTTCTCTCTCCTGGGAAGATTCTAATACCCTCTGGAGGCATCATTAGTGTACAGTGTTGTTTATTATTCAGACTATTATCATCTTATAAAACTTGCATTTGTATAATGCATTATCTAAAGGTACTTTCACATTAGTGATCTCATTCTGACCTCAGCAACCCTATGTGCAGTAGTAGGGCAAGTATGATTATGCCCATTTTTTTGATGCCTGCTGAGGGTTTTAGCCCTGTCCAAGGCACAATGACATTCTTTCTCATCTGGGCATCAGAGCTAGGAAACTTGGCTGGAGCACCATATGCTGGGCTGCTGCATTCTTTCAGCAAAATGCATAGAATTAACCACCTTCTCTGTTTTTCTTTTTAGCAACGTTCTACAGTGGCCTCAATGATGCACCGGCAGGAGACTGTGGAGTGCTTGAGAAAGTTCAATGCCCGGAGAAAGCTGAAGGTGAGTTGTTCCCCCTTCTGTTACATTTGGCAGTTTGGAAGGTTGGGGAGGTGGGGGTGGGGTTGGGGGTGGTGGCAGTGGATTGCCCAAAGGCCAATTTATGATGGTCTTAAGAGTCGGAACTAGGCTGAGATGACTAGGGCTTTGTCCAAGGTGCTAGTCTCCCTGGGTAACCTTATTTACAAGTCCTCTGCTGAACCTGTATTAAGAGGCACTATAAGGCTCCCATTCCACTGACACTTAGTTCTGCCCTCCTCCTCCCCTCTTTACCCCCAAGAAGTTGCTGGTCTATTCTTCTTCCTGTGATTCCACTCCCTCTGCACTACCAAGAGAGTCTCTGGCACCATTGTCCTCTCTATCCCTTCCCTCCCCTAACCAGCATGGCCCCATGTTGGGGAAGAACTCAGGATAAATGCCCCTAAAGCTCATTGTACCAATCATTTATTCCTTTTCTTTCGTCAGGGTGCCATCCTCACAACAATGTTGGTTTCCAGGAATTTTTCAGGTAAGTTTTTTGCCAGCAGGGCATTTCTGTCCTTCCAAGGTGAGTTGGGAGGTGAGGTTGGGTGGGGTGTTGTTCTCATCTCCTGGTCTCGGACACCCTACACAAGCTATAGCTTGTCAAGATTAACAAAGGGCATTGGCTTGAGTTTGGCCTTCTGACCCCAGACACTCCTCTCTAAAGTAAGCTGCTCAGGCCACTTTGCTTGGTTTTAGACTCTCTAAAGAATCCTCCCTAGCACATCTGGACATTAGCACCCCTGTTTCTTCTGGAGTTAGCCTAGCTCTCTCTTGCCTTGAAAATCTTAGCCAACTCTGGTTATCAGGGAGAAAGGGAGTGGTGGGAGCTTAAAGAGAAGAGAGAAGGGAGGGGAGATCTGGGAAGCTCTTCCACAGTGAGTGCTTCAGTCACCCTTCACTGCCAGCTTGCTGACTGAGCACATCTAGACCTGTCAGCCTCTTTTCCTAATCCCTGGCAGGAGGCAAGCAAGCCCGGCCCACTAGCCCAGAGAAATTATGCTAGATGCCAAGCTCTTTGCAGAATAAAGTGCTCATTACTTCCTTAATGATAATAATTGTAAAGGAGAAAAGGAACTGAGAGAGAGGACAGGCTTAATGATGTGAGTGTGTGGGAAAGATGGGAGCGGAATGGAGAGATCAGCCTCTGTGTTACCATCTCCTGTGCACCTTCCTCTCCTGTCTTATGATGGGGCTTCCTGGCCCAGGGCAGCTTCAAGGAGTCCAGCTGGCATGGCAGGACAGGCTTAGATGGAAAGGTGTTGCTGCTCATGCCTTGACTTAGGAGTTTCCTCTCTCATTCATTCCTCTAGCTTTGTTGTTGGGTTTTTGGTTTTTTCCTTTTCTTCTTGGTTCCATTCTTCTCATCTCTTGCTCTTCATCCATGTCAGCTGGCTGTAATATACTCAATGGAAAACTTTGTAGGAGGAGGACATCTCAGAAAGCACTGCCCACCGTCCTCAGGCAGAATGGGGTTATACCCTTGTTCTGGGGAGGACAAAAACATGGACTTTTACGGTAATGGTGCATGAAAACAACAAGCCTAGGAGCTTAGCAATAAAATGTCTGGAGGGTTAGGGAATGGTCAATGACCATAAGGCCTCTCTGTCCCTTTAACGATGGAATATAACCTTCTTTGTGTGTTACACTTGAAGCGATTTCTGGCATATTCTTGAGATGAGGGATGAGTCTGACAGCCCTAGAAGAATGGGGCTGAGGGTGAGTCTAGCTGATTTCTCCTTGGGCTTTAAACTGGACTCCTACAACTTGGTTCTTAGCCCCTCATTACTCAGTACTTCTGATGCCCAAATTTGGTCATGCTGAAATTACTGGACAGTCCCAGTGGCATTTTTATGTTGAAGTTAGAGCCATAATTCTGTCCTGTCTCGTGTCTGGAGGGTACCATCTGGCCTTAGACCTCCCCTTTAGGGTCAGCTCCTCTGTACTTCCTTCTAGGGTAGCCAAGGGTGGCTGATCCCCTCTGGATTAGGGTTTTGGTAAGGACAGGGGAAGCATTTCACTCTGATCCCTGAGGAGCCTTAGAATTTTGCCATGTCTTCCATTCCTCTTGCTCCATGAGCTGCCATGGGCAGGGGAGATATGAGACAGAAAAGTGGCCTTGAACCTGGCATTGAGCTGACCCCACTGGAGGCTCTTCAGGCTGACCTCTTCTTGCCCTATTCCCTGGAATGGGTATGGAGTGGATCCTGTCTGCAGGAGCTCCTGTGAGAAGAAATATTTAATGATTTCCTAATAAAGGAAAGACTGAACTTTTCTTGATTTGAAGCTGGAATGAACATAGATCAATTAAGCCTGGATTAAGTACCAGTGCCCACTTTGTGACAGGTACTCTCTCAGTTAGGTATTGCTGGCACAGAGACCAAAACAAAACAGCTTCTGCCCTTAAGAATTTCCTGTTCCTAGCAGAGGGCTATCAGGTGTACGTGGATAAATTGCAGGTATTTTGAGGCAGGAGAAAATTCTAACAGGTGGGGAAATCCATGAAGGCTGCCTGGAAGAGATAACATTCAAGCTAAGCCTTAAAGAAGGGGGAAGGATTCTCAGAGGCAGAGATAATAAGTAGCAGGCATGAGAACCAGCCAGTTTGAATGGGTGCAAGTAAGACACAGAGAGTTAAGTGTGGGGACCCACCAAGAAGCCAGTTTGGCTGGGATGCTGCTTATCCTCTGGATATGAGGATCTTGGTTAAATGTAAAATTGGGGTTTATGCTGGTAGGAGTCATTTGCTTCAGTTACCTCCATCTCCTTCTTTTCTGAGTGTTTGTCTCTGGGGTACCGTCTATTCCAAACCTTTGTACTTAGAGAACCAGTGTTCTCTGTCTAACCAGGAGAGGAAATAGAAGGACATGGTAAAGGAGGGAAGAACCAGGGAGACTGGAGGATCACTGTCTAGGACTAATCCCCTGATGAAGCTTGGGCAGCCTGCAGGCTTCGACTCTTCCTCAGAACCCTGGGGGCCAGGGTTTCTCCAGGGTTTGGGATATAGAGAAGGCTCCCTCACCCTCCAGCATGGCCCCCAAGGAGGTTGTCAGATCTTCTTGCTCAGGCATTAGGGAAGGAAGTTGTTCTCTAGGTAAGATTCTGTTCCCTCACACCTCTGTCTGGTTCTGAGCCCACACCTAGAAAATCGGCATGTACTCCGTTTTCTGGAGCGTGGACATGACACGTGGTTTCTGTGGGTCTTGTCTGTCTCCAAAATGAGCTTGGTGTGTGTGGGGGCACATCTGGGGGGCAGAGTGGAACCTCTTTCCATGTAGTGGAGTTTTGATGTCCCACCCCACCCCCAGCCCTTTCAGCGACCTCCAGTCCTCCATGCCACCCACTCCACTTTGCTGAAGGACAACAATGGCCTTGTTGCCCTTCCCCCTCAGACGCTCCTGCTCCTCCCAGCTCGGCTGGCTTGGCCACGACGCCCTTGGCCCTGGTGTGCGTGGGCTGTGAGTGGGCTCCCTTCTTGCCCACTTCTCACGCTCAGGCATGCTAGCTGCTGATTGGCCACTGTGGCTTCGTGGCGGCTCTTAGCACTGAGAGATTGTATCCCCTCAGTTGGCAGGCAGAGCTCCGCCCCCGCCTTGGCCGCCGTGAGCGCCGCCGGCCTGGCCGGGCAAGGTACGTGGCATGAGTCCTCCCCGCCTGCCTGACCCAGCCCTCTCCCATCCTACCAGGAGGGGCCAGCATGTCAGGCCCGCTCACCAGGGAGGTGCCACCCATGCTTGCTGGCTGAGATTGGCATGCAGAACGGACCACCTAACCTGGCATCGTCAGTGCACTGGCAACACTGAGCCCACTAACCAGCTCTGCATGCTGGGCGCTTGCTGACTCTCAGGGGGCTGTAGCCTGGGGGAAATGGAGCTGGGTAGTGGCAGGAATTTCCTCTAGGCTGCCTGAGAACCCAAGTTGCCTGGTACATTCTGGCCAGCAAGACACTCATGGCAGCAAGGGATGAAGGCTGGTCAGGCAGCCCTCTGGGGCAGTGTTGCGTATGGCATAGAGCCTACTAATAGCATCCATGAGTCCCAGGTGCTACTTCTCAAGAATCCGGAGAGCATATAGAGCATCCCAAGTCCAGAGCTCTCAGCCCCTCCTGGGGAGGAGAATGGACAGGTTGGTCCCACTTTAAGGAATAGGCCATATCAAAGAATATTCCCCACCCCACTTTGCAGTCTATTGATGGGTCAGGCTAGGGTGAATCTGCAGCCTGACGTTCTCATCTGGGATGCAAAGGACTCCTACTTCTTGCCTGCCGGGCTCAGAATGTATAACAGATGAGGGCAGGAGGGCCATGTCCCACCCTGAGGGAACAGCACAGACGGTGAGAGCTGGTCTTTTCTCCCTTACATTCTGCTCCTGCCCATCTTTCTGCCTCCTCCACCCAGCCTTCTCAGCCAGCCACCTTCCTCAGGTCTTCCAACACAAGGGCTCACTGCTGCTCTGTCCCACCTGAAACCTCTCAGAGATCTTGCTGCTCCACCCAGTCCTTCCTATTCTTTTGAGGCAAGGCAGCAAACCCCTGGGGAGATGGTTGAGTGAGCTGGGCTCATATTAAACCAAGCATAAACATTCCTGCCTCCTCGAGGCTTAAGCCCCCCTTTATGACAATCTGCTTGTTTTCCTCCTGTAGGCTGGTCTTTGTCAGTGTCTGTCTGTATGTCTTCATGTTTGTTCTCCTTTGTGCAGTGTGAATCTCTTTATCTCTTGACGAAGCCTTAGATATCTTGTAGCCTCAGAGAATAGCAATTCTGAGTTTCTCAGTAGAGCCTAGGGAGAGTGGGTGTCTTTACCCCTTCACCTCAGCTGCGTGGCTACCAAGGATCTGGGTTAGATGTCGTTGGAGAGTGTTCCGAATTAACAGTGTTGTCCCTTGGTGGTTGGGGCCTTTTCTGAATGATGGTTTCTCCCCAGAGATGGAGCATTTCCTAATATAAAGCGATGGAGGTATGTCCCAAGGTGGGTGAGATTTGGGACTCCATAGGTCCCAGATCCTAGTACCCGGTGAGTTCTGAGGCTGCTTCTCCTCTAACCATGGGGGACTAAGAAGGACATGCTTCCATGGGGCAGTCATACTCTGTAGGTTCTCAGGACCAGAAGGATGTCAGAGGGCTTAGCTGGAGCTATACCTCTGACAAGCCCAAAGCTCTTTTGGTCTTTCCATCCTACCAGGAATTCATATTGGAGAGAGAGTGAGTGAGAGAGGAGGTTCATGCTACAGGAATCCTGATTTTCTGCTTTGTCTTCACAGCTGCCAAAAGCCTATTGAACAAGAAGTCAGATGGAGGTGTGAAGGTAGGTTTCTTCTCCGCTCCTTGGGCCAGAGACTCCCACTCTGACTGCACCTATTCCAGGGACTTGTGCCATCTTGTTCCCCCTTTCTTCCTAGGTTCCCAGGCCTGGCTATTTTCCTTCTAAATCCAAGTTCTTTTCTATCTTAAGGCTGCAGAGTCCAGTGGGCAGAGGGAAAGAAAGGAAAGGATGTTTCTCCTCTAGGGGACTCGGAGCCTACTCATCCAAAATGGTGTACCTTGGGAGAGCCTAAGAGCTGAACCCTACGTCCTCTGAGATTGCTGTCTTCTCTTTTAGGATTTTCCCCTCTGTTTTTTGTGTTTGTTTTTTTTTTAGGTTACTTGGTTAATATCTTTAACTTCCTCAGTATGATTAGGTGTTGCATAAAATAACAGACAGATGTGTGACTGTTCGATTTTTTTTTCCCATTCTGCTTTGGATGAGTCAATTTTCCGTGCAGAACCAGGAAAGAAAAGTGGGGTTGGTCCTTGAGGAGCTCAGAGACCAGCAAGGGGCCTCATTAGGATGGCTAGGTCAGGGAAGGGAAAGACCAACTTTATATATTGATGGACTTTTAGTTGAGGTGGGTAGCGGGGAGAGAACAGTCAGAAAATGAAAAGATTCCAAGGGTATGGCTTTGTACAGAAACTGGTGCTGTCTTGGACTATAGTGATGACTGCTGTAGAGAAATTCAACCCACAAGTGTATAAAATGTTTGAACTGGACTTTTCCCCTAGGGCTTGTATGTGTGTCTGCATCTGAGATGTGAACGTGTACCTCTCCTTCTTTCTCGCTCTTTTCCTCTGCCCTAATTCTATGTGCATGGCTGCTTCTATGCTTCCTACCCCCAGGAAAGGAGAAGTTCAGAACTAGAGCCAACAGTGGTTCTCAAACTTCCTAATGCTTCGACCCTTTAATACAGTTCCTTGTGTTGTGGTGACCCCCAACCATAAAATTATTTTTGTTGCTACTTCTTAACTGTAATTTTGCTACTGTTATGAATCTGTCTGATATGCAGGATGTATTTTCATTGTTAGAAACTGAACACAACCCACGGGTTGAGAACCGCTGCTTTAGATGTATCAGGGTAGGAACAGACACTGAGTAGGAAATGGGAAAGGTAGTGAAGGAGCCACAGGTGGACAGAGGGGAGGATAGGCTTTAGTCGGGGAGAAAGATTTGAACTTTGTTCCCTTGGCAGAGATCCTAGATGAAGTCAGTTGCTACAGATCTCTTGAGCTTTTAACTGTGGAGCTCCAAATGGAATCACAAAAGAAGCATGAGGTTTCTGGCCTCACCTTAAAGACATTTACCATTTAGTCAAGTTGGTGAACCACCTGCACACAGAATGATTGAATGAGAACAGTCAGGTGACTCAGACATGCAAGGTGAGGCAAACACCTGGAGGAACCCAATGTATCAATCTTGACATTCTTGTTCTAAAGGAAACCAGAAGAGAAAAGGAAGGTGCACCTACATAGGATAGTTCTCAGGCTCTCCTTGGCTAGGCAAACAAAAGAGTTGACTGAGTTGGTTTTAATGAAGGATTATAGGGAACAGGCACTATCAATTAAAGGGGTACGTGGTCACCTCATTTTTAGTGCTCAGTGATAAGTATTTGCCAAAAGGTCACCACAAATCACCAAGAATGAGCAAAAAGAGAAATTCTGTGATGAGACCCAAATAAAATCAGCATAAAGATTTTGTAACATTTGGTGATTTCAGTGCAAAAGTGAACATAAAAGTGCTTTAAAACATGATTCTGGAGTAAGAGAAGGAGATTGAAGATGTCTAGGTTCTGCCACTGCATAGGGAAGTATCATGGCCTAGTGGGTAGAGTGTTGGAGGTAAAAGATCAGGCTTTAACTGACTCCAGGCCTCATGAATTTTGTGACCACGGACAAGTTCTACAGCCTTTCTAAAACTCACCTTCTTCATCTGCAAAATGAAGATAATAGTTGTATTTAATGGCTAAATCTTAGGGTTGTTAGGAAGCTCAGATGAAAAGATGTTTGTAAAGGGCTTAGCAAGCCTCAAAGCACTTCTGTAAATGTCAGCAATTGTTATACAGAAGCATCAAGCCTTTCTATCATTATTTTTCTTTAGATCAACATTTTTCTTCAAGAAGAGAGCCAGGAAGTGCTAGAAAATTGTGAAAACCAAGTTATGTCACAAAAAGTGAAATTGATTTTCTTCGCATAGACAGGAATCAGCTGGTTACCAGAATGAGAGTCCTTTCTGAGTGAAGGCTAGAGTCAAGTCCTTGGCTTGTTTGAACAAAGATAAAAATCCACACCAAATTAGAAGAAGAAATGAGAAGATATGGCATATGATTGTACACAGCTCCAACTGGACTGATTTCAATAAGCTGTTGATGCCAAAGAATGGGAAGTGGATTTTAAAACCCAAACATCAACACAGACTGTCACTGTTTCCTTAAGAAGGCTTAACCAATGTTAAGTCATTTGCCACAGTATGGAGACTTAGAGAGCCTACAAACCACTTCAGTCAGCAAACATTTGATCTTGCCTAGCACAGAGAGAGAGAGAGCATCCAAAACCAACAAAAGTTGAGAATATAAACATTTATAAATTCTTAAGGGAAAGATGAGGATGGAAGATTATGAGGAGTATTACTTCACTAAATACTTGAGGAACAAAGGAGGGCAAAACAGTAGTGAGGATTCAATTATGTGAGACCCTCCTCCATGTACTTATAGGTGAAGCTGGAAGGGGGACAATATACAGATAACAAATGGAAAAAGATTCTGAAATGATAATGAGAAAAATCTGCACACATATTTTGGGCATTCTTTTTTTTTTTTGGAGGGGGGAGGGCAAGGCAATTGGGGTTAAGTGACTTGCCCAAGGTCACATGGCTAGTAAATGTTAAGTGTCCAAGGCCAGATTTGAACTCAGATCCTACTGACTCCAGGGCCAGTGCTCTACTCACTGTGTCACCTAGCTGCCCCTTATTTTGGGCATTCGTGATAAAGGTATGAGACTTTCACAAATGACATTTTACGTCAGACTACATTTTTTCAAAGTGTCTCCTGTACATATATATATTTTTTAAAAATTTTCCCCATGTATATTTTTTAATTACACAAAATTCCTGGAGATATGTTAAAAAAGAGAAATTTGTGAACCCCCTTGATTATTAATTTCTTTTCAGTTTTACTCTTCAGTTTTCTGACTGTCTCAATGGATGTCCTTCACAGTCTAAATTGGAGAGAGATTCCATATAGATGGTAGGGTCCTCCAAATGGACCCATTAATCGGTGCTGTTGTGCTGATCATATCAAGCTCCAGAACATTGCAGAGCCTCCTGTAGTCATTCAGACGAGCTCAGCCAAACTATACACATGGAAAAAATCCATGCGTGGGGCAGCTAGGTAGCTCAGTGTATCGAGTACTGACCCGGGAGTCAGGAGGACCTGAGTTCAAATCAAGCCACAGATACTTAACACAAACAACTAGCCATGTGACCTTGGGCAAGCCACTTAACCCCAATTACCCTACCTTCCCACCTCTAAAAAAAGCAAAAAGAAAAGAAAAAATCCAAGCGGATAAAGATTGTTTTTTGTCTCAATTATACTCTATGGGTAGATGTACAGGCATTTAGCATATATACATCAGTACATAGATGTTAGGTGATTGGTACTGCAGATGAGCATTGGAACTAGGACTCAGTTGAACCAGGAGCCCAGCAGGATGGATTGCCTTGGGAAATTGTCTGTTGCTTTTGATGACCCATGTCTTCTCTCTGAAACAAAGGACCCATCTTCTGAACAGCAACAGTCTTCTGAGGATGCTGTATGGAACGCAGAATCCGTGGAAGAATTCCAAGTTCAGTGGGAGGGCAGAGATGATCTCATTTTTTGTCTTGATATGCCCATTGCTCAGCATGTAGGGTCTCATGCATAGTAGGCCCTCAATAAATATTTGGTGATTAATTGAAAAGGCTGTAGCAAATTTCAGATGAAGAAATATACAGGAGACAGTATGAAATGATACCATCAGAACAGTGTTACAGTCAGAAAAAAAGTGGGCTAGTCACCTGGTGAAGACAGTGATGGATAGAACGATACCCCTAAAACATGAGGTCTAGAAGCCCTTTCTGACACAGACTGTGCAGACTCTCTGTGAACAATTTATGGGAAGAACGTGGTTAGATGAGGACGTGGGAAGATGCAGATAGGGTTGCACTGTGTGCCACTGGGGCACCTGCTGATACAGAGGAGATCACAAATCCATTTTAAATATTCAAGTATGTGCACTGGTCTTAAAAACCCAGACTTCTGAAATGATGATAAATGTCCCAACGTGTTGGATTTGTAGGTCTCTCTTCTCAGGAGGTTCTCCCTTGGCAGGAGTCAGAAGCCTGAATAGGTGTTCATGGTCATGTCACTCTGAAGGTTCGTGTAAAGAAGTCATCAGGTAGGACTGAGTCAGGGGTAGGGCTCTGAGTTTCTGTCCAGGGTCCTCTCTTCACATGTGGTAACAGCAAGGAGACAAAGAAGAGGCTGCCACCACTACTGGTCTGGGAGGAGAGTCGAGAATGATAAGAGTAGTTCACATTTTGCTTCTTTTTTTCAACAAGCATTTATAAAGCACCTACTGTATACTTTTAAAGCACTGTGCTAGGAGCTAAGGACACAAAGATAAAAAAAAACCAACCAAAGAAAGAAAGAAAGAAAAAGTCCCTGACCTTAAGGAACTTGCGTTCTTTTGGGAAAGGGGTAGGAAAGAATGGACAGTTTGAACACAGATAGGTAAATACAGAGTGGTTTCTGGGAGGGGTGCTAGCAGATAGCAGGTGGAAAAGGCACAGATCAGTTTAAGCCTTAAGTAGGAGTTGGCATTTGAGTGGAGCCTTGAAAAGAATTACAGATTCGAGGAGGAGGAATGAGAGCATTCCAGCCAATGAGAGAGACAGCCTGTGCGAGTCATGTAGATGAGAGACAGAAAGTCATGCAGGAACAGGGCACACTGGCCAGTCTGGTTGGAACATAGGGTTGGCCAAGGCAACAATTAGATGGATGGATAGATAGATATAAAATGTGTCTCGAGAGGTTGGTGAGTAAAGTGCCTTCGGTTCACAGTGTCCCGTGGGGTAGGGTTGGGTCTGGTCTGCATCCTGTTCCAGGCTGTTTCTTTACAGGTTGTGTGTGTGCGTGTGTGTGTGTGTGTGTGTGTGTGTGTGTGTGTGTGTGTGTGTGTGTCCAGGTGCTTTGTTAATCCTGCCACTTCTGTCTCTTTCCCCCTGTTCTCTGCCCTGGTATGGAGCCGCTGCTCTAATACACTAATCCAAGGCCTTTCTGTGCTTCTTCTCTCACCTCTCTCCCCTTCTCTTTCCCTTTTGCTGTGGTGTGTCCAGAAAAGGAAGTCGAGTTCCAGCGTGCACCTGATGGTGAGCCCGGCCTGCCCACCCATCTGCCCACCCCGTGCTGCCTGCCCGCCCGCCAGCCATGCATACTCATCCTCATACCATGCACGTCTGCTTGTGCTCATTACCACCACATCTGTCACAGGCGGGCAGGTGTGGCCTGTCCTCCTGGGCGGGGGCCATTACACAGGGACATTCTCACCTCCCTGCAGCCCCAATGGCCTGGAAAGCGAGCACTGAAATGTGGTGCGGCACCCTCTGCCATGGGGGTTGGGCTGTACCCTGCAGCCCAGGGCAGGAGGTGGCCTTGGTATGCAGTGGGTTGGTGCAGATCTCCAGGCACAAGGAGAGAAAGCTTACTCTCTTTTGGGAAGGAAGAAAAAAATTTTTTTTATCCTGGCCAGTGATATAGGCAGCCTCTTCCTAAAATGGGATTCACAATATGGCAGCCTCCAAACACTTGTCTGAGATTCACAGGAACACAGTTAGGCACCCTGTTGTTCTCAGGTCTCTTGGCTTTTTTGACCTGGCATGAATGCTTATTCTCCAGCCATAGCCAGAACTTGGTCTTTCCTGTCTTTCCCCAATAGGGTAAAGCCTGGTAGAACAAGGAGCCTTCCCCTAGAATATATTTTTCTTTCCATGGGACCCAGTAAGACAAGAGCACCATGAACTTCTGTAGATGCAGCCACTCAAAGGAGAGGTCAGGATGCAAATCCCCTTACTTTTCTTCTCTCTGGCTCAAGCTGGAGGAGATCAGAAGGAAGTTGTGGATACTACTCCCTAGCCTTAAGGGAACAGTGACTCGCTGTTCACTGGAGTGGGATTTGCCCTTAGCCCACTCCCACAGGGAGAATTTTGTGAGGGGCACAGAAATGAGGGGACAGGTTGTCCCAAGAACCTCCTGACAGAACTAAGGATTTCAGCTCTGGCAGCCAAACTGAGAAAACTTTGTTCTCTGACGACTGCAGGTAGGGGGAGCTGTGGAGCAGGGACTGTCATGAACCAGAGGTCCAGGATCCCTGATACCTCCTCTGAGATCTCATCTTCCTCCATTCATGGGGGCCCCAGCACATAGTCTCTTATTCCTGTGACTCCCTAGTGATAGTACCACGTCTTAAGTGCCATCCCTTACTTTTAACTTGGGATTGAAAGCCACCTAAGACTAGAATTTTGGTTCAAATTCAGTCTTTGCCACATTCTACCTGTATGACCTTGGACACTTAACTTCTCTGGGCTTCAGTTTCCTCATCTGTAAGGATGTCAGCCAAGATGACCTTAATGATCTCTTCCATCTCTAAATCTATGATTTCAAGTCAGCCTGTGGTTGGCGGAGAAAGTTCTTGCCATTAGAGTTCCCTATCTTGACAAGACACTGATCTTCAATCATTCCTATGATATTCCTCTGTTGGCTTTGGGTCAGGTACGAGGGACCGTACAGAGAGGCCCCAGGACAGTAGGGAAAGGGAGTTAGTCTGTCCAAGCATAATTAACAGAGAACTGTGAAGGTCTGAGAGGCGTGGTCTGGTTTGATGCCTACTTCCCACCAACCACTGAGTATCTAGCATCAAGGATTCTACTTTATTTCTAGCCTGATCCTATGCTGAGACTGGAAGCCTACTGAGGAATATGGTTGTACAGAGATTGAGGCTGTGGACTCTGAGCAGTATTGAGAGATACCTGTATGTGACTGTCCTCTGGGTTCTAAGGTCAGACGGTCATGGGGAAGGGAGATTAGACCGTCACTTCCCACTGCAGAATTGACCACGGTCTTAGTGAAGGAGAGGAGTCCATCCTTGACCCATGGAAATGCGGCATGGGATATCTTCCTGGCTAGGAAGCTTCCTATTTGCCACGTTGTGAGTGGAGTTGATACTTTGTGGCTAGAGCTGTCCTAGCTACTGCCTATACTGTCAGCCTTTCTGCACTCACCTGCCATAGCCCTGGAATTCTGCTTGTCGAAAGTAGCCAGCTGTTCCTGGTAGTTTCCCTTCATTCTTAGTAGTATTATTTGTTTTAGCATTTACCAAGCAGAGAGTGGAACAGTACGGCCCTATCTTGTCACTCTGAGTCAACAGATAGGCTTTGAGCCTATGACCCCGGGACAAAAATCAGTAACCATTGGTGAAATCAGGGCCCAGAGGCATACTCCTGCCTCTGGGATTCTCTCTCCCCTTTTGCAGAAACAACAGGCCTCAAAATCCAGACCTCATTTTTCATTGAACTTTATTCTGTGATGTTGTGGGGTGACTAATGTGGAAATCAGGAGGAAAAAGGGAAGTGGGCCCCAAAACAGCTCTCAGGTTCTGGTCATGGTTTTATTTCCTTATGACCCAGAATAAAAAGCCTTCTTAGCCTCTGTGAAATGAGAAGATTCTTGAGTTTCCTTGATGTGTGAGAAGAGATGGTACCTGGTAGCAGCAGGAAATGCCAGAGAGGAGCTCGAAGAGCAGACTATAGGCTGCTCATTTCCAGAGATAACTTTGGCGCTGGGAGCCTCTGGGCTGCTCCCAGATGTCCCTCCCTGACGTCAGGGGGTCCCCCGGCCTCTCGTCTGCCCCCCTCACCCATCACAGCCATCGCTCCCATGTATACAGTAGAATGGAGGCTGCCTCAGGCCAAGCTCCAATGGGGCCGGGGCCAGGGGTGAAGGGAGGGCTGGGACAAGAACCTGGGCTACTTTGTTAACTCTGGGGGGACTAAACCATCTGTTTTCTTGTCTCAACTACAGAGCAACAACAAAAACAGTCTCGTAAGCCCAGTCCAAGAGCCTGCGCCATTGCAGACGGCCATGGTACCTCCTGACTCCAGCTTCTCCACCTCCGCTCGCCTCTGCTTCCCTCCCCTCCCCTCCTCCCTCTCCCATGGAGGCTGCCTCTTCTCCTTCCTCTCCTCTCTTGGCTTTTTCATCCCCCCCCCCCCATAGAGCAAGCAGCTTCTTGCACCATCCTGCCCCTTCCCTTTTATGGGCCACCTCTGACCCCGCTTGGCCTTCCTCCCCACTCTCTGATCCCATCATGGCTGCTGCTGCCCAACCTACCCCCCACTGCTGCTGCTGCTACTCTTGGGGAGGGGCGATGGAGGTGAAGCTGTATCCCCCTTCACATGAGGGCCAGGGCCGTGAGGGGTATTGCTGTCAGGATGGGACAGGAAGTTAGGTGGCCAAAGACACTGAGTCTGAGCTGATCTTGGGCTCTGAGCGGTGGAGCTAGCCAGGCTGGGGGCTCCCTGGAAAGGAAGGCTAGGTCCTGCCAGCCTGATGTGGAAAGAATGCCGGCTGTGGAGTTATGGGGGCTTGATTTCAAATCCCAGCTCCACCACTTACAGCAGCTTACTGCCAAAGGCCAGCTCTGATGGTTTGGAAGGCACTTTGGAGATATTTTCTCACTTGCTCTTCACAACTACCCAGTGAGAGAGGGCTGTGATGGTTATACCGATTTTACAGATGAGGAAACTGAGCCTAAGAAGTTAAATGACTTGGCCAAGGTTATACAGCTAAGTGTCCGAGGTCAGATTTGAACTTCGTTCTTCACTCACCTGGTACCTTGCTGCCTATGTGACCTTGGGCAGATCACTTAATCTCTGTGGGTTCTCTGTTTTTCCATCCATAAAAATGAGGGACTTGGACTAGTTAACCCCTTCCAGTTATGGATCATATCTACGATATGAGTTCCTAGGGAACCCCAGCCAGCAGAACTCCTGCTATCCCTATAAGTCTCTTTGCGAGGGGGGAACTGTGCTCTCATGGCCAGCACTGTGGCCAAGGGAGGTTGTAGCAGGCCTTCTCTCCTCCTGCTCAGGTACTCCGACAGGGACAAGCTTTGGGAGGAGCCAGAAGGCGAAAGCAACAGAGGCAGAGACTTCTCTTCCTCTGCCCTCCTTCCATCCCTCCTTTTTCAGCTCTCCCCTCTTCCCAGTTCCCGGTAGTTGAAAGAACACTGGATTTGGAATTGGGAGCCTGAGTTTGAAGGCTCTGCCTGCTTACCCGCCCATAGTACCTTGGATAAAGGGGTATCTTGATCTCTCCAGGCCCCAACCTCTTTATTTGTGGGTCTAGAGATGACCTTCAGGGTCCTGTGAGCCTCTCGTCTCTCTCTCCTCAGTATTCCTTAGCTGAACTTAGCTGACATCACCTAGCTATGACTCCACCTTCTGGGCTGCTATGGTGCCTGCTTCCCATCAGTTTCTAAAGATCAAGTGTCTTTCAAGGAGAAAAAAAAAAGTGAAGTAGAAAAATCAAGATGGAACCTCTCATCCCTGCCACTTCTGTCTTGTATATATAGAGAGGAAGCATGGTACAATGGAGATAGCCTTGGGCTTAGTGTCAGAAAGATCTTGGATTCAAAGCCAGCCTCAGAAACCTATTAGCTGTGACCTTGGGCAAGTCACAGCTTCCCTGGGCCTCAGTTTCCTGAAGCAGGTAGCCTTAACGACCTCTGAGGTCCCTTCCAGCTCCAAATTCATCATCTTATGACCTCTTAACTCCCCTCATCCCTCCAGAGTTAAGCACCAGCATCTATTCCTATCTGAAAACCCAGCTAGGCAAGAGTCCATCAGCTGAGGTTGAACTGGAGGGCTTGGTCCTTTGGAATTGGTTCCCTGCCAGGCAGCTACCATAATGCCCCTGGGGGTACTGGAGAGAGCCCCTCTGGGAAGAGCTGCAGCCCTGCCTCAAGACAGGAGGGCAACTCCCCTCTTCTCCTCTCACAGGAACCCCAAACCACCGTGGTACACAATGCAACAGACGGGATCAAGGTGAGTGCGGTCCCTGGCCCTGCCTGCCTCCTTTTCAGCCTGGGGTCAGTATAGGACCCATGGGAAAGAGGGAGCAAGGTTAGATCATTTCTGTGGGGCCTGTACCCTAAGGGATTCTGAGGGTTTATTTCCCTCATTGACTTCCAGCAGGCACCTAGGCTGAAATGGAGACAGCCAGCCTGGGTTTGGGGCTGTATGTCCTGGAGGAGCCATATTTTGTCCTCAGAAAGGAGTATCTTTGTGCTCTGATTACTCCTTGGCCTTCCCACTGTGTCTCCAGTGGGCAAGGATGGAGTTTTATAGGAGGGCTCAGGGAGTCATTGCTCACTCCTTTCTCTGGAGCTGCCTCCCACTCCCTTCTTTTCTGGTCCTCTTGGCTTTTGAGAGCGAAATGGGGAGTAATATGCTCTTTTTATCTGGCAGGGCTCCACAGAAAGCTGTAACACCACCACTGAAGATGAAGATCTCAAAGGTAAGATACGTCTTTTCCATAGCTGACTTTGCAAGGGAAAGTAGGGATTCCTTCAGCCTCCTTGCAACAGGGTCTTGGGGGAGGGGGAGGAAAGGGGTCCAGCTGGGTTGAACAAGAGCCTTTCTTACCTTCATCCCAAGCCTGAGGGAGTTTTTTATGAGCCTGACTAATTGCCAGACTTTTCTTGATGCTGAGTCTCAGGAAATAGTGCCTGGGGGTGGCAGGGACCCTGTCTTCTAGAAACACGGGCACTGTTGGTCCTTGGGAATGTCACATTCAAACGTGAACTTGCCCTTCCCCAATACAAAGCCAAGGAGGTCTGAAAAGGGGCATTAGAGCAATTAAAAAGAATGAGGGAAAGACCTACTTTGATTAAAATGCACACACGTGCATGCACGCACACACGTGCACGCACACATATGCATGTGCACGCACACACACATGCGCACATGCATGCACACACACACACACACCTCCACATGCACACCCGGAGGGATTGTGGGCCTCAAGCCGCCCTTCCTCCAGGAGACTCCAAACCTGGAATCCGGTCTCATCTCAGCTGGAATAGAGAGAATGTGATGGAGCAGACTGCAAAAGCATATGGGTTCCTCAGCCCTGGGGTTCTTGTTCTTTCATATGCTCCCTCCTCCCAATCCCCACTAGGCCAGACCTGAGGGACATTGGCAGAACTGGAGGCTCACCAAAACTTAGTACCCACCAGTGACCAATAAAAGGGACAGAACTTTGAAGCCCACCATAGAAACCAGAGATTTTTGCATGATATAAAAAGTACTTCCAACTCATGGGAGGGCTAGGATGGAGGAAGTATAAATGGTACCCAAAGTATGCTGGTATATTGGAAGAAGCTGGCACTGGATGCCGCTGCCCTGCTCCAAGAGCTGGTTTTCCCCTCTTGAGAGGCAGTGTGTCCTATGTTCAGTGACAGCACTGAGCACATCCCAGCTGTAAGGTCTTCATAGTTGTGGTCACAAAAAAGGTTCTCTGAGCTAAAGATGTAGTCGTTAGCCTCTCTCTGTGCCAGGGCCCTCCACTCTTCTCAGTGCAGGCTACAGATTGGGAAGCCTCAGGGCAGAGGCAGTGGCTTGGGATGTGGGCCAGTGCCCAGTGGCGGCCTGAGGCTTCACCATGGCCCCAGCTCTCCAGTAGCATGGGCCTGGGGGTTCCCGTCTGGCTTGCGTGTTCACCTGCCTTGTTCTGTCTGTTTTGGCCACCCTCCCCTGCTCGGCTAGCTGCCCAGCTCCGCACTGGGGATCGCAGCAGCTTGGGGTCTGATGGACGGAGCCCCCGGGACAGAACAGCCCCCTCAGCAGGCATGCAGCCCCAGCCTTCTCTCTGCTCCTCAGCCAGTAAGTTGGAAGGGAGGCCCGGCTCCCCTTGCACTGAAGCTGTCTCTGGCAACACCACCAGCAGGAGCCAGGCCAGTGGTGCTACCACATCTTAGCCAGGTTCTGGAGCACAGCCTCTGCCCTGGGGGTGGGGTTCTAGGTTGGGGAAGATGTATGGAGGCAGTGGGTGATGAGAGAAAGACAAGTAGGGAAAGTGCCCCTGGAGCCTAGGAAAGGATCATGGAGGTACACAGCTTAGAAAAAGACAGGAGGAATCGCCATGTGTCTAGGCCATGGACTGGGCCAGTGGGATGGGAGGCAGATGGCTCCATCAACAAGCAGGAGAATATTGTGTCGCCAGAGAAGTGGTTGAAGATGCGGGGAGGTGGTCTTCCTAGAGGGGCTTTCCCCCAATTGCCAGTTATACTTTGGTGTAGAGGCCACCCCTCCTTTTTTCCTCCTCTTGCACCATCCTTCTTCCTGAGCCTCTGGGCCCAGCCCCCCTGAGCTAGCCAGATCCGCTGAGCAGAGGATGTTATGGGGAGAGAGGTCTTGATGGGGTTGGATGGGGATGGGAGGTGCGTGTGTCTGAATGCACTTGCACGAGTGTCCTTTTGGAAGGCTGATGGCACTCTGGATTGCTGCCTGCCAGGTTGTGACTGTTGGCTGTGCGCCCCCTCCCTCCCCCCAGTCTGTGGTGTTTTGGCTGTGCCCCCTCATTGGCTGTGCTCCCCCCAACCCCCACCTCCACACTGGGCTGCAGCGGGATGCTTTTCTAATGCTTGCATTTGTCTTGCAGCCGCTCGCTCCTGTGAGGAAAGGCTTATGGCCTGGGACGGGCCAGGGCTCCCATCAGGGTTAGCACGTGCTCAATCCGAGCCCTCCCTCTCTCTGGTGGTGCCTTTTGCTCACAGTGGCGCTCCGTGTAAGTGAGCTGCCCCGGGAGTGTAGGATGCTCCCCTCTCAGCCCCTCGGCTTCTGGGACCTCCCTGGGCCGCAGCCCTGCCTGCCTGGCTGCCTGGCTGCCTGCCTGCCATCCAGAGCTCAGTCTTGATCCCCCTGGGACTCAGCCTGGTTTGCTAGCTGGTGGGAGCTTTGGAGCAAGTTGGGGTTCTCTTTCTGTTTCTCTGGTGTGGGGCTATCAAGGGGCCCTGGCTTCTGTCTTCAGCTAATACAGGCTAACCCTTCACCCCTTTGTACCTCTGGAGAGAATGGGGGCTGGCAGTTCTTTCTCCATTGTGCCGCAAGCGTCTCCTGTTCCTGCTTGGTCCTTTTGAAACCCTTATAGCCGGGGGGCTTGGTTCCCCTGGCATAGGGGACCAGAGCTATTTTAGGGGTGATTGAGTACCTAGAAGCGAGGGAAGATTGTGAGTGCTAAGTGGGTTGTCCTTTTTGGGGTGGCTTCACCTAGCCAGGATGGGATATTAAGCCTGTGAAGATCATTGCTATTGCATCCCATGTCCCACTTGGACAGTGGAGACTTTTCCCCATATATCTCCCGGGTGTTTGCTTTGGTTCGTCTCTTGATATAAGAACAGGGCAAAAGCCAGAGACCTGTACCCAATCAACTGTTGGGGGGAGGGGGTCAGTGGGGGTGGGCAGGATCCTTTTCTCTACAGATGGTTAGGGTAAGGAATGATGGGAAAGGTCTGCTCTGTGAAGAGCCCTAAAGGTAGAGGGGACAGAAGATAATTGCCTAGAGTCAAAGAGGCTCTATAAAGGAGTGGGGGGGGGTTTTCCTGGGGTTCTTCCCAACCCCATGCAGGTGAATTGCAGGGCTTTTCTCCCACAGTTCGAAAACAAGAGATCATTAAGATCACGGAGCAGCTGATTGAAGCCATCAACAATGGGGATTTTGATGCTTACACGTGAGTACCAGAAGGAGGTGTCCATCTGACCTCAAGGTGTGTCCTAGAAAGTAAATGGGATTCCTGTGGGGACCACAGTGCTAACTCTCAGCCTCTTGGGCTGTACATAGGATAGCCTTTCCTAGGGGAGCAACTCTCAAGGTCTTAGAGCTTCCTGGTGGGTGGAAAGGAAAGCCCAGGACTAATACAGATGCCAGATAACAAGGGCGTTCAGAGTGCCAAAGGATTAGGTTGTGTCCCAGTATTTATGTCATCAGTGCTGTTACTCTTAGCACTTGTCTAATTTGGGGCTGATGAGGAGGGAGGGATGTAGGGAGATCCCTGCAAATCTTGATTTGACTGGCTCTCCTCTGCAGGAAGATCTGTGATCCAGGCCTCACCTCCTTTGAGCCTGAGGCACTCGGCAACCTGGTGGAGGGGATGGACTTCCATAAATTTTACTTTGAGAATCGTGAGTGGGTTCGTGCTGCTGAGATCCTCCCACCTGCTTCCTGTCACTTCCTTTTTCCTCCATCTGACCCCCTGTCCCCCACTTCCCAATCCCCACACTTGCCTTCTCTTCCCCTTTGCCCATCCTTCCTCTTGTACCCTCTGCTTATCCCAACCTCTTGCTTCTCTATCTACATCCTTTCCCAAAGACTGCTGTAAACTTGCCAGGAAGGCAGTGCCGCTTTCAAGGCCAAGACCTCTGGATTGCCAGCAGTCGAGTGTTGCTAAATGACACACCTGGGCTGATCTCACCGAATAAGTAAACTAGTAACCGTCTGTAAACTTTACGGTAGGGCAGCTTAAAATCAGGGTGAGAGTAGAAGCTGTGGGGCAATTTCAACAGCTGAGGGAGTTAATTTCCAGCCGATATACAGATACAGCCTTGTTTGAGATGTAGGGAAATGCATCTGGCTGGGTAGGAATTCCAAATATTGAGGTAGAAAGAAGTGAAGGAGTGGATTTTCAAGCCCTTAAATACTTCTCCGGTAGATTTGTCATCAGTTCAGACTGGTTACCCAGCCACACCCATTCAAACCTCACATAAATCTTCCACAACCTATCCATCTAAAGCATTGAGAGGCTTTCCCCTAGAGTAGCTCTTCCCAAACTTTTTGGTCTCAGGGCTCTTAAAATAATAAGGATCCTATCTCACTGTCCCCCATGCTTCCCACTTGAGAAAAAAGCTTTTCCTTATATGGGTTCTATCAATATTTACCACATTTGAAATTAAAACATCTTTTTATTATTATTATATATTATTATAAAAATAGTTTTGACCTTGCAGGCCCCCTGAAAGGGTCTCAAGGACCTAGATCAGCCCTTGAGAACTGTTGCTCTGAAGCGCTAGTTTCTTATCTTTTGTGCCATGGATCCCTCTGGTGATCAGTCTGGTGAGGTTTATGGATCCCCTGTTTCTAAGAATAATGTTTTTAAATGCTTAAAATAAAAATACACAGGATGACACAGAAACCAGATATATTGAAATAAAGATGGGACTTTCTTCCCCATCCAAGTTTACAGGACCCCTTAAAATCTATCTGCAGCCCCTTTTGTGAGGGTTCCATGGGCCGCAGATGGAGAACCCAACTCTAGAATTCTTGACTGTGAAGGAGCACACAGGCTATCCACCCATTATTCCTCATTCTTATGTGATTGGCCTTCCTCTGCAAGAAGATTCCCTGGATTTCCCCCTCATTTAAGCCTGAGACTTTTAGTCATAAATTTGTCTAGTGAGATCCCTGACACCACTTCTTGCAGTCCATTTGTAATGTGTTAGAGGCTACTCATTCCCACCATGCACCTCTCTACTGTCCTTTGGGTGACCCTTCACTGGAGTTCTTTGGAGAAGGTATTCGAGGACTCCTTGGCGTTCCAGGGCTAGACGCCCATTTCCCTGCCCCACTCCTGATACAAACACTTTCTCTCTCCCTCCCACCTTCTCAGCCCAGCCCTGCTCTGATGCCATCACTCATCCATCTCCATATCAGTTTCCATCCCTGTCCCCAGTATTCCAGCTGTTCAAAGGTAAAACCCTGGATTATCTAAACTGCTTTTCACTAAGGCTTGAAGTCCTGAGCTCTAAGAAATCTTGTGTATTCTCATCGTTAGATTTTAACCAGAATTAGATTTGTCCCTCAATAAAACATGAGCCTAAATGGCCAAAAGCAACATTTTACTTGTGCCCTGTCTGCAATGAAATCTGTCCACCCAGCTCCACTTGCCTTTTTCTCAAAGGATTCTGTAAGCCCTGGGAACTTCCTGGATCAAGCGCTTTGGTGGCTTTTTAACTGTCTTACTTCCTGTCACAAGTGGGTTTTTTTTAAATTCCAAGTTAGTGGTTTTGCTGTATTCAGATAAAGGGGGTTGATGAGATGATAGTATTATCACAGACTAAGCTGTGGCAACAGCTGTTGATGGAGATAGTGAGCCCCAAACTTTTGGAGAAATGTTGGGGATGGTGCTAGACAGCAAGGCAGGAGGGGATGCTAGATCAGTCCTAAACAGCAAACCTAACACTTGTTCCTTCCTACAGTACTGTCTAAGAACAGCAAGCCCATCCACACTACCATCCTGAATCCCCACGTGCATGTCATTGGTGAAGACGCAGCCTGTATCGCCTACATACGCCTTACCCAGTACATCGATGGCCAGGGCCGGCCTCGGACCAGCCAGTCTGAGGAGACCAGGGTCTGGCACCGCCGTGATGGCAAATGGCTCAACGTACACTATCATTGCTCAGGGGCCCCTGCTGCCCCGCTGCAGTGAGCTCTCCCACAGGTTAGCTGCGGGTGCTGGGAGTCAGGGTGGGCATTTGGGACGGGAAAGTCATACCATCCCCTCTAGGACCTTACTCTAGCCACAGGCTTAGTTCAACTGATGTAGGATTTATTAAATGCTTCCTGTGGGCGAGATGCTCTGCCAGGTGCCAGTTACATGAACAAAACAGAAACACGGTGCCTGCCCTCACTTTCTGTAAGGGAGAAGGTCCTGTGTCTCACAGCCTGGCCACAGGCCCGTCTCTTTGGCCCCCCTGGGAATGGTAGATTTGTTTACTAGTACAAAGGGGGCAGAAGTTCCCTTCAGTTACCCTCATCCTTCACTCCTGTGGCCTGCTGCTGTGTTCTCTTCAGCAGTGCTGTTAGGAGATCCCCAGCCAGAGGTCAAACCTTCGAAGCCAGCGGCTCTGGAGGGCCTGAGTGACAGCGGCAGTCATGTTCGTTTGAGGTTTAAAAACAATTAAAATTACAAAGCGGCAGCAACCAATGCACGCCCCTGCATGCAGCCCGCCCGCCGTCCATCGTGTCTGTCTCTGCTGTACCGAGGTGTTTTTTACATTTAAAAAAAAAAGAAAAAAGATTGTTTAAAAAAAAAAGGAATCCATACCGCTGATCATGTTTTAAAACCACCTGCAGCCCCCCCAGGCTGGCAAGAGGGTGTGAGTTTGAGCAGCAGGCTCATCTACCTGGCAGTGAGTAAACCCAGGTTTGCAATCCCTATGGACTCTGGGAGGGGCCAGGCAGGAACTCTTGACACTGACCCTGCTGGAGGCCACAAAAGCAACTCTGGGCTGGGTCACCTGGATCTCTGCAGCCCCTGAGGTGGCTTGCCCAGCCTTGGGTCCTGGGAATGGACTTCTTCAGAGTCTGCATGTGTGCCCGGGAGGAGAGCCAAAGCAGCAGCAGGTCATGAGATGGCTAATGCTTGGGGCTTATTTTTCCTTTCCCTGGGGGGAAGATGGCATCATCCCCAAGCAGCTACCATTGCAAAGGCAGCACTGCAAAGCAGTGCCTCCAAGATGGAGGGCTCGTGGCTGGGATTTTACTGTACTGTTCCACTTAACATAGATGGGAGACTTGGTGCTGCAGAAATCTGTCAACTAGGAAGCAGGCAGAAACCTGGTGTGTTAGTCCGAAATGTACTTCCCTTATCCGTCCATTTCTAGAGGATGCACAACCAATCATGGGTCTGGGTATCAAGGCCTGGACCCCCAGCTGGGAAGGGGGAGGGGCTGCCGCTTTGCTTGTTTGTTCTGGTGTGACTTGGCCAGGATGGAGCTGGGCCCTGGGTCCCTGGGCCTACCACACTCCCCTGTAGCCTTGGGCAGTTCTGTTTCTGTGCTGATTCCCGTTGTCTTTGTCTTGCTTTTTTTCATGGTGATGGCCCCAATTCCAAACCTCATCTGGGCCTGGGGCTACTACGGAGTGCCCTAGTAGGAATGGGAGAAGTGGGACTATCCATCTCATTTTATCTCTGGAGTTGGCTTGTCTAACTCTTACCTAGGTGTTCCTATTTCAAGAGGCCTCTCTACTGACCAACAGAGGCTCAGAATTGCTGCTGGAGAGTGTGCATGGGCCTTCCCCTTCCTCTACCCTGCATGCACCCCAAAAAAGGAGGTGCCCAGGGTCATGGCTCCCCTCAAATCAATTTTCCTTCCTGTTCCCAGGGGGTTCTACTGCCACAAGGGAGGGAAGGCAGGAAGAAGGAAAGGTGCTTGAGGACAAATTGGTCACATGCCAGGGTCCTCTGCACAAATACCTACCTACCTGCACCTTTCCAGGGAAGGTGGGCAGGCCCCAGAGTCCCTGGAGTGCCTTCAGAGTAGGAAGCTATAGCGGGAAGGGGCAGGAGAGGAGCTGACAGCCCCAAAAGGACAGATGGGAGAGCTTCAGTTGGGTTTGGTCATACTCCATGGAGCACAGTGTGCATGCCCACCCTCTGGGCCCCAGGCCCCCTTTCCTTTCCTGTATTCTGCATTGCCAGCACGCAGACAATTTCACAACATGGTTTGGTTTTGCAGTCTTTTGAGACAAATGGTCTTTGAAACCCATAGCTTGATTACCGGCTGCTCGAGCCCCACCTCTCCTTAGCATTCTTACTCTTCTCTCCTGGGGCTAACGTCAGCATCTATAGAATTTAGATAATTAAAAAAAAATCACCTTTTAAACAGGAAATGGAAGGCATTTGATGCAGAATTTTTGCATGATATAGAAATAATTTAAAAACTAGCTAGTGTTTGTTCTGAATGTTGGTAGACCCTTCATAGCTTTGTTACAACGAAACCTTGAACTGAAGATATTTAATAAAATAACATTTAAACAGTCCACGGTGTTGTTGATGTTGGGGGCTCATAGCTAAGTACTTGAAGCAGGTGGCAAGGTGGTGCTAGGTTCAAAACACACACATGCACACACACGGGTACGTGTGCCATTCTTTCTCTGAGATGTTTGGGTCCACGGAGGCACATGGGGGAAAGGTTAGGGAGAGAACTTGGGGGGCCGTGTCGACAGGGCTGCCCAACCTCCGAGGTGATTGTAGCTTAGACTGATAAAGCTTCAGGCCTTTTACAAGGGTCCACTTCCAGAGAAGCGGCGGCTGCTAGGCGCCCGAATCCCCCCCAAACGGCTGCGACTGTGCCAAACCTTCCGCTTCCCCTGCTGAGGGGCTCGACCGCTATTCAGTGTCCCGAGGCGTACCCCGCGAGCTGCCATGGGATGGTCTGCCCCGCCCACTCCCGCCCCCACGCCCGCTCCCCCCCAGCATAATGGACCGGTCCACACCCCCCTCGCCGGGATTGGATCGAGCAGCCTCCAGTCGCGGCGCCGCTTCCCCTCCGCGGTCCTTGACGTCGGATGCTACGCCTGGGCTGTTCCACTCTCCCAGAATGACGGGGGAGAATCGCTCCCCAGGCCCAGGGAGGAGTCGCGTGTTCAGGTACGGCGGGGTGTGAAAGAGTGCACGTCTTTCTCTCAGAGGTACGGAGAGCTGCGACGGGCCACCTCGGAGTTGTTGGGCCTGGCCCGGAGCCCGAGCAGCGAGGCCTGCCCCTTCTGCACCCCTAGGAAGCCGTGGTTCGACCCGCCTGCTGAGGAGCGATCGCGGGGAGATGGCGGAGCCGCCGCAGCGGGGCCCGGATCCGGGAGAGGTGGGCGCCCGGGGGGCCCGGGGACACGAAGGAGCCCTACGACCTCAGAGACAGCGCCCCGCCCGCCGGGTGAGCAGCGCGTGGCATCTTCGGCCCGCCCCCCGCAGGATCGCGTCCTTCCGTGGGCTGCCGCCCAGGGTACCCCCTCCCTGTGTCCCTTTCACCCAGTGTCTCCCCCGTGTCCCCCTCACCGTGTCCCTCCTCCCAGTGTCCCCCCAAGTGTTCCCTTCATTTCACCCATTGTCCCCCCACCCAGTGTCCCCCCGTGTCCTCTTCATTGTGTCTCTCCTCCCAGTGTACCCCCACCCAGTGTCCCCCCAGGTCCCTCCTCCCAGTGTCTCCCCACCCAGTGTCCCTCCTCCCAGTGTCCTCCCATCTAGTGTGCCCCCCGTGTCCCCTCCAGTGCCCCCTCCCCACTGTCCCCCAGCCTGTTCCCCTTTTACCCACTGCCCCCTTTACTGTTCATTCCCATTCTCGGTGCTCCCCCTCACCCGGTGACCCCTGGAGCCCCATCCACAGATTTCCCGTGCCAGACGCACGGGGTCCCCTAGCCCTCAGTGCCACTCAGCCCTGCCTCCCCTGCGCTCCCCCTCTGGGCACCCTCCCTGGGTCTGGCCCAGTCCTTGTTGGCCTCGCCCACCACAGCCAAGGTGCTTTGGCCCGGGGCTGGCCTGGCCGGTCGTGCCCTGGGCACAGGGAGTCAGACCTCACACTCAGGCCCCACTTCTCCTAGGTCCCTCTGGTGTGAGCTGCTCGGGCTGCCGTGCTTCAGTCCCGCCCCCCCCCCCAGGAGAGTTGACAGGGGCCACGGACACAGAAACCCCTTCCCTTCCCCCCAGTGGCGTCCAGAGTGCCCTGCCAGCCGTTAGGCCGCTGGCCACGTGGAGAGTGCAGCGATAAGGGGCAGTTTCTCTTATCTGATCGGGCAGCTTCCTGGGCACGCCCCCAGCAGTGACCCCAGAGCTCCCACTGACCCTGTGTCCACACCCAGGAGCCCTGTCCTCCCAGCCCAGGCTCTGAGCTGAGCGGATGATAGTGCGTGGGGACAGTGCCTAGGGGCCACCAAGGCAGGGACCGTGCAGAAGGCCAGCGGGAGGTGACCAGGACCAGGTCTGGCTGGGGCTGGTGGCCAAGGCCAGGGGGCTGGGGCCAGGGCTGGTGACCGGCCTGGAGGTGGGGTCTGGCTGGGGCTGGTGACTGGGGCCGGGGGGCCAGGCTGGTGGGGGGGGGGGGAGGCTGGTGACCAGGACGAGGGCCGGGCCTAGCCCTAGCCCTCCACTTCTCTACCCCTCAGGTGGTAGGGTCAAGCCCCGAATGCCTGTGTGAGAAGCCCAGGCCACAGGGAGCATCGGGAGCCTTGAAGCTTGGAACCATGGGCCAGAGGCCATGGTGACGTGAGGACAATGGAGCATGCCCGGCCCCCCCCTGCGTCTTCTCTCGCCTGCCCAAAGGGAGCCCTTCTCTACCTCTTCAGCCCTCCAGGGAGCTGATCTCAGCTTCCTCTTCCTCTCTCCTGTCTTGCCCTGTTCCCTGCAAGCTCAAGGGCATCTTCCTCTCCCTCCCCAGGACCCTACGTGTCCTCCACGCCATGCTCCAGCTGTGGAGAGTGGTACGTCCAGCCCGGCAGCTGGAGCTGCATCGCCTGGTGCTGCTGCTTATAGCCTTCAGCCTGGCCTCCATGGCCTTCCTGGCCTACTACGTGTCCACCACCCCCAAGGCCAAGGAGCCCCTGCCCCTGCCCCTGGGTGACTGCAGCAGTAGTGGGGATGCTGGTCCTGGGCCGGCCCGGCCCCCACTCCCCCCATGGCCCCCCCGGCCCTCAGAAACAGCTCGCACTGAACCCGTGGTGCTGGTGTTTGTGGAAAGTGTCTACTCACAGCTTGGCCAGGAAATTGTGGCCATCTTAGAATCCAGCCGTTTTCGGTATAGCACAGAGTTGGCCCCTGGCCGGGGGGATATGCCCACATTGACTGAACGTACCAGGGGCCGCTATGCCCTTGTTGTCTATGAGAACCTGCTTAAGTATGTCAACTTGGATGCCTGGAGCCGCGAGCTCTTGGACCGATACTGCGTGGAGTATGGGGTGGGCATCATCGGCTTCTTCCGTGCCCATGAGCACAGCCTGCTCAGTGCCCAACTCAAGGGCTTTCCTCTCTTCCTACATTCCAACCTGGGGCTGCGAGACTATCAGGTGAACCCCGCCGCCCCCCTGCTGCACCTCACTCGGCCCAGCCGTCTGGAGCCCGGGCCACTGCCCGGGGAGGACTGGACGGTCTTTCAGTCCAACCACAGCACGTATGAGCCAGTGCTGCTGGCTGAGGCCTCTGCCTTGGGCCCGGCGCCCCGTCGGACCCGCCTGCCCACGGTGGTGCAGGACCTGGGGCTGCACGACGGCATCCAGCGTGTGCTCTTCGGCCACAGCCTCACCTTCTGGCTTCACAAACTGGTCTTTGTGGATGCTGTGGCCTACCTCACTGGGAAGCGCCTCTGCCTCGCACTGGATCGCTATATCCTAGTGGACATTGATGACATTTTTGTGGGCAAGGAAGGCACCCGAATGAAGGTGGCTGATGTTGAGGTCAGTTCCTTTCCTTTCCCCATTCCAGGGATCCCCTCTTGCCCACCCCTGCATCATTACCTTCGCTGACATGCTAACCCAAAGTTTACAGTAAGCACTCACTCCCTGCTTTCCCCTCGCCCAGCACCTCCTCACTCTTCCTCCAAACCTTTTTGAGCCTTCTTTCCCCTTGCTTCTGCTAGGCCCTGCTTACGACGCAGAGAAAACTCAGAGCTTTAGTCCCCAACTTTACTTTCAATCTGGGCTTCTCTGGCAAGTTCTACCATACAGGTGAGTTACATTCTCCTAATTCTCCATGGCACACACTACCCTGGTCTTGGTGTGGTGGGTGTGTAGGTGCACACGTGATGATTGATGTTAATGCTCAGGGCCACGCAGGCAGCAGGAGCTGATAGAAAATTCAACTCTGTGGTCAGTCATTAAGCAGCTACTACGTGCTGACCAGCAGATCTTGTTCTGCGAATGAGGAGTATGGGGAACATAATAGGACGTGTTAGTGAATGGTCAGTATTCACGATGGAGAATCCAAAAGGGCATATCAGATCGGCCAGTGCATTGATGATACACGATGGTCAGGAGTAAGGACGGTGACTGGCTAACAGTCACTATTTACCAGGCAGTCAGTTACAGTCAGTATGTGGCTGCAGGGACAGAGGAGGAAGATGCAGGGGATGACATGCTCCTGAGGCATCGGAAGGAATTCTGGTGGTTCCCCCACATGTGGAGCCATATGCAGCCACACCTGTTCCACAACCGCTCTGTGCTGGCAGACCAGATGCGGCTCAACAAACAATTTGCTCTGGTGAGACCCCCTGGGTGCCTTCCACACAGGCCCCCCTTCCCCACTCTGAGCTACCTCCCTTAGTGGGATGGCCCTTCCTCTCTCCCTCTGCCCACAGCTACCCTCCCTCTGCTTCTTCCTCTAGTTCTCTCCTTTTCCCAGTTTTTCTTCCTGGGATGGCATTCCTATCCCGTCTACCCCTCTACTCTCCCAACCTCACCAGTCCCAGATGAGTCTATGCCATCCCCAGGAGCATGGGATCCCTACAGATCTGGGCTATGCAGTGGCTCCCCACCACTCGGGCGTGTACCCCATCCACACACAGCTCTATGAGGCCTGGAAATCTGTGTGGGGGATCCAGGTGACCAGCACTGAAGAGTATCCCCACCTCCGCCCTGCACGCTACCGGCGAGGCTTTATTCACAATGGCATCATGGTGAGAGTCCCTCTAACCTAAATTCGAATCAGACCTTATGTATCACATATCCTCTGGCCTTTTACCCCAAGGCTTCCCAGACTCTAGCCTGGGCTGAGTTTCGTTGTCATCATAGGAGGTAGAGCAGCATTCATAAAAATGCATGTCTCAGAGCCTCTGCTTTCCCCTTTCCTGGGTACTTAGCACTTTGTTTATCCATCTGTGTTCTACCTAAATGGCCCCAGCCATGGCTGCTCCTTCCCTTCCTTTTCTAGGTCCTGCCCCGACAGACGTGTGGTCTCTTCACTCACACCATCTTTTATCATGAGTATCCTGGGGGCTCTCGAGAGCTGGACCGGAGCATCCGTGGTGGAGAGCTCTTCCTGACTGTTCTGCTCAATCCGGTATAGGCTGAGGCCTGAGCTGATTGGGGGGTGGGAACAGGGGCCTTCTCTTCAAATGTGATGGGCAGGTTTGGGCTGAAGTTCCTATTATGTGACACGAAGACTCCCCGTGCAGATCAGCATCTTCATGACCCATCTGTCGAACTATGGCAATGACCGGCTGGGCCTGTACACTTTTGAGAGCTTAGTGCGCTTCCTGCAGTGCTGGACCCGGCTTCGCCTGCAGACTCTGCCCCCGGCCCCCCTGGCACAAAAGTACTTTGATCTCTTCCCTCAGGAACGCAGCCCACTCTGGCAGGTCAGCATGCTCTGGTGGAGCTGGGGTAGGCTGGAAATTTAATGGAAGGAAAGCAGGCAGAGGGGAGAGAAGCCGGTACCATCTGTGTCTTCCCCTTCTTCTTAGAACCCCTGCGATGACAAGAGGCACAAGGACATTTGGTCCAAGGAGAAGACGTGTGACCGACTTCCCAAGTTCCTCATCGTGGGGCCCCAGAAAACGGGTGAGGATGCCCACGGAGCTCTTCCCTTTGGGAGCCCCAGCCCTTTTGCACCCCGGCTTCCCCCCAGGCTGAGCTGGCTCTCTCTTCCGCCCTCCCCTTCAGGGACCACGGCTGTCCACTTCTTCCTGAGCCTGCACCCAGCAGTGACCAGCAGCTTCCCCAGCTCCAGCACCTTCGAAGAGATCCAGTTCTTCAATGGCCCCAATTACTACAAGGGCATCGACTGGTGAGAGGGGGACCCCCTTGGGCTGCTCCTTGGCACAAGCTTCTTTCCAGCTCCAGCCTTTCCACCCCGGTTGTACATGCTTAGCACCGTGCCTATACACAGTAGGAGCTTCCTAAGTGCTTACTGCTTGAGCTCTGGCTTGTATCTTTGACCCCAAGTCCATCCCCAGGTACATGGACTTTTTCCCAGTCCCCTCCAATGCCAGCACTGACTTCCTGTTTGAGAAAAGTGCCACCTATTTTGACTCCGAGGTTGTACCACGTCGGGGAGCAGCCCTTTTGCCCCGTGCCAAGATCATCACAGTACTTACCAACCCTGCCGACCGGGCCTACTCCTGGTACCAGGTCAGTCTGTGCAGAGTGACCAGGTGTGCCAACGTGGGTTTGAAGGGGAGCCAGCGGAATAAGGAGAGGGGACAGAAACGACACTGTGTGATTGGGGTACGGGGTCAACCCCGCTACTTCATCTCTCATCCACACCCTCTACTTTTTCAAGCATCAACGAGCACATGGTGACCCGATAGCTTTGAACCACACCTTCTACCAAGTGATCTCCGCCCCACCCCAGGCTCCCCCTGCACTTCGTGCCCTGCAGAACCGCTGCCTCATCCCTGGCTACTACTCCACCCATCTGCAGCGCTGGCTCACCTATTACCCTTCTGGGCAGGTAGAGTCCCTTCCCTCCCAAGGCACCCTTGAAGCATCCCAAACCTCCACAAAACTGCCTCACAGTCAGCTCCGTCTCTCTCTGCCCACAGGTACTGATAGTGGATGGGCAAAAGCTACGCACAAACCCAGCAGCCTCCATGGAAAGCATCCAGAAGTTCCTAGGTGTCACCCCTGTCCTCAACTACACGAGAACTCTCAGGTGGGATGAGTGGGGAGAGCTGGGGCGACCTGCCGAGCTTAGACTAATCTGCCTAGAAGAGGCCCGTGTCTGGGAGGGGCTGTGTGGGACAACTCTCCAGGGTTGGGAGGGAGAACGTTTGTGTCTTTGTAGGGGCTGGCATTCCTTCCCTCCAAGTCACCTGACTGCCTTCTCCTGCTAAGCAGGTTTGATGAGGGGAAGGGATTCTGGTGCCAGGGGCTAGAGGGTGGCAAGACACGATGCCTGGGCAAGAGCAAAGGACGGAGGTACCCAGACATGGAACCTGAGGTGAGCACCTAGAGCAGGGGATCTCCCCTGCAGTCATGTCTTAGCTTCCATCCTGACTCTTATCCCATCTGACTCTATCTTTCTCCCCTCTACATCAGTCCCGCCTTCTTCTGATTGACTTTTTCCGGGACCATAATCTGGAATTATCTAAACTGCTGAGTCGGCTTGGGCAGCCACTGCCCTCTTGGCTTCAGGAAGAGCTACAGCGATCAGGCCTGGGCTGAGTGTTCCACCCCCCAGATACGCAACAGGCTGTGCCTCAAGGCTAGAAGACTGGGCAGGGCCTGTAGACTGGCCTACTCTCTCCCTCCCACCTCAGTGCTCCCTCAGGTCTGGATGGGGAAGGAGAGCAGGACCCTCACTTCCTTTCTACGCAACCTTAAGTCCTAATAAAGGGACTTGTGCATCCTTTCTGGGGCCCAAGGCCCTGCTCGTGATCAGGCCCCTCCCATCCCATGGTCTTGGGGGGGGGGGGGGAAGGAAGGATAAACTGGTAGGTGGGGATGATATGACTCTAATAACTGCAATTCCACATTCCCAGCAGTACATCTCTATTTTTCTCAGAGGAAGCAGCCTCCAAGGTCAGCAGGTTCTCTTGCTTATGAACCCTTCAGTCAAAGGGGTCACTCTGCAGTCTGGCCTCCCTATGTCATTCACATTGAATGGGGAGGAGGTCAGATGGCAGCTCATGGAGCTGAGAACAAGGCTAGAAAGGTCCTTAATAAACATCATTATTTTTCTGTCTTGTCTCATCTTGTCTGTCTGTCTGATGTGGTGGCAAGAAGTTAAGGAAGGCCTGGATCTCCCAGCTATTACTTCCTGCGGGAGACAGGTCTCATCTCCTTCACACTTAAGGAATAGAGAGGCCCAGACAGATGAGTAAAAAAGGACAGTTTATATATTTATAAATGCCAAATAAATATCAGAGGCTGCCCGGCGCCCCCCACCCCCAACTAGCCCCTAGTGCTTGGCCCCCCTGCCCCAGGCCTAGCCACAAACAACGTCCTAGGAACAAGCGCTGGTCTGGGCTCCAAGGGACCTCCCCTCACCCCCTGAGCAGAGCAGATCTGCCCAGCTGGTCAGAGGTCCCCGTCTGCTTCCAGATGAGCTCTGGGAGGGTGAGGGGGAGCCAGGCTCAAGGGGAGAAGGTGGTCATGTCAAGCGATACACGCTGCCACAGCTCCTTGGTCTGCTTGCTGCGTTTGAGGTTCTGCAGGATGTCGTTGAACTGCATCATGCCCATAGGGGTCAGGCAGAAGGCGCTGCGAGCGCCGCGGATTGCGTTCACAAAGTCGTCGTAGTCGGCAGGGGTCAGGTGGATCAGGCGATGGTGGATGTACTAGAAGGGAGCAAGCAGACGGTGGGGCTCAGGGGGCGCAGGGTAAGCTCCATGGCTCTCCACGAGCACCTGCTGTGACCCTTCCATCCCTCCTCTACCTCTCCCTGGGCTTTCACCTGCATGTAAGCCTGCTGGCAGCGTTGGACCAGCTGATGGAAGGCTGGGGTGCGCAGATGGGTGTGCGCATGAGCAGGGTTCAGCCGCTGCAGCGTCTCCATGACGATCTCCTGTAGCACAAATGGGCTCAGCACCCCCTTGGCTGCCCCCATACAGAACTGGTGCACGTAGTTCACTCCTGGGGGGCAGGGGGGAGGGGCATGAGACCAAGGCAGACACCCCTGCCCTAAGGGCCTAGCTGCCCTTCTCAGCTCTAGGTCCAACAGCCCCTCTCTCTTTGCCCACCCCAATAAGCCCAGGATTCAATTCTGGCCTCTGGCTGTGAAGGCAGTTTGGAGCAAGACAAGGGGAGGGGCGAGAAGAGGTTTAGGAAGAGGTGTTACCCAGCTTGGCTGCTAGCCCCAGCAACCATTTGACATCCTCGGTATAGGGTGGGCTGCGAGAGAAGTTGTTGGGGTGGTCATTGTGTGCCCGTCGGCCTAACATCTCCAAAGCCAGCATTCCTAGAGGAGAACGGATGTGGGGCAGAAGCCTGAGCTGAGATGGTGAGTCCCAAGGGCATCGAGCCTCCCAAGCCAAGGGGAAGGAAAAGAGGCAGAAGAACATGGGCTGAGGGTAGGAGGTCAAAGGGCCGTGTTCTAAGGAAGATGGGGGCCGAGGAAGTCTGTGGGTCCTGCTCAGAGTGTGCACAGTGGCATGTGGCAAGACCCCCTGGGAAGCCATCTCACCAACTCTGTAGGCAGCGTGCAAATGATGGAGACTCTGGGTGCCCACAGGCTGGCTGTGTGTCTCCTCCTCCGGTGGGGGAAAAGTGCCACTGAGCAAGGAGTTTGGCTGGGTACTCATGGTAGACATGGAGCTGCCCTGGACAGCAGGATATGTGGAGCTTTGATGGATGCTGCTAGGTGTATGGACATTGTTCACTGCAGGGGAGGGGGAAGGAGCAGAGCATTCAGAGCCAAGAAGACCCCGCCTCCATCCCCCCAGCTTTTGCCAGACTCCCGGCCCCCTCACTCACTGGTGGGTAGTGGGAGCCCTGATTCAGTGTGGTAGGGATGCACCGTGATGGGTGCCATGGAGGGAACAGGGAAAGATACAGCTGTGGCAGCAAGTGAGGACGGTGTCACTGAGTAGGGATACTGAGGACCCAGGAATGCATGGTGCACACCCTGGAGGCACAAGATGGGAAAAACCAGGTCATGTTGGCATGGTACTCTCACCTCTCTAGTTTTATTTACCCAGATACCTAAAGCCCCCTTCACACCTAACAGTCCCCCCCTGATTCCGGGGCCCAAGGAGGGCCCTGTTCCCCCAAGACAGCCCTGAATACACTGCTGCTCTTCTATCCAGAGTCCCCTCATCATAGCCTCCCAAAGGGTCCCAATCCTCCTCTCCTCTTTCCCTTCCCTTCCCTCCCCTTGGTTCTTGTCTCACCTGTGGGTATGCAGAGCTGGGCACAGGAAAAACAGCAGGCCGAGGCATATGGGGCAAGGGGTGACCAGGGTGGGTAAGGTACTGGGGGTTGCAGGGCAGATGGGGCTGCAGAGTGGTATAGGGGTGCAAGCCAGTGGAGTGGCCATGTCCCAGGCCAGGCCCTGGGTACAAACCGGACCCCACTGAAATGACTGGTACCACTGTAGCTGCTGCCGTCACTGCCGCTGCCGACACTGTGACTGCCTCGCTCCCTGGTCCGCCACGGCCCTCGGGCAGTGCCCGCCCAGCCTCCCCCGATGCCCGGGCCCCACTGGCACTGCAGCCTGTGGCACCCTCACGTGGTGTGGCTGAGCCCCCCACCGTCTGCTCATACAGCCAGAACCACTGGTGGGCGACTTCGAACAACACTTCAGGGTACACACCCCCACCCTTGGCTGCCTCCTCCACTGCCATGCACGCCTTCTCAAGCATCAGGTTATCCTGGAGAGGGCACAGAGTCCAAAGGGAGGAGTCTTAGCTAGAGACCTCTTCCTACTGTCCTGCTCGGGCTAAGTGACTCAGGGGGAACCAGCTGGAGCCCAGCCATGAAAGCAGCAAGCTCCAAGGAGGTGTTCAGGGAGGATTGGCCACTCACTAGCTAAATAAGGGCACCAACCACGTAGCCTTTAGGCATGGGATTTTCCTCAGCTGAAAGTGTATCTGCTCCTCCCCTCTGCCCTCAGCCTGCCTCTTTCCCAGGGCTGTTGTGAGGATCAACTCAATAAGGGACAGAAAAGATCTTAAATGCATGAGAAGCACCCCATCCAGACACATAGGGCACCATCAAAGGATGAAGGACAGGAGGTCATCTGTGGCCCCCAAAAGATGGCCCTGGGGCCAAGAGCCGGACCCCATGCATGTGGCCCCGTTGTCCCCTTCCATTCCAGCTGGGCATACCTACCTGCTCCTTACACTGCACTAACGCTCTCTGGATCTCGTTGGGGTTCAAGGCGTGGGCGTGGGGTAGGCAACTCAGGGCCAACTCAGCTGCTGCCCTCACCATGTTGGAGTCCCGTGCCCGTGATGCCCGGTCAGCCAGGGAAGCAACTTCGGGGGGTGTGAGATGCCCATCCCAGCACTCCACCAGGATGGTCAGGGCTGCACTCCCAATCTCCATTGCTTGGCCTGCGGGGTGGGGATCAGGACGAAGCAGACCCCATAATGCAGGAAGAGAGGTTCCTCGGCCAGTGAAGGCAAGCTCCTTCCTTCCTAGAACTACCCCACCCCCCACCTTACCCCCGGCTCAGCCCTGGGCCTTGGATTTACCTGTGATCCAGGACACATGGGAGGAGTAGGTTCGAGAGAGCCAGTTGGGCGAGACAAAATTGTGCAGACCCAGGGCATAGAGCCCAATCTCAAAGGCGCAAAGATGCAGGTTTCGGTGGGGGCCCTGGTGGCCCCCTGACGAGGATGGGTGGGTGAAGATGGAGGTGCTACTGTTCCCCCCGGCCTTGATCAGCACTGTTTTTGCCAGCTCGAAGTAGAAATGTGCAGCTGCCTCTGATGGCTGGTTGGGTACATGGGGGGCATGGCTTTCTGGGCGACGGCCCTTGTACCTGAGAGGCAGTGCAAACAAGACAGACAAGCTCAGGCTGGAGGGCAATGGGCACCTGGGGGACAGGAGAAGCAGGGGGAGCAGAGAAAACAAAAGGCAACATGGGTTTGGCCTGGGGATGAATGATGTTTCTGATGGGGAAGATTCATGCCTTGGATGGGCAAAGGAAAGTAAAGAGGACAGCACCCAGGATCCAAGTGAACAAGACTGGCTTCTCCCACTCACCTGCCAACCTCGGCTGTCTTGGCCCGGGCACCCCCACTTGCACTGGCACGGCGGCTGCCACTGGAGGAGGAGGAGCCCAGAGAGTCGGAGGATGAGCTGCTGATGCTGTCGCTGTCCTGACCCCGGCCCCAGGAGGTGGGGGCCCAGCCCCCCCGCAGTGGCCTTCGGCTCAGGGTTGGGGAGCTGTCCGATGTCGTCTCAGGGGCACTGCTGTCAATGCTGGCCATGCCTAATCCCCCAGACAGCAGTCAGTCCCCAGCCAGGGGGAAAGAAGGAGAACCCAATGGATGGGAACTCCCAGATCTGACCCCTGGGTGGGGGCTTAAAGCCTAGAACCTATCTGGGACCCATCTCAATCTAGGGAACAACTTCAGGGAGTGGTGAAGACCCTCCCAGTGTCCCACCCCAAGAAGAGCCCTCAGTTCAGGCAAAGACCCTTCTCCCAGCCATGCCCAACCCAGGGCCCCTCATACCTGTGTGCTTTTTCTTGGGCCGTCCTGGGGATCCCCAGCCCCGGCCATTGTAGCCTCCTCGGCTGCCAAGCGCCAAGCGGCTTGGAACCTTCCCCTCTGGTTTGGGGGCCACAGCAGCCTCAGGTGGGGGGCCCTCACAAGGGGAACGCGGGGAGCTCTCTAGGCAAGGGAGCAGTAAGTGATCAGACAGTGCCAAGAGGAAGAGAGCCTGACTTGGAGTTTATCCCACTGTACCCCTCTGCCCGGGTCCCCCACCTCTCACCAGGCACAGTCTTTTCTGTGAAGCCCTCAGCTGGGTCTGGGTTGACCCCAGCCACAGCCCCTGGCTGGGCACCCCCTGCCGAGCCTGGAGGCAGCGGCTGCAGGCCTCCCCCTGCAGTAGGGGCCCCGTGCTTAGATGGGGACCTCTGGCTTGAAGTAGCTGGGCGGCTGGATGAGTAGAAAGAACTCAGGGTCTGTGGCTTATGTGTCTGACTCTCCCGGTCCAGGAGCTTGTCCAGGATCTAGAGGAGAAAGACAGTGAAAGGCTCTTCTCTAAACCTCCTGCCTGCCATTCCGTGTTTTCCTCCCCTGCTCTAACAAGTTCAAGGGAACTTCTTCCAGGAATTCACCAGTGCACACCTGCTGCACCAAGCACTAGGCTTGATGCTAAGGACATGGGAGTGCCTAGAGTTCTGAGAAAGATCTGGCTCAGTCACAGAGCCAGTCTATGTCAAGAGACAAGACAGAAACCCAGCATTCCTGGTTAGAGGCCAGTATTCTTGGGAATATGGGGGGGAGGGGGAGCATACTAGCAACTGAGGAGATCAGGAAAAACCTCCCGGAAGCAGTACCTGGGCTGAACGTCCATGAAAAGGAAGGAGTCTGGAGGGGAAGGAGAGGAAAGAGGGCATGCCACGTAGCCTCCTACAGTTCTTAGGTCAGGGTCAGGCTCATTTTATACCACCCCACAGAACTGGGCTAGCCAGAGGCTGAGCACAAAATAAGGTATCACTAAAGGTGGTGAATGACTCAAATGATTTCCCTCCCCCTTTACCAATACCCATCTGCAAATCCAGCCTTCCCCAGGACACACATGCTGGCCCCTGCAATGTCTTCTCCCAGGGCCAGGTCTCAGACCCGGCGACCCCAAAGAGGAAGGGGCAGGAGGTCTGCTCCTCACCTTCTTGAGCTTGGCCTGGTCGTCCTTGTAGGTGATCATCAGCGCCAGAGCCAGGTCTCCCTTCTCTCGGCGAGTGCCCTCGCACAGGAGTGGATGCTCAGCCTCACTCACGGTCGTCTTCATGCCTAGGGGTCAGCCAGTGCCAGTGACGGGACAGGGGTGTCAGACCCACCAGGACCCTCCCGGCATTCGCTCTTTTTGCTCCTGAGGGCTCAAGAGAATGTCCTTCCAGGACAGGGAGAGGCCAGGTAGGACCACCAGGTTCCTGAGGGCAGTGTGAGCAACTGAAGACTACTTTCCCTTAAATATCTTTGCAAGGAAGAGGAAAGGCCATGGGCCCCCATTTCTGACCCCCTCTAGTCTTCATTCTGCGTTGCTTTCAAGGACCTCCAACCCTGGGCCCAGGGCATCCCACCCCCCTCTTTCAGGAACAGGCCTCGTGCTTCTTGGACCCTCTGGGACCTGGCCTAGATGCATTCTATACTCACTCCTTCAAGGCCTGGCTCACACACCACCACTTCCTGGAAGCCCAGCCTTTGCACTTGGCTAGCTCTAAGCCTCAGTTTTCTCTTCTCTAATGTGGGGCTAAATAGCACTTACACCACCTACTTCACAGAGCTGTTGGGAACAACTCTTCTGCCTCAATACTCTCGCCACTGGGCTTTTCCTTTTCTGATCTCCTAGGGCATTTACTACAATCTGAGCTTAATTAGATATTAATGCACATTTTCTGCTTGTTTCATGTCTTGTTTCTGCAACTAATGTGTAAACTACATGAGAATGTACCGAATCTTCTATGCTCCTCTATTTGCCACTGCACACAGGTCATAGCCCAGGGTCTATGAACTTTAAAGAAATAGATGACGACATTTCGTATCATTGGTTTCCTTTGTATCTGATGCATTTGAAGGTCCTGAGTTTGAGAAGGTGTGCCTAGGCTGCCCTAGACCTGCCAGAGGGGACCATTTTACAAAAAGGTGAAGAGCCCCTGCCACGGCACCTGGAACAGGGCTGGACGCCCAGGAGGCCATCTGTGCTTTGCTGAGCCAGACTTACCCAGGGCAGCTACAGCTGCTTCAAACCCCAGCTCCTCATCTCCAGGCATTTCATTGTTCCAGTTTCGGCTTGGGGGTCGGGAACCTGTGGGGGAAACCACTGTGGGGGCGTTAGGGGAGAAAGAGCAGAAGGAAACATAAGTAAGGAAGACACAAGAGCCTCAGGGGTGCAAGAGAAAAGACAGTCAGATCCCTGACAGTGTGGCCCACGCAGCCTTGCCGCACCTGGGGTACAGAGCACATCAAAGATGAAGCTGGCCAAGATGAGGGGCAGCACAGGCCGGTAGTCGCACAAGGTCCCCTCCCGAAGCTCCTCGGCCCGGCAGCGCATGGTGCTCATTTCACTCACTCCCAGAGGGATCTTCTTCAACAGAGCTGCCACCTCTGACTCCTGGTATGCCAGTTTCACCTGGACCACGAGACAGGGGATCACACAGAGCCCCAGCCTTGCCAGCGCCAAGACGACAGAAGGGCACAAGCTGACAAGTTACAAAGGGGAGGAAAGGGGTCTGACCTCCAAGGCCTTGGTAGAAGCTGGAGGCCGCTGCAGCTCCAAGGCAAACATGCCAATGCGGAAGGCCAAGTTGTGATGCTCAGGCCGCTCACCCAACACAGTCAAGAGGAAGGCTGCCTTGGTCAAAGTATTGGTGGCCACCCAGGTTTGACGACTTGTGGATACCTTGTTCTTCTTACCCTAAGATTAAGTCAATAAAACGACCATGTTGGACTCACTTCATTCAGGGGAACGAGAGGATCCAAGGGAAGGGCGTCTCACCTTGGCAGGGGGGGGTTCCACCTTGAGGTCAGGTGGGTTGGCCAGTAAGTCCTGAGCAAGCTCCACAGTGAGTCGAGAAGCCTCGTTGCTATAGCCATGAGCATGCAGTGCTTCAGCACAAGCAAAAAGTACCTGAACGGTGAAGGACATGGGAGGCAAGAGGGGGAGAGAGCTTATCAGCTACCCAAGGATCAGGAAGCCAGGCTGCATGACATCAGAGGAACTGAGGTTCAAATTCTGACTGCCAATTACTGCCTCCTTGTCCTTGGGCTCCTCTCCTAACCTGCTCATGCCTCAGTTTCCTTATCTGTAAGATGATAGAGTTAGGCTAAAGGACCTCTAAAGTTCCTTCCAGCCCTAAATCTATAATCCAATGATCTATGAAGTGGATAAAAAATGTTTACTCCCCCTTTGTCGTGCTTTTGTAGGAACAAGAAGTCACTCCACAAACCTTTGGAAGGCACCACACAAGTTCATGCCTGACTAGCCACAAACAACCCCTCCTCTGTGCTCTCCACCCATCATTAAGCACCCTGCCTCCCCACTCCTAGGCTTACCTCCATTCGGCTCTCCTGCTTCAAAGGCTTGAGCCCAGCAAAAAGGTCCTGCTCCTCCCCAGCACCCGCCTCCGCCTTCTCCTCCTCACCCCCAGGCCCGTCCTGGGCATTCAGGTAATACACCTGGTAATCGTCGTCTTCTTCCCCAGTTCCAGGGGCCATGTCTTTGGGTTTAGCAGGGCATCCGCCACTCTCATCTGTGGAGGGGAGGTCATCCTGGGGAGTTCCTTCCCCAGGGAGCAGTCCTGGTAGGCTGGAGGGGGCAACTGGTGGCTCAGGCCCCTCCAAGAAGTAAACACCACCATCTTCTTCATAGGCATCAGGGGGTTCAGAGTGGAAGGTGGGGGGACTAAGGGGAGTATTGGGGGGAAGTCCATGGGGTGGGCTCTCAGGAAAGCCCCCAAAGGTGCTGGCCTCTGCCCCCAGAGCCAGGCTGCTCCCATCATCCAAGCTCATCTCAGCCAGGTCAGGCTCCAGGGAGCTGTCTTCACTGCTCAGCCGACGTTTGCCCCCACCACTCACTGGGCCTTTACCACCACATCCTCCACCTGGGAGCTTTGCCTTGCTTCCACATAGACCCTGCTTATGGGTCATTTTATCTCCTCCCTCGGCTGAGGGGCGGCGGGGGCCACGCTGGGACTGGGGAACCCCCTCACCCGACCCCTTGCGCTTGGCCCCAGGCTCTTTAGGACGAACTGAAGGCTCTGGTGGGGGTGGCCGGGGTCGATCCCCAGCCTCATCGGGGCCCCCAGAGCGGGGAGGGCCAGCCCGAGAAGGAAGGCTTCGTGCCCAGCAAAGAGCCAACTTTCTGTCAGAACCGCTGTAGGTAACACCAGGGAGCGGGTAGGCCTCCTCCCAGCTGAAGTCACAGGCCTCCACTGCAGGCCGGAAACCTGGGAAAAGCCGCTCCAGGGCTTTCTTGTGCTGACCCCTCTTGACGTTCTCAATCACCTTCAGGTGCCATTGGCGCAGCTGGGCACACAGATCCCGGCGACTGTGGGGACAAAGGCAATAGGATACGGGGGGCAGGTATGCCCCTGACAACAGCAAGGGAAAGAAAGGTGAAAGACATAGGAAAAGCTTCTGAGGGGCAAACACCTTATGGTTCCCAAAGCCATAACACTATTTCAACCTGCAATAGAGACCAAAGGTACTTCTATTCCCTACATCCCAGGGCCATCCCTATGGGACCTAGATCCTAGGTGCCTATAAGAAATGCCAGGGTGTGATCTCTTGCAGACAGTTTATGTATTGAGCTAAATGAGAATTCTGTGGTGGAACCTTCTGCAGGGGTACCAGGAAGAGATATGCCAATGACTCACCGCTGCGGGCTAATCGAGGGGTCCAGCACAGCCAGCCTCCACAGCGTGACCATCTCATCACACATACTTGCACATGCATGGGCAGCCACCTCCGACTGACCATTACTGCGGCCTGTATGCCCACTGGCACTGCTGTGGGAGGCTGAGGTTCTCACACTGTACCACCAGCCCGTGATCTGGGAAGGAAAGGGGCATGTTGGTTTACTACCAGGACCCCGGAACATAAGCAAAACCCTGACCCCACCTTAGGGAGGATGCTCCACCTCCAGCCTGGGGTCTCTAAATGAAGGGCCCCAAGAAATGATCAAGGGGACAGCTTCAGAGAGACCTGGGAGACTTGTAGGATCTGATGCAGAGTGAAGTGAGCAGACATCTGAGAACAACGTACACAGTTACCACCATATTGCAATGGTGATCAACTGTGAAAGACCTAGGAACTCTGATCAACACAATGGCCAACCCCGGTTCCAAAGGACTCATTTTGAGACATGGTAACTACCTCCAGAAGGGGGAGTACGCTGAAGCATACGTTCTGTCCCTTCTATCTTTCTTTTTGAACATGACTAATGCAGTAATTTGTTTTGGATACCTATACAGCTGTGTAATGGGCTTTGTTGTTCTTGCCTTCTCAATGGGTGGCAGAGAGAATTTGGAACTGAAAATGAAATCACACTGGAAAAAGAGTGAACAATAGTATTTGAAAAGAATGGAAAATGTCAGGGTCCCAATCTCAGAATCACCACAAGAAGCCACAGATGTGCTTTTTCTCCACTGCCTACCTGAGCCCAGCTGACAGTTAGAGTGCAGCGAGGAGAGGACAGGGTTTACCTGCTCATAGGTGAGACACTGGTCCGTAAGGATCTCCAACAGCGGAGCAGCATTGCTGTCTCTCCTTTTGAACATCTCACGAACAATACTCAGAAGGTTCCACACGCCCTCTGGTTCTCGGCCTCTGAGAGGACGCAGGAGACATGCCCATTCGGCTGCTGCGGGGGGCTCCGTGGACGACAAATACATCGAGTTGACATCACTGTGGAAGGAGAAAGGGGGTAGAAGTAAATGAGAAGAGGTTGAGTTGCAGGTCAAAGGAAGTATAAAGTCAAAGGCTGATGACCCCAAAGGGCACAGGAAAGTGGCAGTCACGGGGAATGAACTTGGGCAAATTCCTCCGCAATGATGACTCTCATCTACCTACTTTATAATGAAGTTGTAAAGATGAAAGCCCTGGGGGTGGGGGCTCTAGAGCCCTGAGTGTCAGGCACTGTGCCAAGCATCTGACAAATATGACCTCAGCTGATTCTTACAACAACAGTGCTGGGGGAGCTATGATTATTATCCCCATTATACAGGAAGCTGAGGCAGATAAGAGGTTAAAGGACTTGCCCACAGTCCTAGAAAGTGTCTGGGCAGGATGTGAACTTAGGTCTTCCTGACTCCAGGCCCAGTGCTCTATCCACAACCAAGTTCCAAGGAGGAACTCTGCCAATGGGAGAATCAGCACCACCCTCACACCCACCACCTCACTAACAAAAGGGAGGAGGAGGCATCAGGAGGGACTCCCAGAAGTTCCCCTCCTTCCACTTCACCCCCAACCTCCCAGCCCACAGAAGGTCAGGGTCACCTGAAGACGACTGGGGAGGGCCCACAGAATTTGTGCAGTGTCTTCTTGATGTTCTCACTGAGTGTAGACTCATCCAGGTACCAGGTACTCTGGTCGGAAGCTGAAGGACCTGCAGTTGGGTCTGGGGACAACACGGACATAGGTAAGACACTGGTTCCCAAGGATCTCCAGCTGTGGTGGGCACAGCTACCTCACCTCTTGAAAACTGCATGCAGGTATCAGCCACCTTTGGTTCCCATTTCCATCAATCTACCAATGTGGGACAGGAGACCTTCCTGCTTCGGCCCCACCACATCACCTCCATTCTGCCCTCTTACACGACCTCGCTCACCTGGGGCCCCACACACGGTATTGATGGCAGTAGACTGGGAGGACAGGAGCTCATCCAGGAGGCGCTGGGCTGTGGGAAGGATCTTGGGGTGGAAGGGGCAGGGAGAGAGACAAAGGTGCCGGTGAGCCTACAGAAGCATAGACCAGACAGAGAACGATCCAAGGGAGCAAGGGACCCCAAGACTGGGGAGGAGGGTCAAAGCCACGGACCTGCTGAGGGAGCTCACTGATGAGGTACTGAGCAAACTTCTGCAGCTGATCTCTCTGGAGCCGAGACAGGGATTCTGAGACAGGAGCCCGAAGGCAGACTGCAGAAGCCTGCATGGAAGACACAAGACATTGGAGGAAAGCAGTGGAAGCTACATGAGGCCAAAAGAAAGATGGGGATGGGCATAAGGGGTTTGGAAAGAGGCAATGCTATCTATTTCCTGAAGGTACCATTAAAGGTAAAATGAGTAAGCAAGGGGTAGGGCTAGGGAAGAGAAGGTCACAAGAGGGAGTGAGGGGCAGCTGGAGAGGGCTCTTACATTGTGAATCCGGAAGAGGCAAAGTGCCACTACATGGGTACACCACTTGGCACCAGCCCCACAGGTGCAGCTGCAGGAGGTAACCCGGCATCGGTCAAACATCACAGCCACATTGTATGCACCCTTAGGGGGAACCATCTGAGGGGGCACCACTGTGGCACTCAGGTGGAACCCTGCCAGGACAAGGAGGGAGGGGAGCACAAGTTATAAGGAGGAAAGCCAGGCAGTGGCATCTGCCCAAGGCCCCCCACCACCTGTCCATACCTATTTGTAGAGGATCCTTCACAGCTCTCATTCGGAACAGCTGTTCCCCACGCTGGAATTCATCTGCACTACCATTAGCCAGGCATGAATAGAGCCTGGGAGAGAGGGAGGGTGGACATGGACGGACATGGACACATGGAGACACACACACACACACCCTTCAACAAGTTTCCCCACAACAGTGGCCCAATGCTCCCTGCCCCCACACAATCCCACACATGGTCCCGGTACAGCCCCTGGCCCCCAGGTTCCACCTCAGGCCCCTAGCAGTACCGTATGTCCTCTTCATTCTCAGGGAAGCTCCAAAAAGCAATCCGAAGTTGTAGCTGCTCAGGCACTGGGGGGTAAACCTTCTCCACAACTTCAAACGGGATGTGGAATGCCACCTGCTTTGCTGACAGCTCCACCAAGGGGATCACCAGGCCGTCTGCCAAGAGGGGGGAGGGGATGGCCACTAACATTCTCTTCCCATCCTGGAGCACGGCACTAACTTTTTTCCTAACTCTACTCATGGGATTTGCTGGGGGATCTGCTCCCACAGCAAAGAGAAAAGATTTGGGGTTGTAATATATAGTGGCAGAGGGACTCTCACAGGCTGTGTTGTCCCAAAAACTTGTTCACCTAAGGGAGAAAAGGAAGACGTCCACCCCTTCTACAAGGGGGGATGCTGGAGGTTTTCCCTGGAGATCCCTAGCCCAAGACAGTCTTATTCCAATGATCCCTCTTCACCCAGAACTGCAAAAACAGACTTTTGTCATAGACTATCACCATCAACCTAGTCTTCCCATTTCTCAGTGCTTGTTTTCTGCCCCTCTCTCCCAGGGTCTATCCCCTCCAACAGAAGAACAGCCCAAAGGGAAGGCTCTGGGAAGAATGGTGTGGCAGGGAGGGAGGAATTGGTCTCCTAACACATCAGAGTTCAGAGAGGACAGCAGGTCACTCTAGGAGAACCCAAGGAAAACAGCTTCTGCTGTCACAGCCTCAGTTCGGTCCTAGGGTCACCCACTCCAGATGAGCCCCCATTCCATACTCACTAAAGGCAAAAGATAAGTCAATGCTGCAGACTATTTCTGGCCAAATTTCCACTACAGTTGCAGTCCTTCCCCTCAGTCCTATGGCTGTAACATTAGCCTTTCTGTCTTCATCCAGGCCCCTGCCCCAGAGGGCCCCACAGCTTGGACTTTGGTTCTTAGGAGGAAGGGGGTGGCAAGATTTCATTATAAGGGACACGAAAGGAAGGAGAGGTGACAAGAGGGAGAAATGGTTGGCCACACAAGGGGCCCCAAAAGGGTTTTCAAAAGTTCACATGTGTGCACACAGCCATGTGCCGTCCCTCCTAAGCTAAAGTTGGATCATTACTGTGCCTAGAGATGACATGAGTAGATTATTTTCTGTTCCAGAGGAGCATGCCAGAAAGCTCTACTAGGAGACTGTTTTGTTAATGTCCCATTTTTTTCAAGAGGGTTATCAAGGAAATAATAGCTACCAATTGATTACAAAGAAAGAAAATAATCCAGTTTGGGTAGGCACCCACATATTAAAAAAATGGACTGGGAAGGGGGCAGATAAAGGGGTGACTGGATCACAGATTCGAAACTGAAAAAGATCTTATATGTCTTCTGGCCCAATCTCCTCACTTCACAAATGAGGAAATCAGGTCCGGTGCCAGTAAGGGATTTGCCTGAAGTCACAGAGTGACTGAAGGGTCAGAGCCAAGACCTGCAGCCAGGTTCTCTGACTCCTTCCAGGACTCTTCCACCGTGGCACAGCAGTGGCAACAATCTCAAAACTCCAATGTGGAACTAGAGGGAATGGATTTTAACTTTTCATATAAATGAAAGTATGAATTTGGGAGTGGATGTTTGGTGTTAATGAAGAATGGTGTGGGTGTGCACCAATCCAACTAGGATTAGACCAATAAAAGTAAAACAGTGGGTTGTAGTCCATGTTAATAATAACAGGGTATAGTCAGGAAAAAAACTAAACAATTATACACTTAAATGTAAACCGATTGAATTTCTACATAAAAATAAACACAATGCTGTGAATTATTTTAATTTTTTGGAAAGCAATATGGAACTGTATAGTAAGTTACAAAAATGTTTACATCCTTTATGTTCCACTATTAGAACTATTAGGTTTGCATCTTAAAAGCACAGTGCTGGGAGGGATGTGGGAAGGGAAGGCCTATCTGTACAAAAATAGAAAAAAAAATAAATAAGTTACGTGCCAGACATTTTTTTTTGAGGGAGGGAAAAACAAATGAATATATAACAGTATATGAATGTAATGGAGTATTGTTGCACCATAAGAGGTAAAAATATAATTCAAATAAATATAGGAAGACACATGGAGACTGTGAATAAAGCAAACCCTAAATATTTACAACTATGTTAACATTAAAATAAACAGAAACAAAATCCAGAACATATTAGAAAACCTCACTAAAGTTAACATAAATTGCTTTTGTTTCTTTCAACAACCAGCATTCATACAGAATGCATGCTGGTTGTTGAAAGAAACAAAACCAATTTATATTAAGCATTCCAATACACGAATGACAAAAGAAAGTAGGAACAAACCAATATAATTCTGTATATTGCTTTGTTCCTACTTTCTTTCGTTATTATTCATGTACTGGAATGCTTATATGAAGAAAATAAATCTGAAAGGTGGTTTTGTAAAACATGGCTCTCTGGGAACAAGTAGAAAACAATCCTAGTCTGATCCCACTTCTCAATTGCCCAGAAGAGGGGTCCCCGGATCAGATTCTTTCTAGACCCATTTCAGAATCCATTATCTTGGGGGGGAGGAAATCTGAGATCTGTGGGGGATCTGGTCAAATCCACAACGTTGAAAAGGAGTCCTTCCACCCAACCACACCCAAATCCGTTAAGAATATTGCTGACTATTTATGAAAGTTTCAAAAAGGCTCACTGAAGAGGAAAAAAAGACTGGGAAGGCATCTCAGGGCGGCCTTCAGTACCAGCCTCTGTAACGGGATGCCACCACGAACTAGGCGGAGCCCACCGCCACGGGCTTGGACAACCATGCCTACTCGTCTTCTCCAGACCCCAAGCCAGAAGTCCAGGCTGACACCCTGGCCTCAAGCCTAACTCTCGATGAGGGTCCCACGGGGGGGGGGGGGGGGAAGGGAGAGACACGCTTCCTCTAAGGACAGCTGCCTCCCCCCTTTCCCACAACACGGCTGGGGTCTTCGGGGACGCCCTCCTCACTTCCCTGCTGCACCCCTTGGCGGCCCGGGCCGGGACCCCTCAGTCCGCCGGGGCTGGGGGCTGCCAGTCGGGCTCTGCCAGAGTGTCCCCAGGGCCATTCCCCAGACTGACCCCTCTTCGGGTCCTGTCTTCTCGCCCGTAGGATGATCTCTCTAGGTCCCTCCCAGCCCACTGACCAACACAGTCAATCCCGACCGAGCTGTCACCCTCGGGCGATTACCTTCGCCCCTTTTCCCCCCAACAAAGTTCCCTTTCCCGGGGGCTACTGGCCCCTCGCTGGGGTCGGCGTGCGTCGGAGGATTCCCCCCCGAGCCCCGGGACAAAAGCCGCACGATTTCCCCCCCCCCCGCGGGGTCCGTCGCGTTCAGGCGCCGTGCAGGGTCCGCTCCGGGAGCGAGCGTGCGTGCGGACACTGTCCCGGGCCCGGCCCGGCCCCCCGCCCGTGCGTGCGCGTGTGCGCGCCGGCGGCGTCCCCGGCTCACCTCGGCTGCGGCCCCCGCCGCCCCCGCCGCCGCTGCCGCCGGTGGGGGAGTTGGGCCCGGCCGACTGCTTGCGCCATCCCCGCCAGTTCTGGCAGAGGCTCTCTGCCTCCGAGATGAACGAGCAGAGCGAGTCCTCCTCGAAGCGGTCTGAATCCTCGAACGAGAAGCGCTCGCCGTCCTCCCACTCGGCAAACATCAGCTCCATGGGGCCCAAGCTGAAGATGGAGGAGGAGAGGCCCGGGCGGGCCTCTGGGGCGGGCCGGCTCGGGGGGGAGGTCCGGGCGCTCGGGATGGCCTCCAGGGTCAGGCCTTGGCCCTGGCCGTGCTCGGGAAGGGGCCGCGCCTCAGCGCCGGGCGCACGCACGGCGCCGGGCTCGCGGACTCAGGAACCGGGACCTAGACCCGCTGCTGCCGCCACCGGGGCCTCCCAGCAGCCGCGGCACCGCCTCCCCCATCAGCTGATCCGCATTTCCGGCCGCGCCGGACACTTCCACTTCCGCCTCCTCAGGGACGCCGAGCGGCCCTTTTCCCTGCGGGCCGAAGAGGAACTAGTTTTGGCTAGAGGTTTCGTCCCCTTCTTGCCCAGCTTCCCCGCCTCCTTGTCGCCTTTACGCGGCACGTTACAAACAGCCTTCTCAAAACTTGGCCGAGCGACCCCGGATTTCTGAACGGGCGGGGGGCGTGGAGGCCCGCTACGCATGCCGGGAATCGTAGGCTTTGGGCTAGAAGCTCAGGAATCCCGGGGATCTTTGTGCTCCTCGGACTCCTGCGTCGCGCTGCCTCCTGGGAGTAGTAGTCCGGAGACGTGGAGTTGGAAAACAATGATGGAGTAGGGCTGGCCGAGAAGTTTGGCTTCGTGCGAGCTTCCTTCCTCCTCCCCCCACCCCCCCTCCCGGCCATCTGACACGCGGGACTCGGATCGTGAAACGTGCCATCTGGCCTTCGGCTCCCACGCCCAGACTAAGTCCCATTCGAATTAAGTAGAGGTCATCTGCATGCTGTCAGAAACAAGCCCTCCCCAGGCTGGAGGCAGCTCCGGCAGCGACAGTAAACATTCATTAAGCGCCCACTGCTCTCAAGAGTTGTCTCAAGGGGTAACAACAAATCGAAAACTTTGTACAAACGGGATATATACTGGGTAAAGCGGAGATAACGAGGAGGAAGGCAGTAGCAGAAGGGCTTTCTACAGTGGGTGAGATTCTAGCTGGTTCTAATGGGACGAGAACTCTCCGTGGCAATAAGAGCCAAAGACGCCCCTCCCCTACTGGTCATCAACACCGCAAATTCAACGTGTCTTCCAAAACCCAGTACCTTGCATTTCTGCTTCTGCTTTGCACTAGCAAACTCCTAGCCCCCAGACTCAAAAACTTTGCTCCTTTTTCACTCTTAGGTCCAACCACCTGCCAAGCCGGGTCACTTCTACTTCCATAATCTCTCTCTTTGCCAGTCTCCTTACTCTTTGCCATTGCAACCACCCTGACCTGGATTACACGAGTTCTTTAATGAAGCTACCTGCCTCCTCTTTTTCTCCTCCAGTCCATCCTTCACAGTGCTACTTAAATGATCCTAATGATTCTTCAGTTACCTTTTCTCTCCTCAGAAATATTTAGTGGTTCACTCCCATCATCTACTGATGATGTCCTTATCCTCGTTATCTTCAAGGCCCCTACCTTTCCTGAGTTCAAATCCTGCCTCAGACACTCACTCTAGGTAAATTACTTAACTTACAGCATAGCACTTATTCCAGAGGGTTGTCATAAGAGTCAAATGAGATATCTGTAAAAAGTTCTTAGCACAGTGTGACTGGTGTTCGGTAGGTGCTATGTTAAATGCTTATTCCTTTCCTCTTTTGAAGAAAAAAAATTACCCTATGTTTTTAGGCTTATTTGCCAGAAATATTTTAAAATTATTACCCATTTCTAGCTGGGAAACTGGGAAAAGTCTTCCATACCCACCAATATGACTCTGCCCTAAGGGGATTTTAGGTAACATTTATGGGAATCTTGAACAAGGAAAAGACCATGTGTTAAAATACAATCCTGACTTAATATTCCACAAGTCACCACTCTTACTAGACCATTTCCTTTAAAGGCAAAAAAAAGATTTTCAATCAGCAATCAGTACCTTAACACCTTAAATTCAAAAGAGGTCACAGTCTTTTATGTGGGTTATCAGTACATATCCTTCCAGGTGGGTGAGGAAGCCATAATCTTATCTAGATAAGAGTTAAGTTAGGTTTTTTGTTTCCCTAAGAATGGCTTTAACTTTTGTTACACTTAACTTCCTAAAGAGAAAAGCACAGAATGGGCTTTGAGACCAGAGAAATATTTCTTAATATGTACAGTTTTACTAAAAAGATTTAAAACATGCCAACACAGCCAAACTCAACTACTTCCGGCCATCTCCTACATCAGGGCCAGGCCTGTGGAGACTTCCCTCCTTCTGTACTTATTCCTTCCCTCCCCCCAAGGCCTAACTCAAGCTCTATCTTCCCCCAGTAACTATAGATCTCCTGAGCTGAACGTGATCTCTCCATCCTAAACTTTTACTCACAACTGGGATGCTTCCTTTGCACTTATCATATTGTGTATTGTTTCAATTACTGAGGTACCTGTATTCTTCCAATTAAAGTGCTAGCTTGTTTGAAGACAGGGTCTATCTTCCTTCATCCACCACAGCCACAGCCTCCCAGGACTTAGTACACAGTACCTTGGGCACAGTGGCTACTGAAGGTTTTAAATCAGGGGTCTTAACCTTTTATGGCTGTCTAGTGATGCCCATGTCCCCATTCTCAGAATGTTTTTAAATGCATAAAATTAAATACATTAGATTGCAAAGGAAACAAATTATGTTAAAATACAGTTATCAAAAAACATATTTTTTTAAATACACATTCACAGACCCCAGGCTAAGAACCTCTGGTCTAAACTACTCTCACATTGCAGGAATATGAAAGTCAATGAGAGAATAAGAGTCATCACTGATATACTCAGTGAACCAGCATAAAATCCAAAATCCTCTACTCTTGACATACAGTAGTGATGAATCCAATGACCATGAAAGAGAAAGACTTTAAGTATATACCTGGCCTCCCATGCCCCAGTAGCAAGAGGAATCCAAAGCAAATATCAACACCCAGACTAGATGAGCTGTCCTTCAATGACCTTGAGGAGATGAAACTTGGGTCTACTCCCAAGGCAGGGCAGGTTCTTCTCTATGAATCAAAGAAGGTCCCAGGGCCCTGGAAAAGGCTGGGGTTCAAGGGCTGAGAGGCAAAGGGTGACCTGACCCACAACATAGCCTGCTCTCTTGTAAAGATTTTATTTCAGGGTAAAGCAGAACTCTCACCCAAATCACAACCCCACAGGGGTGAGACCATGTCCTCTGCCACTCAGTCCAAACACCATCAAGTTGCTTTCATGAGGCCAGTTCTTAAAAAGCTACTTAACACCTTCAGATAATGTAGGATATATTAGGAAACCTCCCCAACAATTTATTTGTTTCCTTGGGCGTCAAATTCCCAGAGGGGCCCAGCAACTCTTGTTTTGCCTTCTGCTTCCGCTCTGCCTATAAGAAAAAAAAGTAATGACAGTGTTGACACCCAAAATTCCCTCTGATTTAAAACTCAGTCCCCTAGCCACGCTCCCAACAACTCTAGGAGGAGAGAAGGGACTCTGCCCAAATCCTTTGTCCAGTTCTTGCTTCCTCCTCCTCCTCCTCATCTGAAACACAAGAAATCTGTGACCTCCAAATGACCTTTCAGATCTACCTGAAATTGTGTCTCACTGTAGGCAGATGCCCTCCCTTTACTCCTGGATCTCCCTTCTCAAGGAGCAGAGATCTTGGGGAAGGGGGAGGAGGGGGTGGCCTGACCAGGAGGGTGCCAGCTCCCTCCCCAGCCCAGGCAGGCATCCCACCCCATGCCACTTCCTCCCACTCCAGGGGGTCCCTGTCACCTCAGCCTTCGAAGCACAGTCAAAGAAGTCTTTGATCTCCTTGGAACAAATTGTGTCGCTAAATTCATTCTGCTTCCAGCAAGCCATCATCAGGGACATCTCCGTTACACAGGTTGCCTCTGGAAGGAGGCAGCAGGGCATCCCTGAGTCAGAGTGCCCACCTACCTCTCTCTCCCATCCCCATACATTCACTCAAAAGATTCACCTCCTTGCTTCATTCATTTGTTCATTCAGATTCTTCAGCCCGTCCGCTTCATTCATTCATTCCTTCACTCACTCAAAGATTCTCCAGCCTGTCCGCTTCATTCATTCATTCGTTCATTCGCTCACTCAGGGATTCTCCAGTTTACTCTAGGCCAGACTCCAGGGTAACAATGAATAAACAGTAACCGAGCCCCTGCCCAGGAGGGCTGGACGGTGCTGGGAGACGTGCGGGACACAAGTGCACCAGGAAGGAGCAGAAACCGTCCAAACAAAAAGCTCCAGGAGCACGTGAGGACGCGGAGAGACAGGGGCCCGGAAATCCGGCCCGGCTTCGTGGAGGAGGCGGCCCCTCCCCCCAGGCCCTGCCGGCCCGTGCCGGCCCGCACTCACCCCCGAGCTCGCGGCGCCCCGCCCCGACCCGGTTGGCCAGTATCAGGGGCTTGTTGGGTTTCAGCACCGGCCGTTTCCCATTGCTCAGGCGGGCCAGGCGGCCCCGCAGGCTTGGCGCAGCCATGACCCTGCTCTGCCCCTGCCGCCGCCGCCGCCACGGCCACCGTCGGCGCTCCGGGACGTCCTGACGTCACCGCGCACGCCGGGGGCCAGGCGTGTCTCCACGGAGACGCGCCACGCCTCGTCCTTGTCACGGCAGCCGCGATTTCCCCAGACCCGGCCTCTTCCCGGGGGGTCGCACCCGGCTTCGGGAAGACCTGGAAGCGGGGGCGTCGGACCAAGCCCCAGGCCTGAGGTTCGGAGGACAGTGCCCCAGGATGGCAGCGGGGTCCGGCGGACTGCGACCTTGGGTAAGTCACAGAACCTTTCCCGGGCCTCAATTTCCCTGCCTGTCAAATGAGGCCGGGCCACGCGGGATCCTACGATTAGAGTGCGGTGTTGAAGAACATGCGGGCGGAGCGGGAGCCGAGGAAGGCCCGGGGAGACTCCCCGGGGACCCGGAGCCCCGAGGAGCGCGCCTGCACCTTTGGGAGGGCTGGGGAGGAGGGAAGTCAGGCCACCGGGGCAGCGCACGGGATATCCAGCCCCTCTGCGGCCCGACGGCTCCTCCTCGGCACGTACATCCCTGAGGCTGAATGCCGGTGTGGATGTCCCAGGGACGGTTCTCTAGCGGCTCCGGGCAGAATTGTGTTGATGCCCCGTAGGCTTCCTGCCTTTGTTTAACTGTAAGGTCTTTGCATCTTCCGCGCAGTGAAAGGAAGGCCGTTACCTTCAATAGACCCGGCCCCGGGAACCCAGGGAGTTTCATGGAGTTGCCTAGCAGGATGTCTTTGAATAGATGCTTAGTTACTGCATTTTGGATTGAACTGGATTCCTGGGATGCAGCCAAAAGGCCTACCACTGAGTGATGGTGAGGAGCCTGTGAACGCTTGAGATCATCTCTAGAGAGTAAACACAGTCAGTATCTGGAAATACATCAAGGCTCCTCCAGCTTGGTAGGACCGTCAGGTTTGCACATCTTTGGCATATCCTTGATCAAACTTCCACACCAAGAGGATGTTTGGGAGGCAGAGAGTTAATGATGGAGATTTCCCCCTCCATAAAGATATCTGAACTTAGACAATGGGGAAGATTCCCCTTCATAACAGTCACCTTGGAAAGCTATCCATTTATTCTGAGGAGGTGCCTTTGCTCAAGCTTTTTGAAATTGCACTCCAAGACAGATGAGGAGCCACACAAGAATATATATTATTGAGACTAGTCAGATCAAATCAACAAGGCAACAACTAGCATTTAGTGATCACTTTAAGGTTTGCAGGGCACTTTACAAATGTTATCTCATTTTATCCCCATAACAATGAAGGGTTCATGCTGTTATCGTCGTCCTAAGGCAAGTTAACACAACTATTCAAGTGTCTGAAGCTGGATTTGAATTTAAGAATCTTCCTCACACACTTTCAGCTCAGACGCTTAATGAAGATCCAAGAGTCTCAAAAATGTTTTGAGCAATAATGGTATTGTGGAAGTTAAGTATATTACCTTTGAAGTTGACTGTTTAAGGGACAACACTTGTTTGGTTTGTATAGGTAGGTCTCATTTGGTGAAGGTACTTCCTTAACCACTGTGCACCCTCTCAACCCAGCCTCTCAATCCTTATCATTCTTCAAGACTCAGTTAAGGTGCCAAGGGCTCAGGAAACATTCTTTGATTCCCCTAGAGCAGGGGTGGGGAACCTGCACCCTCTAGGTCACAGGTGGCTCTCTAGGTCCTCAAGTGTAGCCCTTTGAGTCCAACATCACAGAACAAAGGACCTAAAGGGCCACTTGTGGCATTAAGGCTGCAGGTTCCCTACCCCTGCCCTAGAGGTTAGTGCTCACTCCTTCCTCAAGTCTGTACTTCAGTTGCATTCCCCATTAGAATGTCTATAACTTGTGACCCAGTGCTCAATAGCCCCAGCCCCACATGACTAGCATGTGGTCTTGGGGGCCAACCCCAAAAGTCAGAGTCTCTCTTTTTGGCTCAGTCCCCCAAACAAGAGTTAATCCAGGAAAATCTCCCAATATAGTTTAGATTTATACTTTATGTGTAACTCTTCCCAAGTGTGAATAACAAGATTCCTAGTCTCTGCACACATGCATTTTAATAAATGTATATTGGGTAGTGCTGCCTTAATTTCAATCCACAGAAAATACAAGAAACACAAAAGACTCAAATAAAACACAGTAATCCCAACATTCCAATGAATTTATCTTTAACTCCACAGAGAATTTCTAAGGGCCTGGAAGGGGAAAAGGCTTGTTAAAACTGCTAACTCACAGTACCCCTTCCCACTGGACCTGCACCATCCAAATAGCTCATGGGAATAACAAAGTGTCAAGGTCAACATTCGGACCACTGCTATGACTAGTCTGTTAATAGGGGCCATATGGGCAATTCTCTTTTTTCTCCAAGGCTGATGTTGTTCAGGAATGATATGAGTAATCATTTTCTTTCCTTAGAAGGTCTGATGTCTGAACTTTCCAACTTGGGAATTTTTGAACCTAGAGATACCCACAGGGCCACTGCCCAGGAAATTTCCCTTCTCTGATTAGAAAGCCAGACTCTGGGATCACAATGCCTGGAAAGACACTGTTCAGGCCCACCTGAGTGAGCACTTATCTGCTTCTGCCAAGTGTTCCTGCTTCAGCTGATGTCATCTCTTGAGCTGGGAAAGTCTGTTCTTAGGAACTCTAGTATCTGACCTGCTTAGGATGAGCAAATGTGAGTCTTGTGCTCATGCCCCAAGCAGTTACCAGTTCTTAGGGGGAAGAGACTTTTCATATCTAGTGTCTGGGAAAGAATCCACTCTTGTTGATGGGGAGGATAGATTGCTTTGTTTCATTAGTTTGCTCACTCACACAAAGATTTGCCTGCTTTGTTTATTTCCTTTGTGCATGGTAAGTGTTTAATACTTGTTGAATTAAATTCCTTAATTGATAATCCCTTTCACTCTGTCCCTACTCAAATCATCTCTTAGCTTCCAGATAAATCTTGGGGTTTTTTTGCTTTTTGGAGGGGACAGGGCAGGGCAGTTGGGGTTAAGTGACTTGCCCAAGGTCACACAGCTAGTGTTATGCGTCTGAGTTCATATTTGAACTCAGGTCCTCCTGACTACAGGGCCCGTGCTCTATTGAGCGAGCCACAGAGCTGCCCCATTGCTTACTTTTTTAAAATCACATCTATTGTCTGCTCCAAAATCTTTAGTTCAAAAATCTTTATTTCCTAACAAGTTCAAAATCTTTATGGTCCCTTGGTAGTGGGAAAAGCTCTGAATGGGCGTCAGAAGACCAAGATTCCAATCACTGCTCTGACACTTAATTCTTGTTTGATTTAATCTCTCTGGCTTTGAGTTTCCTCATCTGTAAAATAAAGGAGTATTGAGTTAGATATCTCTATGGTCTCCTCCAGCTCTAAATCTCTGATTCTAAGTATATGTTGTATATTTATTAAAAATCAGTCACCGGGGAAATTATGGTGACATAAAAACAAAAGGTATCAATAAACAATTTTTTAATCAGTCAGATTTCATTTGTGTGATATCCTGGGCAATCATAGTCCTAAGCACAACATCTCTTTTCATAGAAGAAAATAATCTTGAAACTCTCCTCACGTCTCTCTCCATTCTACCATTAATATACCTGATTTCCTCTCCATAAAGAACACACAAGAAAAATACTCAAGTAGGAAAGGTTATAATAAAAGCATTTTATTATAAAATTAAGCCTGAGATTATAATATAAAATAGTAACAAGTCATGATGATGAAGGCAGTAAGTCACTGCAAAACAATTTGAAATAACACTGATTCCAAAGTAGATGCTAACAACTGGGGAATCTAAGTCTGCAGGGGACAAATCTGAGATTAACCAGATTTATCCTATATTGCTGTAGGCAACCAGTACATCAGAAGAATAACCTAAACCAGCATCTCAAGTCCCAGAGACAGGGTAGAGTTCACACTGGCCTGGTCCCCTGAAGGTAAAGTGACACCCTCACTTGAGCTCCGGAGCTCCCATGCTGCCCCACTCCACTTTCACCGATGTCCAGCAGTATCTGCTCTGCCACACAAGTGGGCGGTGTTACGTTCTTTCTTGGGTATTATTAGCAGGTGAGTAAAAAAGAAAAGCCCAAATGCAGCTAGCAATCAGATCTTGCCTCCTGGTTGCCATAATTCCCTAATGACTGACCCACTCGGTGCATATAAAGTCCTGTAACACACTTGTGTAATTAAAAGGGATGGCAGGGATGAATCTAGCACCTTCCCTACCATTCTGTTAAAAGCATCTACCCTTTCCTTACACATAAGGTAAATAACATCAAACTAGCTTTTGTCTCTGTTTAATATATCTGTTTCTAAAGCTATAAATTCAGAGAGAAAGTACTGCTTTTAGTTTTCTGCCCAAAACAGTGCCACATTTAAATGGGAAACTAGTAAAAGCTTTGGTTAATTGTTATTCATCTCATTCTCTAGAATTCCCCTTTGAATCTCCTTTCCTTACTGAGCTTTCCACTAGAAGGCCCAAAGAGAACTTAAGCAGACTTTTTAATCTGTTGTAAAGTGCATTTTCTCTATCAGTCTCATATCAGCATCAAAGAAAATTCTTTTTTTATCACTGCTCAATACACTCAATGCTAGAAGGCTTTGGTAGCAAATGGAGGGGCAAACTCCAGAAAAGATTTCAGTAATGCTGGTGTATGGATGTTTGGGGACCACAGCTGCAAGGGTGAGGCATGAAAGCTGTCCACCACTCCCAAAGATAATTCACCAGTGAAGAACCACAAAACTTTTGTGTCTATATTTAGGATCCAATGCACTCTTGCTCTGCTGCCCTACAAAAAGCCTATGGCAGGGGTAGGGAACCTCTAAGTGCAACCCTTTGACTAAATCCAAACTTCACAAAACAAAGAGGATTTGTTCCATTTGTGCCCTCAAGGCAACAGGTTCCCCACCACTGGCCTGTGGTCTTCTAGCCCACAGGAAGTCAGGCTGTGCATACAAACCACAGTAATTTAAGTGGGTTTGGCTGCATCCCAAAAGTTGACTGACTATAGCTTTTTACTTACCCAGCCACTTGTGGTGACCATCTCTTACCTTCCCATCCCCATTAAGCTTGCTGCCTTGGCTTTATTCCACCCTAAATAGCTAGACTGAATAATACATTATCAATGGATGATAAATGGATGATAGATACAATGTCATAACACCATATGGCTGGGAGAAGACAACAAAACTCTTTACACAAAAGCAACAAACCAAGGGGAAGGTCGGTGAACCTAAAATATCAATCCACTTGGGATGGAAAGTGCTTTATAATATAAGTTATTCAAAAAGCTATATAAAATGGCATCTTTACCATTCTTTCCACAATTCTTTATAGAATAAAATGACTTTTGAAGCACACAAAAACCTAACAAAATTCACTGAGCAGAAGGCCATGTGTTGCCAACAAAAGATCTCATTTTAGTTGGCTGGCTGCCTCTTTGTATAGCTTAACATCACAAAGAGACTGGCCGCAGGAAGAAAGACTTTCTCCATTGAATTTTCTGAGGCAAAGGAGTAATGGGGAAAGAATTCTGAATTGAAGGCCAGAAGACACAGTTCCAGTTTAGTCTCTGTCACTAATAAACTAAAAATTGGGCTAATCATTTCACCTGACCAGTGGTTTTTTGACTTGTTTGAAAAAACAAGTGTGTAATGGGGTGGAGAGAGAGGGGCTAAGGAGTATCCTTCCAATTCAAACATTTTAGGACCCTGTAGCTTAAGGAAAAAATGAAAAGTCTGGAGAACCTAGTTTTTGCCATTTAACTCTGAGAACCAGCTCTCCAAATAAAACCAGTTAAAATGCAGGGGTTTCATTGCACCCTTCACAGTATCTGCCACAGAATAAGCAGTTCGTATTCCAATGAACCCTACCCTCTTCCTGGAGGGTAAAAGGGCTTTTCTGAAACCACATGCCAAAAAGCAGGACAATTGGAATGGGGGAAGGGGGGGGGGGAAATGTACTGAGAATCTCCATGCCTCAAGAAGAGATGGTGTCTTTCCCTTTAAGTCACAAAGTAGAGATTCTGTTCTTTCCCAGACCGGTCCCCACCTCAGATGTGCCCAAGGCGCTTATGTAGGTGGCTGGGGATACTGGTTCCTTCGGAGGAAGATGTCTTGCATGTAATCCCAAAACTTCCCTTGGTGTGTCTCGTTGTTGTGGATCATGGTGGTGAGGGCCTCCCCCTGGTCCAGGCCTTGCCAGTAATCCTGCAGCCACATCTCTTTCCAGCTAAAACATCAAAGAAGCACTGGAATTATAGAGCTCTTGGTAGAGTCAGAAGCACACAATGGAGCCAGCCACACACACCACACAGGCCAGATTGGGACTACTGGGAGAGGCACTCAGGCCAGGTGGAGCTGGGTTGCAGGAGGTTTATCCCTTGGTTTATCTCATCCAGGTAGCTAGGTATCCACAAGTGACCATGCTTGCTTGTCTACCCACCCGCTCCCCCTTACCTGTCATTGTCGGGGATTTCCTCGAGCCTCCCAAAGCCGGGGGACGGCTCGGGGCAGGCCATGTGGGAGTGCTGCGCGATGCGGGGCTGCGGCGGGGGGATGCAGGTAGGGTCGGCGGCATGGGCCCTTTCTGCGGCCAGCCTGGCCAGCTCGTGGTCACAGACGAAGCACTCGAAGCCCTCCAGGTAGCTGGGCTGCCGCGGGTCGTTGACGCCCCACTCGCGCTGCTCCAGGCTGTCCAGAAGGAACTGGTTGGTGATGCCCCCGGGCTGCTTGTAGGCCAGGTACTTGGCATACTCCTCATCGTGGCTGTCCAGAAAGTGGATGAAGGCAGCCAGCTGCTGCGGCGACTCGAAGTCGTCCACCAGGATGACGGCGCGCTCGCTGGGCATCCAGTCGCGCACTGACGGCGAGCCGCGATACACGGGCACAGCCCCCAGGTGCAGCGGCCGCCACAGCTTCTCCGTCATGTAGTCCTCGCAGACGGCGTTCTCCAGGGCCAGGTGGAACTTGTAGCGGGACAGGAAGGCCAGGAGCTCGGGGTCCTCCGACGTGGCCGTGGCCGTGTCGCGCAGCCGGGGCGGCAGTTCACGGTTCTGCAGGCACTTGCCATACGAGTCCACCTGAGGGTCCCGGAGGGAGAGCACCGTGCATTCTGGGACTGCCCCCTCATCTCTGCTGACCCCGCCCACAAAACAGCTCAGTCCTTTCCTCACCACGCCCCCACCTTCCCTGACACGTGTCCCGCCGCCCCCTCCCGGGAACGCCTCTCTCCTCGCTGACCCCGCCCCCATGCCCACCCTCTTCGACATCCCCGACAACCCCGCCCCCGGGCCGCTCCCTCTCTTCGCTGACCCCTCCCCGCCCCTGTGGAGCACCCCCCTCGCCTCACCGGAATGTAGCGCATGAGCTCGCGCACGTAGCGGTCGCGGTCCGAGGGCACGTCGCAGTGCGACTGCAGATAGAGGAGCGGCGCGTAGCCGCGGCGGCGCCAGGCCGCGCGCTCCTGGGGCGCGGGCGCGGCGCGGCGCAGGTAGGCGAGCCCCGGGAGCCACTGCAGCGGCAGTGGGTAGTCGGAATGGCGGCTGAAGGTGGCGCTGAGGTTGAAGAGGCGGATGCCGGGCGCGTGGCTCAAAAGGAAGTTGTTGAGCGGCGACTCCTCGTGCAGCAGCGCCCAGCTTTGATGAGCCAGGCGGGGCAGCGGCGCCTCGGACGCGCGGAAGTCCGTGCCATAGAAGAGCAGGGCGCGCGTGCGCGGCTCCCGCCGCCGCCGCCGGTCCCGGGAGGCCACGCACGCGCCGCGCGTGCACTCGATGCGCTCTGAGTCCCCGGGGAAGTGAGGGAACAAGCCGGGGCTCCACCACAGCAGGACTGGCAGCTCGCCCTCGTCGGGCCTTGGCTTCCCCGAGCCCCGCGCCACTCCCGTCGAGCCCAGCGCCGCCGGCGGCCGGAAGACCGCACCGCCCCAGGGTTCCGTCCACTCCGCCTCCTCGGATCCCGGCTCGGCCCCGCCGCAAACCCAGAGCACGGTCGCGGCGGCCAGCGCCACAACGGCACCCGCCATGCCTCCGCCCGGCCCCGGCGGCCCCCCCCCCCCCCCCGGTCTCAGACGAGACCCCGCCCCGAGGAGACGGGGAGGAGAGCGCCCCCTCCGCGCGTGCGCGTCCCCCCACGACCTGCTACCCCCTCCCGCAGTCCGAAGTAGGACGGCAGGGCCAAGAACCAGGCGATCGAATACATCTTAATTTATTTAATTTATTTCTTTACAAATTAAAGATGCATTGAAAAAATAAACCAGTGAGAAGTGAGAGGCCCGAGCGTCCCCCACCTCCAGCTCAGTTCCTGCCCTCGGACCTGGGGCTGTTCAAAAGTCCAGCTGTCCTAAGGGGGTAGGGGCAGGGCCAGGGCTCCTGCACCATTGTCCATCGGGCCTCTCCAACTCGGACCCCGGGGGGTCGGGCGGACGGGGCGGGGCAAGGCAGCGGGGTCAGGGCCAGGAGGGTTGGCTCTGTGAGGTATTGCAAGTTGATGACCAGGCTCCCTACAGAACCATCCAGTGTTAAACACCCCCACGGAAAGGGGCTTGGTGACACGGCCCCCTACCCCCCAAACGTCCGAAATTTCGTCCACCTCCGTGAAGGGTCCCAGGCTCTCCTAGCAGAGAAAGGGTGGGTGCGAAGAACCCCCAGGGTCTCCACCCACACAGTGAACACCAGACATGGGGGTAGGGGGGAAAGGTTGGAGGCCGACATCTTCCCCCTCCCTCCAGCCCTTCCTCCCCTCCCTGTCTGCTGTTCCCACAGGCCTAGGAGGGGTGGGTGACCCTGGAAACACTGGACTCTGCCACCCACCCGGCTCCTGTGTACCCTACATGTCATCCCTAATATAGGAAGTCACGGATATAGAGCTGAACCATCTAAAACAGAGGCAGCACCTGAATCTCTTTTCTGTCCCAGCTGACTGCTGCTCCAACCCCCAGGATCCCCACCATTCACTCCTGCTGGCCCCTCCTCTCTTGGCTTCCAGGCTGGCCCAAATGGACACAGAGCATTCCCAGAGTTTGGGTGCCTCTGCACCCCCAACACTGAGTCACACACAGTGAACTGAGAAACTACATTCATTATGACAGGGTTAGCAGGAAAGAGGGGGATAGGAGTACCCGCCAGCAGCAGGACATAGTTGAGTGGTGAGACACTTGGACCCAAGAGAGGGGCTACCCTCCCCACCCTCCTGAGACTGAGGGGATCTCTGCTTACGTGACTTAAAATATATGCAACTGTTCAGATTTCCCTGCTGTCCTGAGGACTTGTGGGGAGCTGGCCTGGAGCCCTCTGCCCTGCACCCACTTTCTCTAGCTCAGCAGCTGCCGGATCTCCTTGTGCATGTGACACAGAAAGTCTACGTAGGATGCACCCCCACTCAGGCTCTTGTCCTCCACCAGGAAGTGCTTGAATAACATCTCCAACTTGTCCTCTTGCTTCACCACGATGAGCTAATGCCAGAGCAGACATTACATGGGAGCATGGTGGAAGCCAACCAACCAAACATCCCTCCTCCACCACTATTCTCCAGGATCATCTTTAGCCCCATTAGACCTTGGGAAGGCAATGATGCAAGGGGAACTTGGGAAGAGATTAGTACCTTCATATATCGGGATCTCTGTGCACGGAAGCTATCAATGAGGTCACGCACCCTTTTAGACAATGGGTTCTCCAGGACTGGCAGGGCACTCTAAAAAACACAGAACTCATGGTTTCCCCTATGGCCAAGTTACTGTACCTCAGCCCAGTCATGAATACTGCCCTATGAAGCAAAGTAAAGACAGGACCTTAAGTGGGACAATTCTATCCCATGCCTCTGTAACACCTGGAAAAGACCAGCAGATCCTGTCCAAGGTACTATATCCCTATAACTGCCTCTGCTCATTAACATCACCTACAACCCTCTTCCCCTCCCACATTTCCTGGAAGTCCAGCCCCTCACCAGGCCACTGTTAATCTGGCTGAAGGAAGGGACGCTGAAGAGGCTCTGGACAACACCTTGCTGCACACTGGCCCCAACCCAGAGGAAAAGGTTAAGTCCATTCTCCAGTAAGTACACATCTCCCTTGCTGAGGCGCTCCTCGGATGCCCGGACAGCTGGTGGTTCGGCACTGCTTTCCACAACCTTTGTCTGGGAGTAGAGGAGGGAAAGATGATCAAACCAGTGGGAACCAGTAAACTCCTAACCAAGACAATACCAACTTGCTCAGATCCTCCCCTTCTCCCAGGCCAGGCTCTTACACTCTCATCAGTGTAAGTGCCTACCTTCTCCCCCAAATTCACTTTCTCCCTAGCAGGAGCTCACATACCAACCCCCATCCTCACCAGTGGTAGGAGTCGAGGATAGAAGAAGACATTGGTTTCCGCCACATCCATGGAAGTGACCAACTGCTGGACGTAGGCCCGGTCATCAGTAGTGACCTCAGCCCCAGGCTGCAGGACATCACTCTTCAGCACACAATTCAGGTAAACAGGGAGAAGCTTCATGCACTCTGGGAGGATGAGCTGAAGGAGGAAGAGAAGAGGGACACTGAGAGCGCCTGGGAGAATCCTTCTCAAAACCAGCCTAGCTCCCTTCTTTTCATCTCCTCTGCAGCCCAATACAACTTCAAATCTCAACCGCACACTTGCATCCACTCCTTATTCCCAAACCTGTCCAGCAGAAGATGGGCTGGCACAGTTCTTTCGGTAACAGGCCAGGATCTGGGCACATTGGCTGATGAGAGCATCACGTACTGTCTTCACAGGACTGTTTAGTACCCCCCGGTATGCTAAGAGAGAAAGAATCCAAGGCAAGTCATTCCAAGTCACCCTGCTATAAAAGACACTAATAATAACAGCTAGCATTTACATAGTGCCTTAAAGTTTGCAAATGTGTCACAAATACTATCTTGCTTTATCTTCACAACAACCCTAAGAGGGAATGCTGCTATTCTTATCCCCAACTTAAGGATAAGGAAAGAAGAGGCAGACAAGGTTAGGTGACGTACCCATGGTCATACAACTCACCTCATCAAACTTAACTAAACAGATCTGATTTCCGTCCCCCAACATTTCCCCTGCCTGCTCAGGTGCCCATCCCTCACCAAACTTGGCCAGGTAGTTGATGAGCGTGTCAGTCTCACAATTCCGATATAAGTCAGCCAGCTGGGTGCAGCAGTTCAGCGACAGGTTGTGAATGCGGAGCCTCCGCTGCCCCGCACAGCTTGTGTAGAGCAGAGCACACTGGAGGGGACAGAGATGAGCAAGAGTCAGACAGTCCCCTCCCCCAGCAGCCTCCTTCTTCAATCCCATCTGTGTTCCCCCCCCATAGACAGCAGAATAATTTGGGGGTGGAGTTTTTTAGTTTGGACCTGTAATTTTACTGACCTCTGTAGGGAACTACAGGCAAAGAAATTCCCTCTACAATGCCTATCTGCAGTAACTGCTGGCCAAGCAACTGCTGAGAGTTGCTTAAGGCAGTGAGATATTATCTGCCCAAGGTCACAGAGCCACAATTAATGTTACTGGAACTCTCAGAATGGCCATTAAACAACTGCTTCTCAGAAAGAGACACTCGGTAACTGACATTTCCTTGCTGGATCTCATCTCCTAACCTGGATAAGGGCTCCACTATCTTCACTGAGGCGATCATCATGCTTGAATTCTACAGTCACTGTCTTGTCCCCATCCAGACCGGCCAGCTCCACATCTGTGGTGTTGCTCATGTAGAAGGCTCCAAAGAAATCTGTAGCCCGGATACCTGAGGTCACAGAGACAGTGCCAGGACAAAGGCTATGTAAGAGCAGCTCCCCAAACCTCACCTGAAACCACCCTCCCTTAGATGTTTCCTTTTCCCATCCCAGGACTAACCAGTGCTTGTCCGGACTCGCATCACAGCATCAAAGCCAACCTCCTTCTGTACGTCTCGACGTAGGTCACTGAGGAAGCGTTCCTGGTCACTTTCCACCTGCAGTTTCCCAAGCCATGAGTCACATCGCTGACTCCCCTGACAGTATGGGCCATCCCTATCTACCCTCCCAACATACTTTCATGAACTACTCCCCCCCAGCCCACAAGCTGTCTCTAGACACTATCCTTATCAACAGTATAGGTATGACAGGAAACTCCCAGCTCTACCATCGTCTTTGTTGTCGGTCAGTATGTTTGAGTGTCCAGAGCCCGTACCTGGAAGCAAGCGTACTTGTAGATGGACCCACCAGTATGGTGGGGTACTACCCCAAGGGTGGCCACATCTACATACTGGTTAGGAAAGAGAAATAGGTCCACACAGCAGCCCTGGGTCACACACTCCTTGGCCAGGGACTGATAGAAGCCTGTTTGTGGCTGGAACAGAGTCTGAGAAAGGAGAAAAGGAGACAAAGAGTTATAGCCAACAAATATTTCATTATTTATTGAGTACTGTATGAGATACAAAAAAATGTAACATGTCTACAGGGAGCTACTATAAATCCCAGCTTATTTCTGAAACAGGCTGTCTCAAAGGATTAGCGGGAGATAGAAGAAAGGTGTCAGAGGCATGCAAAGTTTGTAGGGAGTAGGATTTCTCATCTAAGCCTACTCAGCCCACCCCACCTTCTCCTTATCAGTGTTGAGCAGCTTCCTGTCATCTCGGTTCTTCAGCTTCCCAGGGGCTTCTGCAATGGGCAGAGACGTATGGAACAAAAACAACTTTCCTGGACACTCAGCAGCCTGTAGATGGAGCAGGAAGAAGAGTCACGAACATACCTGCTAGGCAGACACTTCCCTCTAGTAACCAACGTATTGGGGGTTGGTTTTTAAAAGTCCCTAAAGGAGCTGGAGTCACATCCGACACACTCTATTCTACCCCATGACAGCTCTATACTTACCTTCAGGGCCTCCATCCCAGCCTGAATCACAGGGGCAAATACTGTCTCTGTCTCCCTGGTATCTGCAAACATTTCTGGAATCTGGTCCAGCAAACTGAAGGAGTAAGAAAAGTCAGTCTGAACAGCTATCTCCATCATCTTCCTACCCATCTGGGACCCAACCACCAAAGCCTCCCATCACAGACTGTACTCCCAATTACAATTCAATCCAGCACATATTATGTGTAAGGTACTGTGTCAATCACTAGGAATGAAAACCTAAAGTAACACAGCCCCTGCCCTCAGGAAACTTACCATCTATTAAGGAGAATAGGAAACGTGCTCTACTAATCATAAGGAAGTCAAAAGGACCATGAGAAATTTGGGGGAAAAAAAGAGAGAGATGCTTTTCAATTTTTTGGAACAAGGGGAGGAAAAGGCACCTGAGGCGTCCTTACAAGAAAGGAAAAACATATAATAGGTCTGAAGGTTCACAGCAGTGTCGTACAGTTTGACTGGAACAGACTCTGTGGACAGGTAGAAATGTATGTTGGGAGCCAGACTGTGGAAAGCCCTGAAAGGCAGGCTTAAGTTTTTGTTCTATGTAGGAGGCAATGAGGAGCACAAAAAGTTTTTCAGCATGACAACTTAATCAGAGGAGTATGTTAGGAAGACTACTCAGGCAGCAATGTGAAGAATGGACTGGAGAAAGTGGAAACTGAAAACAGGATCCCATCAGGGACCCCAGAGGCCCAACCAACAGCTCTCCCCTTCCCTCCCCCAGTCCCCATCATAGGTCATGGTGACACAAACAATTGGCCCTGAAGCCCACCTGGTGATGACTGTTCGGGACTCGCTGACATTGACTAGGAAGCCATCCAACAGCGGCACGAACATGTCGGCCACATCAGACACCACCATCATCTGTGGCTGGGCCAAGGAACTCTTCACATTGTAGAAGTGCAGCACTTTGTTGTACGTGACAAAGCCGACTCTGATGGCTGACTCCTCAGCCCCGCCCTCTCTGTAGGAGGGGATGCTCCTCAGTAGATACTCCCCTCCTGAGTGCCATCCTCCCCACCACCCAGAAGCATATCAGGCCAATGGTCACATTAACAGCCCGCTTGGCCCGCCACCCTGGGGGAAGGAGGGAATTAAGCTCACAGTCCCTCACCTGGGCAGGAAATCCAATAGCGACTTGAGCTCCTCACAGAGGAGCCTGACAAGGCCACTCCTAACAGCATTGTAGGAGACATCAATCATGAAGATGAAGGCAGGGGGATGAGGGAACTTGTTGTTCTGAGGTAGAAGGAAGCATGAGGGAAAATAAGGGTTAAGAGTGACTGAGGAACAAGAGGATGAAGTGGAAAAGAAATAGGATGGGCCCAGACTGAGCCACCCTTCTACCTCCCTCTGACCTCACCTTGCAGTAATCCACAGTAGCCAGGAATTCATAGGAGCCCAGGGAAAGCTCAGGACGGTCATAGAAGTCCACACGTTTACCAGTGTGATCCAAGTGTTGGAAATACTGGGGAGGAACTGTCAAAGTGTACAGTGGGATGTTACCGAGAAAACTACTTTATCAATTTCCATGAATAAGGAAGAGGTAGCCTATACTAAGCTCAGACTTCAAAATCTTAGCTCCATCCCCTATGTTCTCAAATTTTCCCAATATTCTTTAGATGGGGCAATCACTGACTTGGCTGTTGTAGCCCCAGACATACCGCTCCCAGGCCCTGTCCGCAGACTGACCTTCAGTAACACAGCTGCAAAAGCAGCACTGGAAGCGCCTCCCGCCTTCAATAAACTGCATGAAGGGGCACATGTAGGCTTTGCAACGATTGCAGCGCACAGGACCTGATTCCCCATGATCCACCACATATGGAGGGGCCTAGGGAAGAGAGGGGAGGAGCTGAAACACAGGGGAACTAGGGTGGGTCTGACATGAGGGACAGGTACTGGGGCAGGAGAGAGGAATAACAACAACCTGGAGGAAGAAAGGGGTAGGGGGAAAACAGCAGAGATGGAAGGAGGAAGGGAGAAGGGGAAGGGAGCAATGGTCACAGGAAATATGTCCCTCAAAGGATGGGTACTGTAATCTCCCCATCCCTATAATCAATTCCCTCCTTGGAGAGGTAAAGACTGGCTGTGCTGGTCCCATTTAGCTGAGGGCTATGATAGGAACCAAGATGGAAATTCCCAGATTCTCCTGGGAGCTTCTACTTCAGACCCTTCTCAGACTCTCATTCCTCTGTTTAAGACTCCTTGCCCTCTACCCTCAACTCCTAAATATGTAAGATTCCTGACCTTCCTCTAAATACTTAAGACTCCTGCCCTCCACCATTCCTAAGTATTCAATGACTCCTGTTGTGCCCTTGGGTTGATGAACATGAGCAGGTGAAGATCTTCCAGCCAAGTAACCAACCATCTCCCTAATACTAGAGCAGACAGATACCAGGTGAAACTGAAAGGGGCCTCTGGGGGAACTCTAAAATCTTCAGCCAAACCCTTCCAAAATCAAATGGGTCATGATGGGAAGAGTCATTGACGTAAGGTCACACTCAACCACCTCCCAACACCTCCCAGGAGGGTTTGTGAGGCCTCTGGGATATATGTGCTATGGATCCTCCTACCAGGGTCTTATCTGGTAGCTGCTTAGTTCTCATTATCCAAGTAGTCTATTTGTTAAGGGATGGGTAAGGATCTAGGCAGAACAGAAAGATTCCCTTCCCCAACCCAATCATGTTTGGAGGATTTGGAAGGGGAAAAATTGAGATATCAGCTATGTCTAAACTCCCAAGAATTGGTTCCTCAAACCCCACCTTCCCCCCTCCTACCCCATTTACCCAAACTAAATGTCTTTTGTCAGACTGGCAGGAACCTCCAAATGCCCCTACCCAGTCTTACCTTTCTAATTCTTTCTAAACATAGGCCTCAGAATGATAAGCAATGAGGCTCTCTCCATACAACTAAAATACCATTACCCTCTGCAACTGGGTGGCACCGTAGGCAGAGTACTGAAGTCAGGAAAGACCCAAGCTCCAATCATGCCTGGGAAACTAGCTGTGTGACCCTAGAGAAATCTTTTAACCTCTGAGCCATTTCTTCAACTGTAAAATGGGATTAATAATTACAGCATTGTTGTCCATGTAAAGCTCTTTGCAAACCTTAAAGTGCTAGATAAATGGTGACTCTCATGACTATTGTTTACTCCCAGCTCCCTCCCAACCCCATTGCCCAGAACACTCGCCTCCTCAGGGGGCAGCCTGGCCAGTGGCTTGATGACAGCTGCTAGGGGCACCTGAGCCTGCTTGGCCATGTCAGATGTGCAAGGGATGTTATATGATGTACACCGGATATATCGGGGACTTGCATTTCCTGCAGGAAAGGTAGAGAATCAGATTTAGACCAGTTTGTCTTACTTATCACCCCATCCACAGACCCACAGACCCAACCAAAGATGGCCTTGTTCCTTGCCATAAGGGTGTGTCCTGCTTAGACATAACAAAAACCTCATTCTCAAGCTGCAGACCATGGTCAAGTTTACCTCCATCCAAATTATGATGGCCTCTCAGGAATGGGAAAGGGAAAGATTCCATAGAGGGTGTTAGTGCCTGGCTCACCTTGGTCTTTCACTACAAAGTTGGTGGTAACCAAGGGTGGGACTTGGCCTCGTGCTCCAGTGACAAATGGTTCTGACCCCCGGTTATTCCTGTCATCTTCAATGACCTGGATCTGCAGGAATGAGAATGGGGTCAATGTAAAAAGGGAGAAAGCCGACCACAGAAAACCAAGAAATGGAGGAGAGCAGAGCTGTGCAACAGACTCTGATGATTCACCGAGCAACATACCTACCCACACCCAACCTCCTAAATCAGGTCCCTTTCCACTGAGATACCAATGAATGAATTATAAACCCAATTCCCACCCTTGATAATCCCCACTTTCAAGCCAGCAGTACTGAGCAGGCAAAACTGGGGGACGGAGGAGAGTTATGTCAGGTGGTTGAGGGGCTGGACAATGAAATCACTTAACCCCCACAAATGGTTAACCCCAACCTCTCTTGATGATTCTAGGATAATCCAAATACAGACCCTTGGGTTGATCAAATTCCCTCTCCCCATCATGACTTCCCTTTCTTTCCCATAAGTTACATTCGGAGTCAGAAAAAAAAAACAAACGTTAACAAGGTGAAAATGAATCTACCTGAAATGATCCCACACTCAATGGAATGGGTAAAGAGGATAAATGGTGAGGTGGGTAGGGAACAAAAGCTGCCTTTGTCTCAAAGGAGCACTAGACGTGAGCACAGGAAAAATGCTGCATCTTGCTACCCCAACCCTGATCTCAAGACCTCCTTAATCCTTACAGTGGAATAGAAAACATTATTTTAGTCCAGAGCTTCCTTTTACTGTACAAAAATGCTGAAGGGAAAGAAAAGGAGAAAAATGTGGTGGGCCAATGATGACATTCTTGACCAGCATGGTTATCTTCAGTCACCCCAGTAAGGGGTAAATGAAGCCAACAGTAAGGGGAAAGAAGATATGATTCTGATTCCCCCACCTCAAATTCCACAGTCCTCCATAGAAGAGGGAGGGTTGAAGTCAACAGTATCCAAGAGTTCATGAGGAAGAGGTCCAGAACCAGCTACCCCATCCCTCAACCCAAGCTGGCAGGCCCTCTGATAGACAGCTTAGTCCCTAAGCACCAAGGCCCTGTAGACCAGTACCCCTAAAGAGGTTTGGACTCACCCACAATAGGTAACCAGCATCAAAGTGAGGAAAATCTGGCCTCTACTCTCACCCAGTCTTACTGGGTAATGTCTCAGGGAAGCTGGGGATGGGGCAGAATTAATCAGGCGAGGTGAGTGGAGTGATGGCTTAGAGTTTTCTAGAAACTTCACCCCCAATCTTCATGTGCCGCTGTTCCCAGCCCTCCACTTTCTTTGTAACATAGTAAGCAGAGACATGCATGCTATTCCTGCCAGTGGGAGGATGGGTGGGTTGAAGGATGAAAGGAACTGGGGAAGGGGTAAACACAGTGAATGAAGTGAAACTGAAGTCACAGCATGCACAGGTGGCACCAACACGGAGAAGACGCGCACTCCCCACCCCCGGACTTACTGGGCTAGGAATGGCATCGGGGTCTATTCTGTGCCTGGTTTTCTGCTGAGGAGGCAGCTCATTGAGTTGCTTTTAGTTTGTGTTTTAATAATAAAGGCAGCAAAAGGACACACAGAGAGAAACAAAAGAACAAGCAGATGTTACTTCTCTCAGCCCTAAGGGAGTCAGACACATACATCTGGAGCTCTGAAAACATCATGAAACCAGGTTACAAGGTTCTGTCTGGGTGGGGGAGCCCCTGCATCCCTGGCCTCCCAGCTCAAAGGCTCTGGTGGCTCAGGGTGTGATGCAGGAGGACAAGAAACAGGGCACAGACAGATGCCAAGCAGGGAGAGTATGGGGAAGAGCTGGGCAGGCAGAGATGCTCCAAAGAGGAAAGGGGGTATTCCCACTTGACCAGTCACCGAGCAGGTAGTCAGAACGCCTAAGAGACTCATCCCACTGAAAGGGATTGACCTCAAAGCAGCTGGTCTTCTATAGCTCCAAAAGAACTCCAATTATCTGAGAAAAGTTTTGCTCACTCTATCCTCAGCCAGGCAGGCTGCCTTCAGAATATAGGCTCCTCATCAGGGAACAAACCCACAGAGTGGGAAAAAAACACGATGAAATATGGTAACTTGAAAGTGTGACAGAGTGAGCAACATGACAGGAATGGTCAGGGGCTGATTCAAGAGAGAGCAGCCCCTGGCATCCAGCTAAGTTTTAGTGATTCCGAAGTTTCCAACCACTTCAGGGATAAAATTCTCTCACTTTCTGAAAAGAAGTACTTCTGTTATAGGCCTTTCAATTCATATTCCCATAATAATCAGGGAAAAAACTCCCCTCGGTATCAATGAAACTGGAATATTCCAGGGAGGAAGAGCTCTATCTGACTAGGTATTAAATGTAGGAGAAATGGTCTCAGCCCATGCTCCAAAAATGAGGCAGTCAGTTCCCAAGCCTTCCAAGGTGTGTTTACAAGTGACATGCCTCACTAAAGATCACCGCAGCTCCACAAACCTTGGAGCTTCACACTAGGTCCTACCCTATCCCCTCTTATTGCAAATGACAACCAAAATTTACTCTAAACCCTTAAAAAAAGGGTGATGAGGGGTAAGGACTGAGCAATGCTACTTAAGATTTCTTCCTATTCTCTCCAGCTTAGCACGCACACACACATACACGCACAGGTGCACAAACAGCCATGGTCACAAGACAATATACCTACAGGACTAGGGATGGAGTCAGGATCCAAGCGCTTCGGGGGAGGTGGCTGAGAAGGCCCAGGTTGACTGGCAAAGTTGGGTGCTCCGGAATAGGCTCCCCCATAGTTGGGCTGAGGGCCTCGAGCTGGTCCAAAGGACCCTGCGAGGCAAAGGCATGAGGATTATAACCCCATAACTTCCTCCCTATCCTCTCTCACAAGGTCTAAGGCATTCCACAAACACAAGAGATAAATACTAAGATACAGTGATACAGCTCACTCATCAACTTGAAAAAATCAAGTATAAAGAATACTAACTAATCTTGGAGTCCCGAGTCCTGAATCAGATGTTTAATAGCTGTGTGACCCTGGGCAAGTCCCTCAAACTTCCCTAAGCCTCAGTTTTCCCATGTTGAATAGAGTCAATATTGCACTACCTATTCTATCTTCAAGGGCTGGATGAGAAAAATACTTTGTAAATCTCCAAGGCTTCTTATCAATGTGATTATCAAAATTATCATACATTCCTAGGAAGGGAAACTGCTGAAAATCTACCTTCTATCTCAGACAGAAAACCACTAGTCAAGACAAATGGTATTTAAACTCATGGCGCACAGATGGCCAGAAGCCCCAGCTGACAAAGCCAACACGAGGAAGACTCACCATTCTGTTGTAGCTGATAGCCTGGCTGGGTGGAGGGCACAGGAGGTGGCGGTCCTGGGGGCCCCCCAAAACTCTGTCCAGGCATGGATGGTCCAGCAACTGAAGGAGGCCCGGGGCCCCCTGCTGCTGAGGGTGGGAAACTTGAAGCCTGCAGAGGGGCAGAGTGTTGTGGGGTTTGGGCACCAGGATGAGCCTGGGCCAGGCTAGTGGGTGGAGCCAGATTCTGAGGGTATGAGCCATACAGACTGGAGCTTTGAAAATTTCCTGAGGCTGAAGCCACTGATGTAGGTGGTGGCCCTAAAGAACAGAAGAGGATAAGTTACTACCCTAGTCCCTAATTCCTACTTATTACAAGGTACTTTTCTATCCATACAGCAAAGGTGACTTTAATTATCCCATTTTTTTTAATATCAAGAGGCAAAGGAAAGTAGAGTTAGGGAACCCATCAAAGAACCTTATAGCTTATATCAGTTATAGCTACCAAAGACCAGGAAAACAAAAATCTCAATGGCAAAGTGCCTGGCAGCATCCAGTGGTTCTATATAAAAAGTTGGCATAGTTTAATTAAATTAATGGAAATGTCACTAAAGATCCATGATCAATTGCTTTGTCATTGAACCCTAAAGATGCTATGCCTTTCCATCTGACTCAAAAACTGAAACCTCCTACATGTGTTGTATCACCCATTATAGGAGCTCCTACTTTTCTATTGATGCCCCCAAGGTTAAGCTTTGGACACAGTAAGAACTTAATAAATGTTCTTTCCTCCATTCCTTCGGGGACAGGGAGAGAAAGGAAGGAAACAAAATCTTGCACCCCCAGGCACTTACCATAGCCTAGCCCTGAAGGAGGAGGGGCACCTGAGCCACTGATCTGCATTCCTGCCATCTGAGTGGTCACCTGTGCACTAGTTGGGGGAGGGCCATAGGGCTGAAATGCAGCTGGCTGGTTCACCAGAGGGGCCACTGGGGCTGGTGCAAATGGCTGAGACACAGGGGGCCTGAGGAGAGAGTGAGAGTAGAGATAATAATGAGATCTAAGAACCCTGGCAAACTTGGCAAGAATCTCTAACCCCAAACTACCTTGCCCTTCTTCTCTGTAACCTGGGCTCTGCCAAGATGTCATTTTTCCTTTCATATCTACACACAAATGGCACAGCTTCTAGATTATCCGAATTATGAATTTCTTTGATGTATCAAGGATCTGTGATTTTAGTGATGTGGTAGATTTTTCACTGAAGACACTACTATCCCTCTAATTTAGCAGACTGTCACTAAGAGATCCTATGCCTTCTCCACCCCAATCCCCTGCTGCCAAGCTGGTGGTGAAGTTCCAAACTGAATTAGGCTGGTCCTTAGACAATAATATCTGTCAACAGTAGCACTGAGATCACATTCAAAGCTTTTTTACCTGGGAAAGGCCCACCAAAGCCTTCAAGAATCCAAAATCATCTCCTCACTACAATGAGGTACTGGGTTAAATATTCATGAGACAATACTGTGAATCACTTTTTTTTGGTGGCTTCTGTGGCAAATCTAGTCCTGAACTTCAGAGTGCACAATCATGACATCACCATGTCCAAGGGTTGGGTAAGGAAAACACTTTGTAAATCTCCAAGTACTCTTATCAACGTGATTTCTCTACCTAAGCCCATCACTGACTTTACTGCTACAGTATGGTAGTCAACATTCCAGGGGCTAGAAATGAAGGAGCACTGCGTTATACTAACAGTATACTGGTCAGATGAATGCAATTTGAGATTTCTTCCTAAAATACAGGTGTGAGCCATAAAGTAAATAAATTCAGAGAGCAGTTCATCTTAGGCTGGCATGTAGCATGAGTATTGTTTCAGAGCCACTCTTCAAATATTAGTACAAACCCACATTTCAAATTATACAAGCTGAGAAAACTCATTGCTAGAAGAGTTATAAAAAACATGTACACACATTGCTGCCAGAACTGAAAATGAATAGAATCTTTTTATATATAATCTAAAATTTAACAAGAATCATGAAATTTAACCAAATAATGCCATTATTGGGAATGTATGTGAAGAATATTCTCACAAAAATTAAAATATACAATAGATATGGATGAAATTTGTTTAGAAATGAATTTTCATAAATATAGATGTATTGGACAACCTAAATATTCTGCACTTCGTGAATGGTTGAATGAACTATGGTATATCAGTGTAATAAAGTATACCATCAGTGTACTACAATGGTACATCAAGGATCTGTGATTTCAGTGGTCAATCAATACAAATTTCAAACCATCTCAAATGTAGAAAGTAAGTGTTAGAGAGATGCCTTACGCTCAGAGAGGCTGTGACCAGGCCATAGCCATCTTGCATTTAAGAGTCAAAGGGAAGCTCTGAACTGAGGGGTCACTGACATTAGCCATGAAAAATATAAGACTACTAAACATATTTGGAAAGGTTTCTATGCACATCAAGTGACATCAAGTAGAGAAGGTAGACCCATCGAGAGAAAACTCTATACAGAAAGATAAAATTGCAGGAGATCACAGGTTTAGAAGGACTTTCAAGGCCTCTTCAACCCTTTGTTTCATGGAGTACAAAGCTAAGGTCCACAGAGGCTAATTTACTTGTTCAACTTTTGTTAAGTACTAAGGGTCACAGTGGTATTCCTGCTGCCTTAAAATGAAAATGACAAACAGAAGGAACAACTAATAAACTAGTATGGACATACTGTATATATTAAGTTTTAATTGTTAATAGTTATAAATGTATATATAATTGATTTTGTTGTTTAAAAGTTAAATCAAAGCAATTTAAAGGAGCCTGACTAAAATGCTACCCTTGTAGTACATGTTAGAGGCCTATAATATAACAAGGTCCTTCTGGTGTTTCTGTGGGGTAAAAAACTCCCATGGACAGAAACCCAGAAGACTTGCCATCCCAAATTCTATGTTAAAGTAGACTATATTCCCATTAAGACTTTACCCTCTCACCTCTTTCTTTAATTTGCAATCCACAATTAACAGTATTCACATATAATGTTTTACTTTCAGAATTTTGTTATGGATTATTTTATTCCTATTAGTTTTATCTTCCCTACTACACTGTGGGACAAGACTCTACTTTGTACTCTCTGGTACCTCGTTCATTAAACACACAGTTGGTACCCAATGGATACCTGTTTCATCAACCACCCTTGCATTAGCATGGATAATTAAGAGCTCTTTCCATTCTTATCAAACATATATTTATCTCATGGCCCCAAGAAGATAAACGTCACTTGCCACATGTTCAGCTAACAAAGGTCAGGATGTTCCCCAGGCTATTTCCCTCACTTTGTTCCACCTCAATGTATAACTCTAAATTCTGGGGCCTTCCATCTTCTCCTTCATTAACTGAAAAACAAACAGTGTTCTAGTAGAAAAGGCTCCTGAAGGTCCTGGGCACTGCTCTGCCAAATGGTGTGGATGATTTCTCATCTGGGCCCTCATGCTATGCCCCTCACAAGTTACATCCCAGTTCTCATTGCTTCTGTCTCTGTGAAATGTAGGGGCTGCTCTTTACTCTGTGCTTTGGGACAAGGCTGGCCTACGTCCAGCCCTACACAGAGCCAAGTGACAGGAGTAGGCCTAAGGGATCTCAAAGCCCCTTCTTATTCTTTCCTAGGGGCAGACTCAGTAAGGGCAGTAATGTTAATTGCTTAATGGTATCTAGATAGGAAAAAAAATCCCAGTGGCAGAGTCTAGAGCTCAAAGGAGAGAATGTGAAACAGAATCCTAGCTAAGATGGCAGTATACCAACAACAGCAGAAGACTGAGGAAAGGAAATGAGAGGAAAAAAAAGGATGGAGAGAAAGGAAATAGGTCAAGAGAGGGTAGGAAAGGAAAGAAGGGAGATGAAAAGGGAACAGACAGCAAAAGGAAGGGGACCCACTCACACTGTTGCCTACTTCTTACATAGTTTGAATATGATCTGTATACCTATTTATCTGAGATTAACCAAGGGTGACACACTTACCTCTGCATCTGAACAGTGGAGCTTGGCCCATTCTGCACATCTCCTTGGCCAAACTGGCCATACGCAGACTGGCCACCAGGAACTCGGGCTGTAGTAGAGGCTGGGGGTGTTCCCGAGGAAGGTGGTGCTCTTGGCACACCTGAGAGGAATGGAAAGAAACTCAGTGAATTATCAAAAGGTCTCCACCCTGGCCCAGCAATTCAAAATAGGGATCAGCAAGTTCAGGCCCCTACGAGCCATTCCCGCTGCCTCACAATGAAGATGACACCGACTGTCAATTCTAGCCACAGAAGCCATTTTTGTCCTGGATCCTGAACAGCAAAGCTCCCCACATACCCCTATCAATGTCACTGGCTGAGCCCTCTATCAGTCGCAAAACCCTTCTGAGATCTTCATATTCAATCTGTTGTCAAATCTTATGGATTCTACTTTCTCAACATCTCTTATATATAACCCTTTCCTCTCCTCCAACACAGGCCCTCAGGCAATAGTCTTCTCTGATCCATCTACCTTCCTCAAGTCTCTTCCCTACTCTGCCACCAGTCATTTTCCTAAAACACAGATCTCTAACCCTATCACCCTACCATCCCCAAACCTAATAACCTTCAGTGCCAACCTATCATCTCCAGGATCAAACAGAAAATCTGTTTGGCTTTCAAAGCTCTTCCCAATCTGGCTCCTTTCAGCCCTTCCAGTTTTCTCACACTTTACTCCATGTACTCTAGGATCCAGCAACATCAGTCTCTTTGCTGTTCCTTGCACATGACACCCTATGTCCCAACTATGTGCCTTTTTACTTGCTGTCTCCCACATGCCTGAATTCTATCCTTGCTCATCTCTGCCTCCTGCTTCTCTGGCTTCCTTCAAGTGTTCTTCAAATCCCATCTTCTGCAAGAGGCCTTTTTCAACCCTCTCCCCTGCCCCACATGCTAGTGCTTTCCTGAGACTACCTCCAGTTTACTCTGTATATATCCTATATGTACGTAGTTGTTTGCAAGTGGTTTTCAGCATTAGAATGTGAGTTCCATAAGGACAGTGAGTGTTTTTGCTTTTCTTTCTCTCCCCAGAGTTTAGCACGGTTTCTAGCACACAGTAAATACTTAATAAATGCTCAATGATTTGACCTTACTCCTATACTCCCCTGATTTAGTATAGTTTTGCCCTTCCACAGTTCAGATGTTAACATTTCCTAGGAAAAAGCATCTAAACTAAGGATTAGCAACTTGATAAATCATAAAAGGGCAGATAAGAAGTTTTAGAAGGGCACAACATAGACCTTGGCTATGAACGTATGTGAAGGAGAGGATACGGGTAGGGAACCCACTGTTGTCACCTACTTTTCACTCTGGCACATGTCAGCCAGGCCTCATTTGTACCCTATCCCCAGTCTCCTCTCATAAGGTATGCCATTCCTGACAACACTGGCCATATGGTGCAATGGAAAGAAGGCTTGTTTTGGAGGCAGCCTGAACTTCAGCTCTACTACTTACTGTGTGACTGCACAAGTTGTCTAACTTTCTGGGTCTCAGTCTCCTAATCTGTCAAATGAAGAGTTTGGACTAGGACTCTTATATCCCTTCCACATCTAAATCTATGATCCTATGAACCCATTTCTTTCCCTAAGAAAAGAGATAACCTCCCCTCAACCCTTAAGAGGTTCTGAGGGCAACTCTACCCGCACTCCCCTTTTCCCCATAAGGAAACTCCATTATTCATTTCTTCTACATCACTTTTGTTCTGCCTTCAAAGGTAGAATCACAGAATTTGGGACCTTCGAGAAGGTCTAATCTAATCTGCTCAAATAACAAAGAAACAACACTCAGTGAAAATAAAACGACTTGCCTAAGGTGATATATAGCTTATTTGTAACCATCAGAGCTAGAGGTGAAACTCAAGTCTCCTAAATTCAGATCAGATACAGAAGCATCATGACATATTTAAAAGAGCACTGGCTTAGAAGTCAAGATCTGAGTGCTGGTGCTAGCGGTTTTATTTACTAGCTTTGAAACCAAATCATTTTAAACACTGTAAGCCTGATTTTTCTTATCTGGAAAACAAGGATACTTGTTTTACCTACTTCACAGGGTTGTGAGGAAAGCTTTTGTAAACCTCAAAATATTATATAAATGAAAGTAACTGTCATTAAAAAGTATGTGAAAGCATTTTGTGAAGTACAAAGTGCTTTGTAAATGTAAGGTATTGATACCTATGAATCATGGCAGGGCCCCAGATTTGTTCCTGTTTCAGAGATAGCACTTCAGGTGATGCCAAACTCCAGTCAGATATGTTGAGTTAGAAGCCTAAGGTGGACTCTGTCATGACCAAAGTCCCAAACCAGAACAGAGCAGGGACATATTACAAATCTGAAAACTTGTTTTTCATCTGGAATCATCTCAGCATTACTAACTTTGAATTCTAATATTTTATTTTCATTTTTCATATTTCTTCCACAAGTCCTCGGTGGTCTTTCCTCTTCTCAATTCCACTAAAAACAATGAATCTGGTACATACCAAAGACGTACTCTCTCTTCTCCTCTAAAATGTTCCTCTTAACTTGAAATAAAGCACAGAATCCCATTTGCACACACAATCAGTACTACACTTCCTGAAGGAGTATCATAATAAAACACAAATCTCATAATGAATGTCAGGGTGTTTTTTCAAAGCCCTCCGAACACACATGGTACCCAAAAGACTGAGGTGCCTGAAGTAAGGCTGTGACAGAAGCAAATGATCTCAGCAGAAATACATACATATAAAAGGCCTAAAGGCCTAAAACATCAGACATGTAAACTCTATCCCTTTTGCTGAATAGGCAGTTCCTTGAGTTCTTAGACCAAGTCGGTCCTGAAGAGGCAAACCCAACCACAGGGAAGAGTTCAGGAATTCTCAAGGTAGACCAAAATAGGACACAGAACAACAAAGGCTTCTACCACTCAGAGGCTTGAAAAACATCTACCCCTACTGGGTAACTGGGTAGCCATGCCCCTTCCCTGTCTAATCCTTGCCAGTATGCCCAGATTGGCGGGAGCCCAAGGAAACTAGAACACCACCTCATAGTGGTATCTGTAAGCAATGAATTATCAATGGATACAAGGTGGCAGCTACGCACTCATTAAACGTCACAAAGGCAAACAAGAACCAGAAACAAGAGAAAGTAAATGCTAACTGGCACACACAAAGAAAGCCCCCCAACAGGATGCCAGCCACCGCCTCTTCATGGCTCACAAGTGACTCAAGTACATACCTGGAGGAGGCAGTTGCTGATAACCCGGCACTGGACCATTGTAGGCTCCATAAGGACTGGGGGGAACTATGGGTCCTGGCTGCCCGCCATAGCTGGATTGATACCCCGCGTAGCCAGGCTGAGGCTGCCCATACGGCACCCCGGGAGGAGCTGGCTGATTGACATTCATCTTGAGTGCATCCCCAGCCTGGCCTCACCTGCAGAGCAGGAGAAAAAAGGGAAGGGAGATGGGGAAGGTTCAGAAACCAGCTTTCCAAAGTTACAACATATTATATAAGTAGCTAGACAGACGCCTGCTCTTGAGCAAAGCCCTCTGTGAGTTTCTGCTCTGCGTCAGGATATGGTTGGAGCCTCTATCCTGTATCTCACAGTGCAAACAGTTCTCTCTGGAGTAGAACAGCAACCCCAATTTCCAAGTTGTCTGGTATTTTTCCAGCCTGGCTCACCAGATTCTGAGAGACTACTTACATCCACAACACAATTCAAGTAAATTCCTCCTCACGCCACCCACCCCCCAAACCAACTGGACCAAGATGCTTGAGATGGTTACATCTTTGTCTCTGCATTTCCAGTGCCTAGGACACACAGAGAAAGCTTAAACAACATTCACCCAACAATAAATGGTGGAACAAACATTTTATTCTCCGGACTGCTGATCCAACAGCAGTAAACCTAAACGCCACCCCACCTCCAACCCTTCTGCTAAGGGGCAAGGCAGGCCCGCCAATCCCCGGGTCGCTGCCCCTGAAGAGCGTAAGCCGGGGCAGTCCCAGCTCCGGCCACCTCTACGACATGGGCTGTCAACAGGGTTGGGGAACCATACGAATACAACGGGAAAAAAGGGGAGATGGGGAGCGGACAAGGAGAGTTTCTCTCCCTTGAAAATGGGGTGGGTGGGAGACACGAGCCCCATTACCCACAACAAGCACCCGCAGCAAGGTGCACAGGCGTGGGGGGGAGTCCCGGGTGATAGTCCCCAGGGGGCGAGGCGGGCTCCCCTCCTTCCGAAGGCTGTGGGTAGCCCCTGAGAAACCTGAGAAGGACCGCGGAGGACCCCCGCTGGGTCCCCAGCCGACGGCCGGGGCTAAAGGTTGGGAGGGTGGGCGGGCAGAACGACGGGATCACCTCTTCCGGTCAAAGAGGGCTCGGGGCTGGGTGACCCCCGCGCTGCAGACCCGGGGGGAGAAGGGAGGCACGCGGGAGGCCGGAACGGGTGTGGCCCTCGGCCTGGGCTTGGAGTGACGGAGTGAAGGCCCGCGGTGATGGGGGTCCCGGCCCTGTCCACTCCCCCCGGGCCGCAGCCCCGCCCCCGGGCTCCTCCCTTCCCCTGCGCACAGGACTCGCCCAGGAAGGATCCCCGGGACGTCGAGTCTGTCTCGTCATTCCTCAGCCTCCTCTCAACCCTCCTGTCCTCCACCTCTCCCCTGTCTCGAGGGCCTCACCCGGCTCCGGCTCCAGCGCCTACCCCTACTGCGCTCCCGGCGTCGCGACTCTCAGGCCCCTTCCGGTTCCGAGCCGGCCGCCGTGTCACCGCCGGAAGTGCCTCCCCCGCGCACGGAGGCCTCGGCCTCCGGAGCTGCCACGTCCTCACTAGGACGAGGCGAATGGACCCGGATGTTGCGCGTGCGCGGACTCCGCCGCTGCCGCCTCCCTGTCATGGCGGAGGCGGAGGAAGCTTTGCTGTTTCTGACGTGTTTCCGCCCCTTACGATGATGTTATGTTAAGGCCATGACATGTCTCTCCTTCCCCTAGCACCGCCTCCTTAACCCACCTTAAGTCGTTGTCGTTAGACTCGGCAGCTGAGATGGACGCCCCGGTAGCTCTCCTGTGACGTGTTCATGACCTCTCACCCTGGGCCCAGGAGAGACCCTGACGCCAAGGACTTCAGCTGGAAGGCCTAGCTCCAGCAGGCAGCGGAGGCTGCGTGGTTTTTTGGTTGTTTTTTTTTAGCGGAGCCCAGGGCTCCGCTGCAGCGTCGCCTGCTGGTTCCTTGAGTGCATGCAGAAACACATGTACGTAGAGTGGAATCTCTTCCAGGACAGGCACCTCTCCTTTTTCTAACTATATCCCTAGAGCCTGGTACGTTTACAGGCGCATAGAAAGAGACCTTCCCTCGGGGAATTCCTATCTGAAATGGGATTACTATCCCTGACCCTGAAGAACTCGCAGGTTTGGGGGATGTTGATGACGACCACAGCGGTATCGATAACACTGATAATAAGGAAAACAACAGAAACTGCAAACCGCAAACAGGCTGCAAAGATTTAACTCCTACCAAATAGCTAACGGAACATGGTTTGGTGGCTATAATTATACATCAAGAAAAACTTGTGTTTCATGAACTGACATAGCCAAAACCCCTCAAAATATCCTTGAAAACTAAATCGGTAAACTGTACTGGAACTGGAGCATTATCACAAATCAAACAAGTGCTGACGATCCATAACAACTTAAAAACACATCTTTAATAGCGATTAGTCATACTAAGTACTCATATATAATCCCCAAATTGCATGGGGAAAAAAAAAAGCTTTCAAAATACACGGCCTAAGATACTTTCGGCAAGTCTACAGAAGATAAGCATATGTCATGACTACTTTTTTTAGGTTACAGAAATAATTTTATGCTGAACATAAAAAGAATGACAGGATAGAGATGTTCCAGGATGGTTTCTAGTTGAACTCCATTGAATAAGATAAAAACAATTTCTCAGGAACAATAATAATAATTTCTATCTTATCTCCATAAAAAAAGATGAGAACAAGATAATAATATGATTAATATCTTTTATGGACCACAGTATTCTCCCAGTAGAACTGCAAGATGTTGGACAGTATGATTCCCAAGGAATCAAAATTATAGGCGACCCAAAGTACAAGGTACAGAGATATGATTTTGGATACCAGGTGTTCAGTGAGGATTAATGCCTAGGAGTATGAAGGTGGTAATCCTGCAATACTCTGCCCAGATCTCTACTAATTTGGAGTATCATATTCAATTCTAGAAAGCATGTTACAAAAAAAGGCCCTGTCAAAATGAAGAGTAACCAAAAAAGGATGATAAAGATCCTCTTAACTTTGGAGATAATATGATCAGTTGAAAACGTTGGGAATATATAGCCTGGAGAAGAGAAATTGGTGGGGGAATCACCATTGTCATCGTTATAACATAGATAGTATATAGTGCTTTGAGGTTTGCAAGCACTTAAGAAATATTTCATTTGATCCTCCAACACCCCATGAGGTAAGTGCTATTTTTGCCCCCACTTTACAGATGAGGAAACTGGAATTTAAGTTACTTACCCAGGTTAACACGGCTGACAGATGTCTGAGCTTGGATTTTACTTCAAGTCTTCTTAACTCCCAGTACAGTGTTTTTTACTTAGCTGCCATATTTTTTATCTTCATGTGTTTGAAGGATTGTATGTGGAAGAGGGATTTACTGTTCCACTTTGCCACAGAGGACAGATGTAGGAGCACTAGACAGAAATAACAAAGCAGATTCCAGTTCCCTGTAGAAAATATTTTCCTAACATTTGGAGCTATCTAAAAGGAGGTAGAATTGGTTGCCTCAGGAGGTAGTGAATTCTTTCTCACTAGAGGTCTTAAAAGGAAGATGGGGTGAAGCCTTCTTGGTGTTGTAGAGAGGATTTCTGTACAAATGTAGGTTGGAATAGGTAGTATTTGAGGTGCTTTCTAACTTAGAGCATTTGCAATTTTGTGGTGATTTGCAGAGGTAAGCTGTAGCAGAAGGCTTCCAGCACAGTGGATAGCTCCTCTATAGAAGACAATTCTCATAAATGATACTCATATCGCACTTTTAAAGTTTACAAAGAGCTATATACAAATCTAGTTTTATCTTCATTATAACCCTATGGGTGGTGGATACTTCAGGTATTATTTTTCCCATTTTAAAGATGAGGAAACTGACTTTAAAATGTAAAGTGAATTGCTTATGATTACATATTTAGTAAGTTAAAGTTAAAGATCAACCCCAAGTCTTGTCTTATACTGGATGCAATGGTCTTTCCACTATACCACATGAATTTCCTTTTGCAGGAATTTGGAAGAGTTCAGGAACAAGAATCATTGATGATGAAAAGGTGTGCATGGGTTGTGATCTGCACGGGTGGAGAGAATCTCTCTCACTGATCTGTTGGGAGCCTGCTTAATGTTCAGCATTAATGTCCAGATGTGAATAAAATGAAGAAGAGACCAGGCCATGTGGGTAGTTCAGGGAAGAACCATGAACTCCGTTTAATGATTTCTTGAGTCAGGATTGTAAAAGTTTATTGTTATGCCTCACAGCAGGCAGGAGGGTCTTAGGAAGCCTGTGAAAATGCAGGAGTCGGGGGGGGGGGGGGGGGGGGGGCCC
>CM053582.1:535636904-535667977 GCA_028627135.1 Pseudochirops cupreus
ACTGGGACAGGGAGAGGGTAGAGAATAGAACAAGGTGGGAGGCGGGATAGGAAGGAGGGACATATAATCAGTCTCTCACAATATGCCCACTGTGGAGATGTTCTACGTAATTACACATGTACAGCCTGTATTTAATTGCTTGTCCTTCCAGTGGGGGTGGGTGATGAGGGAGGAAGGGAAAGAATCTAGAATTTAAAGTTCTATAATCAAATGTTAAAAACATATATGTGTGTGTATATATGTATATATAATTATAATTATAATAATAATAATTATTATTATTAACTATGTCCAACTGGGAGTTAAGATACACAGGCACTGTGGTAGGGAGATCCATCCTGCCCTACCAGAAAGTCAGAGAGGCAAGGGGGAAGACAGGAGAGAACAGACTGGGGGAGGGGTTATACAGTGGGATGGTTGTTTTGAGGTGTTGGGTAGGGGAAAGATGGGGAGAAAATTTGTAACTTAAAATCTTGTGGAAATGAATGATGTAAACAAGAAAATAAATGAATTTATTTTTAAAAAAAGAGTTTGGAATAGATGAAAAAATAAATAAAAAAAATAAAATAAAATGGATTCCACCACTGCTCCATCTCTACTTCCTTCCTTTAAAGCCCAACTTGGATGCCATTTCCTCTGAACCAACAACACTCCTAGATTAAAATATCTTCCTCCTCAAATTCCTTTGTCATTTATTTCCTTTGTAATTATTTGTGTACTTATCCTTTCTCCCATTAACCACTAAGTTCACTGAGACCAAGGCTTTGTACCACAGAGAAAAGTAATTCTGCCTTTAAAAGTACTTCAGTTACTCCATCAATGGGGATGTCCCCTCCACCAGCAGAGATCTCAGCACATGCATAACTTCTCATTCTGTGTGATTCTTGCTCAAGTCTTTTCACAAATCCTCCAAAGGGGATCTGCCTTCCTATAGGTGTCTAAATACCTTTCTGATATCCCTGGCTCTTACTAGATGTATATGACTGATCTACCTCCTTTTCAAGTTATACATGTCCTTGATGATTTTACACTGCTTTTTATGTTCATCATCTTTAGTAATATGCTACTGACTTAAATCATCTTAAATCATTTCCCTTTGGGTCACTTCCAATTTTGATTTCTCTAATGTCATGATTTTCAGACATACAGAATCACCAGAATACTAGGGTTAAAAAGATGAGCTTTAAGGGCAAAGAAGAGTCTTTCAAAGTGCTGAAAAATGTCATAATTTGGACATGTTTTCTTCATCCATTTAGTTTTTCCTGTGTGGGCTGCCAGACTCAACCCTTTTGGGGGGAGGGAGGCAGACTGGATCTCATTAAGAAGGTCCTGTAGCGTTTCAGGACCTAATTTAATCACTGGTGTCATTCACAAACAAGAGCACCTATTATATAAGGGGTTCTTAACCTTGCTTTGTGTCAGGGACCCTTCACAAGAAAATTCTTTTTAAATACATAAAATAAACTTTACAGTATTGCAAAGGAAATATAACATAATAATACAAAAGGAAATACTGTTATCAAAATATTTTAAAAGAGTAGCTACCAGAGGTGGTAAAAGTCCAATCTGGTAGCACCTACGGTTGGTGCTTAATAAATGTGTACTGAACAGAGCAGTCCAATGTAGTAGGATAGGACTATGCTATACAAGTCAGTATAGGAGGATGATAAAGAAACAGGAGGAACTGTGTGGTTACATGATCTACTTTAGCAAATGGAGCAGTCTATATGGAGTCAGAAGGCCTGGGTTCAAATTCCAGTTCAAGCACTTACTCACTGGGTGGTCTTGGGCAAGTCCCTAAACCTCCCTCAGTTTCCTCATCAGGAAAGTAAAGGGTTGGGATGCCCTAACCCCTTTCAGCTCTATGATCCTATGTGATGTAAAGTACAATTCACAATTATAACTTACAAAGACATGACAGAAAAGTCTTTATATAAATTTGTTCAGTCCTGTTGGTTGTGTCTGACTCTTTGTGACCCTCTTTGGGATTTTCTAGGCAAAAATACTAGAGCTGTTTGCCATTTCCTCCTACAGCTCATTTTTCAGGTGAGGAAACTAAGGAAAACAAGGTGAAGTGACTTGCCCAGGATCATACATCTAGTAAGTATCTGTGAAGTGACTTGCCCAGGATCATACATCTAGTAAGTGTCTGAGGCCAGATCTGAACTCAGGAAGATGTCTTCCTGACTCCAGGTCCAGCACTACAGCATCACCTAGCTGCCCCTCAATCTCTTTTCAGTCTATATTTACATAAAAGTGGGGACTAGGTGGCATAGTGATAGAGTGCTGCACCTGGAGTCCAAAAGACCTGAGTGCAAATCCTGCCTCAGAGAGAGATATTTGCTGTGTGAGTCTAGGCAAGTCAATTGACCTGTCTGCCTCAGTTTTCTCATCTGCAAAAAGGAATAACATCACCTACCTCCCAGGGTTGTTGGGAGGATAAAATTAGATATTTGCAAAAAAAAGCAAACCTTAAAGCACCATATAAATGTTAGCTGCTATTATTATCATTATTATTACCATCACTGTTAAAGAACACATGAAAAAATACGTTTAGTTTTTTTATTGTTTTTTTAAGTTTAGTTTATGACGATTATTATTTAGGGACAGAACTAGACCTGTGATTTAATCACTCTAGGGAACTCCTTGTTGAAGAAATGCCCTCTACCAGTGCAGGTCTCTTTCATCTCTACAACTTCTAGACTCAGCAAGTACTGAGAATGCTGAGAGGATCAATGACTTGCCTAGGGTCACAGAGTCTGTATGTAAGGGCAGAACTCAAACTCAGGCCTTTCTCACACTTCTCCAAGAGGTCATCTGTCCTGAGCTCTCTCTTCTTCCCAGCTCTATACTTCAAAATTCCTGGGTATCATCTCCCATCTTCTTTTGCCCCAATATCTGATGAAGAAGTGACTTTTCTTTTTGACAGAGACAACTTCTCCACTTGTCCTTGATCTCATCCCCTCCAGCAGTGCATCCCTTCGCTCTAATCCTCAAACTTTCCCCCTCTACTGGTTCCTTCAAGGATCGATCAGCTCATTACCATCTTCTACAGGGAGTCTTACTTGATCCCCCTAGTGCTTGCTCCTCTCCTCCTCAAATTATAATGCATACAACTTACCTGTTTGTGTTAGAAGGCACCAGAGTATAAGGATTTGTCAGTAGAAGAGCTATGTTCAAATCTCCTCCTGTAATTCTCTGTGGGGCATTAAGCAAGTCACTTAACAACCCCGGGCCTCAGTGTCCTTGTCATAAAACAGGATGGGAGGGAAGGAAGGACATGAACTACATGATCCTTGAGGTCCTTCAACTCCTGAACTGATTCCTACACAGTCTCCCCACAATGACATCTCTGTATCCACAGCAGGTCAGCACAGTGTCCTGCATATAGGCGTTTAACAAATGTCTGTGGAATTGGTTACTGTGAGGATCAAATGAGATAATGTTCTATGTAAATTTCAGCTGCGATTATTTCACACTTGTTAGCTTTGCCTTCCCAAATAGATTGTAAATGCAGTTCCTTCAGGGGAAAAACCGTTATCTCATGGCTAACACAGGGCTAGACAGATGGTAGATGCTTCATAAATACCTGTTGATTAAGTTGACACAATGTATTTCACAGAGCTATTTAACTGGACTAAAGTGGAAATCTTTGGGTCAGAGTCATTCACGAATTGATATACAATCAAAGGAAATGAACAGGTTGTTTTCTAAAGAAGAAATGCAAGCTATCAAAAACTGATAATAATTTAATTATTAAACAAAATTTAATGACATCCAAATCAATAATAATTTCATAAATATAAGTTAAAGCAACTCTGCAGTTCTACTTCAAACCCATCAGATTGGCAAAGTTAACCAAAAAAAGACACAACTGGAGGCACTGAAGGAAAACAGGCACATAAATACCCTATTAGTGAAGCTGTAAATTGGTCCAGCTATTCTGGAAAGCAACTGGAACTATGTCCAAAAAGTTATTAAACTGCACATTCTTTGTCCCAGCAATACTAGTAGGCCTATAACCCAGTGAGATAAAAGAAAGAAAAAAAGGACCCAGATCTACAAAAATATCTTATAGCAGCTCTTCTCATAGCAGCAAAGAACTGGAAACTAAGTAAGAAGTGGAATGGCTAAACAAATTATAACACAACTGTAATTAAATACTTTCGTGTTGAAAGGGACAGTTTCAAAAAAACATGATAAGACTTGCAAGAGCTGACGAGGAGTCAAATGAGCAGAAATAGGAGAACAATTTATACAACAACATTGTAAAGAAAAAACAATTTTGAAAGATTTAAGAATCATGATCAACACAATCGATGAGGTTTCCAGAGAACCAATGATAAACACACTGCCCACCTCCAGAGAGGATTAGTAGATTCAGGGAGCAGAATAAAACATGGTTTTTGGACGTAGCCAAGAATGTCTTTCTTTTTATCTTTCTTTCTTCAATGGGGAGGTGGGGAAGGGAGAGAAAACAAATTTTTGTTAATTGAAAAAAATTGAATTATTGGGTTTTTTTTTTCAAAGAAATCTTTGGGCCAAAAATCTTTATCTTGCTTCACAAGAAAACATCAGCTTTAAAGTTAGTGGTATTAATTCAACCAATAAGTTGTATCTGTTATATACAATGTAGTACTTTCAGGGATGGAAACCAAAGTTAAATAAAATAGGTCCTTACCCTTACTCTAGTAGACCTGGGGCACCAGTATGAAAGATTGGTGCTTTAACTTACCAAATAAGCAAGGTCTAATGTCCAAAAACATCAAGGTTGGCTAAAAGGAATTTGAACTGCAGTCCTAATTAATAAACTTGTCTATCTGCTGAACAGAATAAAAGAATTACAAACCAGAATGGAGGAAGAAACTTTTTGTTTCTGCCTGTTGAAGCCACAGAGACAACACAGAAATAGAAATAATGAGCACTGAAATATTACAAAATAAAATTCATAAATTCTTCATGTGCTATACCACTATTTTGTTTACACTGATAAAAAGATATATATTGCTTAATCAGCAAAATAATACAAACTTGCCCCTTGGAAAGCAATTCTACTTGTAGGGTCAATCAATCAACAAGCATTTACTAAAACCCGATAAGCCCTGGGAAAAGAAGAATGGTGCTAGATCTAAGATTTCAATACTGTTAAGGAACTCCCTAGTAAAGAAATTCCCTCCACCAACACAGGCCTGCATTTTACAGTCCTAAAGAGTTGCCCAGAGTACAAGGAGATGAAGTGGGGTCATTCAGCCAGTGGGCATGAAAGACGACTTAAACTCAGGCGTTCCTAACTTTGAAGCTAACTCTATCCACTACACATGAGCTGCCTCCTTTGGATCCTAAAGATACAAAGACAGGTACCAAAGAAGGCAGTAAGATTCAAAGCTATAAGCCACTTTGGTATTAATCTTATCCAACCCTATCCTTTCAAAGAGGAATAAACTGAAGCCCAGAAACATCAGGTCACACAGGGAATAAATAATTTCCCAAGCCAGGTTTTCTGACTCCAAATCTAGTACTCTTACTACACCACAATCCATGATTCAATGAAACCACCATTCATAAGTTAATATTAGCATAACTTCTGGCAGACTCCTTTCCCATTCTAGAAATAGTAACAATTTTTTTTTATGTCTCCTAAGTAAAGCTGAATCCATTTCATTCCACCTAAGACTTAATTGTTAAAATTCAAATGTATACTTCTAACATGCCAGACTTAATAATCATGTAACAGAAAATCATTTTAACATAGATTTTGTGTTCAAACTATTTTAAGAACAGAAAAACTTTTCCTACTATTTATTGAGTTTTCTTCCTTGAAAGTACTGTACTTTCAGCCATATCACCTGAACTGATTTCTCACTACATGTATAATTTCATAAATATACTGTAAAGTAATTCTATAGTGTATAGGAAGAAATGTTTTCTTAGTATACATATCTTTCCATTAACTTAAATATACTAGTAAAAGTGTTTGTTTCCAGTTTTTTGGCGCCACAATCCTTGAGTATGTTGCATTTTGCTGTTGTTCAGTAACATCTGATTCTTTGTGACTCCATTTGGGGTTTTCTTGGCAAAGATACTGCAGTGGTCTGCCATTTCCTTCTCTGGTTCATTTTACAGATGAGAAAACTGAGACAAACAGGGTTAAGTGACATTTGGGTCACATGGCTATTAAGCATCTGAGTCTCAATTTGAATTTATATCTTCCTGACTCCAGGCCCAGTGCTCTACCCATTTTACCAACTTGCTGCCCTCAGTGTATACTGACACTATATACCCCAAACCAAATTAATCTTCAGTAAGGAATTACTGTAGCACATAAGCAGTCTTCTTTTTATGTCCCAAGTTATCCAAGGCTTTTTAGGAAAAAATATTTAGTCCTAGTCTCTTCTCACACCACCATAGCTGCAACACTAGTCCTGAGGTTTTCTTCACAAGACAAAGTTAGAGCTGGATCTGAGACATCAAAGTCTACAGTCTTTCATCAATCCCCAAATCAACAAGCATTTATTAAACCTACTATGTGCCAGGCAATGGGATGAGCCCTGGGGAAATAATTAAAGGCAAAAATAATTCCTGCCTTCAAGGAGTTTACAACCTAAGACCGGGAAACAATATGAATGTAACACTCTGAATCGAGTAAACCAAATCAACCCCTCCTCTTGGTACTCTATTTCCTTTTACTGGGTACCCATTTCCTGGGTCATGTCCATCCTCAATGCAACCAGAATTCTTCCCACCCAGACACCCTGTCCCTTCCTCCCCCACAGCAGAGGTGTACCTGCCTATACTTCAGCTCCTCTAATGGATCCATTGTCCACTCCTGCCTTGCCCCCCCCTCCCCAAATCTGGTTAAACTTCAGTCGAGCCTCTCCTCTGTAAGGGTTCGCCGTACTGCCCCGCCCCTCCCATCTTGCTACTACTGTTTGACTCTGACCCTACCTCTACCACACTATAAACTGGAGAAAGCAGGGGACAGAGCGTTCGATCTGGGAGCCAGGAGTTCAAATCCAGCCTCAAGCATTTACTAGCTTTCTTAGCCTGGGCAAATCACTTAACCTCTATCTGCCTCGTTCTCTTCACCTGTACGAGAGGATAATGAAAAATAGCACCCGTCTCCCAGGGAGGATAAAATGAGATAATATTTGGAAAGTGCTGAGCCAACCTTACGGCGCTGTGTAACTGCCAGCTGTGATGAGGGGGATGATATCATTACCCCGCGTACTTGACTACACTCCCCCCTACCAGCAGACACCCGAGCCCCCGGCCACCATCCCAGCGCGCACTTTACCTTGCTACACTTCGGATACACCCACCTCGGATGGACCTGAACTCCGGCCCCTCCCCCCACCTGCAGGTAGTGCCTCGCTGCCCTCTGGCTGCCCCTACTGCCCCCTCCCCATACCAGACTGCACTGGGGCTCGCGGTTCTGGCCCCTACTCCGACCCTCGCCCAGGCCCACCCCCCAGCTGGCGCAAGACTAGCCCCGCCCCCACACTCCAGCCCCGCCCTCATTTGCCCTAATCCCGCCCCTCTTCTTCCTCCTCCCCCCCCCAATAACTAGGTTTCCCCGCCCCGCCCCCCGGCCCCCTAGAGCCGCTATGCCCCTCTCTTTGGTACTCCCCCACCCAAGGCCTGGATGCTCCCGCCGGTATCAGTAACACTCCGACTCCCAGACCTCTTCAGGGCCTACCCCTCGTACTCCCCACACCTCCTTTACCTACGGCCCCGCCCCCCCAAAGGTGTCGCACTCACCACTTCTGCCGCCGCATCCTCACTAGCCTCGGCTGCTATAGCTACAGGGAGCCAAGGCAACCACGTCTCGCGAGACTTCACCCGCGGTCCGCGAGGCGACTCAAGCGTAGCTTACCGCTACGTCAGCCAATGAGAAAGGACCCGGTGAGGAAGTAAGGAGGGGGAGAAGGAGACAGAGACATCGCGCGAGAATGTGAGTAGCAGCGCAAGATGGCTGCCGAGAGGGGGCCGTCTCTGAAGCGGTGATTGGCCGAGGAAGGGAATAGGGAGCGATTCCGGGACCGGAGAGAGCTCGAGACCCAGCCAGGATTGGAGGAGATCGAAGGGGCGGGGCGCCGCCGTGCGGGTGTCCAAAGTGGGCTTAGAGGTCGGGGAGACCGAGTTCCAGCCAGGGGCTTCGCGTCGCGTTCTGGGCTTAGAACCGCCGTTTGGTCTCACCGGGCCTGGTGCTGGTGGAGGCGGGGTTTTCCCAGTGTTGCTTCTTGCTGGGTTGTCCTTCTATCTCTGTCATTGGTTGATTGATCTTAGCCACTCCCTCCCCTAGAGAGCGCCCACCTGAGATAAAAGTGCTTTTCAAGCGCCCCCTCGATGACTTATGAGAGCGCGTAATAGGTGCTTAGTAGTAATCGCTTGTTCCCTTTCACTATTAAAAACAGAAAGACGGCCCCTGCCCTCAAGAAGCTTACATTCCAATAGGAAACGCAGCCCACGAAAAGGCTCTGGAAAGGGTGGGAGGGAGGTGGGAAAACAATTGAGAAAACCTTCAGCGCCTATTTCCAATCGTATTTTTTATATCTTGTGAAACAGAGCACCGAACTTGGTGTTGGAAAGAGCCGAGTTCAAATTATGCAGACGTGTGACCTTTTGGTGTCTCTGAGCCTGCTTTCTGCTGTGTAAGAGAGGGGTAACAATAGCACCCACCTCATTGCATTGTCGTAGGAATCAAATGAGACGATGTATAAAATGTTTTGCAAATTTTAAAGTTGTCATTGTCATTTTTTTAACTATGGGGATGTTGAGGAATGTATTCATTTGGAGTATTTTTTCGGGGTTGCTCTTCGAACGTGTTGATTTCTTGTTTTGGGGGGCGCCTTTTTGGCTTATTTATATTTTCTTCCTTTCTTTTAGTTTTCCTGGGAGGGTTTCACTCCTTTCCCCTCTTTTTAAAAATGACGTTTTATTGGGTCTATTTGTCGTTTTGAAGTGGTGAAGAGAAGTTTGGCTTTTGTCAAGACTTTGCTATCTTTGCAGAAAGGAGGACAGATTTAAAGAAGGAATTGACATTTGAATTTGGCTCTAAAGGACTTGTAGGAATTCAACACGTGGAGATGGTTTTCCCAGCTCAGGGAATATGATAGCAAAGGGAAGGAGGGGTGAACAGGATCTGTTTCAGGAGCAGCAAGTACAATTTGGTTTCAGTTCAATTCAGCATTAATAGTTGTTTTGTACTGGACTTTTCTCAGCAACGCATAGTTATAAGACAACTCTGCAAGTCGCAGGATGGAAGGACATATCTACATTCAGAGAAAGATCTAGAAAGAACAGAGTTTAAATGGAGACTGAAGCAAACTACATGCTCTCGTTCTTTTTCGTGTTTGGTTCTCTTTATTTTTTCTTATTGTTCACTCCATTGGTTACAACCCTTCTATACAACCAGACTAATGTCCAATTTGAAAATATTTGCAGATCCAATACTTGATTGCATGCCCCCATGGGGCAGGGGAGGAGAGGGAGGGGGAAAAATTTGAAACTCAAGATTATGGAACTGAATCTTGTAAACTAAAAGTAAATAAACAAATCAGATTTTTAAAAAATAGTTGTTATGTAGAAAATTTTGTGCTGGGCACTGCAGATAAAAAGACAAAAAGCAAAGAATATGGTCCTAAAAGACCTTACCTTCTCATGAGGGCATAAAATATGTACAAGGTTATGAAAGTTTGTGGACAGAGAGAGAGCACCAGCAAAATTAGGAGCAGGGATCTGGAAAATCTTATGAGGGGAGGTGGCATCTGGCTGAGCCTTGAAAGGACCCAGGGATGATAGGCAGAGGTGAAGAGGAAAGACATTCCAGGCATGGTTTGGCCTAGGGGACAGCCTGTGCAAAGACATAAAGGCAGGGGATGGAATATCAAGCTCGGGGAACACTTAGACTGGTCCAATCCTCTCACTTCACAGAGGCTGGGAAAAAGCAGCAGAGAGACGAAGTGTTTTGCAGAACTGGATTGTGGGACCTCTGACTCCAAATCCAGCACTCTTTCCACTTTACCACAGTGTCCTTTGGAGGATCTGGGGGCGGTAAGGGAAATTCAGGAATAGAACCAGAAGCAAGGGGTGGAAATTGAAGATTAAGGGGAAACCCAATGATTACAGCCATCCCAAGGTGGAATGGGCTGCCTCCAGAGGTAGTAGTTCCTGATGGCTAGAGATCTTCCAGCAAGGCTGGATGACCATTTGTTGAGTGTATGGTAGAGAGAAGTTTTTGTCAGGTATAGGATAAACTAAATGACTGCTAAGGTCTCTAAGACTGAGTCAACATTCCCTCTATTTCAGATGTACCAGGCTAGGCTACAGTGGAAAAATAAAAGCAAATACCCAACCCTAAGTAGAAATTACTCTCAGATATAGCCATCAGCAGGAATGATTTGTATCAGACGATAAAATAAGGTTGAGGTTGGTTTTAAGTTTGCACTTGAGTAATATCAACCCTTGGGAATCTCTGGCCTCCTACCCTGTTCTGACTAGCAGTTTCTAACCACACCCCGCCCCCCCCCCCCCCCCCCCCCCCCCCCCCCCCCACCGTCTACCCCCCAGGTCAACTCCTGGGAATCTCTGCCCTGAGCAGAAGTTTCTAACTGGCCCCAAGAAGACCCCCCTCCCCCCACACATACTCCAGCAGTTTCTAATCATCCTTGTTCCTGGGTAGATAATGACAAGGATGCTTCTGCAACACTCCCTTCCTGCAGTTTGACTGTTCAGTGTATCTAGACTATATGCCCTCCTAATGTTTCCCACAAGTATACCCTAAAGAATCCCCTTATTCCCTCCCTTCCCAGCACCCCTCTCTGAGTAAGGCAGCATTGTCTAGAATTGCTATTCCTCAACCCTGAATAAATGCCTCACTTTATTTCCTAATCACCTAGTTGGTCTGGTTTTTTTGTACAAGTTGACCATATGTTGCCTTCCATATTTATTTTGTGCTGTCTTCTCCAGGAAATCTTTCCTGATCTCATCAGCTGAACGTGGTCTTTGCCTCCTAGAATTTCTCATAACAATTTATTTTGCCATTATTGTATTCTCTCTTGTATCAGTCTTTTGTCTACAACTATTTTCTTCCTAACCACCAATCAGTGAGCTTTATTAAGAACCTACTGTGTACTAGGCAGGATCAGTTAGATGGCCTAATTGATAGGGCACTGGTCCTGGAGTCAGGAAGTTTTGTTGTCATTGTTCAGCTGAGTTCAAATTCTGCCTCAGACACTTACTAGCTGTGTGACTCAGGGCAAGTCACTTAACCTCTGTCTGCCTTAATCTCCTGGAGAAGGAAATGGCAAACCGCTCTGGTATCTGTGCAAAGAAAACTCCATGGATGGTATGGTCCATGAGGTCGTGAAGAGCTGGACATGATTAAACAACAATATTTTACTAGACATGGGCCTAGATGGTGAAGATACAAGAAAAAGAAAGACTCCCTACTCACAAGGAACTTGTGTTCTAATGGAAGAAATGAGTATGTATAAATATACAGCATAAAGAAAAAGTACTGTGTAAATGTAAAGTTAATCTTAGTTTGGGAAGACGGGCACTAGCATCGGTGAAGACTGGTTTCAGGAAGCTTTGGTGTTTGTGCTGCATTTCAAAGGAAGAGTGAGACAGGGGAAGGTGAAAGTCAGGAGAGGGTGTATTTCAGGCTTGTGGGATGGACCCCCAGTGTAAAGTCAGGAGAGATGGAAGATGTGGCCGATTAGACTAGATTTAAGGGGAGAGAATCATGGAGAAGAGAAAGTCATGTCTACTGAGATTGGAGAGACAGCCTGCAAGTCCCCAAGGGCACAATGTGGATCTTATTTCAACATTGTAGCCACAGTTATTGTTGCTAAAATATGCATATCTCACATCAGGAGCAGGATTCTAGTCACAGGCCCTCAGGCTGAGCAGCAGCTGGTCCACAGTAGGGACCCAGTCAAAGTTCTTTCTGCTCACATGACTGCTATCTCCATACAGGCCCTCAGCCCCTCTGGCCTAAACTATAAATTTGGATTCAAAGGGCCTCATTTGAGAACCTAGAGGGTCACATGTGGCCTCCAGGCCTAAGGTTCCCCACCCCTGCAGCCTAGCCCCTAGCTTGACATATAATAGGTACTTTATGAGTGATCCTGCTTGAACAAAGAGAACTGAAGCCAGGAAGGGGCAGTAAACATAATATAGGTAAAAATAAAATACAGATATGGAATCAGGCAGCCTCCAATGCCTACAGCATTCTCAGGAGATTCATCTCACACACACAAATCCTAGTGCAGTTTTAAGCTCTAATAGCTAGCTTAATGTAAGGAACAGCTACATGGCTAAGTGGATGAAGCATTGGGCCTGGAGTCAGGAAGACCTGAGTTCAAGTCACTTAGATGTGTTTGCTTCAATTTCCTCATCCATAACATGCACTGGAGAAGAAAATGGCAAACTACTCCAGTGTCTTTGCTAGAGACCCCAAATGGGGTCACAAAGAGTCAGACATGACTGGAGAATGGACCAAACTGAAGCTTAATATAGGAAAATAAGGTACTTTTCAGAATATAGGTTTGAGAGGTGAGCAGAACTGACTCCTAGCTAACAATTCAGACCTACCAAATGAGGGTCCTAGCCTCTTATGCACTCATTGTTCTTACCTGGAACCTAACTCTTTGTGGTTTGAGGATTACCTCATTTCTTATCCTAAAGTCCAAAGAAACCAAATTAGAGAAGAATACATAGACAGAGCATTGGCCAACTTGGCTTCCATGTTTTGTATGCGCGACTAGGAATGTATTTTGGTGTCTGTGTATGGTCTCCTAGAACTAGACCCTGCTTGTGCAGCCCTGATAATGAAGTGGTCAAGTCAGCATTTTTTAAGTCCCTACTGTGTGCAAGACATGGTGTTATCGACTGTTTGGTTCTGGTTAGTGTCTGTGCACAGCGAACAACAGCTTCTTTTCTGACTTTGAAGTAGAGGAAGAGTGAGTTTTTTTGAAGATGTTTATTGAGCATTACCTGGGACAGAAAAGTTGACTTGGGAAGTCCTGTGTCTAGGGAAATGGCGCTTCAAGTGGGAACGTGGATTGGTGAATCAAGGGAGAGCTTTCCTTCTGTTCTCCCCTCATTCCCACAAACACATGGACTTGGAACTGGAGGTGCCCTGAATAGCAACTCCTCCCTACCTCGTTTGGGATCAGGGCAAGGGACCTTGATGCTTGATAAGGTGGAAGGGAGCTCCTCATAGCTCCTCAGTCTCTCCATCCAGGGGAATCCCAACATCCACACTGTAGTCAACAGGCTCCCCAGAACTCAGCCAGGGGACAGGAGTGCGATTGAAAGAGGGCCTATTGGAGAGGCTGTTGCTATAGAGAACCAAGGGTTCACTCAACAAAGGTCCCAAGTCTAACTTGGGCATCTGGAAAGTCATGCGTTTGGAGGCTTTCTCATATCCACCATAAGGCATCGCTGTCCTGGAAAAAGGATAAGTCACATGTTTCAGAACAGGCGTTCTCAGCCCAGGGTATGGCGAGTCATTTCCAACAGATAACACTCCCCCTAGAAGCTAAGTCCATGTCCTTTCAGGAGCATGATAACCCATTTTGGTCCACACCCATTCTACCCTTTCTCAGCTTGTCTGCTCCTTTGCCCCTAGTCCCCACCTGTTGAAAGATTTGTAGTGAGGAAGGTCAGCTTTGGCTCCGTAGGCCAACAGATCGATGCCAAGTTCCACTTTCTGCTGGGGATCAACACCCATAGCTCGATCCCATGGGGAGATGTAGGTTTTAAACACAGTGACATGTTTCCCATCTCCACTCACATGGTCTCCTATGAGCCGAGGGGCACAGGGGCGGGGGATAGAGAGAAAGGAGAGGAAACATATTAGTTCAACAGGGAACTTGAACCAATAACATTAAATGCCTTAACCCTACATTGGAGGAGCCAAAGGACAAAGGACAAAAAATGTCAGTGCCCTAGGGCCTGACAGGGAGGCACTTGGGTCCTAATGGGAGGCCCGGCCCAAGGCAGACAGAATGAGAAGTTTGTTTATGTGACTAAACCTGAAAGCCAGAAAGATGACTTTGAACAAGTCTCTGAAGAATCTTTGCCCATAGGCAGTAGCTCCACATTTTCACATATGCCCAGGTCCACCCAAATATCTAGGCCCATACTCAGAATCTAAGGCCAGTAGGGCTGGCTTGCATAATTGTATTTGTGTCATTAGCGCTTAGCACTGTCCTGACACATAACAAGTACTTAATAAATACTTGTTGAGCATACTTGTTTATGCTGGGGGTGGAGGATGTGAGAGTAGCTATGTTTGGGGGTCTAAAGAGCTTGATCCGAGAGATGGACTACTTACCTGTCCCTGCTGCACTGTCCCCCTCTCTGCTGTCCCCTCCCCCACCAGCCTGGCTCCCAGGGCCTCCTCTGCCCCCTGACCCAGGCCCAGAGCCCTGGTGATGCTGGTGTTGGGTAGAGCCATATTGTTCGGCAGAACCGCTGCCCCCCATCTGGCCCTTGCTGCCACCTCCTCTTCCATAGGAGAATCCTTGACCGTCTGTGCCCAGTTGCCCCCCCACCGTGGGGAGGAACTTCTGGAAACGATCCTAAAAAGCCAGGAAGAGACAAGATGGTGAAGAGGCAATAATGTGAACAAGGGAAAGGAGATAATCAGAGATATTTGCCACTTAGAGTACTTCCAGTCTCCAGAGACAATACCTTCCTAACAACCTTCCTAACAACTAGACTCACCTGAGGGGTAGGACAAGAATAAGGAATGAGGGAGGATAAACCCTAGGGACAGGAGGCATACCTCCCCAGGTCCTCTGCTTTACATCCTAGTGCAGGGAAGTAAGCTTATCACCATCTTCCCCACTTTCCAGTCTCTCACTGAATCAAGGAAGCCCAGGACACCTGTCAACTCAACTATAATTAGAGAAATCAGAATAGCCCAGTGGACTAGGAATGCCACAAAGGACTGAAGTTTCCATGGGGAGGTGGCTGGAAAGGGCCCTTTTTCCACCAACACCCCCATTGTATCCAACAACAGCAGAGTGATACCCCTGATACTTCCCCTCAGGGATGATGAGTCAGCCGGGGTTGTGACAGTAGCTACTAGACAGGATCTTCCTGACAGTGAAACCATAGGGAAGGCAAAAGAGAGAATGGCCAAAAGGCCTAAAAATAACCCCAAGCCAGCTCCTTCAGGAGGATCTCAGGACCTTCCCCATGAACCAAAAACTGCATCCCCTCCCCCCTAACTCCCCTCTACTGCAGTGTAATAAGATCCCAAGCTGAAAGAAGTGCTTTTTGGCTCCGTAAAGTTAGACCTGAACAGCTCAGTGACTTCATTGCACCAGGCCCCCTTGCCATAGCGGGGCAGATGGATGATGGTGCCTCTATCCTTACCCCTCTACCCCTCTGTGGCCATCTTCTCCCATTCTACAAGGAAAGCTATAGAAGCTTTCTTGAAGTGGCTTCTCAGCTAAAACACACGTCTCCCACTTCTTGGGCATAGGACATGAGCATGGAAGAAGGGGATCTGAAAGGGAGAGCTTCTCCAAAGCCCCCAAATCTGGGATTGTTCAGGGTAAAGAGCAGCAACAAGAAGGCAGAGTCTTCTTTCCTTGCCCTCACCCACACTACCATGGATTATTCCCCTTCCTTGATGACGTAGGACTCTGGCCTCTACTAGCCTGTGACTCACCACAGAGCTGTTGGAAAAGACTTTAGACTTAAGGCTAAAGTGGTCCAGGATTTAGGGTTCACCACAGAACTGCCTTTGGAGACATCAGCATCTGAGGTTCATGACATAGCTGTTTGGGGTTGGGTGATTTGAAGAGTCCACAGCTCACCATTGAGTTGTCGGTGAAAACATCAGGGTTGTTTTCATAGATGAATTTCTCAACTCGCAGCTGCCGGAGCTTAAACATCTTGGAACCACGGTTAGTGAGCAATGACAGTTCCTCCAGCATCACGTCCCTTGGGACACTTATCTTCTTGCCCAGGTTCAGACCTGAACTGTCTTGCCCACCTTGGGGAGGAGAGGGAAGGGAGGGGAAGAGAGGGGAAATAAAGCAAGTGCAGGCTCTGTTTTGGAGGTAGCAAGTAGTCCTATATGTTTTCAATTCAACTTCACAAGAGAAAGGCAGATAACCTAGACCCCAGTCCCTAATCTCAGAGCATTTAGGGAAGTGGGGAGTATTTAATAGCAGGGCAGAATCTTCCCCGTGTTGGGAGTGAGTTTTTGTCCCCAGGCTTCAAGCTAGGAAGAAAGGGGTATGAAGAAAAGAATAACTGGGCTAGGGACATGAAGGGGCAGGGACATGAGAAACCTAGAGGAGCAAAGGGTGAACACAAAGGTGGGGGAGGAATAGCACTTAGAGCACAATATAGAATAAAGGGTGGAAGAGGGGAAGAATGAATTTTGGAACAAATCTGCCTGGTTGTGGTCACTTCAAGAGAGGAAAATAAATGTACTTCATTCCATCCAATGCTCTAGTTATGTGTTCCCTGAGAACTTGTAGCATCCTTTGCCTCCATGAATAATGCTAACAGGGGTACCTACCTAGTCAGTCCAACTATGAGTGATTCTCAGAAGGATTAACTTCCTAGAGACATAATGCTTTAGGGAGCTTTTGTCAGAATGAAGCACAAAGGATGGAGACTGACCATCCTTAAAGGGCAGATCTCCCATACCAGAGGCTCCCCCTCCTAAGAAAATTCCTGCCCTGACCCCCCAGGACATACAGATTTATGATCCTCCTCACAGATGGTGTGCCTGTCTATGAATCTGTCTGGGCAGTGAAGGAGAGGGGGTGGCTGGATTTTTTTTTTTTTTTAGAAAAAATCCTTATATGGAGGCATTTCTGGCCTACCTCCAGTGAGCTCCATGATGAGTTTGCTGGGTTTCCGCCTCTTGTTTGGGGCTGGAGTTCCTGAGAGTGGCATTATAGAGGGTCTTCAGATCAGCCTGCTGGTAAATTTAAAGAATGGACAGAAAAGAGTAAGTCCTTATAACTGCCTCTGTCCCCTTTTAAGGCTCCTTTCTTTTCTTCTCATTATGTAGGTTCTCTATACCCTGTTTCTTCCCCCACTCCCCACCCAACTGACCCAGGGTTCTATGGGTAATCCCAGCTAGCATGGGAAAACATGAAAAAAGACATGACATTCGACAGACTCCATTGCCTTGGTGTGATTCCAGGTTCTGAGTTAGGACTAGAACTAGTGACAGGTCACACTAAAGGGTCAGGAAAGTGCCTGAGAGGGCCAGAATCTGAGGCCCATTCTGCCAAGGCAAAGAGGTTTCTGCCAAAAATATTCCCTGTGGCTCAGAAGGAATCATCCATTTGCTCTGTCAGTTGGACTTTGGCCTTAAGATATAACTTCCTTCTCCCAACACGCCAGCTCCCCTTAGCCTAACACTAGGGGTCTCATGTTAGGGGTCCCCCTGATCTCTCACTCAGTAGTTCAATAATCGCAAAGGAGCAGGAAGCTGGATGAGGAGGGCAGCTCAGTGTAGAAGTCAGTGCAATTGGATCTGGGAGCAGAGTGGGAGATGAGTTGGAAGAAACCTCAGCTCTACTCTGGGCAGGGGCCCCAGTCCCTCCCAGGCAGAAATGGCAACTCAGCACAATCTTTCTGCTGCTGCTCAATCCATCCCCCCACCAACTCCACCCCTGTTACAGCTTTTATATAATTGTAAGGGCTAGCCACCTAGCCACCTAGTCAGGTTAAAGTTAAAGCCTTTTGATGAACTCATCCCCACCTCCTTGAACTCCCTCTCCTCGTTCCCCATTCCCACTCAGCTCCAGACTTCCTGAGCCCCTTTCCTGTTTTTCCAGTGACCTTCCCTCATTTCTTTAGCCCAGCCAACCTCCCCTCCCCCAAGCTGTCCAACCTGCAGCCTTCATTCCCTGCTCCCTAAACTCCCTAGCTCTTCTTCCAATCTTCCTGATGATCCTTACTTCATACACTCTCCACCCACACCCTCCCCCCTCCATGGGACAGCTGGGTGAAGAGGTGGGGTGGCACTCACCGAGGGTCACAGCTACAGATACAGACACAGGACCAGTCCCACTGGGAGCTTCAGACCCTCAGGCTGAACAGGTTGGGAGTTTGTGGCAGGAGTGGGTATGGTTAGTGTCTCCCCCCGGGGTCCAGTTGCTGTGGAGAGCTGAGCAGCTCTGACCTGAGAACCTGAGCTGAGCGGGTGTGGGGGTGGTGGAGGGGGGGTTATTAATAGAGATGATGAGTGAGAACAGCTCAGATGGCATTGGGGAAGACTGAGACCCTGGCCTAAGACCCCGCCCTCCAGGCACAGAGAGGACTCTTGGACTCAACCAACTGAGTTGTCTGAGCTATATTCAAGATTGATCTGAGCCCTGTTTGTCCATCTCCTCTTCTCCTATTATCTGGAGACAAAGACCTAAAAAGTATCTAGGACAAAGAAGCCCCTAGGGGTGAAGTGACATTGGGGTCTTACAATGGAGATGAACATATATGGAGGCCAACAGTCGCTCCTTGGGGGACGTGGAGGAGAGGGGTGAGGTGTGCAGAGGGAACCTGAAAGATCAGTGAGGAAAAGAAAGGTGATTCACTGTGACTGAAATCGAAAATGTTCTGAACACCCAGAAGGTTATTCTGGTTGGGGGAGGAGGAGTAGACCTTACCTTTAAATAGATCCTTCTCTCCCAGGGGGCCCCAGTACTTGTGGGGTCCAGTTCCTTCCACTTTTCTCCTTTTACAATCTATATCTTCTTTCTCTTTCTCCTGTCTAACCTCTGCTCCAGAGTTTCCAGTAGGTTTTTCAAGAGAGAGCAGGTGGATTCTTGGTCCCTAGCTCTTGTAAGCCAATGTTTGTTTTTGTGAGTGCTGAGTCTGGAGCTCAAAAGTTTTGGATGAGAAGGCCCAAGAAATACCTTCAGGTTCTCCAACCCTGCTAGCTCTCTTTGGGTCTCCCCAACTTTCAAGTTCTTTTACTTAACTTCCATTCTTTTTTTTTTTTTTTGCTTGGGTCTCCTTATCTCACCCAGGTTGGAAGTGCCACAGCCACTGGTGAGCTGACCCTACAGCTGATCAGGCCGGAAACTTTGATTTCAGGTTCTGACCTGGGTGGGTTTACCTCTACTGGCCCAGAGGAGCTCACCATCCCGGGTCCAGATTTAGTTCAGGTACGTTAGCCTCACTGCAGCTCAGAATTCCTGAGTTCAAGTGCTTCACCAGCCTAACGCTCCCCAGTAGTCTTGCCAAGACTTTTCAATCTTAAGCCAGAAGTCCATATTATTATTGTTACTCTCATTTCCACCCCACCCTGGTCCAACTAATAATCTGATTTTAAGAACCTCTTTGAGAGACTTCTATTTTGCATCCCCCTCAAACCCTGCACTTCACCCTGTTTTCTCTGTCCCTGCCCAAGTGCTTTCAAACGTATTTACATTTGCATCTGGGATCTATCTCCCAACATCCCTTTTGTCAGTGTCCTTGACCTTTTCCTTGTTGAGCATTAGCTACTTTAGGAATGGCTCCCTAAATCCCAGAATACCTCCCACCCCCATGAGGTCTGCATTTTTTGGGTGCTACCCAAATCAGTCTGGGTCCCTACTACCTGCTGTCCTCATTCCTGCCCACCTACCCAGATTCCAAGTAAGTTAAAAAACAAACCAGCAAATATTGGTTTCTGCGATTGATTAGACTCACCTGGTGAGATGGGAGCGCCCATATGCTCACCTGCCTACAGCTTAGGTTTCTATGGGAATTTTATGATTCCCAAGGACCTTTCAGGGAGCCTTGGGCTGATTAGTGGCAGAAGCATGCCCCCTACTGACTGGACAGGAAGTGTGGCTTTCTCCCTTTCTTAAAAGCCCCTCAAAGTGGTAATTTTTTCTTTCTGACCAGTCTTGGGCTTTTTTCACTATCACCGGCACCACCCCAAAATTCCCAATGATGGTCAAAAGTATAGGGACAACAGGACCTGTAGTCTCAAAGATCTTCTCTTAGTTCTAGCGGCAGAATCAATTCTTTGTCGTGTGATACTTGAGGGAAATGGAGAAAGTATGTGTGTATGTGTATATGTCTATGCATATTTTATATATGTGTATATGTATATATACATATGTGTATATGTGTGTGTGTGTGTGTGTGTGTGTGTGTGTGTATTACTGGGAGATGATGGAGAAAAGCAAAAGAAGGTCCAAACAAAATGAATAATAAGAGGGATGTCAGGGAGAATAGGAAAGAGGAGGTAGTCAGACGGGGAAAGCAGGGAATGAACACTATCCAAGGGGAGCTGAAGAACATTCGAAGAAGTTGCTGTGTAGCAGCTGAGGACAAAGGCATGATTGAGAGGCAAGGTAACTAATAAGATGTGGGATACAAGTTTATTACTGTGCACAAATCAAAGAAGAGTGACTCACACCTGAGACATAAGGGAAAACTTAAAAACCAAGCAGCAGAGGTGGTGGGGGGAGAACTCCCTAGAGAGAGAGTGCATCTATGTTTTGCTCCCCTTCCCCTTAACCCTTCACCCCCACCCCCAGCTCAGCAAGCAGAGTCTAAAGCCTAAAGCAGGGAAATGGGGACATGAGTCCTATGGGATTGGGAAGGGCTAGGAGACTGGTTCTGGATGTTTTCCTGCCCTCACCCAGGTGCTCGCAGTGCCTGCAGGAGGGGTACAGACTGAAGGACAGACACAAAGGAAGTAGCACAGGCTCTGAGGATCTTCTCCCCAGATATTAGAGGCAGTTAGGTGGGTAGAGCACTAGGCCTGGAGTCAGGATGTCTCAAGTTCCAATTCAGTCTCAGTCACTTACTAGCTGTGTGACCGGGGCACGTCTCTGTAACCTCTATTTGCCTCTGTTTTCTCATCTGTAGATGAGGATAATAATAGCACCTACCTCCCAGAGTTGTGGGGCTCAAATGAGATATTTGTGAAGCACTTAGCCTAGTGCCTGACATTAGCTATTATTATCATTGTACTTTACTGATACACACTCTACTGTCATCCCTCCCTGACTCTGCTAACAACTCCTGTCCCTAAAGTTCGGTAATACTTCCCTTCTCCTGCACAATCTGTCTTTACCCACTTTCATTCTGCCAACACCCATTCTCACAACCCCAAACTTTGCCCCACTCTGACCTAGTCACTCCAGCTTCTCTTTTGCCACAGTTTCTGTCCCAAGAGCCATGTCCTAGAGTAGTAGTCTCTTTCTGACTTAGAGCCATGAGGTTGAGAAGCCAGTGGTTCATCCTGCTCAGAGGAAGTTTTCATTCTCCACAACTCACTACTGGAAGATTCCCACTCCCCTCCCATCCTGAGAAATCTGTCTTCACTCCACACTTGTCTGTCCTCTTATCTCCCTCCCCAAAGTTTCCCTGGGTCATCAATTTCTCTATTCTCACCCTACCCCTAGTAGCAAGAATGGTTGACTGAGATCTAAGGAAGACTAGAAGTATATACTGGAAGGAGAAAAGGTTTTAGGGATTAGAAAGCCACCTCAACAGGTATGACGTTTAGATTCCCTCATTTCCAAAAAATATGTCTCTTAGTTCTGTGGGGTACCATATAGATCACCTGTGAGAGATAAATGAATCATCTCTCATCTTCTCTTTAACAAAAAGGCTTATTTTTCTATATGTGACCTTAGCAGAGCAGTAAGTAGAACCCCTGTTGGAACTTGCCTCCCTACTCCTCCTCACCTTAGGTACTCACAAACACATGTTCAGGTGTGAGCCAGGTTTGGAGAAAGGAGAGACCCAGAACACACAAGGACCAGAACCTGGTCTCTACTGCCTGCCAGGCAGCAGACTCCTCTCATCGGTGACCCAGGCCCAAGGCTACAAAAGCAGTGCTTTCTCTTTGCATTTGGGTTCAGTCAACTCACTACATGTAAAAGAAGGCTGACAGAAAAGCAAAGCATCAAAGGAGAGAGACACAAAACATGGGCATAATAACAGAATGAGGAGGAAGAAAAAGGCAGAGAGAAGAGCAGAGACACACAAGCTGAGAAAGACAAAAAAAGAGGCAAGAGATATCAAAGCAGAGAAAGCTAGACAGACGGAAAGTACCAGGAAAGGAAGTACCAAGCCTACCCTGGCAGGGGAACTTTCTCCAGGTATCTAGAGAGGATTTGGGGTGGCAGAAACAGCTCTGAGACCTTACTAAGTACTCCATTTTCTGACTCTCTTGGCTGTGCCCAATTCACTGATGGCCTGCTCCAGGCCTCCACACATGTGCCTGCAATCCAGAGCTGGCAGCTGAGAACCGGGGTCTGGCCACCTGGAAGCTGCAGGAACCAGGGGAGGCTCCCAGACCTCGAGGGGGCTCTAGAGTTGGAGCTGGCCTAGGGGCATGAATAGGAGTTGGGGGTATCTCTACTCTCCAGATGGGCTCATCCAGTGAAGTGGCTGCTCTGGGAGCAAGCACAGTCGGGGCCAGGGGCTCAGAAGTAGGTTGGGGAGCTGGGGTAGAGAATCTACGGATCTCATGGACTTGAGTGGTCTTAGAAGACCCTGGGGGAATAGGGCTAGGGGCTGGAGGAATTTCATCAAAGCAGAACATGGCAGCTTTGAGTTGGTAAGGCTGGTGCCTCATGAAGTCGATGGCCTTGATGCCTGGCTTTGTGGTTGTTCGGGTTCCTTGAGGCTGTGTTCGGCCGGGAAGGGTCCGGGCAGCCAGTGGGAAAAATGGAGAAAGCATTGGATTGTAGGCAATGGGAGGTGGGGCACGGATATTGGGGGAGTATTTCCATGAAGGAGGCAATGAAGGGGTAGGAGAGGGGCTTCGGGGTTGGGAGCTAAAGACTGGGCCAGGACCAGGGCCAGGTGTGGTTTCCACTACATACCTATCTACCCGGCTCTGCCTCTTGGCAAATAGCTCTCCACCTCGGCCCTGCAGCCTAGGTGGTTCAGGGAGAACACCTGTGGAGGGAACAGTCCCATTCACCAGACCATCAGGAAGACCCCGAGGTGCAGGCTTGGGTGCCACAGGGGGTGGGGTCTTAGGTGCCATAGGGAGTGGGGTCTTAGGTGTCACAGGGGGTGGGGTCTTGAAACTTCGGCCCCCGGTAGGTTGCATGAAATTGCAGGCTTCAGCCCCTAGGCTCAGGGCATCCTCTTCAGGACCAGACTCAGTCCCTCCTGCCCTAGGTTTCTCATCCAAGTTCTGTACCAATGACAGCAGCTCAGGGTTGGGCGAATTCTTTTTCTCTTCATTCCCTGCACGGAACATTTGTTTACGCCCTCCTCGGCGTCGGGCCTCCTGCAGTATGCCTGTGCGGGGGGCAGGCACAGATATTCTCTGTTCCCTTGTACTGGGAGCCTCAGGGGCAAGGTTACTTGAATTGGATGCCATGGGGAGTCCAGTCGGCCGCAGGGGAGAAGACAGGAAGATGGAAGCAGTTGAGGTCATGGCAGCCGCACTGTGAGAGGCCTGAGAGTCAGGTGGACCTCCAGGTGTAATGGGCCTATTTGGGGCAGGGATATATAAGGAGGTGGTAGCTGTCACTGGGCCTGAGGAGCATGGGGCATTGGTGGAGATGGAGACTGGGATGTTGCCAGAATCCTTTGGGGTAGAGAAGCTGGGGGTAAGGCTAGGACCTGGGGGTGATGACAAGAAGGGAGGAAGAGCAGGACTGGGATTCCTGAGACTTTCATTTGCCTTCTTTGGGGCAAGGGGACGGAAAACAACTGAAGTAGTGACTGGGCGCTGCCCTTGGAATCCTGGAGTGAATGGCCTTGCTGACCGATTGAAAATGCCAGTGGCTGAGAGAGGTGCTCCGCCCACAGGAGCTGAAGGAATGGGACTGGTGGCAGGGGGTGGCATTGGGCTGGGGGGCAACAAGGCTACCTCTGGGGGGGTGCTCTGGGGCCGTGAGGGTAGAGGGCCCCTCCCATTCATTAGGGATGGGGGGGTGTCAATAGGTTGTTCCAGGGAGCTAGAGGCTGCCCGTTGCCGTTGCTGCTCAAAAAGCTGTGCCCCTCTCCCTGAAGCTTCGCTGAGGCCACCCCCTGGCCCTGGTCCCTGTCCTTCTGCTGTGCCTGAACCTGAGCGGGCCAGTTCCATGTCCAGATAGGGGCTATCCCAGTCTGACTGGTTAGTGAGGCTTCGGGCGTCTGAGAAGGTCTCCTCCTCCAGCTCAGACTCGCTGGTGGGAGGGATGCCGTCTTCCTCTTCCTCCTCACCCTTCGCCCCTGCTCCCTCTCCTGCTGCAGCCCCAAAGCTGACTAGGGTGTACTTCTTGGCCCGCTGCCTTCTCTTCTTAAACATAAGCACACCCTTGGAGTGGGGATTGGGTGCAGCTGTCAGCAGGGATGCAATAGTCCGGCATTTGGTCTTGGCCTCCTTTATGTTCTTCTCTTGGACGCTTTCTGTGCGCTGTAGTTCTGAAGGAAATGAAGGGAGGGGAATGATCAGTGGCCCTTGTGGAGCTTGTGCTAGGTTCCCTTACCCTCCACGAAGTCCTCCTCCCTACCCCAGACAGCTGAGTCCCGTGGGCTCTTCCCCACCCCGGTCAGCCTCCTCTTTTCTTTGCTCTTTACCTCCTTACTAGGCTTTACAAGCTATACTGACTATATTGGCGTCTCCTGCCTAAAGAAAAGCCCATCTTCACACTATTCATATTTCCCATATCCAAAGGCCACAGACAATCCATGTGTAGAAGGCACAAGGTGGTTTGCTGCCAGGGGCTGAAGGTGAAACCAAGGGCAACTGGAGTAAAGACAAAATTTAGCTGGCCTAACTGATAAACTTCCCTCCCCCACCCCCACCCCCGTGGTTGACCTTTGCCCTCTTCCCAATCCCTTTGTCTCTACTCCTCATCTCTCATTCTCCCAGCTCTGCTTTTGTCCTCCCAAAGCAGTGCTCTAATGAGCTCCCTTTCTGCCCCCGACATTCCTAACCCTTCCCAGGCCTCCATCTTTGACTCTGGTGGCACCTCTCACAGCAGAGAGATAAAACAAAGATCAAGGAGACAAAGAAGATAAGAAGGGGTACTCTTCTCCTCCAGGGGACCACGTGAGAAGGGAACTCTGCCTCCCTTTCCCCAACTCAGACTAAAGTCAACTGAACAAGAATTTACAGATTGGCTACACGTGCTGTCACACTCCCATGTACACACTCCCATTTATATGCATGTCCTTCTCCTGGAGGGAGAGAGGTCTCTTTGTATACAGATAACACATTATGAAATTTAGCATAACCCTCCAACTCCATACCCATGCTACTCACAATGACTGTTGATACTTCAGAGGCACCAGTTGAATTCTACCCTCACCCCCTAATCAGGTTGGAGGTGAAGGAGAGGTGATGGTATGAAAGATATTGTCCTCCTGGGCCAGAGCTGCCCTGAAGCCACTGCACCAGGAGGGAATGTGAACAAAAGGGAACACACAGCTGCTGTGCCTTCTCAGCACCATGGGGCAGGGCGGGGCCAGGAGATGAGAATGGCATCCATCTGATGCCCAGTTCAGCCCATGACCCCGCCTATGACTTAGATACTACCTATTCCTGGGTCCCTAGCCCATATCCCCCAATTCTTGGGCCCTTACTGTCCTTGCATTCAAGTTACCAAACCACTTCATTATTAGGGCCCCAGACCAATCCATAAAACACACCATAAATTCTTGACATGTACATAGAAATACATTCCCACTCTGGACTCTCATTCTTAGATATTTTCTCTGCTCACGTGGAACCATACAAAAGTTTACACACATGGTCAAATATAAGAACTTTCAAATGTGTTCTCACTCTTTTCCATACATATTTACAAATACCAACTGTTGTTCATCTGCTCTCCTCATGTGCCCTATATTACAAAGGTAAACCCATAAATACTTGCCCTGATGTGAACATCAGCCAATTTCTTGAAAAGGGAAGCAGACCCAGCTTGTAATTCAGGGAAGGTAGAAGGAGAACTGGAAAGATGAGGGAGGGAAGAGATGCAACCTTTCCCTTAGACCTCTCACTCGTGATTCCCCACGATACCCTACCATCCCGGTTCCTAGGTACCCTTTCAATATGGGCGGGTGATACCTGCATATGGTTGGTCTTGCCGCACAGATCCAGAGCCTAGGGCCTTGTCCCAGCTGGCTTGGCTGAGGGACTCCTGGCTGAGAGGTTTGAAGGTCTCCATACTGATCAAGGCACCGTTGTTTGGAGCAGGACCAGCTTGGGCCTCCCCCAACACCTTTTAAAGCCTCTTTGTCTTGGCCTCAGAGCTGGCAGCTGAGTGAGCTCATTGGGCTATTTTTGGTTCTTCGTCCCCCTCCCCTAACCCCACCCCACCATAAGTCCTGCTATGATGGACATAGGCATCTGCCTACCTCCCATCAAACAATGAGTTTCTTGGGCCAGCAGCATGAGAACTGCCTGGTTAAAAATATCCCTGGCCCATAGACTGAGATACTAGGAATTGAGGGGCAAGGGGGAGGAGATGGAAGAAAGGAGACAAAGATAAGAATTTCAACAAGGGTGGAACACTAGGCATGAATCCCTGTGGGAGTCTTTATAGAGTTTAGAAGCCTCCTAGGGATCTGAGATTCTCTCTAAATCATGGTGCTCTGTCGGCCTAAACCCCAAACTGTGATGTTCTGTGATCCTGAAATCTGGAGTAAGGATAGTGGCTAGAAAGGAAGTCGGGGGTTGTAGGGCTGTCTGAGGCTTTTGGCATGCCAGGGAAGTCCTGGGGTGGTACTCTTAGACCCTGCTCTATAGTTCACACCAAAAATAGCAAAGAGCCTGAGATAAGTGGTACTTACTGGCCTCCTCTGCACAGATTCACATTCTTGCCAGAAATAAAAGAGTTGGAGACCTCTCTCTTTACCCTTCCCCATTTACCAGGCCTCTCATGATTTCACCCTAGTTTCACATACTCCAGTATTTCTAACTCTGCTTACAAATTCTCTTTACTCCACCTCCCAGCTTTCTTTACCAGCTCGGATATCGTCCCTACAAATAACCCTGACGTTTTCTAGCATGACCTCCAAATACTCCCCATGTCTCTCTGCCCCTGCTCTGCCAAACATCTCTGCATCTGTTCATACTCCCTCCTCTCCTTCCCCAGTGTCCCTTTCTGGCCCCTGAGTTGATCCCGCTGAGCCTTCTCACTATTGTGAATCAAGAAGGGAAACGCCACCCACCCACCCAATGGGGGAAGCAAGGAAATGGTTATTGTTCCTTTTACCACTATCTCTCTCCTTGCCTATTCTCTAAGAATAAAATTAAGGGGAAAGATGAGGCAGGCAGAAGGAAAAGACTAGAAGGAGGACTCGAAGAGAGATTTGGGTTCCAAGCTTCAAGAAAGGGTGTCAGTCACTCACTGGCTTGCTTGGCTTTTTGGGCGTAACTGGTGGTGAGATCATCAGCCACTGGGTGAGGCACGGGCCCCACCATGGGGATGAGATGGGGCCCAGGTCGGAGTGGGCCATGAGGTAACAACAGAGCTTCAGCTGGAGGCGGTTGAATAGATGTCCCTTCTTCCCAGGATGGAGAACTCACACGGCTCCCTCCCAGAGCCGGGGACTCCAGAGAGGCTGGGGCAGGCTCTGCAGGGCTGTCAGATAAAGAGACCTCTTCTGGTGGGGCCTCTGGAGGTATGGATCTGGTGGGACCTCGGCGACGGGGACGCCGGGGCTTCTCCTGGGTGGCAGAGCCATCTATATCACTGTCTGTTTCCCCGTAATATGCCTCACTGTCTGGGGGTGATCGCAGGCTTCCTGGCTGAAGAGGCTGAGAGGCTGCAGCCCCAGGGGGCTCAGGACTCAGTGGGGATGAAGGAGACAGCACCCGAAGCTCTCCAGGGGATGGGGAACGCACAGGTGCTACATCTCCTATCCTGTGAATAGGAGAGAGGAATGCAGTATCAGGTCACAAGACAAAGGTTGGGTAAAGATGGGAAAATGAGTTTACAAAGAAACAACTAGAGATGGACTTAAGAAGGAAAAGACTTTGGCCAAAGTGCAGAAAACAGGCTTAGAACATAAGAATAGGTCTAGCAGGGCTGAGGAGAGGGGTGATGAGGACAAGACCAGAAAAGGGGCTTCAGGAGAAAGAGGGTGAAACGGGAAGATGTGGTAAGATGTGGGCAGAAAGAAGCTGAGAAGAAGGCAGGCTGGGAAAGAGGTGGGCCAGGCCCCAGTCACATACCCATGATCCTTCTCCCAGCCCTGACACACACACACACACATCCCTCCAGCCACAAATAGCCACAGACAAATGAGAATTTAGGAAACTGAGAATGGGTTGGTGAGAAAAAGCCCAGAATTGGGGAAAGGTATGGGAACTATGCTGGGCAGATGGGTCAGGGATCCCTACCTCCGTACAGTAAGGATGAGCTGGGCCCCTGAAGCATCGATGAGGTTCATGGCACTGGCGTGGGAAAGACCGGTGCAAGCTGCTCCATTGATAGACAATAGCTGGTCCTGTTCTCTAAGCCCTGCTCGGCCTGCCTGACTTCTCCTGCGTATCTGAGGGAATAAAAATTAGACAAATATAGAGAGAGATGGTATAAAATAAGGAACACACATAGGGAAGACCTCACAATTAAAGGCTGGGGCAGGAAGGACCACAGTGTATTGAAAGTTTTATACTACGGAGCAGATGGGAGCAGAAATTGTAGAGGAAAGGGAATGGGGCAGATTCAACAGATGAACCACTGTATGCAAGGAAGAAATCAGCATTTTGCATGAGAAAAAACATTTGGGAATGCTATAAAGAGGAGTTAGACCTTATGGGCTTCTCCCTACAAGGCTGCTTTCCATGAGTTGTACCCACATTGACCAACAACTCCTGAGTTCAAATCCTGACTCTACTGCCTGCTAATTGTGCAACTTTGGACAAGCCACAACATCTCTTGCCCTCAGTTTCCACATCTGTAAAACAAAGGTGGTTGAACTAGAGCAGAGGTGGGGAACCTGAAGCCTTAAGGTCCCGTGTGGCCCTCTAGGTCCTCAAGTGCAGCCCTGTAACTGAATCCAAACTCCATGGAACAAATCCCCTTAACAACAGGATTTGTTCTGTAAAACTCTAGTTACTAGAGGATCTCTTTAAATCTAGGGTCCTATGATCCTCTCTGGCCCTCAGGGTCCTAAAATATCTAAATACTCATGAAAGATACCCCCATGGTGACAACCCCATCTTAGAGAGCTAAGAGGATTATGTGTGCAGAGTGCCATCCTCTGGACAGGCCAGGACTCCCTTTTCCTCCACTTCCCTTTGAGTCCAGGCGAGATATCTCTCTGAATCTGCAATACCTGAACCTGGGAAGATTAGGCAGGTTAGCAAGTCAGCGTGAATCCCTCCCCAACATCCTGAAGCTTCAGGTATATGTATATGGGGATGAAATAGGGGACAAACCATGCAGACCAAGTCTGGGTGCCAGACTTTAGGGTCTAACACCTACAGAGTCCCACAGAGCGAGGGTAGAACCTTGGTTTCTTTCTATACCCAGGACTGTGTCCAAAAGCCACTGTATGAAGTCAGGTGCTCAGATCCATCTCCCTTCACCCAGATGTAGAGTACACAGCATTCCCCCCCCAATAACCCTTTCTTTCCTTGTAGCCTTCTATGGCTATCCCCAGATCCTCCCCCTTATCTTCCCCTTCCTTGTATCCATCCCCTCACTAGGGGGTCTTCCTTACCTTGGACACCTGCAAAGGTTTCCTCTGCTCAGCACCCCCTTGTAGTCGGAAGCCCCAAGGAGCTCCTCCTGACAGCGTGACCTGAACCTCTTCCTCAGCACCCATTACCTTAGCTCAGCCTGTAGCCCTTGCCTTTTAGAGACTGTCCCAAGAAAAAGCTGAGGGGTTAGAACCCCTGTCCTTCCCGTCTGTCTGTCTTGCTACTGCTACCAACCTCTAGGCCTTTCCTACCCCTCCCCCCAGTTGGGTGGCTTATCCCTTGGCTCAGTACTGCCCAGGACATATGTCCCGTCAATCGGAGCTGTGCTCAAAATAGTTGCTGGCTCACCCCCACCCCAACTCTTCAGGCTGTGCCACTCCAGCGGCTAATTTTAATCAAAGCTCTTTGCCCTCCTATGTTCCCCATATGTCTTCTGCTCGGGGCTCACAACCCCTACCCTCCAGGCCCTACTGTGATATTATCCCCTCTAGCCACTTTTCCTTCTCTGCTGAAAGGTGGGCCAGCTGACAATGACCCTTCACAAATGCAAATAATATCAGTTATTCCAAGGGCCCTAATGCCACAGCCAGGATCTTATTAGAAATGTTCATCTACTCTCAACCCTTTGGACAATTATCCAGAATCCCCAGGAAAGACTTGTTGTGCCCAAATGACATCTACTATTGCTCTGGCTGCTGCTACTACTGTTACTACTACTGCTGGGGTGTATGGGGTATTCAGGAGGAGTAGAACCGCTGGTGTGAGGGCTTGCAGAGCTCTTTTCAGGGCTGCTCATCCACCTTTGGTGTCCTCCTGATTCACCCATCTCTCACCTGTGGCTCCAAGAAGCTGTAACATTTAAGGTGACCACACCCTGTTAAAACTATCTCAACAGACTGGGTAAACCAGGCTGAGGGTAACTGACAGGCCTCAGACCCATTGGTGAGTGAGGGGGTGTCTACCCCAAACACGTGAAGACTTCCCTGGTGGAGTGAGCAGATGAGAACAATTTATTCCAACAGCCACAAAGGTGGCCGAAGCAGGTGCTGTGAAGCAATTAGAGCTTGGTCAGGCATTGAAGATGCCAAGGTCATCTGCATCCTGGGCCACTACCAGTCATCCTGACTTCTGTCTTGCCATTAAACTTCTATGATTCTGGAAGAAGGAGTGAGGCTGACGACTCTATGCAGTTCTGCCTCCCTAAAATCTAATTCAAGCACACTTGGTTCTCTTCAAAAACAGAGAACAAACAACTAGTACTGCTGCTGCTGCTGCTACCACTACTGCTGCTGCTGCTACCACTACTACTGCTACTGCTACTGCTACTACTGCTGCTACTGCTACTACTACTACTGCTGCTGCTGCTACTACTACTGCTATTACTACTACTGCTACTACTACTGCTACTACTGCTGCTACTGCTACTACTACTACTGCTGCTGCTGCTACTGCTACTACTACTACTGCTACT